>LR738712.1:340043639-340147268 GCA_902687465.1 Secale cereale
GGGGGTCTATTTATAGGGGCCCGACGGGGACCCGTGGTCCAGTGTGCCGGCGAGCTCATCGGCGAGGCTACAGCGCACGGGAGGCTTGGGGAATGGGTCTGTGGAGCTCCTGGAGTGGGGGAGCGACAGAGAGGCGCGCTCGTGCGAGGCAGAGGAGTGGCTGCCGCGGGCGGCCAGCGCGCGTGCGACGGCGGCTACTAGAGGGCGCAGGAGGAGGGGGGACAGCGCCGGGGAGGTCGCGGATGTCGAGACGCCTCGACTGGCGCGAGGGGGAGGCCCGAGGCTGTCGGGGATCGACGATTGGTCCGAGCCAGCGTGCGAGGTGCACTGTTCATGCTCTCTGGAGCATGCGTATGACCGGCATCAGCGTGCTCTCGCCGGTTTGGCCCGTCCCAGCGTGTCCAACAGTGTCTGGGGCGTAGAGGAAGGAGTAAAGAATTGCCCTGAGGCCTTGGATGCTCTGGGGTTGCAGAGAGAGAAGGGGAGGGCTGGTAACAAGGTGAAAGTTGGCTATACAGCAAGGTAAAGCTGGGGTTTCACCCCCCAATCATGGAGATGAGGTGCTGGGGGAGTTACTGGAGGTTGCTGGTAACTCAATGGGCCTGTGGTAAGAAGTTGAGGCTATGGAGAAAAGTGAAAGTGGTCAAGTTGGAGGTTTTAGAATTTCTGCAGAAGGTGTTTGATCAGTGTTTGATCAAGTAAATGAGGTCCACTTGACATGGCACTTAACAGGGTTGAAAGACATGAGAAAATAGGGTGCCTCACCAAATTTGGCCTCATTTGAAGAAACTAGCCAATGTAACTTTGGTGAACCCTAGAAATCAACAGAAACAGTTTCATCTTGATTGAGTCAAGCTAATCATCTCCCCTTGATGCACCACTTGTTGTAGCATCATCATTTGGGGTATTGATCATGCTCACAAAGTTTGAGGCTCCAGATAAAAAGTTGGTAATGTAAAGTTGTTCAAATTTGCATTTGAACAGAAAGGGTTTTGAGGTGATCTGATCAAGTTGCTCTATTCCAAATCTTGTGCCATTTGGTCTAGGTGCCTTATTAGGCCATTCTAGCATGTGCACCAAGTTTGAGAGCATTTGGACAAGTTTGGCAATGTAAAGTTGCTCAAACTCCAAATATGGACAGAATGGTTATGAAGGGGTTTGAGGAGGTTTTCTTGCTTCCCAAGGCATGGGACTTGGCAAGATCATCAAATTTGTCATATATGACATGATAGAATTTCCCTGGAATTTTTGGAGAAAAATTCCTTTGTAAATATTTCAAAAGCTTGAAATATCCAGAAAGGGTTTTAGAGGGTTTAGCCCATTATTTTGAACATGACCAAGTGTTGAAACTCTCATATATGGACAATATATGTCCTATGAGTCTCTCTGAATTTTGGCAAATATTTTTTGAAATAGTTAAATAATTTTCCCCTATTAAAGACCATTTCTGGCCTTAAGAGAAAGCTTTTAAATAAAATAGGAAAATAACTTTTAAAATTATACCTTTGTGGTTTCTGGGAGTCCTATGACTACTAGGTCTCAAATAAACCTTTTGAAATAATTTTCACACCCTTAATCAAGTACTTGCAGTGCAAAATCTCAATTCAGGGGTTTTTGGAAAACTAAATTTATAAAATACTTTTTGGCCAAAATAATTTTGCAAGAAAATACTATACTGTTATATATCACTTGGCATGATCATTGGGCAGAAGTTTTGGATAAGGAGATGAAATCTACAAGAGATCATAGTTGACTTTAATGAGCACATGAAAAAGCAAATGAAGAAAACTCAATTCCAAATAAAAGCCAAATGATGCTAAAAAATTTTGCTGGTCCAAATTTTCATGCTTCAAAGTTACAAATAACATGTTACAAAATGCAGGGTGTGACAGACCTACCCCCCTTACAAGAATCTCGTCCCCGAGATTCCTAAACTAGGGCTTAAAAGAGGTCGGGAAACTCGGATCTAAGATAGTCTTCTCGTTCCCAGGTTGCTCCTGCTTTGGTGTGGTTGCTCCACTGGACCTTGAAGTACTTGATGGTACGGCTCCGCGTACGTTGTTCTGCTTCGTCCAGAATACGAATGGGCTTCTCGCGGTAGGTCAGATCAGGCTGCAGATCAATGGCTTGGTGATCCACATCCTTGTAGAGACTGGGCTTGTCTGGAACCTGGAGACATTTTCGGAGTTGTGACACATGGAACACATTGTGCACATCGGATAGCTCAGGTGGTAGTTCCAACTGATAAGCCACTTCTCCTCGTCGTGCAGTGATCTCAAAGGGTCCAATGAACCTTGGTGCGAGCTTCCCCTTGACATGGAAACGCTTGGTTCCCTTCAGAGGAGTTACCCGCAGGTACACATGGTCCCCAACATGGAAACTCATGTCTCGGCGTCGAGTGTCAGCATAGCTCTTCTGCCTTGACTTGGCTGCCTTTAATCACTCTTTGACTAGTTGGACTTGCTCTTCTGCTGCGCGGAGCTTATCCGGTCCAAAGACTAGTCCTTCTCCAGTCTCTGACCAATTGAGGGGTGTGCGACATCTGCGTCCGTACAACACCTCAAATGGTGCCATCTGAAGGCTTGACTGGTAACTGTTGTTATAGGAGAACTCGGCAAAAGGGAGACAGTCTTCCCACTTGGCTCCATATGCCAGGGCACAGGCTCGGAGCATGTCTTCGAGAATCTGATTGACTCGCTCAGTTTGACCTCCGGTCTGTGGGTGGAAAGCTGTGCTGAAAGACAACTTGGTTCCCAAGGCTTCTTGGAACTTCTTCCAGAACCTTGAGGTGAACTGGGTTCCTCGATCTGACACAATCTCCTTGGGAACACCGTGAAGACTTACGATTCGGTCGATGTAGAGAGCTGCCAGCCGGTTGCCATCATAAGTGGTCTTGACAGGAATGAAATGAGCCACCTTGGTCAAATGATCGACTATGACCCAGATAGAGTCATGTCCTCGATTCGACCTTGGTAATCCAGTGATGAAGTCCATTCCGACTTTATCCCACTTCCACTCAGGAACCTTGAGTGGTTGAAGCAATCCAGCGGGTCGCTGATATTCAGCCTTGACCTTTTGGCACACATCACACTTTGCAACATAGGTTGCAATCTCTCTCTTCATACCGTGCCACCAGAATCGTGCCTTCAAGTCTTGGTACATCTTGGTTCCTCCGGGGTGGATGGAATACGGGGTGTTGTGGGCTTCTCGCAGAATCAGCGTCTTCAACTCGGTGTTGTTTGGTACGCAGAGACGTCCTTTGTACCAAACAATCCCGTGCTCGTCTTCGGAGAAGCCTGGGGCCTTGCCCATCTTCATCTTCCTCTTGATACCTTCGATGCTTGCGTGTCCATCTTGAGCCTTCTTGACGTCGTCCATCAGGGTTGGTCTGACTTCCAAATGATCCAGAAATCCGGGGGTGACCAATTCCAAACTAAATTGTTCGATCTCCTTAAACAAGGCTGGCTGCCTTTTTTGAATAATGACATTCAAAGAGCAAGCCTTCCTGCTTAAGGCATCGGCCACCATGTTGGCCTTCCCAGGGTGATACTGAACACTGAGGTCATAATCCTTGATGAGTTCCAACCATCTCCGCTGCCTCATGTTCAACTCTTTTTGGGTGAAAATATACTTCAGACTTTTGTGGTCTGTGTAAATCTCACACCGTTTCCCTAGGAGGTAATGCCGCCATGTCTTCAAGGCATGAACTACTGCCGCTAGCTCAAGATCGTGAGTAGCGTAGTTCTCCTCATGAGGTCGTAGCTGCCTGGAGAGGTATGCTATGATGCGGCCTTCTTGCATCAGAACGCTTCCCAATCCGGTTCGAGAGGCATCACAATATATCACGAACTCCTTGTGAATATCAGGTGTTGCCAGAACTGGGGCGGTGGTCAATCTCTTCTTGAGCTCTTGGAAGCTCTCTTCGCATTTTGGCGTCCACTCGAACTTCTTGTCCTTCTTGAGGAGCTGAGTCATTGGTCGTGCAATGCTAGAGAATCCTTCCACGAACTTGCGGTAATAGCCCGCCAATCCGAGGAAGCTTCTGACTTCCTTGACGGTCGTTGGAGATTGCCATTGGGTCACAGCTTCGATTTTTGCAGGATCAACAGATAATCCTTCCTCGGTCAAGACATGACCTAAGAATCCAACTTTGTGCAGCCAAAACTCACACTTGCTGAATTTGGCATACAGTTGGTGCTCACGAAGCTTGTCTAGGACCATCCTCAGATGCTGCTCATGCTCTTCCTCCGACTTCGAGAACACAAGGATGTCATCAATGAAGACAACAACGAACTTGTCCAAATATTCCATGAAGACTTTATTCATGAGATACATGAAGTAAGCTGGGGCATTGGTTAACCCAAAAGACATGACCGTGCACTCGTACAGGCCATATCTGGTTACGAATGCCGTCTTCGGAATATCTTGGGGTCTGATCTTCAGCTGGTAATACCCAGATCTGAGGTCGATCTTGGAGAATACCTTGGCTTCGCTGAGCTGATCAAACATATCTTTGATCTTGGGAAGTGGGTACTTGTTCTTGATTGTAACTTCATTGAGGGAACGATAGTCAATGCATAAGCGGATGGTACCGTCCCTCTTTGCCACAAACAGAACAGGAGATCCCCAAGGGGAGTCACTCGGGCGGATAAATCCTTTCCTTAGCTGCTCTTCTAGCTGCTTCTTCAACTTGGCTAATTCTTCCGTCCCCATTCTATAAGGCTTCTTATAGATGGGTCCTGCTCCGGGCACGAGCTCGATGATGAACTCAATGTCACGGTCAGGGGGCATTCCCGGTGATGATGAACTCAATGTCACGGTCAGGGGGCATTCCCGGTAGTTCATCCGGAAAGACATCAGGATACTCACATACCACCGGTACTTGATCTAGCCCAACTTCAGACAGACAGTTGACTTTAGCGGCTTGAGCGGAAGAGGAGTTGGGGGCAAACTTGACTTCTACTCCTTGGTCATTGGTCACAGTGACTGTCCGATTGGCACAGTCTAACAAGCCTTGGTGCTTACTGAGCCAATCCATCCCTAAGATCACATCCAAGCCTTGCGATCTCAGGATGATAAGGTCTGCTAGGAAGTCTACACCGTTAATGGTAATACTGACTCCTTTACAGCCTATCTTGGCCCTCATCTCGGTTCCGGGGGTTTGTACCACCATAGGGTTATTCAGGGGTGTAGGGGTCATGCCACTTTTTAATGCAAATCTTTGAGTGACAAATGAATGCGTTGCTCCAGAATCAAACAAGACAGTTGCAGGTGCTGAGTTGACAAGGAACGTACCCAGCACGACGTCCGGGTCTTCCTGGGCTTCTTCAGCAGTGACGTGATTCACACGCCCCTTTCCATAGTTCGGTGGATTGCGAGGAGCTGGGTTCCTTGGTGGCATACCATGGCCTTGTCCCTGGTTCTGCGCATTGGGGCGCGGGGCATCAGGCTTCTTGTTGGGGCACACCCTGGAGATGTGTCCGGGCTGACCACACCCAAAGCAAGTGACTTGATTTGGAGTGTTGATCTTGTTGCCACCACTGGTATTGGGGTTGAAAGCTGACCTGGGGTTGGCATACTGCTGAGGCTGAGGATTGGCACGAGGTGCAGGAGCTCTTGGCTGCTGATAGGTTGGCTTGGCCGGGGCTGACTGCCACGGACAAGGCTTCTGGTTGCTGGAACTTCCCTTACTGACCAACTTGCGCTTGCGAGTGTCTTCCAAAGCACGCCGCTTGTCTTCAAGCATAAGTGCCTTGTTCACCAGGTCAGGGAAAGACGGGCAGTCACACACGACAAGCGAGTATTGCAGAGTCTGATTAAGGCCTTCCATGAAGCGCTCCCTTTTGGCAGCATCAGTGCTGACATCCTCAGGGGCATACCTTGACAGAATACTGAACTTCTGCATGTACTCCTTGACAGTGCCACTTCCTTGCTTCAGGGCTCGGAACTCGCGCTTCTTGATAGCCATGACTCCAGAAGGAATGTGGGCCTTGCGGAATTCTGCCTTGAAGTTAACCCAAGTGATGTCTTGTTCAGCATGCATGACCTTGAATCCATCCCACCAAGCTCTTGCGGTTCCCCAGAGGCAGTGGGCTGCATAAGCCACCTTCTCGCGATCTTCGGTGCATCCGACTAGCTCCAGGATTTCCTCAATGGAACGGACCCAGTCATCAGCATCCAGGGGTTCAGCAGTCTCGATGAAGGTTGGCGGTGCATGCTTCTTGAACTCTGCCAACGTGGAACGTCCATTGCCATTCCCCGCCGGCTGGCGGTTGTTGGCGACAGCTTGAGCAATCAGCTGAAGAGCTGCAGTGTTGGCTTGGCGTTCCTCTCGGAAAGCTTGGAGAAGCTGAGCCATGTCCATGCTTGGAGGAGGTGGTGGTGGAGCTTGGTTGTTGGTTTGGTCGTGGTCTGCCTCTAGCTGAGAGGATGCTCAGGCTTCGGGCTGCTGGGTAGAGGTACCAGTACGAGTTACAACAGGCATCCTGTTGGAGTGGTAAAAGGTCTCATGACTCGGAAGAGGAAAAGCAAGATATATGGGTGCCTAGTAAGGGGGTGGGTGTGACACTAAATCAAATCATGCAAGGGCCGTAAGGCAAAAACACTTTCATTAAAATCCAAATGGGTGATGTAGTCGTTTACACCTTCCTGAAGGAAGAATACGACATACATCCAGACACAACAAAAGCAAACGCTAGATGGTTTCATATGAACCATACAAGGACTCGACTGCGCATAGGGGTTACACGACCTATCCTACCGTAGGGGTTACAACTGGCATATCCGAGTAGAGAATAATGCCTAAGCGGCGGAATGCTCGGTCGCGTATTCCGGCTCTTCTGGGTCTTCCTCCTTGTCTTCATCTGTCTGGGCTCCGTTGTCGCTGGAGGGAGTTGCGGAGTGGAGGAGTTGGATAAGACGGTGCTTCGACGGTGGTGCAGGGAAAAGCTTGCGGTATTCCCTTGCTGTCATCCGGCGTCGCCGAGGTGGTTCTTCACCCTTGGAAGACACATCCTCGGAGGGCCTTCCACCTCGATATGCGATAGCGGATTGTCCAGAAGGTGCTCCTTCCTTCTTGATCCTGTTTGCCTTCTCTTGAGCTCGACGAAGAAGTGCCTTGGTCTTGTAAAGTTCTTCTCGAAGCTTTATTGATTCCGAGGCCAAGTCTTGTGCCAGGCTGTCGGCACATAGACTGAAGTAGGTCTGGAACCGAAGCGAGAGTCCATCCTTCAGTGGAGGGGCTAGTGCGCTGCTTTCTTCGTCACCTTCCTTCCGGTAAGGTAAGAAGCGAGTTGCCATCTTGCCTGCCATCTCCGGAAGAAGCTCGCGGAGACGGGTTAGTGCCTTGAGTGCAGCAGCCTCGGCAGCGAGTGGTAGTGTCGTCATCTGGGGTCCCTCGAAGAACCAACTTGTGGGAGGATCGTTTGCCTTCACGATCACTTCCACATGGTACTCCACCTCAGTATCGCTCACCCAATGCTCAAGGTAGGTAAGGATGGGTGCTCGGTGGAACTGACACTCCTGGAGGCTATCCTCGAGAAGTAGGGGAAACCCACTGGTCAGGTGCTCTTCGGGAACAGCGGCCATCTACAAAGGTGGAATAGGAGGGGTTAATAAGCTGAGGAAATCTCAGGTTTAGAAAAGAAGAGAGGTTCAGAAGGTTTTGAAAAAGGGGTCTCAACTAACTAACGCCCATGCTAACTAAGGCTTCCTACAGTTAGGATGGCTCTGATACCAGCTCTGTGGGGACACCGACTTGGAAGTCGAGATCACCGAATGCACGTGTACAGTGATCCCAGAGATCAATGCTCACTGAACACACAGAAGCTGAAATAACAAGAGTCTTACATCCATACAAAGAGTCTTACACGAATTAAGGCCATTATGGCCAAGCCTTACATAGATAGAGCCTCACGGGCTGAATAGCAAATAACTCAGGTAGCGGAAGTCTTCGATAAAACGGGTAGAACCCATGCCATCTGCCTTAACCCTACAGGCATTCTGACTGGGATAGCATCCTAGTTCGCATGATCGTCTCCAAAGAACTCTTCCTCATAATCCTGCTCTTCCATGCCTGGCCAATTAAATAACCAGTGGCAAGCCAATGAGTACTTTGAATGTACTCGCAAGCAACCCATGATGTGGTTCAAGTAACAATGCAATTTGAATATTAATGAACAATCTAGCAGGAGGCTAGGACAATATGCCATCATCAAGTTTATGCATCAATAACCTCGCGTAACCTCGAAGACAGGTTACCGGTATCAACATGAATATAATTCATCTCACCGAGTCAAGTCACCATCTTGACTCATCACACACAATGTATCACCACAGAAGTAAAATTCTGGACATAGTTTAAGTAGCACCACCCAACTGTCCATGACCGTGGACACGGCTATTCGAATAGTTTTACACTCTGCAGAGGTTGCGCACTTTACCCACAAGATCCGGGGAACTTCCGTGTCATCCACGACCCGCGGTACCTCAAGTACCCGGGGTAAGCACCCGGTCATTACCTTTCCTTAGATGATACTAACATAGAGTCCACTCGTTGGCACACGGCCCTCGGGTACAAACAATAGATCACGGGACTTGCCCTAATTTCAATGTTCACGCGTACCCGAAGGGACCAACGGTGTGTCCGGTGCCCTGTGAAAACAGTCATGGCCGCCTATCCAAGCACGACCCCGTCCCGGGAAAGACCTCAAGTCTTCCCGTCACTAGTAATGCGGGCACCATGCTAGTATCGACCTAAGTAATGAATAAAGCCCCGTCCCATAAGGTGTAGTGTGGTTGCACATGTTTGGTTGGGACGGTAGTCACACATATATCTAATCCATCATTCCACCATGCACATGATATTACCGGCACATCACTTCTTTCTCAAGTGATGACCTAACACTTCATCACCCTCGGGCATTAGGGGCACCCGATGGGTTCATGCAAAGTTTTCAACTACGGGGGTTCATATCACACATGCATCATATAAGCATCAAGACCAACTATTGCATGTCATCTAGCATATAGCAAGATCAACAATAAAGCATGCATCATGTGGTGGTTCATCTAGGTTACCATCGTAACCCTATCATCATGTATCGGAAACAAACGGGTTCCGAGGAACAAGTGTATCATGGTCAAAGGGCTGCTTGCCTAGATTGGCTTGGTCTTCAAAGTCTTCTAGTCCTTCTCCTTCTTCTTCCACAACAACTTCGTCAAATACGGGATCTATACGTCGCATAATAACCACGGAAAAATAAGAATACAAACAAAACAGAAAAACCAAAGTGCTCAGAAAAATGTCAACTCATTTTTGTAAAATACTAGAGGGTTTTCTAAGATGGGGAAAAATCTTAGTTGGAGTTTTGGAGTTACAGAATAGGATATATTGATTTTTGAACAGGAGTTATACTGCTCAAATTTGAATTTAAATTTGAACAGTACAGAAAAGTTTCATGGATTTGAATGAAAGTGGTACCATTAAATAGGTTGGAATATTACAAGATTTTAGGAGTTAGAAATATTTAATTTGAATCAATATTCTTTTCTGCATAAATGTTTAAAACATTAACAGAAAAGAAAAAGAGAAAAAGGGTCATGTGCACTGGGCCAGAAGAGGCCACAGTGCACGGCCCAGACGGACTGGCCCAGCCGCACGGTGCCAGCGCGCGCGCACGTCAGGTTTCAAACCTGACGGGCGGGGCCCGTGGGTCAGCGGCACAGAGGAGGGGAGAGAGGTGGGGGGATGACAGGCAGGGCCCGCCTGTCATCTCTAACCCCTCGGTCACGGCGGCGGCGAGCTCACCGGCGATGATACCGGCCACGGCGACGGCAACGGAGGCCAGGGACGGACTCAGTGTCGTGTCGCGGTGCAGAGGTGGTAGCGCGGCACGACGGGGAGCCCTGGTTCGTCGGCGACGAGGTGCGACGGCGGAGGCTCGTCGGAGGACGGTGGTCGGGGTCGTTTCCGACTGCAAATGGAGGGGGAAAGAGAGGGGAAGGGTCAGTGAGGTGCGGCGGTTCCGAAATGAGCGGAAGGAGAGGCAGGGGAGGCCTGTACCTCAAGATCGCCGGCGGCCCGACGCGGCGGAGCTCCGGTCGATCCCGAGCACTGGGGCGCTCCGGGGTCGAACTGAGGGTGCAGGAGGGATCAGTGGAGAGGTGTGAGGCTGCTGGTGGTGTTGGAGAAGCTCGGGGGGGTCTATTTATAGGGGCCCGATGGGGACCCATGGTCCAGTGCGCCGGCGAGCTCATCGGCGAGGCTACAGCGCACGGGAGGCTTGGGGAATGGGTCTGTGGAGCTCCTGGACGAGCTCCACGTCCAGCTGAGGTAAGAGGAGGAGCGGGGGAGCGACAGAGAGGCGCGCGCGTGCGAGGCAGAGGAGTGGCTGCCGCGGGCGGCCAGCGCGCGTGCGACGGCGGCTACTGGAGGGCGCAGGAGGAGGGGGGGACAGCGCCGGGGAGGTCGCGGACGTCGAGACGCCTCGACTGGCGCGAGGGGGAGGTCCGAGGCTGTTGGGGATCGATGATTGGTCCGAGCCAGCGTGCGAGGTGCACTGTTCACGCGCTCTGGAGCGTGCGTATAACCGGCATCAGCGTGCTCTCGCCGGTTTGGCCCGTCCCAGCGTGTCCAACAGTGTCTGGGGCGTAGAGGAAGGAGTAAAGAATTGCCCTGAGGCCTTGGATGCTCTGGGGTTGCAGAGAGAGAAGGGGAGGGCTGGTAACAAGGTGAAAGTTGGCTGTACAGCAAGGTAAAGCTGGGGTTTCACCCCCCAATCATGGAGATGAGGTGCTGGGGGAGTTACTGGAGGTTGCTGGTAACTCAATGGGCCTATGGTAAGAAGTTGAGGCTATGGAGAAAAGTGAAAGTGGTCAAGTTGGAGGTTTTAGAATTTCTGCAGAAGGTGTTTGATCACTGTTTGATCAAGTAAATGAGGTCCACTTGACATGGCACTTAACAGGGTTGAAAGACATGAGAAAATAGGGTGCCTCACCAAATTTGGCCTCATTTGAAGAAACTAGCCAATGTAACTTTGGTGAACCCTAGAAATCAACAGAAACAGTTTCATCTTGATTGAGTCAAGCTAATCATCTCCCCTTGATGCACCACTTGGTGTAGCATCATCATTTGGGGTATTGATAATGCTCACAAAGTTTGAGGCTCCAGATAAAAAGTTGGTAATGTAAAGTTGTTCAAATTTGCATTTGAACAGAAAGGGTTTTGAGGTGATCTGATCAAGTTGCTCTTTTCCAAATCTTGTGTCATTTGGTCTAGGTGCCTTATTAGGCCATTCTAGCATGTGCACCAAGTTTGAGAGCATTTGGACAAGTTTGGCAATGTAAAGTTGCTCAAACTCCAAATATGGACAGAATGGTTATGAAGGGGTTTGAGGAGGTTTTCTTGCTTCCCAAGGCATGGGACTTGGCAAGATCATCAAATATGTCATATATGACATGATAGAATTTCCCTGGAATTTTTGGAGAAAAATTCCTTTGTAAATATTTCAAAAGCTTGAAATATCCAGAAAGGGTTTTAGAGGGTTTAGCCCATTATTTTGAACATGACCAAGTGTTGAAACTCTCATATATGGACAATATATGTCCTATGAGTCTCTCTGAATTTTGGCAAATATTTTTTGAAATAATTAAATAATTTTCCCCTATTAAAGACCATTTCTGTCCTTAAGAGAAAGCTTTTAAATAAAATAGGAAAATAACTTTTAAAATTATACCTTTGTGGTTTCTGGGAGTCCTATGACTACTAGGTCTCAAATAAACCTTTTGAAATAATTTTCACACCCTTAATCAAGTACTTGCAGTGCAAAATCTCAATTCAGGGGTTTTTGGAAAACTAAATTTATAAAATACTTTTTGGCCAAAATAATTTTGCAAGAAAATACTATACTGTTATATATCACTTGGCATGATCATTGGGCAGAAGTTTTGGATAAGGAGATGAAATCTACAAGAGATCATAGTTGACTTTAATGAGCACATGAAAAAGCAAATGAAGAAAACTCAATTCCAAATAAAAGCCAAATGATGCTAAAAATTTTTGCTGATCCAAATTTTCATGCTTCAAAGTTACAAATAACATGTTACAAAATGCAGGGTGTGACAGGAATTGGGGCAACTCGTCATATATGGGGCTAGTGCTGAACTCGCTCTCACTCTCAATATGGTGGCACAAGTCACTCAAGTCATCATATGCCGCCGTGGTTGAAGGGAAAATCCCATGCTCAACCATCTCGTCATCGTCGCCGTGGATGAAGGCCGAAGATGGCACAACATCACTCTCGCCTCAAAATATGGAAGCATCATCCTTGCTTGTCACCATGTCGTTCGCCTCCAAAGCTTGGTCCTCGAATGGCTCCGTAGTCGTAGTCCTCGCCGCACCGTCTTGAAAAAGAGTCGAAGTAGACTCGGCATCATCACTGCCACAAAGAGGGATGGCGGTGGAGTCGAACTTGGGAGCGTCGTCTTGGAGCTCGTTGGGCTTGGACATCATGGTGGTACTACCTCATGCTCGTCGTCTTGGAGCTTGGTCTACGAGAAGTTTGCTTGCGGTGGAGAAGCCTTGGCGTTCATTAGTTCTTGTTCCGCCATGAGAGCATCGATGTAGTTGTCGTTGAGGGACTTGTCGTTCTCGAGGAAGATAGTCTTGTAGATGTCGTTGTGCAATCCCATCATGAAGTGGAGCTTCATCAAAATGGGGTCGTCCACGCCCGCTCGTCGCAAGGCATTCTTCATTTCGTTGAAGTACTTGTCGATGGACTTGGATCCTTGTATGGTGTTCTCCAATTGGCGTAGAAGATGTTCCGTGTAAGTGGGAGGCACAAACTCTCGCCGCATAGCTTTCTTCGTCTTGGGCCAATTCACGTTGAAGCTCGTCGAAGGTGTGTGAAGCCACCATTTTGACGCATTGTCGTGGAGGTATCTTGTGGCGCACTTCACTTGATATTCGTAGGGAACTTGATGTAGCTTGAGGTAGTCGTCCATCTTGCGGTCCCACTCGAGATACTCCTCGGGGTCTTGAGTCCCATAGAAAGGAATCTCATGGTCGTTGTCGAGGTTGTAGTAGCTCGTGGAAGTCGCGGACTTAAGCTTGGGTAGCTTCTCTTGAACATAAGCTTGGGGTGCTTGTTGGCGAAGATGCCGTATGTCCAATGGCGAAGATGCCTTGAAGTCGCTTGGCGAAGATGCCAAGGTACATGGTGAAGTCGTTGAGCAGTTGTTGGTGTTGAGCTCATGACCTTCACGTTCTTGTCGTTGATGGTGTCGATGCTGATGTAGCTGTGCGGAAGATGGTAGCTTGGAAGGATGTGCACTTGAGCGTCCTCTCGAAGATGAGGAAGACCCTTTGCGGTTCTTGATGAGGGCTTTGAGCTCCTCCATTTGAGCATCCATGTTGGTGCACAAGTTGTTCATCATGGCATCGAACTTGTCGCTGTTGGTGTAGACCGAAGTAGATGAAATGCTTTGCCTATCCATCACAAGACTCGAGCAAAGGTGAGTAGGAGATGAGATAAACAATACCAAGTTACCATTTCCCAATGTTGAGGATGTATCCCATTTCACTCAATGTGAAATGAAAGAATAGTGGAATTGGTACCGGACTTGTTCACTCACACCTATCAAGTAAAGCTTATCGAGTGGCTCGGTGAGGATAGTGGCACAAAAATTTGATGCAAAATGTTAGAAAGAGTCAATAATGTTGAAAGAGATTCACAAATTTGCAAGTGTAACAAGTAGACCAATAGCAATATCTGGCACACGGAAACACACACACGGATAGATAAATGGGGTCGTACAACCAAGGAATGAGCACAAAATGTGGAATCCACGAAAATGCTCTTGTTGCACAACACTAGAGATACGCTAGCGCGATTGCACAATAGGCGGATACGAACTTGTGCACAACCTACTAAGCAAAATGCAACGACTTCTATCCCAAGTATGCTATATGTATGGTATTCCGGTGGTATGATCCAAAATGATCGAGTATGACAATCTTAATGTAGTATGATGCTATGGTTCTTGCTTACAAGCTTCTTTGTGGCTCTTTTGCTTAAAAGCTTATTATTATTATTATTTTGATATGGCCACGATGCGAAATGGACAAACCAAGATAGCAATTGTGTATATGCAGGAACAATCTTGTGACACACGGGATGATATGATGATACCAATATGATATGGTATGTATGCAATGGAAGGCGGATCGATGATCACTAATGTGCACAAGTAACGTTGCCGGCAATACTCAAAGGCTAGTCTCGATAGGCAAGTGACGCAAAATGGGCTAGGGGTTAACAATGCAATTGCAAGGGGATATACAATGATGTCATCGAAGTTACCGTCCGTGTCGATGATGAGAGGTGCTGCTCTTGATGTTGACCCGTTCCCAATTAGCCGAAACACCTTAGGAAACGGAAAAACCACAACTCAAAATCTCAAGGACAAATGTCAAATGGTGGTAGCGGCAATGTCGTGGTGGTTGCGGAACTGGAATGATGGGCTATACACGACGTCGGAGTTGAAGTCACAGTCCCTAAGTAGCCAAAACACCTTAGGAGACACAAGCCACAACTCAAACAAGCTCAACAAAATTGGGTTAGGTTGGGTTGGCGGAAATGTATAGTGGACTAAGCTATGCGGAAGTTCTTGTGGTGGTTGATGAAGAAGCGATTGTCCCTAAATAGCCGAAACACCTTAGGAGACTCAAATAACTACTCAAGCAACCACAAATGCTATGGGGGACAAAATGGGTTAGGTTGTGGAAGTCGGTGGTGGATATGCGGATGATATGGTGGATGCCCTTGGCAAAGATGCCAAAATACACAAAATATGATGGAGTCAAATGATTATGGTAGTATTTTTGTGGTAAGGGGGATGTCAAGAGCTTCGAAACGAGCTAAAGAACGTCCAAATCGGAGTTCGAATGAATTAGTTATGGACAAAACAAAAATCAGCCGAGAAGGGAATCTACAGGTACCGGACGTCCAGAAATTGACGGATGTCCGACGACCGGACGTCTGGTCGGGCTCGGAAATCCGGTATTTTCTTCTGTATAGGTGGCTCCGGTCGTCCGGTAGATGACGGACGTCCGGTGCTTCGTGAGGGTCCGGACGAACGGTAAAACGCCGGTCGTCCGGTGGGTCGGGGTCAACGCGAGATGCGAGTTTCGGGATGCAATTTTGGCCGAAAATGGAGATTTTGGGCTCGAAATTGATGAGATTTCGTGGGTGAAAGATGGGGAAACTTGAGGAAATTCTAGATCCACTTTAAACCAAGCAAATCAAGGGATCAAAATCAACAAAACATCATCAAACCAACAAATCACAAAAAATGGGGCTATTTTTGGTGGGGATTTTCAAATTTTTGGACGAAACCACACAAAACAAGGGTAGAAAATGGTGAAGAGGGCTCCAAATTCGTGAGAAACCTTGCTCTTGAGACCATATGATGTAAGGTGGAACCCTAGACGACCGATCTTTCACGAAATGGAGAGGATCCCACAAACAACACGATGAACACGGGGAGAAAACACAAGGGAAAACACTCAAGAACAAGTCCAATCACACATCCACTAGACAATCAAACACACAAGATCATAAGGTACAAGAACAACAAAGGGAAAGATACAAGGTAAAGTTCATCTCTGTGAGGAGGTCTTGAATCCATGAAGGATCTTCCCATTTAGGGGTCTTGAATCCAAGGTGGATCTTCTCCGTAGAGGGGCTGCGGTCTCTCTCGTGGAGTAGATTCATAATGGATGAGCAAAGCTCTATCTCTCATATGAGATAAATCAATGCTAACCCTAAAATGATGGAGGTGGAGGAGTATATATAGTCTATGGCCAGCAAGGGGTAAGTGAGGGGCGAAAGGGTAAGTGGGAAGGGATACAAGGCCATAGGCCCGCGACTGCGCATAGGCAGGGAGCGGACGTCCGGTGGCTCGGGAGGGACCAGACGTACGGTATCTCACGGACTTCCACTATTTTCCACCGATTACGTTCTGTTGACGATGTCACGGACGTCTGGTGGCCGCCGGTCGTCCGGTCGCCTGGGACGCGTCGGACGTCCTGTGTGTACCGGACGCCCGGAGCCTGTAGCTTGCAGCAGCTCCCTTTCTTCCGTCTTCTCTTCCACGCTTCCCTCACTGATGGTGTAGGTGATCCTTGCCGCTTGCACGCCTCCTCATCATCCGTGAAGCTCCGACAATACCTATGCATGCACACGAGTGGAGTGTCAAGTAGTATACCATCCTCGAAGGGGTCAAGTGAATACGTGTAAAGGAGATGATTCACCTTTAAGTATGAGAAGTAGAGGTCACATGTGTCACTTGCCAAACGGACTCTTGGCATGGTGATGTCCATAGGATGCTCCGCATCATGACCCGATGTTGAAAATGGATCAATGATCACTCAATAATGTATCAAGGAAATAGCACAATTGGTACCGATTCTTGTCAATTCTCACACCTAGACAAGTAAAGCTTTTGGTGGAGCTTGGTGAGGATAGTGGCACAAGAATATGATGCAAAAGTTAGCAAGAGTCAATAAAGTTGAAAGAGATTCACAAATTCGCAAATGTAACACGTAGACAAATAGCAAGGAGTGGCACACGGAAACACACGCACGGATAGATAAATGTGGTTGTGCAACCAAGGATTGACCTGAAAATGTGGAATCCACGAAAAATGCTCTTGTCGCACAACACTAGAGAGACGCTAGCCGATTGCTCAAAAGGCAGATACGAACTTGTGCACTACCTAGATGAGACAAAATGTAGCGACCTCCTATCACAAGTATGCTATGTGTATGATGTTCCGGTGCTTTTAGCACAAGATGATCCAAGATGATCGGATATGGCAATCTTATATGCAATGTGGTATGATGTTATGGCTCTTGCTTACAAGCTTCTTTGCTTTTCTCTTTTTGCTTAAAAGCTTTGTTTTATATGGCCACGATGCGCAAACATAAATAGAAATTGTGTATATGCGGGAACAATCTTGTGACATAAGAGATCATATGATGATACCAATATGATATGGTATGTATGCAATGGAAGGGCGGATCGATGATCAATAATGTGCACAAGTAATGTTGCCGGCAATACTCAAAGGCTAGTCTCTATAGGCAAGTGACGCAAAATGGGCTAGGGGTTAACAATGCAATGGCAAGGGAATATACAATGATGTCGTCGAGGTTATCATCCGTGGCGATGATGCGAGCGGTGTTGTCGGTGTCGACCCGTTCCTAATTAGCCGAAACACGTTAGGAAACGGAAAAACCACAACTCACAATCTCAAGGACAAATGTCAAATGGTGGTAGCGGAAAGCGATGGTGGTTTGCACTCGGCAAGTGGAATGATGGGTTATGCGAGTCGAAGTTGAAGTGATCGTCCCTAAGTAGCCGCAACACCTTAGGAGACACAAGCCACAACTCAAAGAAGCTCAAACAAAATTGGGTTAGGTTTGGTGGCGGAAATATATAGTGGGCAATGTGTATGCGGAAGTGGTGGTGGTGGTTGATGAAGAAGCAATCGTCCCTAAGTAGCCTAAACAACTTAGGAGACTCAAATCACTACTCAAGCAACCACAAATGCTATGGTGGACAAAATGGGTTAGGTTGCGGAAGGCTATGGTGGCTATGCGGCTGATATGGTGGAAGGCCTAGGCAAACTTGCCAAATTTGACACAATTTGATGGAGTCAAATGATGGTGGTAGTATTTTGGTGGTATGGGGGATGTCTAGAGCTTCAAAACGAGCTAAAGAACATCAAAATCGGACTCCGGATGAATTAGTTATGGCCAAAACAAAATTTCAGACGCGTCAGTTTCAGGGTTAGCCGGACGTCCGGGAGAAAGTCCAGCTCATCCGGGCTTTGTCCGGATGATACGGGAGAACGTCCGGATGATCCGGGTTCGTCAGCTCCGGTTCTGTTTTTCGGGTGCGTGAATTACACAGACGTCCGGGAGATTGTCCAGCTCATCCGGGAGGTGTCCGGATGATCCGGGACTTCATCCGGATGATCCGGGCGGGTCAACTCCGCTCCAGATTTCCTCTCGGGGATGAATTTGGGGGCGGAAATAGACGATTTTGGGGTCAAAATTGAGAGGATTTCGTGGATGGAAAGTGGGGAAACTTGTGGAGATGCTAGATCCACTCGAAACAAAGAGAATCCATGGATCAAAATCAACAAAATCTCATCAAACCAACAAATCACAAAAAAATTGGGGCTATTTTTGGTGGGGAATATTCGAATTTGGGGAAGAACACAACAAAACAAGGCTAGAAAATGGTGGGGAGGCTCCAAATTCGTGAGAAACCGAGGCTCATGATACCATATGATGCGGGGTCAACCCGTTCTAGGCTGATCTTTCACGAAGAGGAGGGAAACCCATGATGAATACGAAGAACACAAAGCGAAATCACGAGGGGAAACGAGAGAAAACACTCAAATCAATAAGAGATGGTCACGCATGTGCTAGATACTCAACACAACGAGATGCACGGTCCAAATCCAACACAGGAAAGATACAAAGGCAACTAGTTCATCTCCGTGAGGAGGTCTTGAATCCGCAAAGGATCTTCTCGTGAGGGGTCTTGAATCCATGTGGATCTTCTCCATGGAGGGGCCGCAGTCACTCACAAGGAGATGAAGCACTAGTGGATGAGAAAAGCTCTATCTCAAATGAGCTAAACCTACCCTCAAATGGAGGAGTGGGAGGAGTATATATAGTCTAAGCCACGAAGGGGTAAGTGAGGGGCGAAGGGGTACACGGGCTCGTCACAAGTCACGCGCACAGGCGGGGTTCGGATGATCCGGATGGTGGCCTGGATGATCCGGGTGTCAGGTGTCCGGATGATCCGGGCGACCGTCTGGATCATCCGGCTTCGTCAGGTTGTTTCGGGTTTCTTCGGGCACATTACCCGGATTATCCGGGTCGAGGTCAGGATCATCCGGGCTAGGTCCGGATCGTCCGGACGGCGGCCGGATCATGCGGGCATCTTCTGTCTTGCCCTTCTTTCTTCTCTGTCTTCGCGTATGCTTCTCTCCTTCGATCGTACTTGCTCCTTAGCTACTATATGGTCTTCCTCATGGTTCCTGGTCATGCATAGCACGTATGTTTGAGGTAATAGCCATGTCTCACATGTGGAAAGTCAAGGTTCGAAGAGGAGCGAGTTCACCTTGTGTCGATCATCTTATGCTTGAGGCCTCATCGTATGTCCTCTTGGGGCTTGGGGAGTAGTCATAGTGTACATGGGGATGACCATAGGGTGCTCCGCGTCATCGTGCTAATGCAAGAAAAACGCCCAATTGCGTACTTTAGCAAGAGGCTATTCGGAGCGCAACTTAACTACCCCATATATGATAAAGAGATTTATGCCTTGGTGAGAGTTTTGCGTGTTTGGGAACATTATCTTAGACCTCATGAATTCATTCATCATACGGACCATGAGACTATCAAGTATCTCAAGGGTCAAACTAAGTTGAACAAGCGTCATGCTAAGTGGAGTGAGTTCATAGAGTATTTTCCTTATGTCATTAAATACATCAAAGGCAAAGAAAATGTTGTGGCGGATGCGCTTTCCCGCAAATGGATGCTCGTTACACAACTTGAGTTGAATGTTATTGGCTTTGAGCACATAAAAGACTTGTATGAGCATGATCCTTTCTTTGCAAATCCTTATGCTAAGTGTTTGACTCACACTTCTTGGGAACGTTACTACATAAAGGATGGATATCTTATGAGAGCTAACAAACTTTGCATTCCTGAGTCTTCGCTTCGTTTGCTCCTTTTGCGGGAATCTCATGGCGGAGGACTCATGGGACACTTTGGACGCGAAAAGACATTTATTACGCTCTCCAAGAACTACTTTTGGCCCAAGATGCTCCATGACATCTCACGCCTTACCAACCGATGCTCTACATGTCGCAAAGCTAAGGCAAAAGCTCAATATAATGGTCTTTACATGCCACTTCCTATTCCATACCATCCATGGGTAGACATAAGCATGGATTTTATACTTGGATTGCCTAGGACTATAAATGGCAAAGATTCCGTGTTTGTTGTCGTGGATAGATTCTCTAAAATGGATAATTTCATTCCTTGTAACTAGATCAACGATGCTTCACATCTTGCAAATCTCTTTTGCAGGGAAATCATTCGTCTACATGGAGTACCCAAGACGATCGTATCGGACTGGGACGTCAAGTTCTTGAGCTACTTTTGGAAGACTCTATGCGCCAAACTTGGCATCAAGCTTCTTTTCTCTTCGGCATATCATCCACAAACCGACGGCCAAACGGAGGTGACGAACCGCACAATTTCGACGCTTCTTCGCGTGTTGATCAAGAAGAACATCAAGGAATGGGAGAAATTATTGCCCATCGTCGAATACGCCTACAACCGCGCAAGACATTTGACTACCGGCAAGTCGCCCTTTGAGGTCGTCTACGGCTTCAACCCGTTGTCCCCATTGGACATCCTCCCTCTACCTCTACAAGAACGCATCAACATGGACGCAAGTGCACGAGCAAGCTTTTTCAAGAAGGTGCACGAAGATACAAGGGCAACAATCGAGTGACAAGTACAACGCATAGCCACCAAGCACAACGTCGACAAGGCACCAATGGTGTTCCAACCGGGAGATCTCGTATGGCTTCATCTTCGAAAGGACCGCTTCCCCAACGAACGCAAGTCCAAACTACTACCTCGAGCCGACGGACCTTTCAAGGTGCTAGCACGCTACAACAACAATTCCTACAAGATCGATATTCCACGAGACAAGTACAACGTGAGCAATACCTTCAACATCAAGGACCTATCTCCTTTCCATGGTGATGAAGATTTTGATTCGAGGTCGGATCTTTCCCCAAGGGAGGGGAGATGATGCGGAGCATCCCAAGGTCATCCCCATGGACCTACCGGCGACTCAACAAGTGCCCAAAGGACAAATGACACGAGCCCGTGCAAGAGCTCTCGAAGCCGAGGTGAACTCGCTCCTTTATCAATTTCCTTTCGATTCACATGGGACATGGCTTCTACCTCATCAGAAACTCTATGCATATTCAGGTACTTGGATGAAGGCCACGTGACAGCTTTGCACAGTGGACAAGGCGACGGGATCGACAAGTGCTTGGAACAAGAAGAAGTGCTGCTGAAGACGCTACACGCACCGGAGGTCCGGACCCTACAGGACGACCGGTCACCCCCAGGCACTGGACGACCGGCAACTCCCAGACGATCGGACGACCAGAGGCCACCGACAAGCGTGACACCCTTCACAGAACGGAAATCGTGGAAAATACCGGAAATCCGAGAGGTACCGGACGTCCGGCCCTTCCCGAGCGACCGGACGTCCGGTGACCCAGGGACGTCCGACCCGACTGTCTACGCACAGTAAAGGGCCTCGGCCCATGTATATATATTCGTTGACTTCCTCCTTCCTAGGGCAGATTTTGGATAGCTCATTTGATACCTTCTTGTGGTTCATCTCCTCGAGAGTGACTGCGGCCCTCTTCGGAGAAGATCCACACGGATTCAAGAACTCCGCTACGGAGAAGATCCCAAGGGATACCCCCAATACCTCCTCCGGGAGAAGACTATATTTGTACTGTCGTTGTTGACTATGGATCGTGTGTCTTGATATGTATCATGAATCTAGCACTTGTGTGACCATCTTTGTGTTGATTTGCGTGTTCCTCTTGTGCCTCCCTCCGTGATTCCTTTGTGTTCTTCATGTTCATCGTGGAATCCCTCTCCATTTCGTGAAAGATCGGCCTAGAACGGGTTGACCCCGCATCAGAGTGTTTGTCATGTTCTTTCATTTTGCAGGATTCACAATGTGGTACCATCACGAGGCATCTTGGGCATGTGATAGCATACACGTTGCACGACACCAACATCTTCGAGAACATGCATAAGTTGAATTCCTTATTTGTGAGCCATCCTCACATATGCATATTGGATAGGCCATACTTTCATTGTTGTTTCCTTCTTGTTGTCTACATGATACATCTACGGGATGGAGGACCGGCATTGAAGATGGACCCTATGCATGCACCACCGGTATACCACTCTTGCCATGACATCGAGCATTGGTATATCAACACTCCTTTGGCACATTGCACCAAAACATCCATATTTGTTGATTGTGTGTCCACATGCCGTGCTCCATGGACATATCATACTCACCGCAAATTTGCCTCTTATGCATGGATTGACTCACATTATGATTGCCTTGTTGCATCTTGTATTCCCATGTCATCCATGATATATGAGCCTGTGCATTTTCATAGCAAATTTGTTGTGATCTTTCTTGACGGCATATTCATACATCATGATCATATTGCCCACCATCAATTGCATGATAACATACACATATTGAGCATCACTTGCCATGTTCATGCTTTTGATAAACCATCCCATTATGACATCACTTTGCACAATGGTAGAATTTCTAGCTGTGTGCACCATGCCAACTACACTACCTTTGTGTGCACAACAAATGAATTTGCTCCCAAGAATGCTTTACATCTCATACTATACCCATCTTGCTAACCTTCATGTACCTTGTCACACGGACTCACACTTGCATGATTGACACTTTGTGTGCGCTAATAATTGTATTTCCAAGTGTTGTTTGTGTTTGCTCTTATTGCATGTATACCACTCCGGCGACACTTTGGAGTACTTGGATTGCGCCATGTCTACGACTACGCCCAACTACAAGTCTGTCCACGACAACCGTTTCCATGGTGATGAGGTTTTTGATCCGAGGTCGGATCTTTCCCAAGGGAGGGGAGATGATGCGGAGCATCCGACGTTCATCCCCATGTACACTACGACTACTACCCAAGCCCCAAGTGGACACAAGGTGAACCCGTTCCTCGATGCTTCCCCTATTCATTCACGCGAGACATGGTTGATGCCTAATGCAAAGACACTACATGTGCTAAGGAACCAAGGAGACGACCATGGAGATGCTCGAAGCATAGGACAAGTCCACACGGTAGCGTATCAAGAAGTGCCTCAAGTGGAGTTGCCGCGGAGCTACAGCGGCCAGACATCCGACAGGAGCCCGGACATCCAGCGCCATTAACCAGAAGAAGCCCAGAGAGAAACGGATGTTAGGCGACTCTACAGCAGCCGGACATCTGGCCGACGCCCGCACATCCGGCGCCCCGCGACGGGCCGGACATCCGGCGCCTGCCCAGAAATCCGGCGCCCTTCATAGAACATACCCGAGAACGGACCCCTCCAGCCCGGACATCCGGTCTCGTGGCCTGGACATCTAGCCTTCCGAGAAGACCCGGACATCCGGCCCGACGCCCGGACATCCAACCTCCCCTGTCTATGCACAGTGTATTGGGCCGAGGCCCGTGTACCCCTTCGCCCCTAGACTATATATACTCCCCTACCTCCTCCTAGCTAGGGTTAGCTTAGGTTTAGCTCATTTGAGACAGAGCTTTGCTCATCCACTAGTGGTTCATCTCCTTGTGAGTGACTACGGCCCCTCCACGGAGAAGGTCCACACGAATTCAAGACCTCCTTCGCGGAGAAGATCCTGCAGGATACCCCAAGACCTTCTCACGGAGAAGAACTGGTTACCCTTTGTATCGTCCCTTGTTGATCATGGATCTTGTATCTCTTTGTGTTTCGAGGATCTAGCATATGTGTGACTTGTTCTTGTTGGTTTGAGTGATTCTCTCGTGTTTCCCCTCGTGTTCCCTCTCGTGTTCTTCGCGGGATCCCCTCCATTTCGTGAAAGATCGGCCATCTAGGGTTCCACCCTACATCATTTCCTCTCGCAATGAGCACAGCCGCGGCAAGGGCGCTCGGTCTGGGGCCTTCTCAGTTTCGCCAAAGCTGGGGGCTCGCGATGAGCTCGCCTACCTCAGCCTCCTCAAGCGACAACAGCTACCCGCACGGCTAGCCGAACGGAGGAGCCGTCCCCACCATGCAGTCCCCACCGCGGCAGCCGGCGTGGGCGCAGCCAAATCAAGACCCCGACGACGTCTCGATGGCCTCTTCTGACCCTCGAGCATGTCTAGGCCGGCGTCGAACACCGGAGGATAGGCGACGGGGAGACGCGCGCGCTGTCATAGATCGACGCCGCGATAATCCTCGCCCAACCGACGGGTGCGACGGCCTCAACGTTGACGAGCCTGCTCTCGGTGTTGGCGGGTGCCTACCCTTTGAGGTCGGCTGCCCTGCCTTTACACGAGAGCTGAGGCAAGTCTATTGGCCGTCCCTCCCCACGTTCAAGCCAGAGATACCTGAGAAGTACGACGGGAGGCTGAACCCGGCAGAGTTCCTGATCATCGACACCATCGTTGTTCAGGCTGCCGGGGGAAGTGATGAGAAGGTGTTCGCCTATTACTTCCCTTTGGCCCTCAAGTCCAATATGAGGTCTTGCCTGATGCACCTGCCGGAGAACTCCATTTCGCCATGGGCAGATCTGTACCATGAGTTCATCGGAGCCTTCACTGGTGGACACCAAGAACTCAGCAGGCCGAGCGACCTGCATCTCCTTGATTAGAAGGAAGGAGAAACCCTCCGTATGTATTTACAGAGATTCAGTAAAGTTCATCGAAATATTCCAAATATCCATCCGGCAGCCCTTATAGCAGCTTTCCAGTCAAATGTACGCAACCGTCGCATTCGTTCTAAAATGAATGTGTGGCTTCCCAAGACTATGAAGGAACTGTACACACTGGTGGATAAGTGTGCTCGGATGGAGGAAGAAAGGAAATTGCCCAGAGAGGTAGGTAGCATCAATGATTAATTCAGAGGATGAAGATGAGTCAATCAGTCAGAAGAAGGGCAAGAAGCGCAACAAGAAACCAAGAGATAAGGTAGTGATGACTGTGGAAGGGTAAGGCATGCCTAGTACCGACAAGAAGGCCAAAGCTAAGGCCCCCGGCAAGGAAGTTGCTACTTGCACGGCTTGCCGGGAAGCTACAGCTGCCGAGAAAGCTGGGAAAGGCGGTGGTCCGTACTGCAAGATCCATCAGACCAAGGGCCACGACCTTCACCAGTGTTATCAGGTTGAGCAGCTTGCCAAGAGGCAGAGGGAAGAGTGTGATAAGAGAGATAAGGAAAGAGAACAGAATGCTACTGGCGAAGGGCTAAGGCGGTGAAGCAAATCGCCCTGCAAACCCTTTTGGAACCAAGGAAGACCCGCCAGGGCCAAAGAGAAGGAAATGTGACAATGTGAGTGATGGAGGGAATGAAGAGGAAAGCGGTGAGCAGGAATTTCAGAGGGCCACTAACGCCCTATGCATTGACGGAGGTGCATCTTTGCACACATCCCATCGCCAACTCAAGCGATGGGCAAGAGAGGTCAGTGATGTGGAGCCACTGCCAGAGGCCCGGACGCCACTCAACTGGTCCCACACGCCCATCATCTTTGATGAGGAGGACAACCCTGGCCGCGTCACAGCGGTAGGGCGACTGCCATAGTTGGTCTCTCCAACAATTCGCAACCTCAAGGTCACAAAGATGCTAGTGGATGGCGGGGCTAGGTTGAATCAGATTTCCTGGCAGTCATCAAGAAGCTTCAGATAGGAGAAGAAGAGCTAGAGGTTACCGACATGTTTCAAGGAGTTAACCCCGGTAGGAGCTGTCCTAAGGGTAAGATTACGTTGCTGGTGACGTTTGTTGGAGAGCTGAACTACCGGACTGAGAAGATTGTGTTTGATGTGGTTGACCTCTCCCTACCATACAATGGGATTCTAGGACGCCCAGCCCTGGCTAAGTTCATGGCAGCATCCCATTATGCTTATAACGCCTTGAAGGTGCCTGGGCCACTTGTAGTAATCACTATCCCGTCAGACGAAAAGGACGACATTACCTGCATCGACAAGATGTACCGGGATGCAGTTGGAGCAGAGGCTGCGACAGCCGCAGCTCCCATGTCAGTAAGCAAAGGAAAGAATAGGGATTGTTGGACCTCCGACAAAGAGTCCGGGAAGCGTGCCCCTCCGAGTGCACGGCACCCGCTGACGACGTGTCGGAGTGTTCCAACAGCAAGAGGACCAAGGTTGTTGCACCCCAGGTAAAGAAGGTCCCGACAGAGCAGGTTGGCGTTGATGGTACTTTCACTATCAGCACCACCCATGATGAAAAATAGGAAAGTGCGCTCGTTGCCTTCCTGCGGACGAATATCGATGTGTTTGCCTAGCAACCATCTGATATCCCCGGTTTTCCCAGGAAGGTAATCGAGCACCACCTTACTGTCTACCTGATGTAGGGTGGAACCCTAGATGGCCGATCTTTCACGAAATGGAGGGGATCCCACGAAGAACACGAAGAACACGAGAGGGAACACGAGGGGAAACATGAGAGAATCACTCAAACCAACAAGAACAACTCACACATATGCTACATCCTGGAAACACAAAAAGATACAAGATCCATAATCAACTAGGGACGATACAAAGGGTAATCGGTTCTTCACCGTGAGAAGGTCTTGGGGTATCCCGCGGATCTTCTCCATGAAGGAGGTCTTGAATCCGTGTGGATATTCTCCGTGGAGGGGCCGCAGTAACTCACAAGGAGATGAACCACTAGTGGATGAGCAAAGCTCTGTCTCAAATGAGCTAAACCTAAGCTAACCCTAGCTAGGAGGAGGAGGAGGTCTATTGATAGTCCAGGGGGATGAAGGGGTAAGTTGGAGCGATACATGGGCTGGTGGCCCAATACACTGTGCGCAGATAGGGGCCGGATGTCCGGGCCTTCCCGAGACGCCGGATGTCCGGGCGTTGGGGCCGGATGTCCGGGTTGGCATGGTCCAGCTTCTGTGATGGGCGCCGGATTTCTGGGCTGGTGCCGGATGTCCGACCCGTCGTGGGGCGATGAATGTCCGGGGGTCGGCCGGATGTCCGGCCGCTGTAGAGCCGTCTAGCGTCTACCTCTCTCTGGTCTTCTTCTGGTTTGTGGCGCCAAATATCCGGGCTTCTGCCGGATGTCCGGCCGCTGTAGCTCCGCAGCGACTCCCCTTGAGGCACTTCTTGATCCGCTTCTGTGTGGACTCGTCCTATGCTTCGAGCATCTCCATGGTCGTCTCCTTGGTTCCTTAGCACACATAGTGTCTTTGCATTAGGTAGCAACCATGTCTCGCGTGAAAGAAAAGGGGAAGCATCGAGGAACGGGTTCACCTTGTGCCCACTTGGGGCTTGGGTAGTAGTCGTAGAGTACATGGGGATGAACAACGGATGCTCTGCATCATCTCCCCTCCCTTGGGAAAGATTCGACCTCGGATCAAAAACCCCATCACCATGGAAACGGTTGTCGTGGACGGACTTGTAGTTGGACATAGTTGTAGACATGGCGCAATCGAAGTACTCCAAAGTGTCGCTAGAGTGGTATACATGCAATAAGAGCAAACACAAACAAGACTTGGAAATACAATTGTTAGCGCACACAAAGTGTCCATCATGTAAGTGTGAGTCCGTGTGACAAGTCACATGATGCTTATCCAAAAGATGTACAATGACATGTAAAACATTCATGGGAACAAATTCATTTGTTCTACACACAAAGGTAGTGTAGTTGGCATGGTGCACAAGGCTAAAAATTCTACCATTGTGCAAAGTGATGTCATAATGGGATGGGTTATCAAAAGCATGAACATGGCAAGTGATGCTCAATATGTGTATGTTATCATGCAATTGATGGTGGGAAATATGATCATGATGTATGAATATGCCGTCAAGAAAGATCACAACTAATTTGCTAAGGAAATGCACAAGCTCATATGTCATGTATGACATGGGAATACAAGATGCAACAAGGCAATCATAATGTGAGTGAATCCATGCGCAAGATGCAAATTTGTTATGGGAATGACATGTCCATGGAGCATGGCATGTGTGCACACAATCAACACTTATGAAGGTTTTGGTGCAATGTGTCAAAGGAGTTTTGATATACCAATGCTCGATGCCGCGACAAGAGTGGTAGACCGGTGGTGCATGCATAGGGTCCATCTTCAATGTCGGTCCTCCATCCCGTAGATGTATCATGTATACAACAAGAGGAAACAACAATGAAAGTATGGCCTATCCAATATGCATATGTGAGGATGGCTCACAAAGAAGGAATGAACCTTATGTATGTTCTCGAAGATGTTGGTATCACGCAACGTGTATGCCTTCACATGCCCGAGATGCCTTGTGATGGTACCGCCTTGTGAATCCTTCAAAATGAAAGAACATGACAAACACTCGGAAAATTAAACGAGGTTAGCCGTAATGCAAAACCTAGCATTCGTGCGGGAAAATACCCAACAAGTGATTGCATCATTCTTATCATAAGAAAGTACAAGGGTGTGGTGCATGGTATGTAGGCATAAGATGCGAGAACAACCACGTGCAATAGGCTCAATCAAGCAAGTATGCATCACAAGAAGGGTGTCAAAGTCTTCAAGACCAACAAACATAGCATTGTTGCACTCAATACAAATGATGAGAGATGCAACTAAAGGAGACAAGTGATAATGATCAAGATATATCATGTGAGTGGCATGAACATATATGTCATCAACCCAAGAAAGCAAGTAGGAGTGGAACATGGGTGATGCAACATAGAAAGCAATCATAGCGATCAAGTCAAACAAGCTAGTAGTGCGAAGATGGAACGTACTAAAGGTAATCATGGGAAGCATGTCATGTGTGCAAATTTTAGGCATGAATAATGCACATGGCATAGCACAAGCATGAAAGCGAGATATGAGAAAAATAGGATCAATGTATTGGCGAGAGGCCATATGTAAATAGAAATAGGGCATCATGACTCTCCCAACACAATAAGCATCAATAGCGTGGGGCACAAAGAAATCATGGTTGTAGCTACAAGTATCTCCAGTAAGCATGCAAATACACATATAAGTAGGATAATGGTGAATCATATGTAAAGGCAAGAAAGGGTAACAATCGCATGGCAAAGTCATATCAAGAGGTATTACATGCAAAGTGAACACGATAAAAGGGCCATAAGATGACAAATGGTAAATAGCCCAAAGTCATGTGAGAGCAAAGTAAAAGAGATGCGCGTAGTGGTTGCGCGAAGTGAACGGCGGTAGGGACAATCCACGGGTTCCCAAATCGGCGTTGCTCTCAAGAGCTTGTTTTGTCAACTCGTGGGATTGTGAGGTAGACAAATGTTCATGACTACCTACACAAAACAAAGACAAAGGAAAAATTGTGTGTGCGTCGTATATGTACACATCATCCATCATGCTGCACACGTGGGTGTGGTGGTGATGCGGAGCATCCCAAGGTCATCCCCATGGACCTACCGGCGACTCACCAAGTGCCCAAAGGACCAATGATACGAGCCTGTGCAAGAGCTCACGAAGCCGAGGTGAACTCTCTCCTTTATCAATTTCCTCTCGATTCACATGGGACATGGCTTCTACCCTCATCAGAAACTCCATGCATATTCAGGTTATTCGATGAAGGCCACGTGACAGCTCTGCACAGTGGACAAGGCGGCGGGATCGACAAGTGCTTGGAACAAGAAGAAGTGCTGCTGAAGACGCTACAGGCACCGAACGTCCGGCCCCTACCGGACGACCGGTCACCCCCAGGCACCGGACGACCAGCGACTCCCGGACGACCGGAGGCCACCGGACGTCCGTGACACCCTTCACAGAACCGAAATCATGGAAAATGCCGGAAATCCGAGAGGTACCGGACGTCCGGCCCTTCCCGAGCGACCGGATGTCCGGTGACCCAGCGGATGTCCGACCCGACTGTCTGCGCACAGTAAAGGGCCTCGGCCCATGTATATACTCGTTGACTTCCTCCTTCCAAGGGCATATTTTGGATAGCTCATTTGATACCTTCTTGTGGTTCATCTCCTCGAGAGTGACGGCGGCCCTCTTCGGAGAACATCCACACGGATTGAGGACCTCCGCTATGGAGAAGATCCCAAGGGATACCCAAAGACCTCCTCCCGGAGAAGACTATCTTTGTACCGCCGTTGTTGACTATGGATCGTGTGTCTTGATATGTATCGTGAATCTAGCACCTGTGAGACCATCTTTGTGTTGATTTGAGTGTTCCTCTTGTGTTTTCCTCCGCGATCTCGTTTGTGCTCTTCGTGTTCATCGTGGGATTCCTCTCCATTTCATGAAAGATTGGCCTAAAACGGGTTGAGCCCGCATCATATGGTATAAAGAGCCACAGTTTCTCACGAAATTGGAGCCCCTACCCGTGTTTTCTAGCTTATTTTTGTTGTGTTCTTCCCAATTTCAAAAATTCCCCACCAAAAATAGCCCCAAAAAATTATGTGATCTGTTGATTTGGAGAGATTTGGTTGAATTTGTTCCATGGATTTGTTGTGCCACGAGTGGATCTCGAGTTTCCCCACCTTTTCCCCAATTTTCTTCCGCAAATTCGGCCAATTTTGACCGACTTGTCCACGGATACCTCGAACCCTAGCCCAGACCCACGGGACGACCGGCGTTTTACCGGATGTCCGGAACCCCGCGAAGCACCGGACGTCCGTCACCCACCGGATGACCGGAACCTCCTATCCAGAAGTTTTTACCGGATTTCTGAGACCTATCGGACGTTCGGCGACCGGACGACCGACGACCCTCCGGACGTCTGCTGAAACCTGACGAAACTGAACTTACTCAGTTTTGTTCCACCTTCCGCATCCACTTACCCATTCATACCAGCCACATCTACCATACCACCACCACCATTGCCTAACCAAAATCACTACGGTCTTACCTCTTTGTGTCTTGGATCATTTGAGTTGTGGTTTTCCCATTTCCTTGTGTGTTTCGGCTATCTCAGAACGGAACGACATCGACAAGACCACCTCTCAACCTCGACAAGGATGGTAACATCGACGACGCTTTGTCATTCTACCTTGCAATTGCTTTGTCACCCTATAGACCATTTTGCGTAGCTTTCCCATCGAGACTAGCCATTTGAGTATTGCCGGGCCACGACACTTGTGCACATTAGTGATAGTCATAGACATTGCATACCACAACATCATATCTCCGTGTGACACAAGAGTGTTCAACATACACAATAGCTACCTTGATACGAGAAGCATGCATAAGTGGCCAAAGAAAGAGCTCACAAGCTTTTAAGCAAAAGAGCCATCCGAAGCTTCTAAGCAAAAGGACAATAGCATCATACGCCTTGCATCAAAAGAGATCATATGAGATAGCAATACATCATCTTGTGCAAAAGCATCGGCACATCATCCACTCATAGCACACTTGTGATCGGAAGTCGTTACGTTTGCCTCTTATAGGTCGTGCACAAGTGCGTATCCGCCTATTAAGCAATTGGTTAGCGTCTCTCTAGTGTTGTGAAACAAGAGCATTTTCGTGGATTCCACATTTTCGCTCACCCTTGGTTGCACAACCACATTTATCTATCCATGCGTGTGTTCCGTGTGCTACTTATTGCTTGTGATCTACTTGTTGCATGAGCAAATTGTGAATCATTTTCAACACCATTGAGTCACTTTGACAAATTGCATTTAATTTGTGCTACCATCCTAACCAAGCTCCTCTCAAAGATTTACTTGTGTAGGTGTGAGAATCAACACGAAGTTGTACCAATAGAGCTATTTCCGGGTTACATTATTGAGTGATCATTGATCCATTGTCAACTTCGGTTAAGGTAATTTGGTATTGTCTTCTCCTTTCTACCACTCACAATTCTTGATTGCAATGATGGATAGGCCAAGTACATCTACGAACCCGCTCTTTGATGATCCTCAAGAATCGAACAAGTACGTCACCAAACTACATCTCTTCGGTGTCCAACGAGCTCTACACCAAGAAAGTGAAGCTATGCAAGAGCACATTGAGCAACTCGCCGCCGACGCGCGACAATTTGAAGCAAGAACAAGAGAGCAATTCTACATCATCAACACGAACATGTCTACTCAATTCGATGAGCTACGGACTTTGATAGTCAATCGATGCTCCTCATCCACATCTTCTCAAAGATGAAGCCGCTCAAGTCGTCATACCGACTACATGTCCGGCTCAAGTACACCTACATCAAACACTCTTTGTCAAGCCGCACGTCAAGCTCGACATGACAACCGGAACCCCCTTCATGACAAGAGCTCCCAAGAGCTATTTCAAGAGCAAGAAAGTCGATATCGTCAAAACCAAGCTACAATTGAGCAAGCACAAGAACAGCAACAACTACGCCAACAATAAGAAGAGCGAGCGCGTCAACATCAAGAAGAACAAGATGCTGAAGCTCATCGTCAAGCACAACAACACCGAGAACCTCAAGCTCTTGTGGCGCAACAAGCATTACGTCATTCACATCGCAATGTGGTAACTCGCAATCGACACACTCGTCAAGAAGAGGACTTCCTTCACGATGATATGCAAGAGAGGCGCCATCAAGCACGAATGCAAGATGAAGTTCCTCCTCAAGCGCGACAAGAGCAACAAGCCCAACAAGAACCACAAGCTCGGCAAGTACAACATGACAATGACCATCTACTCCGCCAAGAGCAACATGAGATTGACAATCATCCAAATCAAGAACGCCCTCACAATAGGCAAGCCAACAATGAAGAGCATCGCTATGGCAAGCTTAAGTTCACCATGCCAAAGTTTTTCGGAAGCATTGATCCTGAAGACTACCTCTCATGGGCATTTAAGGTTGTCAAGGTCTTCCGCCTACACAACTTTGATGAAGAAAAGAAGATTGCAATGGCGTCCTTGAGTTCCAAGACTATGTTCTCATTTGGTGGGAGCAAATCATAGAACGAAGAGAAGCAAAAGGTGAACCTCCTATCACTACTTGGGCTCAAATGAAGGAAGTCATGAGAGCACGTTTCGTGCCAACACACTACAACCGTGACTTGTTCAAGAAGCTACAACTCCTCAAGCAAGGTACCAAGTCCGTTGAAGAGTACTACAAGGAGATGGAGAGTGCCATGATACGAGCAAACATCACGGAAGATGAAGAACAAACGATGGCGAGATTCTTGAATGGACTCAACTACCCTATCAAGAAGATTGCGGACTAGAGATGCGAGCCTAGAACACGAATGAGGTCACGGCGTAGCACAACGAGCATCAAGAAAGGATATGAAGTAGCTCTCGATAGCAAGATGTAAGTGAAAATCACAATGGCAGTAAAGATAATGATGAAAAACAACCGCCAAGCAGGATATACAACAACTCTCTCTCCAACTTTCCTCTTGAAAAGTTTGAGACAATTTTATGATAATTTTTTCTACAGAATGCTACTGACTCAAGCTTTCAAACGCAAAAAGAATCGCTCAATTCCGAGTTGATATGAGGTGTCAGAAAATTCTAAAACTGGCCTGAAAAACTGGAACAAGCTATGTTCGTGAACTTCGAAGGGCAAAAAGACCTATTTAGAAGCCGATTTTGGGGTGTGAAATATTAAACAAGGTCCTTCAACTATTCAGATGCGGCTCGTCGCTAACTTTAATTTGAGTACTTGTGGAGCCAAAACGGACTTCGTATGAAAAAGATATTCTGTTTTACTGAACTGGGTACAAAACAGATTCCAATCCGAATTCAGCTATGGAATTGAGTCTAAATAGATCCAAATTTCCTTTCTTCAGCTCTTTTTTCTCTTACTTTTTTCCTTTTTCTTTCTCTTTTTTTTCTCACACTTTTTTAACTCTTTTTCTCTCTTTTTTTCTCTTTTTTTTCTCTCTGCCTTTTTTCTTTCTTTCTTCCTTTTTCCAAGACAAACTAGATAAGATGCAGATTGGATGAAGTGAAGATGCGAACGACCTCAAGTATGATTGTGAAAATGAACGATGGGTAGCACGAGGTAGAAATTGATGGATGACGTGGTGGACAGTGGAAGGGATAACGATGTTGATAGAGGCAAAGGTGTCCCGTCTTTCGATGAGTTGGTGGCTATGGTTTTGGAGGAAGTCGACTTTGACGATCCGACTACGAACGTGCGAGGACGTCACGCCTTAGCAATCGCTAAACCAACTCCGAGAGGTTATTGACCACACCGGAGCACGATCAACCTGACCACGAATGTCTGTTTCCTGCAGGCAAACAAAGAACAAGCAAGAAACTAAGATTGCAATCTGGATATTACGAATATAAGAGGAAATCTTTATTGATCAAGGTGGGGTTCTGTGACGCCTTTTTCTGGTCGTTGAACACAAACGAAGTACGCGAAGTTGCAGCTATGGCGAAGTTTTAATCTAAACAAACCCCCCCCCCAAGTCTAAACGATGCCCTAAGGGCTATATATATGGAGGAAGAGGGAGGAATTTCGTGGCCCTTGGAGGAGGGGTCCGAAACTAACCTTAACTCTTGTTTCCCCACACATACGGACTCTAAAAACAGCCTATACTTAAGTATTTCGAAAATACATGGGCCTGGCCCAATAATAAGGTGAAACCTAGAATAGCCTCTAGACGAAATTTATAAAGTGTCATCTTGTATATTTCATCCAAGGCTTCACACACTCATTATGGTGGCTTCAAAGTCCTGAAATCATCACTTGTAACTCCATTCTTGTTCCCCTTGCGCATGCATCATCTCCATGCTTGATCTTGCTCCAATGTTCATCCTTCTTGTCCAAGCTAGGCCCTTCATTTGTAAGCAAGACAAATGTATCCAATTTAGGCAGCATCATATTCTCATGAACATTAGATTCATTACCAAGAAAGGAAAGTACCTGGTAATTTAATTGGTGTGCGCGAGCTCTAATAATTGGTCATGTATATGTGTCACTTGGAGCTGTGGGTGTAACCTTGTTAGTGATGTCCTCATCATCCTCCCCTTCTTGAATTGAAGTTGTCCTCGACGGAAGCCCATATTCCTCACCCAAGTAAGGCTTCAAATCTGTAATGTTAAATGTGGGACTAACCCCAAAATCTGCAGGTAACTCAAGTTTATATGCATTATCATTTATTTTCTCTAACACCTTGAAAGGACCATCAGCACATGGCATTAGCTTTGACTTGCGCAAATTTTGAAACCTATCCTTACGCAAATGTAACCAAACAAGCTGTCCAGGTGCAAAGACAACACGTTTTCTACCCTTATCTCCAACAAGATTATATTTAGCATTCATGCGCTCAATATTTTCCTTAGTTACCTCATGCATTTTTAAGATCAATTCAGCACGTTGTTTAGCATCAAAATTAACCTTCTCCGAAGATGGAAGAGGCAACAAATCAATAGGTGCACGAGGTAGGAAACCATAGACAATTTCAAAAGGGCACATCTTAGTAGTAGAATGCAACGAACGATTATAAGCAAATTCAATATGAGGCAAGCATTCTTCCCACATTTTCTTATTATTCTTCAAAACAGCCCTAAGCATAGTAGACAAAGTTCTGTTGACTACTTCAGTTTGACCATCAGTTTGGGGGTGACAAGTAGTACTAAAAAGCAGTTTAGTCCCCAACTTAGCCCAGAAACATCTCCAAAAGTGGCTAAGAAATTTAGTATCACGATCTGAAACAATAGTATTTGGCACACCATGCAAGCGAGTAATTTCACAAAAGAACAAGTCAGCAACATTAGCAGCATCATCGCTTTTATGACATGGTATAAAGTGTGCCATCTTCGAGAACCTATCCACGAAAACAAATTTGCTATCCCTCCCCTTCTTTGTTCAAGGTAAACCCAAAACAAAGTCCATAGATATATCTTCCCAAGGAACACTAGGAACATGCAAAGGCATATATAAACCATGAGGATTGAGTCGTGACTTAGCTTTTTGACATGTAGTGCAGCGACCAACAAAATGCTCAACATCCCGTCGCATCTTTGGTCAAAAAAAATGTGTAGCAAGTACGTCCTCCGTCTTCTTCACGCCAAAGTGTCCCATTAATCCTCCTCCATGCGCCTCCTGCAACAACAAAAGACGAACAGAGCTAGCTGGAATTTATAGCTTGTTAACACGAAACACAAATCCATCATTAACGACGAACTTGTTCCATGTTCTCCCTTCTTTACAATTCTGCAATACATCTTTAAATTCAGCATCATGCACATATTGATCTTTGATGGTCTCCAAACCAAATATTTTAAAGTCAAGTTGTGAAAGCATAGTATAACGACGAGACAATGCATCGGCAATAACATTTTCTTTTCCCTTCTTGTGTTTAATAACATAAGGGAAAGTCTCTATGAATTCAACCAATTTAGCATGTCTACGGTTCAGTTTTGCTTGACTTTTAATGTGCTTCCAAGATTCATGATCAGAATGTATAACAAATTCTTTGGGCCATAAATAATATTGCCATGTCTCCAAAGTTTGAACAAGAGCACATAATTCCTTATCATAAGTAGAATAATTCAGACTAGGCCCACTCAATTTTTCAGAAAAGTATGCAACAGGTTTACCATCTTGTAATAACACACCTCCTAACCCAATTCCACTAGCATCACATTCAAGCTCAAAAGTCTTATTAAAATCAGGAAGTTGGTGTCAGGACCCCGATCCTAAGTCACACCGATCTAGCTGTAACACGTCATATCACTTTGCGGCCTCACGCACGGTAACCCCACGGGTGCCACCTTACCTGGCCCGGGACCGTTTGCGCATTTTGGCACACGTATATGACAGTGTCGCTAGCATCCATATGACAGAGAACCCGGGCCGACATGGCTAGTTATAAACCAAAAGTGGCACTAAATTACAGAGACAGGCATCCATGACCCAGCAACGAACGGGCCGGTCATCAACGTATGAACCCAAGTCGTAGCAAGCTACATGGACTTGAAGGAACAATGCGTGACATTTCCCCTAAGGGACAGACACAGGAACGAAGAAGGACACATGCCGGCCAGCCTATGTGTTCCGAGCAGTAGCAAGCTACCAAGGCTCATTGGAATCACTAGGAGGCATTTCCCTGTAAGGTAGGCTACCAAAGGAAAACAACTAGGTGTCGGATCCCACACATACCAAGCATTTCAACCATACACACAATATGCTCAATATGTGCAAATACAACATTGCATCACAACAGAACTCTATGACTCAAAGTACTTTATTTAAAAGGCTCCAAGAGCCATACATAACATATCCATACAGGTAGGGGTCACATGACCCAACACTCAAGTCATACAGTCATACAAGCACAAGCGGAAGCTACATGTCTGAGTACAGACAACTTAGAAAATAAAACAAGGTTGGTGTAGCCTGACTATCTACAAGGCCCTTCACAAGCTCTAGATCTCCGTCTGGGTGTCAAGCTACTCGTCGATGTCAACGTCTATGTAGAACCCATCAGCAGGGGCAGGGTTCTCCTCTTCAACAGTTATTAAGCAAACATGAGTACAAAGGTAATCAGCAAGTCTTACCACAGAACCTATCATACATGCAACATTATCAAAGGGGGTAGTGGAGTTCATAGCAGAAAGCCAGCTTTGACTCTTGGCTAACCTATACTACAACTCTCAACGGATTGCAAGATGTTACTACGAACACGAGTCCTCTACTCACCACAACAATACACCACCGAGGATCCTCTTCCGTCATCCTACGGAAGGGCCATCCACGGTACTCACACTTATCTTGAGGCTTTTAGTAGTATCCATCAAATTGTCTATGAACTGTAAGAGTAAGCAAGTAGTTCGTACCGCGAACAACGGCTATTTGAATAGATTGATAACCCTGCAGGGGTGTACCTCTTCACACACGCTTTCACCACTTATCGCCGTTTACTCGACATGTACTCGGCAACCTTCAAGCGGAAGCCCAGCGAGGGTGTCAGCCACGACCTGACTAACTACTCAAGTCTCTCGTCCAGGTTTATCGCCTATTTGGGTTCCATCCGTGGGGAGATCCGGCCGGGGTGTCGCTCACGGCCCCAAACGATGTGTACAGGGTTCCCGAGTCACCAAACGGGCAAGCGGTACACCGTGCCACGTACTTGTCGCATCACAACTCACCCCGAGGGTCAGCGCTGTGCACGACCTCCAGTAAACTATAAACACCAGAAACTAGTTGCAACTCCTGGACAGAGATCGAGGGTAATTAATAAGCCGAGAGGGTCCATTGGTTTCGGGCCCAATGCATGGTAGTAACTGGAACTTGAACCACACATACAGATCTCGGGTCCTATGGACGGTTCCAATGAAACAACCCACCACGTACTCCTACATGGCCTTTCATCGATACCTTAACCAAACGTATTCCACACTTCCTTCTCTTTATCGGTATGATCATTTCACTCTGATCCATCACCCAGATGAACCAGACCTGACACAACTCTAAGCATAGCAGGCAACATAAACAAATAGCATGGTGGATCACACATCACATGGCTCAGTCAACTCCTACACATGCTAGTGGGTTTCAACTATTTACTGTGGCAATGACAGGTCATGCAAGGGAATAGGGTTCAACTACCGCAGCAAGTAGCAGTTCACACGCTGTTGCCTTAATGCAGTAAAAGAGAGCAGGAGCGAGAAGATTGGGTTTGTATCGGAATGATCAATGATTGCTTGCCTGACAAAGTGGTTGTCGGGTACTGCTCTTCAACTGGATACGCAGCAGTATCCTCGGGAGCAGGACCTAACACAGAGAATACCGGCGATACAATCATTAACAAACAAATGCAACAATATGATGCATGCTCATGACATGGCAAGATGCATGTGTTTTGGGCTAATGCAACTATAACCAGAAGGGTTTGGGCCTATTTGAGTCAAAGATTCAAATTGGCACTTTAGCTATTATTTAACTAAGTGCATTATCATGTTTTAATGTATACAGCAAGGTTAACTTGTTCAAACATGCATGAAACCAGTGCCATTGAAAAGATTGGATTTTTCTGATCATTTTTCATATATAAATCTTTTCCACCTGAGCTACTGTTGAATTTATATGATTTTTTGAAGTTTAGGCATTTTCTGGAATTTCCTGAATTATTTTTAAATCTAAAAATCGCAGAAAATCCTTGACTGCGTCAGTGACCCAGGGGGGTCAAACCCGTGGTCAAACAGGCCCAACTCGCCGGCGTTTAGCCGCCGGCGAGGCCAAACACGGCGGTGAGGTGCGGGTTTCGCGCTCCGGCTGCCAAAACGACGGCGGAGCACACCTACGGGTAGCTGGAGGCAAACCGCATCGAATGGAGGTGGTGGCTGGCCTCGGGGTCGCCGGAGATGACCTCGGCGACGAGTCCAGCGGCTGTCGGAGTTCGGCGAAGTCGAAAACGACGGTGCGGTGCTCGTAGAGGAGCGTGGAGTGGTCCTACAGCACCTACGCGTGACGGTGAAGCTGATAGGCACGGTGGCCGGACCATTGGATGGCCGGAGCCTCGTCTGCGACGAGCTCCGCGGTGGTGCGTGCAGGTGAGCTTCGTGCGGTGCGTTCCAGGGTAGTAGAGAGCCAACGGAGAGGGGGAGGACGAAGCTGGGCTCACAGGGATTGCAGCAGACGCCGGAGCGAGCTTGGGGGTGGTCGGAGCTGAGCGGGACGGCGAGGGTGATCTCCGCGGCCGGAGTTGGGGAAGAAGGGGTCGGGGACGTCTCCAGGGCGGGCGAGCGCTCGGGGCTCGGCCTGTTCGAAGTAGTCGAGGACGGCGGAGACGACGAACACGGCGACAGGGCTCAGGGACGACGGTGGGCGCGGCTACTACGATGGTGCGAGCACGGCGGCGTCGGCCATGGTGCGGGGAGGGCAAAGGAGAGGAGCTGGGGAGAGTGGGATGTGTCTGCGATGTCGGGGGCGAGGTGGACGACCAATCCAAGCCTCCAGGGCGGCGAGGGGAGGAAGCAGGGCGGCGGGCAGCTGCGTGGCGCGCGCTGCGGCTGCCGTCGAGCACCTGGCTGCCTGCCTGGCCGAGCCAAGCAGCTCGCTGGAGCAGCAGCTGGGCTGGGCCGGCAGGTGGGCTGGGTGGGGCGTCAGGTAACCTTTCTCTCTCTCCCTTTTCCTATTTCTTTTTCTGTTTCATTTCGTTTGCAACTTTGTTTAATTAATAAAAATGCCAGAACATTTTTATAACTCATAAAACTTGTCATGCCCACTGTATATAATATGAACAGTATGGAACATTATAGTTTATGATTATTTGAGCATTTAAAATATTTTATAGCATTTAAATGCCCAAATGCAAATACCATATGATTTAATCTAGAGACCTTGGATGTCCTAGAAAATTGTGCACCATTTTTGGCAGAGGTTTAAGACCAAGGCAGAAATGATGGACATTTTTGAAGGGCATTTTGGGTACATTGGAAAAGATTTTATCAAACCCTAGTTGTTAGAAGAGGGGTGCTGGGGTTTCTGTCATTCCCATTTCAAGTTTCTTTGATAAGTAAACATGATGCACACTCTAGCTAGTCCTAATGCAAGTGCTAACTAGGGATGTGACAGTTGGAGTAAAGGAGCATGTGTCAACTTATCTTTCAATATCGTGAATGTTTCTTCATGTGCAGTACCCCAAATAAAAGGCACATCCTTCTTTGTAAGCTCATTTAGAGGTGCAGCAATGGTGCTGAAATCTCTCACGAAACGCCGATAGAATCCAGCGAGGCCAAGGAAACTCCTCACGTGTGTGACCGTTTTGGGCTGCGGCCAACTCTCAATAGCTTCAATCTTGGCTTTATCAACCTCAATTCCCTGTGGAGTAACAACATAGCCAAGAAAAGATACTCGGTCGGTGCAAAAGGTGCACTTTCCAAGGTTACCAAACAAACGTGCATCACGTACAGCAATAAAAACAGCACGTAAATGTTCCAAATGTTCCTCCAAAGATCTGCTAAAAATCAATATATCATCAAAGTAAACTACCACAAATCGTCCAATGAAAGCACGTAAAACTTCATTTATTAATCTCATGAAAGTACTAGGTGCATTAGTTAACCCAAAAGGCATGACTAACCACTCATATAATCCAAACTAAGTTTTAAATGCTGTTTTCCATTCATCTCCCAATTTCATACGAATTTGATGGTATCCACTACGCAAATCAACTTTGGAGAATATTGTAGAGCCACTCAATTCATCAAGCATATCATCGAGCCTAGGAATAGGATGACGATAACGAATAGTAATGTTATTAATGCCTCTACAATCAACACACATACGCGATGTACCATCCTTTTTCGGCACTAGAATAATAGGAACATCACAAGGACTAAGGGATTCACGTATATAACCTTTGTCGAGTAGCTCCTGTACTTGACGCATAATCTCCTTCGTCTCTTCTGGATTGGTATGGTATGGTGCGCGGTTGGGTAGCGATGCACCGGGAATTAAGTCAATCTGATGCTCAATCCCTTGAATAGGTGGTAATGCCGGTGGCACGTCTTGTGGAAAAACGTCGGCGAACTCCTGCAAAATGTTAGTGACAGCAGGAGGCAAAGAGGAAGGCACGTCCTCGAATGAAAATAATGCCTCTTTGCACACAAAAGCATAGCAAACAGATTTGCTAAAATCTAGCTCGTCAATATCAGATTTGGTGGCAAATAAACATGCACTTTTCAATATAATTTCAGAAGCAACAATAGATGGTTTATTATTAGGCTTCATTTGTTGTTCAAATTCTTTTGCCACAATCTGATTTTCACTCTTATTTTTCTCCTATTTTGCTTTATTAGCTCTATTAATATCATGTTTCAAAACAGAATCAGGAGTCATAGGAAGCAAAGTAATATTTCTATCCTTATGAACAAGAGTATACTGATTTTTTCTACCATGGTGTACAGAATTTTTATCAAATTGCCATGGTCGACCAAGTAATAAGGAACATGGTTGCATAGGTACCACATCACAATCAACACAATCAGCATATGTAGAGATACTAAAATGCACACGAACAATATGTGTTACCTTAACCTTGCCGCTGTTGTTGAACCATTGGATGTAGTAAGGATGTGGATGTGGTCTTGTGGTGAGAGATAGCTTCTCCACCATCTCCATGCTAGCCAAGTTGTTGCAACTCCCTCCATCTATGATCACGCGAACAGAACGTTCCTTCACAACTCCCTTTGTATGGAACAAATTATGCCTCTAAATTTGCTCAGCTTGTGTAACCTGCACACTCAAAACATGTTGAGCAACTAAACATTCATACCTGTCAGCATCTTCAGGAGCCATGTATTGCGTCTCATGATCAAAATCGTCTCCACCGTATTCTTCACGTGTAATAAGAGCCAAAGTCTCCTCATCATAGTCACTAGCGGACTCATATCCACCATCCTCAGTAGCAATCATCACACGCTGAGATTTGCATTCTCTCGCAAAATGTCCTCTTCCCTTACAACGACGACAAATAATATCACTGGTGTGCCCTGTTGATGCCATGGAAGAAGAAGAACTCTGTGCAGGTCCAATAGGTGTGCTCTTGGTAGATAATGGTGGTTGTGCCCATTTCCTTGTATCACGGCTGGAGGTAACAGCTGATGGAGGTGTCGGTGCAGTAGAATGTGTGGAAGTAGAGGATACACGCGGTGTCCATGATGAAGGTCGACCTGCAGAAAAGTTAGTCCGCGCCAATGCCTGTCGATCCTGTACTTCACGTTCTGCTTTACAAGCAAGATGGAATAAACGAGTGATATTATTATAATCCTTATACTCTAGAATGGTCTGAATCTCTCTATTTAATCCACCCATAAAACGTGCAAGCATAGCTTCATTCTCCTCAACTATACCACATCTAACTAGTGAAAGCGCTGCAATTTTTGAAGTAATTCACGTTGATAATATGGTGGAACCCAACGAGTACGCATAGCAGTTTTGAAAGCAGCCCAAGTAGCTGGAATAGGATATAATCTACAATGTTCAGACCACCAAACACATGCAAAACTAGTGAAAGCACAAACAGCAGCAGGAACACGTCTCTCCTCGGGATATTGTAAACATGTAAAACGTTGTTTAGTTTCTAACTCCCAAGTAAGATATATATCAGGAACAAATCTACCCTCAACTGGTGGAATATTCAATTTCAGTTTAGGAAGATAGTCATGTACCTCAGGTGGTGGTGCAGCCCTACCGTTGCGATGATATGCATGAGGACGACCTGGTGGTGGTGGTGGTGGTGGTTGCACGTAGTTCTAATTTTGATCAACCTCATCCTCGTAATGGTCCTCCACCTCTACAGTAGCAGCAGGGGCTACAGAAACATCAACAGCGGCACCAGAAGCTTGACCAGGCTCAAGGGGAACGCGCTGTGCTCGTCCCACTTGATTTGGAAAGCGATGTTGTTGTTGTTGTTGTTGTTGTGGTAGAGGTGGGACAGCTGCAGCAGCCGGTGGTGGTGGAAAACGCGAAAGCAATTTAGCAAACTTGTTATCGAGCTTTGTTTCAAACGTCTTCTCCATGCCATCTATCTTCTCCATGGCCTCGTCAAATCTGTTTAGCACATCTTGCACTTGTACACTCATCATGTGCTGAAACTTATCATGAAGCTCCTTGTTCGTCAAGTTCTCCCAGTCAGTCTCATCGACTTGTGATCCTGGCATGGTTAGCAGCAATAGAAACACACAAGAATATGATCCTACAGACTACTAATAAGTGGTGGTGGTGGCGGCTGTCACAAATCCGACAAGCAAATCTCAAATTCTTACCAGTTCTTACCCAGCAGCAGGTGGTGATCGGCAACCGTGGTAGTCAAAACTCTCAAAGCTTGGATAAAGCGATTACCAGGGAGAGTCAAACACACGACGTAGATGTATGTGGAGCTGGGAAGGCTTATAAGATGGTAGCAAAAGGGGTCAGCAATAATCAATTCAGAGATGCAAAGTTGAATAAACGATCAACGACGGTACTATGCTGGTCCTAGGCTAGACCGTACTAGAGACGCGAGCCTAGAACACTAACAAAATCACGGCGCTGCACGTAATAAAGGGAAAAGCACACTCTGAAATGTTTTTTTTCGCCTCTTTTTTTGCGCTCTTTTTTTCGCTGCTTTTTTTTGCCGAAAATAACTATAATGACGAGTGTCTCAAAACACTTCCCAAGTCAAACTAAGATGATAGGCATGAAATTTTTTTGGCGATTTTTTTTCGGAATCAGGGCAGCGACGACAAAAAAGTGCGGTAAAAAAACAGTATGGTGGCACGTGTCTCAAAAGACTCAGAAAATCCCAAAAATAGGATAAGGAAAAATATTTTCACCTGTTGAAATTTTGGCCTAAAAACTACCCGGGGGTCTCCAGATTTTTTTTTCCCGAGACCTACTCAGGCACAGGCAAGGAAACACAAATCCGAAACCTAGATGGATCTCGAGAACAAACCTAATATGAAAAGAACTCGGATTGTTTGTGGATATATGGTGGTAGGATATGGGAGCGGTGGTAGGTTATGGCAGTAGTGGTAGGTTATGGCAGCGGTGGTGGTATGTGGTGGCGGTGGTGGGATATGGCAGCGATGGTGGTATGGCAGCGGCGATGAATATGGTGCGGCGGTGGCGTGACAAACTGTGAACAGAACTCGAAACTCTAAAGAACTAGACGCTAAGACCAGCAACTTGACACAAGGCTCAGATTGGTTCGGATGGGATGAACCAACCCTAATTTTTTTGGCTTTTTCGTGGACTATAGGTATGAAGAACAAACTCGATCTAAACTATGAAAAACGGTAAAATCTCACCGAGCAACCTGGAAATCTGATACCACTTGATAGAGGCAAAGGTGTCCCGTCTTTCGATGAGATGCTGGCTATCGTTTTGGAGGAAGTCGACTTTGACAATCCGACTACGAACATGCGAGGACGTCACGCCTTAGCAATCGTTGAACCAACTCCGAGAGGTTATTGACCACGCCGGAGCACGATCAACCTGACGACGAAGGTTTGTTTCCTGCAGGCAAACGAAGAACAAGCAAGAAATTGAGATTGCAATCTGGATATTGCGAATTCAAGAAGAAAGCTTTATTGATCAAGTGGGGTTCTATGACGTCTTGGTCTGGTCGTTGAACATAAATGAAGTACGCGAAGTTGCAACAATGGCGAACTTTAATCAAAACAAAACCCAAAGTCTAAACGACGCCCTAAGAGCTGTATATATGGGGGAAAGAGGGGGGAATTTTGTGTCCTTGGTGGAGGGGTCCGAAACCAACACTAACTCTTGTTTCCCCACACATACAGACTCTAAAAACAGCCTATACTCAAATATTTCCAAATTACATGGGCCTGGCCCAATAATAAGGTGACGCGGCACCTATAATAGCCTCTGGACGAAATTTATGAAGTGGCATCTTGTATATTTCGTCCAAGGCTTCTCGCACTCATTATGGTGGCTTCAAAGTCCTGAAATCATCAATTGAAACTCCATTCTTGTTCCCCTTGAGCATGCCATCATCTCCATGCTTGATCTTGCTCCAATATTCATCCTTCTTGTCCAAGATAGACCCTTCATTTGTAAGCAAGACAAATGTATCCAATTTAGGCAGCATCATATTCTCATGAACATTAGATTCATTACCAAGAAACGAAAGTACCTGGTAATTTAATTGGTGTGCGCGAGCTCTAGTAATTGGTCCTGTATATGTGTCAGTTGGAGCTGTGGGTGTAACCTTGTTAGTGATGTCCTCATCACTTGGCGATGCATAGCTACATGTTCAAGGGCTTCCATTTCATCATCGCTCATTGAGTCATAAGAACCGTTATCATTGATGATCATGGTATGAACGGTCTTGCACTCAAATGACTTGTGGCCTCGCCCTTGGCACTTGAAACATTCGATGGAACTCGTCTTGGAATTGTCCTCGGTTGGAGTTGTAGATGATGAAGCTCTTGGCTTAATGTTGTTGGTAGAAGGTGGACGACTTGATGTAGTCGCATTCTTGTAGCTTGACTTGTCACCGAAGTTTGTAGATGGCTTGGTAGAGGTAGGAGGAGCCGAAGTCATTGAAGCTTGGTTGTAGGAGCCGAAGTACTTGGAGGTGAACTTGGAGTACTTGTAGTCCTCTTGAACTTGTCGCTCCGCTTTGGTGGCTTGATGTACTAGCTCGAGGAGCTTGGTGTATGGTTAAAAGTCCGCAATCTTCTTGATAGGATAGTTGAGTCCATTCAAGACTTGGTATCATGGCAATCTCCATCTCCTTTTAGTATTCTTCAATGGACTTGGTACCTTGCTTGAGTAGTTGTAGCTTCTTGAACAAGTCACAGTTGTAGTGTATTGGCACGAAGCGTGCTCTCATGCCTTCCTTCATTTGAGCCCAAGTAGTGATAGGAGGTTCGCCTTTTGCTTCTCTTCTCTCAATGATTTGCTCCCACCAAATGAGCACATAGTCTTGGAACTAAAGGGAGGCCATTGCAATTTTCTTCTCTTCATGAAAGGTGTGTAGGCGAAAGATCTTGTCAACCTTCAATGCCCATGAGAGGTAGTCTTCGGGATCAATGCTTTCGGCAAACTTTGGCTTGGTGAAATTAAGCTTGCCCTAGCGATGCTCTTCATTGTTTGCTTGCCTATTGGGAGGGCGTTCTTGATTGGGACGGTTGTCAATCTCATGTTGCTCTTGGGGGATTAGATGTTCATTGTCATGGTGTAATTGCCGAGCTTGTGTTTCTTGTTGAGGTTGTTGCTCTTGTCGCGCTTGAGGAGGAACTTCTTGTTGCATTCGTGCTTGGTGGCGCCTCTCTTGAATCTATCGCGAAGGAAATCCTCTTCTTGTCGAGTGTGTAGATTGCGAGTTGCCACATTGCGATGTGCATCACGTAATGCTCGTTGTGCCTCAAGAGCTTGAGCTTCTTGGCGGTGTTCTGCTTGACGATGAGCTTCGGCATCTTGTTCTTCTTGGTGTTGACGTGCTCGCTCTTGTTGTTGTTGGCGTAGTCTGTGCCGTTCATGTGCTTTCTCAAGTGTATGTTGGTTTTGACAATGTCGACTTTCTTGTTCGTCGAGTAAGTCTTGGGAGCTCTTGTCATGAAGTGCATTCCGGTTGTCATGTCGATCTTGACGTGCAGCTTGACGAAGAGTGTTCGATGTAGGGGTACTTGATCCGTCCGTGGAGTCGGTGTGGCGACTTGAGTGGCTTCGTCTTTGAGAAGATGTGGAAGAAGAGCGTCAGTTCACTATCAAAGTCTGTAGCGCATCTTATTGAGTAGCCATGTTGGTGTTGATGATGTCGAATTGCTCCCTTGTTCTTGCTTCAAATTGACGCACATCGGCGGTGACTTGCTCAATGTGCTCGCGCATAGCTTCACTTTATTGACGTAGAGCTCGTTGGACACCGAAGAGATGTAGTTTGGTGACGTAGTTGTTCGATTCTTGAGGATCATCCAAGAGCGGGTTCGTAGATGTACTTGGCCTATCCATCGTCACAAGCAAGTATGTGAGTGGGAGAAAGGAGAAGACAATACCAAATGTACCTTGATCGAAGTTGACAATGGATCAATGATCACTCAATAATGTAATCCGGAAATAGCACTATTGGTACCAAGTCTTGTCGATTCTCACACCTACACAAGTAAAGCTTTTAGAGGAGCTTGGTTAGGATGTTGGCAAAATTCAATGCAAAAAGTGAGTAAGATTCAATGATGTTGAAAATGATTCACAATTGGCTCATGCAACATGTAGATGACAAGTAATAAGTAGCACACGGAACACACACACGGATAGATAAATGTGGTTGTGCACCCAAAAGTGAGCGAAACTATGGAATCCACGGAAAATGCTCGTGTTGCACAACGCTAGAGAGACTCTAACCGATTGCTTAATAGGAGGATATGCACTTGTGCACGACCTATAAGAGCAATGTAACAACTTCCTATCACAAGTATGCTATGAGTGTATGATGTGCCGATGCTTTAGCACAAGATGATGTATTGCTATCTCATATGACCACTTTTGATTCAAGGCGTTTGATGCTATTGTGCTTTTGCTTATAAGCTTTGGATGGCTCTTTTGCTTAAAAGCGTGTGAGCTCTTTCTTTGGCCACATATGCATGCTTCTTGGATCAAGGTAGCTATTGTGTATGCGGAACACGCTTGTGTCACACGGAGATATGATGATGTCGTATGTAATGTCTATGACTACCACTAATGTGCACAAGTGTCATGGCCCGGCAATACACAAATGGCTAGTCTTGGTGGGAAAGCTACGCAAAATGGTCGATGAGGGTTTATCAATGCAATTGCAAGGTAGTAAATGAAGTGTCGTCGATGTTACCGTCCTAGTCGAGGTTGAGAGGTGGTCTTGTCGATGTCGTTCCGCTCCGAGATAGCCGAAACACAAACGGAAACGGAGAAAACGACAACTCAAATTATCCAAGACACAAAGAGGTAAGGCCGTAGTGATTTTGGTGAGGCAACGATGGCTGTGGTGGGTTATATGTCGAGGGTGTAGTGGAAGGGGTGTCGAGGGTTGTTGCGGTGGTGGAAACGGGGCTTCGAAAAACTTCAAAATGCAGTTTCGTCAGGTAAGTCCGGATGATCCGGGTGTCTGGTCGGATGATCCGGGTGGGAGCCTGATGATCCGGGTGGATGTCCGGATGATCCAGGGGGGTCAAATCCGGTCGGGATGAACTCGTGGAAAAGGTGAAAATTCGGTGGAGAAGAAATTTTTCTGGGTTTTTGGGAGGATTTGACGGTGGGGGAGGTGGGGAATAGGGTAATCCACTTGTCACACAACTCAACCACGGATCACAATCAAGAAAGTCTCATCAAAACACACAAATCACAAAAAATTGTAGGGCTGTTTTTGTGGGGATTTTCAAATTTGGACGAAAAACAACAACAACAAGCTAGAAAACAAGGTGTGGGGCTCCAAATTCATGATCAACCAAGGCTCATGATACCATAGATGGTGTAGGGTGGAACCCTACGTGGCCAATATTTCATAAAAAGAAGGGATCCTGAGGAAGAACACGAGGGGCACGAGGAAAAACACAAGAGGGACATGGAGAAAACACTCAAATCAACAAGTTTAGGTCACACAAATGCTAGATCCGGCACACAAAGTGCGATACACGATACACGATCAACTAAGGACGATACAAGTGGCGGTAGTCATCTCCGTGAGGAGGTCTTGACATTCTTCTCCGTAAAGGAGGTCTTGAATCCGGTGGATCTTCTCCGAGGAGGCCGCGGTCTCGTAGGAGAGGAACCACTAAGGTTTTTGATGAGCTAACACAAAGCTAACCCTAGAAAGTATGGGTGGAGTGCAATATATAGGCTAGGAGGGGCGAAGGGGTACATGGGCCTCGGCCCAAAGTAATGCATGCGGGCATGGTCCGGATGATCCAGGCTTCGGGGGTCCGGATGTTCCGGGGCGGCGTCCGGATGATACGGAAGTGTCTTCTCTGCAGCGGAGGGTCCGGATGTCCGGGTCCTGGTTCGGACGTCCGGGTGTGGTCGGATGATCCGAGCTGGGGTCCGGATGATCCGGCTTCAGTGAGGAGCTCTCGGGTGTCTGCGGGCACATTATCCGGATTGTCCGGACGTTGGTCCGGATCGTCCGGGCTCCGCCCGGATCATCCGTCCGGTCTGGGACTTGGCCGTTTTCTCCTCCGTCTTCCTTCTTCGATTCCTCTTGTTCCTGGGTTCCTCCATGGTTGCTCCCGAGGTGCCTGAGTATGAAAAGAGTTTCCGATGAGGGTAGCAGCCATGTCTCATGTGAATCGAAATGACGTAAAGAGAGGAGTGAATTCACCTCGGTCTTGAGAGCTCGTGCTCGAGCGCGTGTCATGGGTCCACTTGGTGCTTGGTGAGATGATTGAAGGTCCATGGGAATGACCTTGGGATGCTCCGCATCAGACCATCTTGTCGCCGTCGCTCGTAGATGATCGCCTTGATGATGAAGACGTCGATGTAGGCGAACTCATGGAAAGTAGGCGATGATGCCTTGATAGCACTTGGTGAAGATGCCGAAGTGGTGGTTGTAGCCATACCTCCTTCATGGTGGTGGTTGTCTCGCGGTCTTCTCTCTTGCTCTTGAAGCTCGTCCTTGGCATGAAGTAGAGCTTGATCGGACTTATAGGTATGCGCTTGTCGAGCATCTTCATGAGTATGATGTCGTAGTCGTGCTTGAGCTCGTGGACGCCTTGCGCTTGCATCGTGTTTGTGCTCCGAAGACTTGTGACTGGAACGTCGCCGCTGAGAAGATGACGAAGGGGAAGAAGACTTGTAGTCGACCACCAAGTGTTTGAGCTCCGCCATTTGTTTGTTGAAGGAAGCTGATGCAGAGCATCCTACGGACATCACCATGCCAAGAGTACATATGGCAAGCTACACGTGCGACGTCTACTTCACATACACTAAGGTGAATTGTCTCCTTTACACGTGCTCACTTGACCCGTTCTAGGATGGTATACTACTTGACACTTCTTCCATGTGCATGCATAGGTATTGCCGGAGCTTCACCATTGACGAGGATTGCAAGAACAAGAGAACACCTACATCATCCCCGACGGAGGCATGGAAGAGAAGACGGAAGAAAGGAGAAGAAGAAGACGGAGCGGCTGCTAGAGCCAGGCCGGACGTCCGGACCACCGTCCGGATCATTCGGGCCTAGCCGGATCATCCGGGTAACTGCGCCGAGGACACCCGAAGCTTCACCGTGAAGCCGGATCATCCAGACCTGCTCCCGGATCATCCGGGCTGCCATCGCCCAGATCATCCGGACCCCCACCCGGATCATCCGGCCTTGCCTATGTGCATGTATCCGGGCCGAGGCCCATGTACCTGTTTCGCCCCTCACTTACCCCTTCGTGGCCCTAGACTATATATCCTCCTCCACCTCCACCATTTTAGGGTTAGCAAATGTGATAGCTCATTTTAGACTAGAGCCTTGCTCATCTTAGTGGTTCTACTCCTAGGAGAGACTGCAACCCCTCTACGGAGAAGATCCACCTTGGATTCAAGACCCCTAACGGGAAGATCCTTCGCAGATTCAAGACCTCCTCACGGAGATGAACTTTACCTTGTATCTTTCCCTTTGTTGTTCATGTACCTTGTGATCTTGTGTGTTTGATTGTCTAGTGGATGTGTGATTGGACTTGTTCTTGAGTGTTTTCCCTCGTGATTCCCCTTTGTGTTCTTCGTGTTCATCGTGGGTTTCCCTCCTCTTCATGAAAGATCGGCCTAGAACGGGTTGACCCCGCATCAGAAGCCATTGTCCTTGTCTCGGAGTGTCGTGGTTCGATGGCGATGTTGCCCAAGCGCTCTTGCATTGCTCGTTGTAGTCCAATGGTTTTCACGTGGATGTCATTGTTCGCGCCATCGATGTCGAAGACCGGAGATTAAATGCCGTGCCTATCAATCACAAGACGCTAGCAAGTATGGGTGGGAGAAAGAGAAGAACTATACCAAATGTACCTTGACCGATGTTGAAGATGGATCCATGATCACTCAAATGTGGAACAAGGAAATAGCACAATTGGTACCAATTCTTGTCGGTTTCTCACACCTACACAAGTAAAGCTTATGGTGGAGCTCGGTGAGGATAGTGGCACAAAAATTTGATGTGAAATGTTAGCAAGAGTCAATAATGTTGAAAAAGATTCACAAATTTGCAAGTGAAACAAGTAGACCAATAGCAATATGGTGCCACACGGAAACACACACACAAATAGATAGATGGGGTCATGCAACCAAGGAATGAGTCCACAATGTGGAATCCACGAAATGCTCTTGTTGCACAACACTAGAGAGACGCTAGCGCGACTGCATAATAGGCGGATATGAACTTGTGCACAACCTACTAAGCAAAAATGCAATGACTTCTATCCCAAGTATGCTATATGTATGGTATTTCAGTGGTATGATCCAAGATGATTGAGTATGACAATCATAATGTAGTATGATGATATGGTTCTTTCTTAAAAGCTCTTTGCTTATCTTTTTCTTTGTGCTTAAAAGCTTGTTTGGCTCTTTCTCATTTGAGCTCTTTTCTCATGCAAAACTTCACGAGCCAAGATAGCAAATTAGTATATGCGATGACAACCTTGTGTCACAAGAGATGATACCAGGACATGCACCACGGTGATATGGTATGTATGCGATGGGAAGTATGATCACCAATGTGCACAAGTCACGTTGCCGGAAATACTCAAATGGCTAGTCTCGATAGGTAAGTGACGCAAAAATAGGCTAGGGGTTAACAATGCAATGGCAAAGGGGATATACAAAGATGTCGTCGAGGTTACCTGATGCTGGGTCAACCCGTTCTAGGCCGATCTTTCACGAAATGGAGAGGGATCCCATGATGAACACGAAGAACACAAAGGAATCACGGAGGGATACACAATAAGAACACTCAAATCAACACAAAGATGGTCACACAGGTGCTAGATTCACAATACATATCAAGACACACGATCCATAGTCAACAATGACGGTACAAAGATAGTCTTCTCCCGGAGGAGGTCTTGGGGGTATCCCTTGGCATCTTCTCCGTGGCGGAGGTCTTGAATCCGTGTGTATCTTCTCCGAAGAGGGCCACAGTCACTCTCGAGGAGATGAACCACAAGAAGGTATCAAATGAGCTATCCAAAAGCTGCCCTAGGAAGGAGGAAGTCAATGAGTATATATACATGGGCTGAGGCCCTTTACTGTGCGCAGACAGTCGAGTCGGACGTCCGCCGGGTCAACGGACGTCCGGTCGCTCGGGAAGGGCCGGACGTCCGGTACCTCTTAGATTTCCGGTATTTTCCACGATTTCGGTTCTGTGAAGGGTGTCACGGACGTCCGGTGGCCTCCGGTCGTCCGGTCATCTGCGAGTCGCCGGTCGTCCGGTGATCGTCGGACGTCTGGTGCCTGGGGGTGACCGGTCGTCCGGTAGGGGTCGGATGTCCGGTGCATGTAGCGTCTTCAACATCACTTCTTCTTGTTCCAAGCACTTGTTGATCCCGCCGCCTTGTTCACTGTGCAGAGCTGTCACGTGGCCTTCATCCAAGTACCTGAATATGCATAGAGTTTCTGATGAGGGTAGAAGCCATGTCCCATGTGAATCGAAAGGAAATTGATAAATGAGCGAGTTCACCTCGGCTTCGAGAGCTCTTACATGGGCTCGTGTCATTGGTCCTTTGGGCACTTGGTGCGTCGACGCTAGGTCCATGGGGATGACCCTGGGATGCTCCGCATCATCTCCCCTCCCTTGGGGGTGACAAGTAGTACTAAAAAGCAGTTTGGGGGTGACAATTAGTACTAAAATGCAGTTTACTCCCAAACTTAGCCCATAAACATCTCCGAAAGTGGCTAAGAAATTTAGTATCACGATTTGAAACAATAGTATTTGGCACACCATGCAAGCGAATAATTTCACGAAAGAACAAATCAACAACATTAGCAGCATCATCGCTTTTATGACATGGTATAAAGTGTGCCATCTTCGAGAACCTATCCATGAGAACAAATATGCTATCCCTCCCCTTCTTTGTTCGAGGTAAACCCAAAACAAAGTCCATAGATATATCTTCCCAAGGGACACTAGGGACAAGCAAAGGCATATATAAACCATGAGGATTGAGTCGTGACTTAGCTTTTTGACATGTAGTGCAGCGAGCAATAAAACGCTCAACATTCCGTCTCATCTTTGGCCAAAAGAAATGTGTAGCAAGTACGTCCTCCGTCTTCTTCATGCCAAAAGTGTCCCATTAATCCTCCTCCATGCGCCTCCTGCAACAACAAAAGACGAACAGAGCTAGCTGGAATGCATAGCTTGTTAGCACGAAACACAAATCCATTATTAACGACGAACTTGTTCCATGTTCTCCCTTCTTTACAATTCAGCAATACATCTTTAAATTCAGCATCATGCACATATTGATCTTTGATGGTCTCCAAACCAAATATTTTAAAGTCAAGTTGTGAAAGCATAGTATAACGACGAGACAAAGCATCAGCAATAACATTTTCTTTTCCCTTCTTGTGTTTAATAACACAAGGGAAAGTCTCTCTGAATTCAACCCATTTAGCATGTTTATGCTTCAGTTTTGCTTGACTTTTAATGTGATTCAAAGATTCATGATCAGAATGTATAAAAAATTCTTTGGGCCATAAATAATGTTGCCAAGTTTACAAAGTTTGAACAAGAGCATATAATTCCTTATCATAAGTAGAATAATTCAGACTAGGCCCACTCAATTTTTGAGAAAAGTATGTAACAGGTTTACTGTTGGGGAACGTAGCAGAATTCAAAAAAATTCTACGCTTTCACCAAGAACCAACTAAGGTTACATCTAGCAACGAGCATATTAGAGTGCATCTACATACCCTTTTGTAGATCGCGAGCGGAAGCTTTCGAAGAAGTGTGGATGAAGTAGTCGTACTCTTCACGTTCTTCGTCACCGATGATCTAGCGCCGAACGGACGGCACCTCCGCGTTCAACACACGTCCGGTACAGCAACGTCACCTCCTTCTTGATCCTGCAAGGGCGGAGGAGAGGTCGTCGGAGATCCAGCAGCACGACGGCGTGGTGGTGGATGCAGCGGGAAATCCTGCAGGGCTTCGCCGGTGCCCTGCGGAGGAGGAGGAAGGTGTGACGAGAGGGGGAGAGGCCCCAGAGGATTGGGTGTGGCTGCCCTCTCCCCCCCACATATATATAGGGGGCCAGGGGGTGCGCCAGCCCCTGCAGATCCAATCTGCAAGGGGGGGCGGCGGCCTAGGGGGGAAACTTGCCCCCCAAGGCATAGGGGGCGCCTCCCTCCCCTAGGGTTTCAACCCTAGGCGCATGAGGGAGGGCTCAGTAGGGTGCGCCAGCCCACCAGGGGCTGGCCCCCTTCCCCTTGCGGCCTAGGGGCCCCACCGGGATGGGTGGCCCCACCCGGTGGACCCCCGGGACCCCTCCGGTGGTCCCGGGACACTCCCGGTGACCCCCGAAGTTCACCCGATGGCCGAAACTGGACTTCCTATATATCATTATTTACCTCCGGACCATTCCGGAACTCCTCGTCACGTCCGGGATCTCATCCGGGACTCCGAACAACTTTCGGGTTTCCACGTGCATGTATCTCTCCGACCCTAGCGTCACCGAACCTTAAGTGTGTAGACCCTACGGGTTCGGGAGACACGTAGACATGACCAAGACCACTCTCCGGTCAATAATCAACAGCGGGATCTGGATACCCATGTTGGTTCCCACGTGTTCCTCGATGATCTTCATCGGATGAACCACTATGTCAAGGATTCACTCAATCCCGTAGTTATTCCCTTTGTCCATCGGTACGGTACTTGCCCGAGATTCGATCGTCGGTATTCCCGATACCTTGTTCAATCTCGTCATGGCAAGTCTCTTTACTCGATCCGTAATCCATCATCCCGTGACCAACTCCTTAGTCACCTTGAGCTCATTATGATGATGTCTTACCGAGTGGGCCCAGAGGTACCTCTCCGTCATACGGAGTGACAACATCCCAGTCTCGGTTCGTATCAACTCAACAGACACTTTCGGAGATACCCGATGCGTTCCTTTATAACCACCCAGCTACGTTGTGACGTTTGGCACACCCAAAGTATTCCTACGGCATCCGGGAGTTGTACAACCTCATGGTCTAAGGAATAAATACTTGACACCGAAAAGCTTATGCATTACGAACTATACGATCTCGTGCTATGCTTAGGATTGGGTCTTGTCCATCACATCATTCTCCTAATGATGTGATCCCGTTATCACTGACATCCTATGTCCATGGTCAGGAAACCATGACCATCTGTTGATCAACGAGCTGGCAACTAGAGGCCTACCAGGGACTCATTGTGGTCTATATATTCACACATGTATCGCTGTTTCCGTACAATACAATTCAAGCATGAATAACAGACGATTATCATGAACAAGGAAATATAATAATAATACTTTTATTATTGCCTCTAGGGCATATTTCCAACAGTCTCCCACTTGCACTAGAGTCAATAATCTAGTTACATTGTGATGAATCGAACACCCATAGAGTTCTGGTGTTGATCATGTTTTGCCCGTGGAAGAGGTTTAGTCAACGGGTCTGCAACATTCAGATCCGTATGCACTTTACAAATATATATGTCTCCATCTTGAACATAATTCCGGATGGAGTTGAAACGACGCTTGATGTGCTTGGTCTTCTTGTGAAACCTGGGCTCCTTGGTAATAGCAATAGCACCAGTGTTGTCACAGAAGAGAGTCATCGGGCTTGACGCGCTTGGAATGACTCCTAGGTCGGTGATGAACTCCTTCATCCAGACTCCTTCCTGCGCTTCTTCGCAAGCAACTATGTACTCCGCTTCACATGTAGAATGCGCCACCAGCTCTGCTTGCAACTGCACCAGCTGACTGCCCCACCATTCAAAATATACACGTATCCGGTTTGTGACTTCGAGTCATCCAGATCTGTGTCGAAGCTAGCATCGACGCAACCCTTTACGACGAGCTCTTCGTCACCTCAATAAACGAGAAACATATCCTTAGTCCTCTTCAGGTACTTTAGGATGTTCTTGACCGCTGTCCAGTGTTCCATACCGGGATCACTTTGGTACCTCCCTACCAAACTTATGGCAAGGTTCACATCAGGTCTGGTACACAGCATGGCATACATGATAGAACCTATGGTCGAGGCATAGGGTATGACACTCATCTTTTCTCTATCTTCTGCCGTGGTCGGCGACTGAGCCTTGCTCAATCTCATACCTTGCAAAACAGCCAAGAACCCCTTCTTGGACTGATCCATATTGAACTTCTTCAATATCTTTTCAAGTTATGTACTTTGTGAAAGACCGATGAGGCGTCTTGATCTATCTCTATAGATTTTGATGCCTAATATGTAAGCTGCTTCTCCAAGGTCCTTCATTGAAAAACTCTTATTCAAGTAGGCCTTTACAGTTTCCAAGAATTCTATACCATTTCCCATCAGCAATATGTCATCCACACATAATATGAGAAATGCTATAGAGCTCCCACTCACTTTCTTGTAAATACAGGCTTCTCCATAAGTCTGTATAAAGCCAAACGCTTTGATCACATCATTAAAGCGAATATTCCAACTCCGAGATGCTTGCACCAGCCCGTAAATCGAGCGCTGGAGCTTGCATACCTTGTTAGCATTCTCTGGATCGACAAAACCTTCCGGCTGCATCATATACAACTCTTCCTTGAGGAAGCCATTAAGGAATGCCGTTTTGACGTCCATTTGCCATATCTCATAATCATAGAATGCGGCAATAGCTAACATGATTCTGACTGACTTCAGCATCGCTACGAGAGAGAAAGTCACGTCGTAGTCAATCCCTTGAACTTGTCGATAACCTTTAGCGACAAGCCGAGCCTTATAGATGGTCACATTACCATCCGCGTCTGTCTTCTTCTTAAATATCCATTTATTTTCTATGGCGTGCCTATCATCAGGCAAGTCCACCAAAGTCCATACTTTGTTTTCATACATGGATTCTATCTCAGATTTCATGGCTCCAAGCCATTTATTGGAATCCGGGCCCGCCATCGCTTCTTCATAGTTCGAAGGTTCACCGTTGTCTAACAATATGATTCCCATGACAGGGTTGCCGTACCACTCTGGTGCGGAACGTGCCCTTGTGGACCTTCGAAGTTCAGTAGTAACTTGATCTGTTTCTTCATGATCATCATCATCAACTTCCTCTCTTGTCGGTGCAGGCACCTCTGGAACAATTTCCTGCGCTGCGCTACTTTCCGGTTCGGGAGGGGTGACTCTCACCTCATCAAGTTCTACTTTCCTCCCACTCACTTCTTTCGAGAGAAACTCTTTCTCTAGAAAGGATCCATTCTTGGCAACGAAGACTTTGCCTTCGGATCTGTGGTAGAAGGTGTACCCAATCGTTTCCTTTGGGTATCCTATGAAGACGCATTTTTCCGATTTGGGTTCGAGCTTTTCAGGTTGAAGTTTCTTGACATAAGCATCGCAACCCCAAACTTTTAGAAACGACAACTTCGGTTTCTTGCCAAACCAAAGTTCATACGGTGTCGTCTCAACGGATTTTGATGGAGCCCTATTTAAAGTGAATGCGGTAGTCTCTAAAGCATAACCCCAAAAAGATAGCGGTAAATCGGTAAGGGACATCATAGATTGCACCATGTCCAACAGAGTACGATTTCGACGTTCGGACACACCGTTACGTTGAGGTGTTCCGGGCGGTGTCAATTGTGAAACAATTCCACATTTCCGAAGGTGCGTGCCAAATTCATGACTCAAATATTCACCCCCACGATCCGATCGCAAGAACTTTATTTTCTTGTCTCGTTGATTCTCAACCTCATTCTGAAATTCCTTGAACTTTTCAAAAGTCTCAGACTTGTGCTTCATCAAGTAGATATACCCATATCTACTCATGTCATCCATGAGGGTGAGAACATAACGATAGCCTCCGTGAGCCTCAACACTCATTGGACCGCACACATCGGTATGTATGATTTCCAATAAGTTGGTTGCTCGCTCCATTGTTCCGGAGAACGGAGTCTTGGTCATCTTGCCCATGAGGCATGGTTCGCACGTGTCAAATGATTCATAATCAAGAGACTCCAGAAGTCCATCAGCATGAAGCTTCTTCATACGTTTGACACCAATATGACCAAGGCGGCAATGCCACAAGTATGTGGGACTACCATTATCAACTTTACATCTTTTGGCATTCACACTATGAATATGTGTATCATCACGATCGAGATTCATCAAAAATAAACCATTGACCAGCAGGGCATGACCATAAAACATATCTCTCAAATAAATAGAACAACCATTATTCTCGGATTTAAATGAGTAGCCATCTCGCATAAGACGAGATCCAGATACAATGTTCATGCTCAAAGCTGGTACCAAATAACAATTATTAAGGTTTAAAACTAATCCCGAGGGTAGATGTAGAGGCAGCGTGCCGACGGCGATCACATCGACCTTGGAACCATTCCAGACGCGCATCGTCACCTCGTCCTTCGCCAGTCTCCGCTTATTCCGCAACTCCTGCTTAGAGTTACAAATATGAGCAATTGCACCGGTATCGAATACCCAGGAGCTACTACGAGCGCTGATAAGGTACACATCAATAACATGTATATCACATATACCTTTGACGTTGCTGGCCTTCTTGTCCTCTAAGTATTTGGGGCAGTTCCGCTTCCAGTGACCCGTTCACTTCCAATAAAAGCACTCTGTCTCAGGCTTGGGTCCATACTTTGGCTTCTTCCCGGCAACAGGCTTACCGGGCGCGGCAACTCCCTTGCCGTCCTTCTTGAAGTTCTTCTTACCCTTGCCCTTCTTGAACTTAGTGGTTTTATTGACCATCAACACTTGATGTTCTTTCTTGATATCCACCTCCGCTGATTTCAGCATCGAATACACCTCGGGAATGGACTTCTCCATCCCCTGCATATTGAAGTTCAACACGAAGCTCTTGTAGCTTGGTGGGAGCGACTGGAGGATTCTGTATACGGCCGCTTCGTCTGGGAGATTCATTCCCAACTGAGACAAGCAGTTGTGCAATCCGGAAATCTTGAGGATGTGCTTATTGACGGAACTGTTTTCCTCCATCTTACAGCTGTAGAATGCGTCGGATACGTCATATCTCTTGACTCGGGCATGAGCTTGGAAAACCATTTTCAGCTATTGGAACATCTCATATGCCCCGTGTTGCTCAAAACGCTTTTCGAGCCCCGATTCTAAACTGTAAAGCATGCCGCACTGAACCAGGGAGTAATCATCACAACGCGACTGCCAAGCGTTCATAACATCTTGGTTTGCCGGGGTGGGAGCGTCACCTAGCGGTGCATCTAGGACATAAGTTTTCTTGGCAGCTATGAGGATGATCCTCAGGTTACGGACCCAGTCCGTGTAGTTTCTACCATCATCTTTCAGCTTGGATTTCTCTAGGAACGCGTTGAAGTTGAGGGTGACATGAGCGTGGGCCATTTGGTCTACAAGAGATATTGTAAAGAATTTAGACTATGTTCATGATAATTAAGTTCATCTAATCAAATTTTAATGAACTCCCACTCAGATTGACATCTCTCTAGTCATCTAAGTGATACACGATCCGAATCGACTAGCCCGTGTCCGATCATCACGTGAGACGGACTAGTCATCAACGGTGAACATCTTCATGTTGATCGTATCTTCTATACGACTCGTGTTCGACCTTTCGGTCTTCCGTGTTCCGAGGCCATGTCTGTACATGCTAGGCTCATTAAGTGAACCCTAAGTGTATTGCTTGTGTAAATCCGGCTTACACCAGTTGTATGCGAACGTTAGAACCTATCACACCCGATCATCACGTGGTGCTTCGGAACAACGATCCTTAGCAACGGTGCACAGTTAGGGGGAACACAATTCTTGAAATTTTAGTGAGAGATCATCTTATTTACTACCGTCGTTCTAAGTAAACAAGATGCATAAACATGATAAACATCACATGCAATCAATTAAAGTGACATGATATGGCCAATATCATCTTGCTCCTTGGATCTCCATCTTCGGGGCACCATGATCATCTTTGTCACCGGCTCGACACCATGATCTCCATCATCATGATCTCCATCATCGTGTCTTCTTGAAGTTGTCACGCCAACTATTACTTCTACTACTATGGCTAACATTTAGCAATAAAGTAAAGTAATTACATGGCGTTATTCAGTGACATGCAGGTCATACAATAGTAAAGACAACTCCTATGGCTCCTGCCGGTTGTCAAGTTCATTGACATGCAAGTCGTGATCCCTATTACAAGAACATGATCAATCTCATACATCACATATATCATTCATCACATCTTCTTGGCCATACCATATCACATAGCACATGCTGCAAAAACAAGTTAGACGACCTCTAATTGTTGTTGCAAGTTTTACGTGGCTTCTATAGGTTTTCTAGCAAGAACGTTTCTTACCTACGCCAAAACCACAACGTGATTTGTCAATTTCTATTTACCCTTCATAAGGACCCTGTTCATCGAATCCGATCCGACTAAAGTAGGAGAGACAGACACCCGCCAGCCACCTTATGCATCTAGTGCATGTCTGTCAGTGGAAGCAGTCTCACGTAAGCGTACGTGTAAGGTCGGTCCGGGCCGCTTCATCCCACAATACCGCCGAATCAAGATTAGACTAGTAACGGTAAGAAAATTGAGCAAACTCAACGCCCACAACTGCTTTGTGTTCTACTCGTGCAAGATGCTACGCAAAAGACCTAGCTCAGATGCCACTGTCGGGGAACGTAGCAGAATTCAAAAAATTTCTACGCTTTCACCAAGAACCAACTAAGGAGACATCTAGCAACGAGCATATTAGAGTGAATCTACATACCCTTTTGTAGATCGCGAGCGGAAGCTTTCGAAGAAGTGTGGATGAAGTAGTCGTACTCTTCATGTTCTTCCTCACCGATGATCTAGCGCCGAACGGACGGCACCTCCGCGTTCAACACACGTCCGGTACAGCAACATCACCTCCTTCTTGATCCAGCAAGGGGGGAGGAGAGGTCGTCGGAGATCCAGCAGCACGACGGCGTGGTGGTGGATGCAGCGGTGCCCTGCGGAGGAGGAGGAAGGTGTGACGGGAGGGGGAGAGGCGCCAGAGGATTGGGTGCGGCTGCCCTCTCCCCCCCACATATATATAGGGGGCCAGGGGGGTGCGCCAGCCCCTACAGATCCAATCTGCAAGGGGGGCGGCGGCCTAGGGGGGGACTTGCCCCCCAAGGCATAGGGGGCGCCTCCCTCCCCTAGGGTTTCTACCCTAGGCGCATGAGGGAGGGCCCAGTAGGGTGCGCCAGCCCACCAGGGGCTGGCCCTCTTCCCCTTGCGGCCTAGGGGCCCCACCGGGATGGGTGGCCCCACCCGGTGGACCCCCGGGACCCCTTCGGTGGTCCCGGGACACTCCCGGTGACCCCCGAAGTTCATCCGATGGCCGAAACTGGACTTCCTATATATCATTCTTTACCTCCGGACCTTTCCGGAACTCCTCGTCACGTCCGGGATCTCATCCGGGACTCCGAACAACTTTCGGGCTTCCACGTGCATGTATCTCTATGACCCTAGCGTCACCGAACCTTAAGTGTGTAGACCCTACGGGTTCGGGAGACACGTAGACATGACCGAGACCACTCTCCGATCAATAACCAACAGCCGGATCTGGATACCCATGTTGGTTCCCACGTGTTCCTCGATGATCATCATCGGATGAACCACTGTGTCAAGGATTCACTCAATCCCGTAGTTATTCCCTTTGTCCATCGGTATGGTACTTGCCCGAGATTCGATCGTCGGTATTCCCGATACCTTGTTCAATCTCGTCATGGCAAGTCTCTTTACTCGATCCGTAATCCATCATCCCGTGACCAACTCCTTAGTCAGCTTGAGCTCATTATGATGATGTCTTACCGAGTGCGCCCAGAGGTACCTCTCCGTCATACAGAGTGACAACATCCCAGTCTCGGTTCGTATCAACTCAACAGACACTTTCGGAGATACCCGATGCGTACCTTTATAGCCACCCAGTTACGTTGTGACGTTTGGCACACCCTAAGTATTCCTATGGCATCCGGGAGTTGTACAACCTCATGGTCTAAGGAATAAATACTTGACACCGAAAATCTTATGCATTACGAACTATACGATCTCGTGCTATGCTCAGGATTGGGTCTTGTCCATCACATCATTCTCCTAATGATGTGATCCCGTTATCACTGACATCCTATGTCCATGGTCAGGAAACCGTGACCATCTGTTGATCAATGAGCTGGCAACTAGAGGCCTACCAGGGACTCATTGTGGTCTATATATTCACACATGTATCGCTGTTTCCGTACAATACAATTCAAGCATGAATAACAGACGATTATCATGAACAAGGAAATATAATAATAATACTTTTATTACTGCCTCTAGGGCATATTTCCAACATTTACCATCTTGTAATGACACACCTCCTAACCCAATTCCACTAGCATCACATTCAATCTCAAAAGTCTTATTAAAATCAGGAAGTTGGAGTAAAGGAGCATGTGTCAACTTATCTTTCAATACCGTGAATGCTTCTTCCTGTGCAGTACCCCAAACAAAAGGCACATCCTTCTTTGTAAGCACATTGAGAGGTGCTGCAATTGTACTGAAATCTCTCACAAAACGCCTATAGAATCCAACGAGGCCAAGGAAACTCCTCACGTGTGTGACCGTTTTGGGCTGCGGCCAACTCTCAATAGCTTCAATCTTGGCTTTATCAACCTTAATTCCCTGTGGAGTAACAACATAGCCAAGAAAAGATACTCGGTCGGTGCAAAAGGTGCACTTTCCAAGGTTACCAAACAAACGTGCATCATGGAGAGCAATAAAAACAGCACGTAAATGTTCCAAATGTTCCTCCAAAGATCTGCTATAAATCAATATATCATCAAAGTAAACTACCACAAATCGTCCAATGAAAGCACGTAAAACCTCATTCATTAATCTCATGAAACTACTAGGTGCATTAGTGATGCGGAGCATCCCAAGGTCATCCCCATGGACCTACCATCGACTCACCAAGTTCCCAAAGGACCTATGACACGAGCACGTGCAAGAGCTCCCGAAGCCGAGGTGAACTCGCTCCTTTATCAATTCCCTCTCGAGTCGCATGGGACATGGTTTCTACCCTCAGCAGGAACTCTATGCATACTCAGTACTTGGATTAAGGCCACGGGACAGCTCTGCACAGTGGACAAGGCAGCGGGATCCACAAGTGCTTGGAACAAAAAGAAGTGCGGCTGAAGACGCTACAGGCACCGGACGTCCGGCCCCTACCGGATGACCGGTCACCTCCAGGCACCGGACGTCCGACGACCACCGGATGACCGACGACTCCCAGACGACTGGACAACTGGAAGCCACCGGACGTCCGTGACACCGACCACAAAACGTAAATAGCCGAAATCTGAGGATTACCGGATGTCCGGCCCCTCCGGAGCCACCGAACGTCCGGTGACCCAGCGGACGTCCGACCCGACGGCGTCATCCCATGTAATATATACTCGTTGACTTCCTTCATGCTAGGTAGCTTTGTGATAGCTCATTTAGACCTGAGTGGTTCCTCTGCTACGAGACCGCGGCCTCTTCGGAGAAGATCCACTGGATTCAAGACCTCCTCACGGGGATGACTACCGCCACTTGTATCGTCCTTAGTTGATCGTGTATCATGTATCGCACTTTGTGTACCCGGATCTAGCATTTGTGTTACCTAAACATGTTGATTGGAGTGTTTCCTTCTTGTCCTCTGGTGTTTTTCCCTCGTGCACCTCGTGTTCATCCTTGGGATCCCTCCTTTTTGTGAAAGATCGGCCATCTAGGGTTCCACCCTACATCATTATGGTATCAAGAGCCACAGTTTCTTACGAAATTGGAGCCCCTATCCGTGTTTTCTAGCTTGTTTTTGTTGTGTTCTTCCCAAATTCGAAAATTCCCCACCAAAAATAGCCACAATTTTTTTTGTGATCTGTTGATTTGGCGAGATTTTGTTGAATTTGTTCCATGGATTTGTTGTGCCACGAGTGGATTTAGCTTTTCCCCACCATTCCCCCTTTTTTTCTTCCGGAAATTCGGCCAAGTTTGACCAAGTTGTCTACAGATCCTCGAACCCTAGTCCATACCTACCGGACGATCGGCATTTTACCGGACATGCGGAACCCCGCGAAGCACCGGACGTCCGTTAACCACTGGACGACCGAGCCTCTCTATACAGAAACTATTACCGGATTTCCAAGACTTACCGGACGTCCGGCGACCGGACGACCGGCGACCCACCGGACGTCCGACGAACCTTGTCGAAACTGAACTCCCTCAGTTTTGTGCCACCTTCCGCAACCACTTACCCCTTTCATACACTCACATCTCCCATACCACCACCACCATTGCCTACCAAAATCACTATGGTCTTCCCTCTTTGTGTCTTGGACCATTTGAGTTGTGGTTTTCCCGTTTCCTTGTGTGTTTTGGCTATCTCGGAACGGAGCAACATCGACGAGACCACCTCTCAACCTCGACAAGGACGGTAACATCAACGACGCTTTGTCATTCTAACTTGCAATTGCATTGTCACCCCTATAGACCATTTTTGCGTAGCTTTCCCTTAGAGACTAGCCATTTGAGTATTGCCGGGCCACGACACTTGTGCACATTATAGATAGTCATAGATATTGCATAGTACATCATCATATCTTCGTGTGACACAAGAGTGATCTGAATACACAATAGCTACCTTGACCCGAGAAGCATGCATAAGTGGCGAAAGAAAGAGCTCACAAGCTTTTAAGCAAAAGAGCCAACCAAATCTTAAGCAAAAGGAAAATAGCATCATACGCCTTGCATCAAAAGAGATCATATGTGATAGCAATACATCATCTAGTGCTCAAGCATCGGCACATCATACACTCATAGCATACTTGTGATAGGAAGCGTTACGTTTTGCCTCTTATAGGTTGTGCACAAGTGCGTATCCGCCTATTAAGCAATCGGTTAGCGTCTCTCTAGTGTTGTGCAACACGAGAATTTTCCGTGGATTCCACATTTTCGCTCACCCTTGGTTGCATCACCACATTTATCTATCCGTGCGTGTGTTCCGTGTGCTACTTAGTGCTTGTGATCTACTTGTTGCATGAGCAAATTGTGAATCATTTTCAACATGATTGAGTCACTTTGACAAATGCATTGAATTTGTGCCACCATCCTAACCAAGCTCCTCTCAAAGCTTTACTTGTGTAGGTGTGAAAATCGACACGAAGTGGTACCAATAGTGCTATTTCCGGGTTACATTATTGAGTGATCATTGATCCATTTTCAACTTCGATCAAGGTAAAATTGGTATTGTATTCTCCTTTCTCCAACTCACACTATTGCTTGCAATGATGGATAGGCCAAGTACATCTTCGAACCCACTCTTCGATGATCCTCAAGAATCGAACAACTACATCACCAAACTACATCTCTTCAGCGTCCAACGAGCTCTACATCAAGAGAGTGAAGCTATGCGAGAGCACATTGAGCAAGCCGCCGCCGATGCAAGACAATTCGAAGCAAGAACAAGAGAGAAATTCGACATCATCAACACCAACTTGTCTACCCAATTTGACGAGCTATGGACTTTGATAGTCAACCAACGTTCTTCTTCCACATCTTCTCAAAGACGGAGCCGCTCAAGTCGCCTTACCGACTACACGAAAGGCTCAAGTACCCCTACATCAAACACTCTTCGTCAAGCCGCACGTCAAGCTCGACATGACAACCGGAATCCACTTCATGACAAGAGTTCACAAGAGCTATTTGAAGAGCAAGAGAGTCGACATCGTCAAAACCAAGCTACACTTGACCAAGCACAAGAACGGAAACGACTATGCCAACAACAACAAGAGCGAGCACGTCGACACCAAGAAGAACAAGATGCCGAGGCTAATCGTCAAGCACAACAACGCCGAGAAGCTCAAGATCTTGAGGCGCAACGAGCATTACGTGATTCACATCGCAATGTGGGAACTCGCAATCGACATACTCGTCAAGAAGAGGATTTCCTTCGTGATGAGATTCAAGAGAGGCGCCATCAAGCACGCATGCAAAAAGAAGTTCCTCCTCGAGCGCGACAAGAGCAACAACCTCAACAAGGACCACAAGCTCGGCAAGTACACAATGACAATGGACATCTACTCCGACAAGAGAAACTTGTGATTGGCAAGCGTCCAAATCAAGAACGCCCTCCCAATAGGCAAGCACACAATGAAGAGCATCGCTATGTGTCAGGACCCCGATCCTAAGTCACACCGATCTAGCTGTAACACGTCATATCACTTTGCGGCCTCACACACGGTAACCCCACGGGTGCCACCTTACCTGGCCCGGGACCGTTTGCGCATTTTGGCACACGTATATGACAGTGTCGCTAGCATCCATATGACAGAGAACCCGGGCCGACATGGCTAGTTATAAACCAAAGGTGGCACTAAATTACAGAGACAGACATCCATGACCCAGCAACGAACGTGTCGGTCATCAACGTATGAACCCAAGTCATGGACTTAAAGGAACAACGCGTGACATTTCCCCTAAGGGACAGACACAGGAACGAAGAAGGACACATGCCGGCCAGCCTACGTGTTCCGAGCAGTAGCAAGCTACCAAGGCTCATTGGAGACACTAGGAGGCATTTCCCTGTAAGATAGGCTACCAAAGGAAAACAACTAGGTGTCGGATCCCACACATACCAAGCATTTCAATCATACACGCAATATGCTCAATATGTGCAAATACAACATTGCATCACAACAGAACTCTATGACTCAAAGTACTTTATTTAAAAGGCTCCAAGAGCCATACATAACATATCCATACAGGTAGGGGTCACATGACCCAACACTCAAGTCATACAGTCATTCAAGCACAAGCGGAAGCTACATGTCTGAGTACAGACAACTTAGAAAATAAAACAGGCTTGGTGTAGCCTGACTATCTACAAGGCCCTTCACAAGCTCCAAATCTCCGTCTGGGTGTCAAGCTACTCGTCGACGTCAACGTCTATGTAGAACCCATCAGCAGGGGCAGGGTTCTCCTCTGCAACGGTTATTAAGCAAACATGAGTACAAAGGTACTCAGCAAGTCTTACCACAGAACCTATCATACATGCAACATTATCAAAGGGGGTAGTGGAGTTCATAGCAGAATGCCAGCTTTGACCTTGGCTAACCTATACTACAACTCTCAACAGATTGCAAGATGTCATTACGAACACGAGTCCTCTACTCACCACATCAATACACTACCGAGGATCCTCTTCCGTCATCCTACGGAAGGGCCATCCACGGCACTCACACTTATCTTGAGGCTTTTAGTAGTATCCATCAACTTGTCTATGAACTGTAAGAGTAACCAAGTAGTTCGTACCGCGAACAACGGCTATTCGAATAGTTTGATAGCCCTGCAGGGGTGTACTTCTTCACACACGCTTCCACCACTTATCGCCGTATACTCGGCGTGTACTCGGCAACCTTCAAGCGGAAGCCCAGCGAGGGTGTCGGCCACGACCTGACTAACTACTCAAGTCTCTCGTCCAGGTTTATCGCCTATTTGGGTTCCATCCGTGGGGAGATCCGGCCGGGGTGTCCCTCACGGCCCCAAACGATGTGTACAGGGTTCCCGAGTCACCAAACGGGCAACCGGTACACCGTGCCACGTACATGTCGCATCACAACCCACCCCGAGGGTCAGCGTTGTGCACGACCTCCAGTAAGCTATAAACACCAGAAACTAGTTGCAACTCCTGGACAGAGATCAAGGGTAATTAATAAGCCGAGAGGGTCAATTAAGGATCCCAATGTGTGGTAGTAGCTATAACTTGAACCACACATACAGATCTCGGGTCCTATGGACGATTCCAATGAAACAACCCACCATGTACTCCTACATGGCCTTTCATCGGTACCTTTACCAAGCGTATTCTACACTTCCTTCTCTTTACCGGTATGATCATTTCACTCTGATCCATCACCCAGATGAACCAGACCTGACACAACTCTAGGCATAGCAGGCAGCATAAAAAAATAGCATGGTGGATCACACATCACATGGCTCAATCAACTCCTACACATGCTAGTGGGTTTCAACTATTTACTGTGGCAATGACAGGTCATGCAAGGGAATAGGGTTCAACTACCGCAGCAAGTAGCAGTTCACGCGCTGTTGCCTTAATGCAGTAAAAGAGAGCAGGAACGAGAAGATTGGGTTTGTATCGGAATGATCAATGATTGCTTACCTGACAAGGTAGTTGTCGGGTACTGCTCTTCAACTGGATACGCATCAGTATCCTCGGGAGCAGGACCTAACACAGAGAATACCGGCGATACAATCATTAACAAACAAATGCAACAATATGATGCATGCTCATGACATGGCAAGATGCATGTGTGTTGGCTAATGCAACTAAAACCAGAAGGGTTTGAACCTATTTGAATCAAAGATTCAAATTGGAGTTCAAACTATTATTTAAATAAGTGCATTATCATGTTTTTGATGTATACAGCAAGTTAACTTGTTCAAACATGCATGAAACCAGTGCCATTAGAAATATTGGATTTTTCTGATCATTTTTCATATATAAATCTTTTCCATCTGAGCTATGGTTGATTTTATATGATTTTTAGAAGTTTTGGGTATTTTCTGGAATTTCCTGAATTAATTTTAATCTAAAAATCCCAGAAAAACCTTTACTGCGTCAGCATGACATCATGCTGACGTCAGGCAGTCAACAGGGCCAGTCCAAGTCAAACCTGACCAGTGGGACCCACTGGTCAGTGTCACAGTTAACTAATTAACTAATTAGAATTAAATTAACACCTAAACTAGGTTTGACTTGCGGGCAGGGCCCACATGTCAGTGACCCAGGGGGTCAAACCCGTGGTCAAAACAGGTCCAACTCGCCGGCGTTTAGCCGCCGGCGAGGCCAAACATGGCGGCGTGCTTCGGAAATCACCTACGGTGCACGGCTCGAGCTGTGGCTAGGCGCGTTGGAAAGCCCTTGCTGTTGCGCGTCGGATGGTGGTGGTCGCCGGACCTGGGGTGGCCGGAGACGACGGCAACAAGCTCGACGGCGGCGACCGGCGTCGGGCGTGTGTGGGGATGCGGCTGCAGGGGCCTAGGCGATGCGTGCGTAGCACCTTTCACGTTTACGTGCTGCGGTGAGTGTGATGGACGGGTGCCAGTGACCAAATGGTCACCGGAGCATCACCGGCGGCGAGCACGGCGGCGGTGAGTGCGGGTGAGCTTTGTGCAGTGCGTTCCAGGGCAAAAGAGAGCCAACGGAGAGGGGGAGGATGAAGCTAGGCTCACAGGGGTTGCAGCAAGCGCCGGAGCGAGCTCGGAGGTGGTCGGAGCTGAGCGGAACGGCGAGAGGGATCTCCGCGGCCGGAGTTGGGGAAGAAGAGGTCGGGGGCGTCTCCAGGGCGGGCGAGCGCTCGGGGCTCGGCCTGTTCGAAGCAGTCGAGGACGGCGGAGACGATGGACACCAAGGCGGGGCTCAAGGACGACGGTGGACGCGGCTTCTACGACGGTGCGAACACGGCGGCGTCGGCCATGGCGCAGGGAGAGCGAAGGAGAGGAACTGGGGAGAGGTGGAGGTGTCTGCGAGGTCGGGGAGGACGTGGACGATCGAACCATCCCTCCAGGACGGCGAGGGGATGAAGCAGGGCGGCGAGCAGCTGCGTGGCGCGCGGCGCGGTCGCCGTCGAGCACCTGCCTGCCTGCCTGGCCGAGCCAAGCAGCTCGCTGGAGCGGCAGCTGGGCTGGGCCGCCAGGTGGGCCGGGTGGGGCGCCAGGTAAGCTTTTCTCTCCCCCTTTTTTTCTATTTTCTTTTCTGTTTCATTTTCTTTTGCAGCTTTGTTCATTTAAATGAAATGCCAGAGCATTTTTGTAACTCATAACACTTGTCATACCTACTGTATATATTATGAACAGTAGGAAACATTATAGTTTATGATTATTTGAGCATTTAAAATATTTTATAGCATTTAAATGCCCAAATTCAAATACCATAAGATTTAATCCAAAGCCCTAGATTGTCCTAGAAAATTGTGCACCATTTTTGGCAGAGGTTTAAGACCAAGGCAGAAATGATGAACATTTTTAGCAAACCCTAGTTGTTAGGGGAGGGGTGCTGGGGTTTCTGTTAATCCCATTTCAAGTTTCTTTGAAGGTAGACATGATGCACACTCTAGTTAGGTCCCAAAGCAAGTGCTAACTAGGGATGTGACAACTCACCCCCACTTAAAAGAATCGCGTCCCGAGATTCGGGTTCCTTCGGAAAGAGGGTGGGGTACTCAAGTCGAAGACGATCCTCCCTTTCCCAAGTAGCTTCACTCTCGGAATGATGTGACCATTGAACCTTAAGAAACTTGATGTTGTGGCGTCGAGTGGTGCGCTCAGTTTGATCAAGAATACGAACGGGGTATTCTTGATATGTGAGATTGTCTTGGAGATCAAGCGTTTCGTGGTCCACTCCGCGGATAGGATCCGAGAAGCAGCGCCTGAGTTGAGAAACGTGGAAAACATCATGGACTCTGGAAAGGTGTGGAGGTAGTTCCAATTGGTAGGCAACTTCTCCTCGTTTGGCAAGAATGCGAAAAGGACCGATGTAACGAGGGGCCAATTTGCCTTTGATACCGAAGCGATGGGTTCCCTTAAGAGGAGTAACCCGAAGGTAAGCCTTATCGTCGACTTCAAAAGTCACAGCCTTATGATGACTATCATAATGGCTCTTTTGGCGAGACTGGGCTGTTTTCAATCTCTCACGAACGATGCGAACTTGTTCTTCTGCTTCCTGGATCATATCCGGACCAAAGAATTGTCTTTACCCGGTCTCTGACCAGTTAAGAGGTGTTCGACACCTTCGTTCATATAGAACTTCGAAGGGGGCTTTACCCATGCTGGCTTGATAACTATTGTTATAAGCGAATTCGGCAAATGGAAGACATTTTTCCCATTCCATGCCGAAAGAAATGACAGAGGCTCGAAGCATGTCTTCCAGAATTTGATTGACTCGTTCCACTTGACCACTTGACTGCGGATGGAAGGCAGTACTGAAAGAGAGATGAGTTCCCATAGCATTCTGGAAACTTTCCCAAAATCGGGAAGTGAAAATACTTCCACGGTCTGAGTTAATCTCCAACGGCACACCATGAAGTGATACTATTCGAGAGATATATAAGTCTGCTAGCTGGCTAGCGGTAATACTCTCTCGAATAGGCAGGAAATGAGCTACTTTAAAGAGACGGTCGATAACGACGAAGATAGCATTATTCCCGTTCCTGGTCCTGGGAAAACCGGTAATGAAGTCCATACCGACTTTGTCCCATTTCCATTCAGGAATAGCTAAAGGTTGAAGGGTGCCAGCAGGCCGTTGATGCTCTGCTTTGACTCGACGACAAACGTCGCAGTTAGCAATGAATTGAGCGATTTCTCTCTTCATCCTAGTCCACCAGAATCTCTGACGTAAGTCCTGATACATTTTGGTACTACCGGGATGAATCGTGAGAGGAGATTCATGAGCCTCCTTAAGAATCATTTGTCGTAGTTGTGGCTTCTTGGGTACCACCAAGCGGTTCTCGAAGTACACTACACCTCGATCATCCATAGAGAAACTTCTAGCAACTCCGCTAGCAATGTTCTCCTTGATCCGAGATATGCCTTTATCATACCGCTGGGCAACTATGATTTGATCCATAAGGGTAGGTTTCGCCACCAAGGTGGAAAGGAATCCTCGAGGAACAATGTGAAGGTTAAGCTTACGAAATTCCTCGTGGAGAAGTGGTTGACTTTGTTGTAACATTAAATTGTTACAATATGACTTACGACTTAGTGCATCAGCCATGACATTGGCCTTTCCAGGAGTGTAAGTGATTCCTAAGTCGTAGTCTGTGAGCAACTCAACCCAACGTCTTTGCCTGAGATTTAGATCCGGTTGAGTGAAGATATACTTCAAACTTTGGTGATCAGTGAAGATTTCACAGCGATTACCAAGGAGGTAATGTCGCCATGTTTTGAGTGCATGGACTACAGCTGCAAGCTCTAGATCATGAGTAGGATAGTTATCCTCATGTGGACGCAACTGTCGAGATGCGTATGCAATCACTTGACGATCTTGCATGAGAATGCAACCTAGTCCTTGTCGCGAGGCGTCGCAATAGATTATAAAATCCTTGGAAAAGTCTGGTGGTTCCAGTACAGGTGCAGATTTCAGGCGTCTTTTCAGTTCCTGAAAACTAGACTCGCACTGTGGGGTCCACTCAAAAATTTTATCTTTCTTGAGGAGTTCGGTTAGAGGTTTAGCAACCTTGGAGAAGTTCTCGACGAAACGTCGGCAATAGCTCGCTAAGCCAAGAAAACTCCTAACTTGCTTGACCGATTCAGGGGGAGTCCAATCAAGTACGGCTTGAACTCGCTCGGGATTTATAGCAATACCCTTGCCAGAGATCACATGACCTAGATAGGTTACTTCTGGCAACCAAAATTCACATTTGGAGAATTTGGCATAAAGGCGGTGCTCTCGAAGTTTCGTCAATACCAACCTTAAATGCTCGGCATGATCTTCCTTGCTCTTGGAGAAAATGAGTATATCATCGAGGTACACCACGACGAATTTATCCAAATACTCCATGAATATAGAATTCATTAACCGAGAAAAGGTAGCTAGGGCATTGGTTAATCCGAAGGACATAACGGTGTACTCATATTGGCCATAACGAGTAACGAAAGCCGTTTTAGGAATGTCCCCGTTCTTGATTTTGATTTGATGGTAGCCCAACCTCAAATCCATCTTAGAGAAGACTGAGGATCCAGTGAGCTGATCATACAGGTCGTTGATCCTGGGGAGCGGATACTTATTCTTTATGGTGACCAGATTCACAGGTCGGTAATCTACAACCATCCGCTCCGTTCCATCCTTCTTCTTGACGAAGAGGACGGGGCAAGCCCAAGGGGAAGAACTAGGACGGATGAAACCTTTTTGCAAGGACTCATCGAGTTGTTTCTTTAGCTCAGCTAATTCTAGTGGTGCCATCTTATAAGGTCTCCTAGAGATTGGGACAGTTCCTGGGATAAGATCTATCACGAACTCGACATCTCTGTCAGGTGGAACTCCTGGCAGTTCTTCTGGAAAAACATCCGGGAAGTCACGGACTACCGGGATATCTTCGAGTTCTGGTAGAGGGCTGGCATTAAGAGAGTAGAGCTGACGCTCAGCCATTCGAGTCAAGACATTGACTATCTTGCCGAATGGATGTGTAAGTTGAACGGTCCTAGTAAAGCAATCAATCTTGGCGTAATGAGTTGTCATCCAATCCATACCCAAAATGATGTTTATGTCCGAGGACTTGAGAGCGATTAGAGATGCAAGGAAAACAAGTCTATCGACAAGGATTTCATTTCCATGGCTTACCCTAGAGGTTTGCCACTTTGAACCAGGAGTTTGAATAACCATGGAAGTAGGCATGTCACAAAAAGTCATGTTGTGCAATCGAGCATAGCTCTCAGATATGAACGAATGGGATGCTCCAGTATCGAAAAGAACAGATGCCGGATGGCAGTTTACGAGAAGCGTACCAAGGACGACGTTAGGATCCTCATAAGCTTCTTCGGCAGAAATGTAGTTGACATGACCACGTGAAGTGGGGATTGGCTTGAAATAATTCACCTTGCCGGTTTGTTTACCACGGCCAACGGGTTTTCCTGGCTGGTTCTGAGGACACTCACACATGTAGTGTCCCGGTTCTCCACACTTGAAACATGTCACAGTGGTGGTGCATGGAGCAAAGTTGGAAGGTGGTCCTCCATAGGTCTTAGCAGGTGCAAACTGTTGAGTTGGGCAAGGCGCCTCATAGGATGGCCTCGGTGTATACTTGGGTGGCAGAGCAGTGTTAGGAACCCACACACGGCGCTTGTGAGAGCCAGAGCCGGATGAGGAACCAAGGTCTCGAGTATGCTTGCGGGTGGCCTCGAAGTCGGTCTGGCCTGTTTCAGCACTGATAGCCTTGTTTACCAACTTCTGGAAGGAAGTGCACTCGTGCAGACGTAGATCTCGGCGGAGTTCAGGGCTGAGTCCCTTGCGGAACCTCGCCTGTTTCTTGGCATCGGTGGATACTTCTTCAGGTGCATAGCGCGCCAGGTTACCAAACTCACGACTATAGCCATCCACAGTTAAACGGCCCTGGGTGAAATTGCAGAATTCCTCCCGCTTGCGATCCATGAGACCTTCCGGAATGTTATGTTCACGGAATGCCTCATTGAACTCAACCCAGGTAGTGACTTGGCCAGCAGGTCGCATAGCTTCAAAGTTTTCCCACCAAAGACTGGCAGGGCCCTCAAGATGGTAGGCGGCGTAGATAACCTTGTCAGCTTCGGCCACACGGGCAGAGTGTAGCTTGTGGGTGATACTACGTAGCTAGTCATTAGCATCCAGAGGTTCAGTGGAGTGATGGAACTTTGGTGGACACATCTTGATAAAATCGTGGATTGACACCACGTCATTCCTCTGACGGAACCCAGTGTTCTGCTCTATGCGTTCTAGCAGACGGTTGGTCTCTCTCTTATTCTGTTCTGCTTCAAGCATAACTTCCGCCAAAGAGGATGGCTGGGGCAGATTCCCATCTCTACCCCCACTAGCCTCACCCTGCTCCTGAGCAGCAGGAGTGTTGCGAGTGTTGACCATCCTAGGAAAACAAAACAACGGTTTAGACAAGGATGGCAAAAATTTGACATAGAAGTGCAGAATGTAATGGATGACACAGAATGCAGAGATGTTCATCCGTACGACATGGTAATATAGGAACTGCTATATATACACCAGTGGTCATACACACCATACAAAGTTTAGTACAAGCCAAGGCTAAAGTACAACTGCGGTGAAAGACGATACATCCCATCAGAGGCATTCCAAGCTCCTATACATTATTTAACTACACCTCCGGAACTCAGTACACACTAAGTCATATTCCACAAGACGCGCAGGACTGTGGAAATACAACTACTACAATACTACTACAACCACGGCCTAGCTCAGACAATCACGTAGTAATCCTCGTAAAGATTACCACCGTAGCCTGGAAGTGGTACAGACGGATCTTGGAACTCGCGAGCACTCGAAGGCTGTGGACCATAAGGGCATGGGTGTGGTCTCGGTCCCGATGCTGGTGGTAACCGACGCCCACGTGGAGGTGTAATACCCCCAACGTCACGCCAATCCATGCGATCAGGCAGACGAGTCCGCACAGGGTACAAATCCCGCATGTCCAGATATCCGGCGTGCACAGCAGGTGCAAGCCGTGTCAAAGTAGTCCAATGAGCGGCTCGAGTGTTATACAGCTCCATTCGGAGGGCACGGACCTCACGGTCCCTATCCTCCAACATCTGAACAGTAGTCTGAAGCAGTGGCTCTTCATGAGCAGCATCAGTATACAGACCAGTGTAGTAGCCTTCCTCTCCGGGAAGTGAGGCTGGCATGTAACAGAACTCAGTGTTCAGCAACAGGGCATGCCTAACACGAAGAATGGTCATCATAGAATAAGCGGCATCCTGCACTGCCATCTCGATGGTAATCCCGAGTCCATAAGACCAATGGATGGGATCATTAGCTCCGGGTTATGAGGGGTATATCCGGACTGTGCAGAAATACTGACTTTGATTGAAATCCCGGTACTGTTCCTCCACAGTGTATTCAGGATACCAGCGATAACCGGTCTCAGTCATCACACGGACTAGCATGGCCGTGTGACCGGGCACATTAATGCACCGAGTCAAATGAACCACTTGGCGAGGGATGCGGCCAGACATCTGAAACACGAAATAATGCAAAGGCATTAGTGTTTCTAGAAGAAATCGGGCAGCATAACAACTGTAAATGCTCAAACAAAGATTTGAGACATCATACAAATGATAGCATAGCCACTCAACAATTCCATATCAAGGTTCCGGGTTCAACAATCATCATACTCAAAGGATAGAAACTGAACTGAGGCTTGAAACCAACAATCCTAAGAGTCTACGGATTAGTAACACGTGAACCTAGTAAGGATAAGAGGCCTAATCCTAAATCCCCGTAGAAAGAATAGACAGACTCAGATCAGAAGGGCATAAGGTAAAGGAGTAAAAAGAGCCTTACGTTCCCTTCCACAATCAATTCCCCTACATATAACTAAGAATTTTTCTAGACTCAACATCGACCAGTTTGGCTTGAGAAACCTACAGGCAGTCCAGCTCTGATGCCAATGCTGTCAGGACCCCGATCCTAAGTCACACCGATCTAGCTGTAACACGTCATATCACTTTGCGGCCTCACGCACGGTAACCCCACGGGTGCCACCTTACCTGGCCCGGGACCGTTTGCGCATTTTGGCACACGTATATGACAGTGTCGCTAGCATCCATATGACAGAGAACCCGGGCCGACATGGCTAGTTATAAACCAAAGGTGGCACTAAATTACAGAGACAGGCATCCATGACCCAGCAACGAACGTGTCGGTCATCAACGTATGAACCCAAGTCGTAGCAAGCTACATGGACTTAAAGGAACAACGCGTGACATTTCCCCTAAGGGACAGACACAGGAACGAAGAAGGACACATGCCGGCCAGCCTACGTGTTCCGAGCAGTAGCAAGCTACCAAGGCTCATTGGAGACACTAGGAGGCATTTCCCTGTAAGATAGGCTACCAAAGGAAAACAACTAGGTGTCGGATCCCACACATACCAAGCATTTCAATCATACACGCAATATGCTCAATATATGCAAATACAACATTGCATCACAACAGAACTCTATGACTCAAAGTACTTTATTTAAAAGGCTCCAAGAGCCATACATAACATATCCATACAGGTAGGGGTCACATGACCCAACACTCAAGTCATACAGTCATTCAAGCACAAGCGGAAGCTACATGTCTGAGTACAGACAACTTAGAAAATAAAACAGGCTTGGTGTAGCCTGACTATCTACAAGGCCCTTCACAAGCTCCAAATCTCCGTCTGGGTGTCAAGCTACTCGTCGACGTCAACGTCTATGTAGAACCCATCAGCAGGGGCAGGGTTCTCCTCTGCAACGGTTATTAAGCAAACATGAGTACAAAGGTACTCAGCAAGTCTTACCACAGAACCTATCATACATGCAACATTATCAAAGGGGGTAGTGGAGTTCATAGCAGAATGCCAGCTTTGACCTTGGCTAACCTATACTACAACTCTCAACAGATTGCAAGATGTTATTACGAACACGAGTCCTCTACTCACCACATCAATACACTACCGAGGATCCTCTTCCGTCATCCTACGGAAGGGCCATCCACGGCACTCACACTTATCTTGAGGCTTTTAGTAGTATCCATCAACTTGTCTATGAACTGTAAGATTAACCAAGTAGTTCATACCGCGAACAACGGCTATTCGAATAGTTTGATAACCCTGCAGGGGTGTACTTCTTCACACACGCTTCCACCACTTATCGCCGTATACTCGGCGTGTACTCGGCAACCTTCAAGCGGAAGCCCAGCGAGGGTGTCGGCCACGACCTGACTAACTACTCAAGTCTCTCGTCCAGGTTTATCGCCTATTTGGGTTCCATCTGTGGGGAGATCCGGCCGGGGTGTCGCTCACGGCCCCAAACGATGTGTACAGGGTTCCCGAGTCACCAAACGGGCAACCGGTACACCGTGCCACGTACCTATCGCATCACAACCCACCCCGAGGGTCAGCGTTGTGCACGACCTCCAGTAAGCTATAAACACCAGAAACTAGTTGCAACTCCTGGACAGAGATCAAGGGTAATTAATAAGCCGAGAGGGTCAATTAAGGATCCCAATGTGTGGTAGTAGCTGTAACTTGAACCACACCCACAGATCTCGGGTCCTATGGACGATTCCAGTGAAACAACCCACCATGTACTCCTACATGGCCTTTCATCGATACCTTTACCAAGCGTATTCCACACTTCCTTCTCTTTACCGGTATGATCATTTCACTCTGATCCATCACCCAGATGAACCAGACCTGACACAACTCTAGGCATAGCAGGCAACATAAACAAATAGCATGGTGGATCACACATCACATGGCTCAATCAACTCCTACACATACTAGTGGGTTTCAACTATTTACTGTGCAATGACAGGTCATGCAAGGGAATAGGGTTCAACTACCGCAGCAAGTAGCAGTTCATGCGCTGTTGCCTTAATGCAGTAAAAGAGAGCAGGAGTGAGAAGATTGGGTTTGTATAGGAATGATCAATGATTGCTTGCGTGACAAGGTAGTTGTCGGGTACTGCTCTTCAACTGGATACGCAGCAGTATCCTCGGGAGCAGGACCTAACACAGAGAATACCGGTGATACAATCATTAACAAACAAATGCATCAATATGATGCATGATCATGACATGGCAAGATGCATGTGTGTTGGCTAATGCAACTAAAACCAGAAGGGTTTGAACCTATTTGAATCAAAGATTCAAATTGGAGTTCAAACTATTATTTAAATAAGTGCATTATCATGTTTTTGATGTATACAGCAAGTTAACTTGTTCAAACATGCATGAAACCTGTGCCATTAGAAAGATTGGATTTTTCTGATCATTTTTCATATATAAATCTTTTCCATCTGAGCTATGGTAGATTTTATATGATTTTTAGAAGTTTTGGGTATTTTCTGGAATTTCCTGAATTATTTTTAATCTAAAAATCCCAGAAAAACCTTTACTGCGTCAGCATGACATCATGCTGACGTCAGGCAGTCAACAGGGCCAGTCCAAGTCAAACCTGACCAGTGGGACCCACTGGTCAGTGTCACAATTAACAAATTAACTAATTAGAATTAAATTAACACCTAAACTAGGTTTGACTTGCGGGCAGGGCCCACATGTCAGTGACCCAGGGGGTCAAACCCGTGGTCAAAACAGGTCCAACTCGCCGGCGTTTAGCCGCCGGCGAGGCCAAACACGGCGGCGTGCTTCGGAAATCGCCTACGGTGCACGGCTCGAGCTGTGGCTAGGCGCGTTGGAAAGCCCTTGCTGTTGCGCGTCGGATGGTGGTGGTCGCCGGACCTGGGGTGGCCGGAGACGACGGAAACAAGCTTGACGGCGGCAATCGGCGTCGGGCGTGTGTGGGGATGCGGCTGCAGGGGCCTAGGCGATGCGTGAGTAGCACCTTTCACATCTACGTGCTGCGGTGAGTGTGATGGACGGGTGCCAGTGACCAAATGGTCACCGGAGCATCACCGGCGGCGAGCACGGCGGCGGTGAGTGCGGGTGAGCTTTGTGCAGTGCGTTCCAGGGCAAAAGAGAGCCAACGGAGAGGGGGAGGATGAAGCTAGGCTCACAGGGGTTGCAGCAAGCACCGGAGCGAGCTCGGAGGTGGTCGGAGCTGAGCAGAACGGCGAGAGGGATCTCCGCGGCCGGAGTTGGGGAAGAAGAGGTCGGGGGCGTCTCCAGGGCGGGCGAGCGCTCGGGGCTCGGCCTGTTCGAAGCAGTCGAGGACGACGGAGACGATGGACACCAAGGCGGGGCTTAGGGACGACGGTGGACGCGGCTTCTACGACGGTGCGAACACGGCGGCATCGGCCATGGCGCGGGGAGAGCGAAGGAGAGGAACTGGGGAGAGGTGGAGGTGTCTGCGAGGTCGGGGAGGACGTGGACGATCGAACCATCCCTCCAGGACGGCGAGGGGATGAAGCAAGGCGGCGGGCAGCTGCGTGGCGCGCGGCGCGGTCGCCGTCGAGCACCTGCCTGCCTGCCTGGCCGAGCCAAGCAGCTCGCTGGAGCGGCAGCTGGGCTGGGCCGCCAGGTGGGCCGGGTGGGGCGCCAGGTAAGCTTTTCTCTCTCCATTTTTTTCTATTTTCTTTTCTGTTTCATTTTCTTTTGCAGCTTTGTTCATTTAAATAAAATGCCAGAGCATTTTTGTAACTCATAACACTTGTCATACCTACTGTATATATTATGAACAGTAGGAAACATTATAGTTTATGATTATTTGAGCATTTAAAATATTTTATAGCATTTAAATGCCCAAATTCAAATACCATAAGATTTAATCCAAAGCCCTAGATTGTCCTAGAAAATTGTGCACCATTTTTGGCAGAGGTTTAAGACCAAGGCAGAAATGATGAACATTTTTGAAGGGCATTTTGGGTACATTGGAAAATATTTTAGCAAACCCTAGTTGTTAGGGGAGGGGTGCTCGGGTTTCTGTTAATCCCATTTCAAGTTTCTTTGAAGGTAGACATGATGCACACTCTAGTTAGGTCCCAAAGCAAGTGCTAACTAGGGATGTGACACTATGGCAAGCTTAAGTTCACCATGCCAAAGTTTTCCGGAAGCATTGATCCCGAAGACTACCTCTGATGGGCATTGAAAGTTGATAAGATCTTTCGCCTACACAAATTTGATGAAGAAAATAAAATTTCTATGGCATCCCTTGAGTTCCAAGACTATGTTCTCATTTGGTAGGGACAAATCATCGAGAGAAGATAAGCAAAAGGCGAACCTCCTATCACTACTTGGGCTCAAATGAAGGAAGTCATGCGAGCATGCTTCGTGCCAAAACACTACAACCGTGACTTGTTCAAGAAGCTACAACTCAAAAAGCAAGGTACCAAGTCCATTGAAGAGTACTACAAGGAGATGGAGATTGCCATGATAAGAGCCAACATCACGGAAGCTGAAGAGCAAACAATGGCGAGATTCTTGAATGGACTCAACTATCCTATAAAGAAGATTGCGGACTTTCAACCATACACAAATCTCCTCGAGCTAGTACATCAAGCAACCAAAGCGGAGCGACAAGTTCAAGAGGACTACAAGTACTCCAAGTTCACCTCCATGAACTTTGGCTCCTACAACCAAGCTTCAATGACTTCGGCTCCAACTACCTCTACCAAGACATCTACAAACTTCGGTGACAAGTAAAGCTACAAGAATAAGACTACATCAAGTTGTCCACCTTCTACAAACAACTTCAATCCAAGAGCTTCATCATCTATAGCACCAACCGAGGACAACTTCAAGTGCCAAGGGCGAGGCCACAAGTCATTTGAGTGCAAGACCGTTCAAAAAATGATCATCAATGATGACGGATCCAATGACTCAATGAGCGACGATGAGATGGAAGCCCTTGAGCATGTCGCTATGCATCGCCAAGTGAATGAAGATGAAGACCATCAAGTGTTTTGCGACAATGACTTAAGCCCAAATCTCGTTGTCTCCAAGGTCTTGACACAGCAACATCAACAAGATGACGACCAACGATGCCACATTTTCCATACCAAGGCCGTCATCAATGGACGATCCGTCAAAGTTATCATCGATGGAGGAAGTTGTCATAACTTGGCAAGCGAAGAGCTATGCGACAAGCTACATTTGGTCAAGACGAAGCACCCTCATCCCTACAAGGTCCAATGGCTTAATGACGCCGGAATTCTTCGAGTCGAGCACACCGTGCAAGTCTCCTTCAAGATAGGCGCCTACGAGGACACACTTGAGTCTGATGTGGTCCCTATGTCCGTTTACCACCTTCTACTTGGACGACCATGGCAATACGATCGTGGAGTCACATAGAATGGACGGACCAACCACTATAGCTTCAAGATGAAGGGCAAGGAATTCGTGCTACGTCCAATGTCACCAAGTCAAGTAGCCGCCGATAAACACTTACCTACCAACCATCATGGAGAGAATGGTGAGAGAGTGAGCCACCAAAAGGAGGAGAGCCACAAGCCAAATATGAGTGACTCATTGATGAGCGACAAGAAGCAACTAGTGCTATTTGCCACCAAAAGTGAGATGAGAGAAGTGTGTGAGAACCCATCATGTGTCTTTCACCTTGTGTTTTTATGCAAAGGGGAAGCCAAACCTACTAACACTTCACCACCTCTACCTTTAGTGTTGTCTCAATTGTTGCAGGAATTCTTGGACGTCTTTCCCGATGAGTTACCTCCGGGTTTACCTCCACTTCGCGGAATCGAACACCGCATCGACCTCATACCCCGCGCACCACATCCAAACAAGGCTCCTTACCGCGTCAACCCGGAGGAAACCAAGGAGATACAACGGCAAGTCCAACAACTCATTGACAAAGGTCATGTACGTGAAAGCTTGAGCCCTTGTGCCGTTCCGGTTATTCTCATGCCTAAGAAAGATGGAAGTTTTCGCATGTGTTCCGATTGTCGCCCCATAAATGCTATCACCGTTAGGTACCGTCACCCTATTCCACGCTTAGACGTCATGCTTGATGAATTATGTGGTGCCACCATCTTTTCGAAAATTGATCTTAAAAGTCGCTATTACCAAATTCGCATTCAAGAGGGTGATGAGTGGAAAACGGCTTTCAAAACCAAATTTGGGTTATATGAGTGGCTTGTCATGCCAATGGGTTTATCGGAAGCACCCGGTTCATTTATGCGTCTTATGCATTTTGTTCTCCGACCCTACATAGGCGTATTTGTAGAGGTTTACTTTGATGACATCCTCGTTTTTTAGCAAGTCCCTTGAGGACCATGTGACACACATCCGTATGGTCTTACAAACCCTTCGGAAAGGGAGCTTATATGCTAACATGGAAAAATGCACTTTTGGCGTTGACAAGATCGTCTTCCTAGGATTTGTCGTCTCTTCCCAAGGTGTTCACGTTGATGAAACTAAAATTGAAGCAATTAAAACTTGGCCACAACCAACCAATCTCCAACAAGTGCGTAGCTTCCTTGGTTTAGCCGGTTTCTATCGACGTTTTGTGAAGGACTTTAGCACCATTGCTATGCCTCTACATGCCTTGAGCAAGAAGAACGCACCCTTTATTTTGGGTACTTCGCAAGACACGCACCACTTCTTGCCTTACCAAACTTTGACAAACCTTTTGCAATTCATTGTGACGCTAGCGGTACCGGCATAGGTGGCGTGCTAATGCAAGAAAAACGCCCGATTGCGTACTTTAGCGAGAAGCTATCTGGAGCGCAACTTAACTACCCCATATATGATAAAGAGCTCTATGCCTTGGTGAGAGTTTTGCGTGTTTGGGAACATTACCTTAGACCTCATGAATTCATTCTTCATACGGACCATGAGACTCTCAAGTATCTCAAGGGTCAAACTAAGTTAAACAACCGTCATGCTAAATGGAGTGAGTTCATTGAGTCTTTTCCCTATGTCATCAAATACATCAAAGGCAAAGAAAATGTTGTGGTGGATGCTCTTTCCCGCAAATGCATGCTTGTTACACAACTTGAGTTGAATGTTATTGGCTTTGAGCACATAAAAGACTTGTATGAGCATGGTACTTTCTTTGCACATCCTTATGCAAAGTGTTTGACTCACACTTCTTGGGAGCATTATTACATAAAGGATGGATATCTTATGAGAGATAACAAACTTTGCATTCCTGATTATTCACTCCGTTTGCTCCTTTTGCGGGAATCTCATGGAGGAGGACTCATGGGACACTTTGGACGTGACAAGATATTTGCTACGCTCTCCAAGAACTACTTTCGGCCAAAGATGCTTCGTGACGTCTCACGCCTCACCAACCGATGCTCTACATGTCGCAAAGCTAAGTCAAAAGCTCAATCCCATGGCCTTTACATGCCACTCCCTATTCCATACCATCCATGGGAAGACATAAGCATGGACTTTATACTTGGATTGCCTAGGACTCAAAATGGCAAAGATTCCGTGTTTGTTGTCGTGGATAGATTCTCTAAAATGGCTCATTTCATTCCTTGTAACAAGATCGATGATGCTTCACATGTTGCAAATCTCTTTTGTAGGGAAATCATTCGTCTACATGGAGTACCCAAGACGATCGTGTTGGATCGGGATGTCAAGTTCTTGAGCTACTTTTGGAAGACTCTATGCGCCAAACTCGGCATCAAGCTCCTCTTCTCTTCGGCATATCATCCACAAACCGATGGCCAAACGGAGGTGACGGACCACACGCTTTCGACGCTTCTTCGTGTGTTGATCAAGAAGAACATCAAGGAATGGGAGCAATGCTTGCCCATCACCGAGTACGCCTACAACCGCGCAAGACATTCGACTACCGGCAAGTCCCCCTTCGAGGTCGTATACGGCTTCAACCAGTTGTCCCCATTGGACATCCTACCTCTACCTCTACAAGAGCGCATCAACATGGACGCAAGTGCACGAGCAAGCTATCTCAAGAAGGTGCATGAAGATACAAGGGCAACGATCCAGCGACAAGTCCATCGCCTTGCCACCAAGCTCAACGTCAACAAGGCACCAATGGTGTTCCAACCGGGAGATCTCGTATGGCTTCATCTTCGAAAGGACCATTTCCCTAATGAACGCAAGTCCAAACTACTACCTAGGGCCGACGGACCTTTCAAGGTGCTAGCACGATACAACAACAATGCATACAAGATCGACATTCCGCGAGAAAAGTACAACGTGAGAAATACCGTCAACATCAAGGACCTATCTCCTTTCCATGGTAATGAAGATTTCGATCCGAGGTCAGATCTTTCCCAAGGAAGGGGAGATGATGCGGAGCATCCCAAGGTCATCCCCATGGACCTACCATCGACTCCCCAAGTGCCCAAAGGACCTATGACACGAGCACGTGCAAGAGCTCTCGAAGCCGAGGTGAACTCGCTCCTTTATCAATTCCCTCACGAGTCGCATGGGACATGGCTTCTACTCTCATCAGGAACTCTATGCATACTCATGTACTTGGATGAAGGCCACGGGACAGCTCTGCACAGTGGACAATACGGCGGGATCGACAAGTGCTTAGAACAAGAAGAAGTGCGGCTGAAGACGCTACAGGCACCGGACGTCCGGCCCCTACCGGACGACCGGTCACCTGCAGGCACCGGACGTCCGACGACCATCGGACGACCTGCGACTCCCAGATAACTGGACGACCGGAATCCACCGGACGTCCGCGACACCGACAACATAACGTAAATAGCGGAAATCCGAGGATTACCGGACGTCCGGTCCCTCCCGAGCCACCGGACATCCGGTGACCCAGCGGACGTCCGACCCGACGGCGTCATCCCATGTAATATATACTCGTTGACTTCCTTCGTGCTAGGTAGCTTTGTGATAGCTCATTTATACCTGAGTGGTTCCTCTCCTACGAGACCGTGGCCTCTTCGGAGAAGATCCACTGGATTCAAGACCTCCTTCACGGAGAAGAACATCAAGACCTCCTCACGGGGATGACTACCGCCACTTGTATCGTCCTGAGTTGATCGTGTATCGTGTATCGCACTTTGTGTACCCGGATCTAGCATTTCTGTGACCTAAACATGTTGATTAGAGTGTTTCCTTCTTGTCCTCTTGTGTTTTCCCCTCGTGCACCTCGTGTTCATCCTTGGGATCCCTCCTTTTTGTGAAAGATCGGCCATCTAGGGTTCCATCTTACATCAATTAGTTAACCCAAAAGGCATGACTAACCACTCATATAATCCAAACTTAGTTTTAAATGCTATTTTCCATTTATCTACCAATTTCATACGGATTTGATGGTATCCACTACCCAAATCAACTTTGGAGAATATTGTAGAGCCACTCAATTCACCAAGCATATCATCTAGCCTAGGAATAGGATGACGATAACGAATAGTAATATTATTAATGCCTCTACAATCAACACACATACGCGATGTACCATCCTTTTTCGACACTAGAATAATAGGAACAACACAAGGACTAAGAGATTCGCGTATATAACCTTTGTCGAGTAGCTCCTGTACTTGACGCATAATCTCCTTCGTCTCCTTTGGATTGGTACGGTATGGTGCGTGGTTGGGTAGCGATGCACCGGGAATTAAGTCAATCTGATGCTCAATCCCTCGAATAGGTGGTAATCCCGGTGGCACGTCTTGTGGAAAGACGTCGGCGAACTCCTGCAAAATGTTAGTGACAGCAGGAGGCAAAGACGAAGGCACGTCCTCGAATGAAAATAATGCCTCTTTGCACACAAAAGCATAGCAAACATATTTTCTTAAATCTAGATCATCAATATCAGATTTGGTGGTAAGTAAACACCCACCTTTTACTTTAATTTCAGATGCAACATGAGATGATGGTGTGTTATTAGGCTTCATTTGTTGCTCAAATTCTTTTGCTACAATCTGATTTTCACTCTTATTTTGCTCCTGTTTTGCTTTATTAGCTCTATTAATACCATCTTTTAAAATGGAATCAGGAGACATAGGAAGCAAAGTAGTACGTTTATCCTTATGAACAAGAGTATACTGATTGTTTCTACCATGGTGTACATAATTTTTATCAAATTTCCATGGTCTACCAAGTAATAAGGAACATGCTTGCATGGGTACCACATCACAATCAACATAATCAGCATATGTGGAGATACTAAAATGCACACGAATAGTACGTGTTACCTTAACCTTGCTGCTGTTGTTGAACCATTGGATGTAGTAAGGATGTGGATGTGGTCTTGTGGTGAGAGATAACTTTTCCACCATCTCCATGCTAGCCAAGTTGTTGCAGCTCCCTCCATCTATGATGACGTGAACAGAACATTCCTTCACAACTCCCTTTGTATGGAACAGATTATGCCTCTGATTTTGCTCCATTTGTGTGACCTGCACACTCAAAACACGTTGAGCAACTAAACATTCATACCTGTCAGCGTCTTCAGGAGCCATGTATTGCGTTTCATTTTCAGAATCATCTCCACCATGTTCTTCACGTGTAATAAGAGCCAAAATCTCCTCATCATAGTCACCAGCGGACTCATAAACAGCATCCTCAGTAGCAATCATGACACGCTGTGATGGGCATTTGCTCGCATAGTGACCACGACCAGTGCAACGACGACATATAACATCATGTGTTGACCCATTGGATGCCATGGATGAAGAAGAGCTCTGCACAGGACCAGAAGGTGTACTCCTGGTTGGTGGTGGTGGTGCAAGTTTGCTTTTATCATGGCTAGAAGTGAGGGATGAAGTAGGCGGTGGTGTAGCCGGACGTGTCGAAGTAGATGATGCATGTGGTGTCCATGATGAAGGTCGACCTGCAGAAAAATTAGTTCACGCCAAGGCCTGTCGATCCTGCACTTCACGTTCAGCTTTGGAAGCAAGATGGAATAAACGAGTGATATTATTATACTCCTTATACTCTAGAATTGTCTGAATCTCTCTATTTAAGCCACCCATAAAACGTGGAAGCATAGCCTCATTATCCTCAACAATACCACATCTAATCAGGCCAGTTTGTAATTCCCGATAATATTCCTCCACAGAATTTTTTCCTTGTCTTAAACGCTGCAATTTCTGAAGTAATTCGCGTTGATAATATGGTGGAACCCAACGAGTACACATAGCAGTTTTCAAAGCAACCCAAGTAGTTGGAATATTATCCGGATGTAATCTACAATATTCAGACCACCACACACAAGCAAAACTAGTGAAAGCACAAAGAGCAGCAACAACACATCTCTCCTCGGGATATTTTAAACATGTAAAACATTGTTCGGTTTCTAACTCCCAAGTAAGATATATATCAGGAACATATCTACCCTCAAATGGTGGAATATTCAATTTTAGTTTAGGGAGATGATCATGATCGTGTAACTGAGGGTGTGGTGCAGCCCTACCATAGCGATTATTTGCATGTGGACGACCTGGTGGTTGTGGTGCTGGCTGTTGCACGTAGTTCTGATTTTGATCAACCTCATCCTCGTAATCCCCTGTGTAATCCTCCTCCTCCTCCTCAGCAGCAGCAGGAGCCACTGAAGTATCAACAGCAGCACCAACAGTTTGGCCAGGCTGTAGAGCGACATGGCTCGCTTTGCGGAGGGCGATTTCGCAATGTGAAGGTGGTTGTTGTTGTTGTTGCAACGGTGCAGCATGTGGAGGTAGACACACAAGCACTTCTGCCAATTTGGCATCCAACTTGGTGTCAATTGACTTCTCAATGCCATCCATCCTCGCTAGTGCGTTGTCAAAACTGGTCATCACATCTTCTACCTGTTGACCCATCATTTGCTAAAATTTATCATGCAACTCTTTGTTTGTCATGTTCTCCCAGTCAGTCTCGTCAACTTGTGATCCTGGCATGGTTAGCAGCAATAGAAAACACACAAAAATATGATCCTACAGACTACTAGAAAATGGTGGTGGTGGGGTGTCACAAATCCGTTAAGCAAATCTCAAATTCTTACCAGTTCTTACCCAGCAGCAGGTGGTGATCGGCAACCGTGGTAGTCAAACTCTCAAAGGTTGGATAAAGCGATTACCAGGGAGAGTCAAACACGCGACGTAGATGTATGTGGAGCTGGGAAGGCTTATCAGATGAAGGAAAAAGGGTCAGCAATAATCAATTCAGAGATGCAAAGTTGAATAAACGCTCAACGGCGGTACTGTGCTGGTCCTAGGCTAGACCGTACTAGAGACGCGGGCCTAGAACACTAACAAAATCACGGCGCTGCACAATCAAGGGGAAAGCAAAATCTGAATTTTTTTCGCCTCTTTTTTTTGTGCTCCTTTTTTTTGCCGAAAATCACTATAATGGCGAGTGTCTCAAAACTCTTCCCAAGTCAAACTAAGATGATAGGCACAAAAAAATTTGACGATTTTTTTCGAAATCAGGGCAGCGACGACGAAAAAGTGCGGTAAAAAAATAGTATGATGGCACGTGTCTCAAAAGACTCAGAAAAGCCTAAAAACGGGATAGGGAAAAAATATTTTCACCTGCCGAAATTTTGGCCTAAAAACTGCCCGGGGGTCTCCAGACTTTTTTTTTCCTTTTTTTTCCCGAGACCTACTCACGCAGGCAAACACGGAACCGAAACTAGATGGATCTCGAAAACCAATCTAAAATGAAAAGAACTCGGATTGGTGGTGGGTATATGGTGGTAGAATATGGCAGCGGTGGTGGAATATGGCAGCGGTGGTGGTATATGGCAGCGGTGGTGGTATATGGATACAGATTTGTGGTGGTATATGGATACGGATTGGTGGTGGTATATGGATACGGATCGGTGGTGGTATGTGGCAGTAGCGATGAAGATGTTGCGGCGGCGGCGTGACAACTTATGACCAGAACTCGAAACTCTAAAAGACAAGACGCTAAGACCAGCAACTTGACACGACGATGCAACCACAAATTCAACAAAGCAAAATACTGAAAAGACTATGCGAAGGATCCAACTGGTTCGGATATAAGGAACTAACCCTAATTTTTTTTTTTGCTTTTTCATGGACTGTAGGTATGAAGAACAGACTCGATCTAATCTATGAAAAACTGTAAAATCTCATCGAGCAACCTGGAAATCGTATACCACTTGATAGAGGCAAAGGTGTCCAGTCTTCCGATGAGATGGTGGCTATCGTTTTGGAGGAAGTCGACTTTGAAGATCCCACTACGAACGTGCCATGACGTCGCGCCTTAGCAATCGCTAAACCAACTCCGAGATGTTATTGACCACACCGAGGCACGATCAACCTGACCACGAGGGTCTATTTCCTGCAAGCAAACGAAGAACAAGCAAGAAACTAAGATTGCAATATGGATATTGCGAATATAAGAGAGCCTTATTCATCAAGGTGGGGTTCTGTGACGTCTTTGTCTGGTCGTTGAACGCAAACGAAGTACGCAAAGTTGCAGCTATGGCGAACTTTAATCTAAACAAAACCCAAAGTCTAAACGATGCCCTAAGGGCTGTATATATGGGGGAAGAGGGAGGAATTTCGTGGCCCTTGGAGGAGGGGTCCGAAACCAACCCTAACTCTTGTTTCCCCACACATACGGACTCTAAAAACAGCCTATACTTTACTATTTCGAAATTACATGGGCCACACATACGGACTCTAAAAACATCCTATACTTTACTATTTCGAAATTACATGGGCCTGGCCCAATAATAAGGTGACGCAGCACCTATAATAGCCTCTGGACGAAATTTATGAAGTGGCATCTTGTATATTTCGTCCAAGGCTTCACACACTCATCATGGAGGCTTCAAAGTCTTGAAATCATCACTTGTAACTCTGTTCTTGTTCCCCTTGCGCATGCCATCATCTCCATGCTTGATCTTGCTCCAATGTTCATCCTTCTTGTCCAAGCTAGGCCCTTCATTTGTAAGCAAGAAAAATGTATCCAATTTAGGGAGCATCATATTCTCATGAACATTAGAATCATTACCAAGAAACGAAAGTACCTAGTAATTTAATTGGCGTGCGCGAGCTCTAGTAATTGGTCATGTATATGTGTCAGGTGGGGCTGTGGGCGTAACCTTGTTAGTGATGTCCTCATCACGATCTTTCACGAAAAGGAGGGATCCCGAGGAAGAACACGAGGGGCACGAGGAAAAACACAAGAGCACAAGGAGAAAACACTCAAATCAACAAGTTTAGGTCACACAAATGCTAGATCCAGTTACACAAAGTGCGATACACGATACACGATCAACTAAGGACGATACAAGTGGTGGTAGTCATATTCGTGAGGAGGTCTTGATGTTCTTCTACGTAAATGAGGTCTTGAATCCGGTGGATCTTCTCCGAGGAGGCCGCGGTCTCGTAGCAGAGGAACCACTAATGTTTTGGATGAGCTAACACAAAGCTAACCCTAGAAAGTATGGGTGGAGTGATATATATAGCCTAGGAGGGGCGAAGGGGTACATGGGCCTCGGCCCAAAGTCATGCACACATGCACTGTCCGGATGATCCAAATGTTGGTCCGGATGATCCGGGCTTCGGGGGTCCGGATGAGCCGGGGCGGCGTCTGGATGATCCGGACGTGTCGTCTCTGCAGCGGAGGGTCTGGATGTTCGGGTCCTTGTCCGGACATCCGGGTGTGGCCGGATAATCCGGGCTAGGGTCCGGAAGATCCGGCTTCAGTGAGGAGCTCTCGGGTGTCTGCGGACACATTACCCGGATCGTCCGGGCGGGGGTCCGGATCGTCCGGGCTCTGCCCGGATCATCCGGGCCTTCATCCAAATCGTCCGGCCAGTCTGAGGCTTGGCTGTTTTCTTCTCCGTCTTCCTTTTTTGATTCCTCTTATTCCTTGGCTTCTCCATGGTTGCTCCCGAGGTACCTGAGTATGCATAGAATTTCGGATGAGGGTAGCAGCCATATCTCGTGTGAATCGAATTGACGTTGCGAGAGGAGTGAAGTCACCTTGGTCTCGAGAGCTCGTGCTCGAGCGCGTGTCATGGGTCCACTTCGCACTTGGTGAGACGATGGTAGGTCCATGGGGATGACCTTGGGATGCTCCGCATGATAGAGGTAGGATTTCCAATGGGGACAACAGGTTGAAGCCGTAGACGACCTCAAAGGGGGACTTGCCGGTAGTCGATTGTCTTGCGTGGTTGTAGGCGCACTCGGCGATGGGCAAGCATTGCTCCCATTCCATGATGTTCTTCTTGATCAACACGCGAAGAAGCATCGAAAGTGTGCGGTTCGTCACCTGTTGGGGAACGTTGCATGGGAAACAAAAATTTTCCTACGCTCACCAAGATCAATCTAGGAGATGCATCTACGAGGGGAGAGTTGGATCCACATACCCTTGTAGATCGCTAAGCGGAAGCGTTCAAGAACGCGGTTGATGGAGTCGTACTCGCCGCGATTCAGATCGCCGAAGATCCTAGCACCGAACGGACGGTGCCTCCGCGTTCTTCACACGTACAGCTTGGGGATGTCTCCTCCTTCTTGATCCAGCAAGAGGGAAGGAGAAGTTGATGGAGAAACCCAGCAGCACGACGGCGTGGTGGAGATGGTGGTGGAGGAATTCCAGCAGGGCTTCGCCAAGCACTCCGGAATAGACGAAGATATTCGTGGGAGAGGGAGGGCAGCGCCGAGGCACGAATGTGTGTTGCTGCCCTCCCTTTGCCTCTCTTTATATAGGGGGGAGAGAGGGGAGGGGGCGCCCTAGGGTTTCCCCCTAGGGGCAGAGGCCAAGGGGAGATGGGAGGGGCGGCGGCCCAGGGGCTAGGGTTTCCCCCCCCCCCAGGCGCCTTGCCCCCCAAGCCAAGGGGTGCGGCTGCCCTAGGGGGGCCCAGCCCCCTTTGGCGCAGGTGGAGAGGGCCCAAGGGGGGGCGCACAGCCCCATGAGGGCTGTTGCGTCTCCCACTTATGGCCCATAGGGCCCGCAACACTTGCCGGGACCCCCCGAAACTCCTTTCGGTCATCCGACGACTCCCCGGTGCTCCCCGGAACACTTCCGGACTCCGTTCACTCTCATCCTATATATCAATCTTCTACCCCGGACCATTCCGGAGACCCTCGTCACGTCCAGGATCTCATCCGGGACTCCGAACAACCTTCGGTCACCATGCACTGTTCTCACTAACAACCCTAGCGTCACCGAACCTTAAGTGTGTAGACCCTGCGGGTTCGGAAACTATGCAGACATGACCGAGACACTCCCAGGTCAATAACCAATAGCGGGATCTGGATACCCATATTGGTTCCCACACGTTCCTCGATGATCTCATCGGATGAACCACGATGTCAAGGATTCAGGCAATCCCGTATACAGTTCCCTTTGTCTCGTCGGTATGTTACTTGCCCGAGATTCGATCGTCGGTATCTCTATACCTAGTTCAATCTCGTTACCGGCAAGTCTCTTTACTCGTTCCGTAATACATAATCCCGTGACTAACTACTTAGTCACTTTGAGCTCATTGAGATGACGTATTACCGAGTGGGCCCAGAGATACCTCTCCGTCACACGGAGTGACAAATCCCAGTCTCGATCCATGTCAACTCAACAGACACCTTCGGAGATACCTGTAGAGTACCTTTATAGTCACCCAGTTACGTTGCGACGTTTGGCACACACAAAGCACTCCTACGGTGTCAGTGAGTTACATGATCTCATGGTCATAGGAACTTATACTTGACATGCAGAAAACTATAGCGATAACTGATACGATCAAAAGCTATGTTTAACGTTTGGGTCTTGTCCATCACATCATTCTCCTAATGATGTGATCCCGTTATCAAATGACAACTCATGTCTATGACCTGGAAACCGCGGTCATCTTTGATCAACGAGCTAGTCCTGAAGAGGCTTACTAGGGACACAAAGTTTGTTTATTTATCCACACATGTATTTAAGTTTCCAATCAATACAATTATAGCATGGATAATAAACGATTATCATGAACAAGGAAATATAATAATAACTCTTTTATTATTGCCTCTAGGGCATATTTCCAACAGTCTCCCACTTGCACTAGAGTCAATAATCTAGCATTACAAGGTAATGAATCTAACACCCATAGAGTCTTGGTGTTGATCATGCTTAGCCCGTGGAAGAGGCTTAGTCAACGGATCTGCAACATTCAAATCCGTGTGTACTTTGCAAATGCTTATGTCCTCCTCCTTGACTGAATCGCGGATGGAATTGAAGCGTCGCTTTATGTGTCTGGTCCTCTTGTGAAACCTTGGTTCCTTGGCTAGAGCAATGGCACCAGTGTTGTCACAAAACAGAGTCATTGGGTTCAATGCACTAGGCACAACTCCAAGTTCTGTCATGAACTCCTTCATCCAGACACCTTCCTTTGCCGCCTCCGAGGCAGCTATGTACTCCGCTTCGCATGTAGAATCGGCTACCACGCTTTGCTTGGAACTGCACCAGCTTACCGCTCCCCCGTTGAGAATATATACGTATCCGGTTTGAGACTTAGAGTCATCCGGATCAGTGTCAAAGCTTGCATCGACGTAACCCTTTACGACGAGCTCTTGATCACCTCCATAAACGAGAAACATTTCCTTAGTCCTTTTCAGGTACTTTAGGATATTCTTGACCGCTGTCCAGTGATCCATACCAGGATTACTTTGAAACCTTCCGGCCATACTTATGGCAAGGCTGACATCTGGTCTTGTGCACAGCATTGCATACATGATAGAGCCTATGGCTGAAGCATAGGGGATGACACTCATCTTTTCTCTATCTTCCGCAGTCACTGGGCATTGAGTCTTACTCAACTTTGTACCTTGCAATACCGGCAAGAACCCCTTCTTAGATTGATCCATTTTGAACTTCTTCAAAACTTTATCAAGGTATGTACTTTGTGAAAGTCCTATCAAGCGTCTCGATCTATCTCTATAGATCTTGATGCCCAATATGAAAGCAGCTTCACCGAGGTCCTTCATCGAAAAACTCTTGTTCAAACACCCCTTCACGCTATCCAAAAGTTCTATATTGTTTCCAATCAGCAATATGTCATCCACATATAATATTAGAAACGCTATAGAGCTCCCACTCACTTTCTTGTAAATACAAGCTTCTCCATAAACTTGTACAAAACCAAACGCTTTGATCACCTCATCAAAGCGAAGATTCCAACTCCGAGATGCTTGCACCAGCCCATAAATGGAACGCTGGAGTTTGCAAACTTTGTCAGCATTCTCTGGATCAACAAAACCTTCCGGTTGTATCATATACAACTCTTCCTTAAGAAAACCGTTAAGGAACGCTGTTTTGACATCCATCTGCCAAATTTCATAATCGAAATATGCAGCTATTGCTAACATGATTCGGACGGATTTAAGCATCGCTACGGGTGAGAAAGTCTCATCGTAGTCAACTCCTTGAACTTGTGAAAAACCCTTTGCCACAAGTCGAGCTTTATACACGGTGACATTACCGTCAGCGTCCGTCTTCCTCTTAAAAATCCATTTATTCTGAATGGCCTTCCGCCCTTCAGGTAATACTTCCAAAGTCCATACTTTGTTTTCATACATGGATCCCATCTCGGATTTCATGGCCTCTAACCATTTGTCGGAATCCGGGCCCACCATCGCTTCTCCATAGCTCGCAGGTTCACTGTTGTCCAACAACATGACCTCCAAGACAGGGTTACCATACCACTCAGGTGCAGTGCGTACCCTTGTCGACCTACGAGGTTCGGTAGTAACTTGATCAGAAGCTTCTTGATCATCATCATTGGCTTCCTCTTCAACCGTCGCAGGCTCCACAAAAACATCTTTCTGTGCTGCGCTACTCTCTGGTTGAAGTAGAGGTTCAATAACCTCATCAAGTTCTACCTTCCACCCACTCAATTCTTTCGAGAGAAACTCTTTCTCGAGAAAGGACCCGTTCTTAGCGACAAACACTTTGCCCTCGGATCTGAGATAGAAGGTGTACCCAACCGTCTCTTTTGGGTATCCTATGAAGACACATTTGTCCGCTTTGGGTTCGAGCTTTTCTGGCTGAAGCCTTTTGACATAAGCATCGCAACCCCAAACTTTGAGAAAAGACAACTTAGGTTTCTTACCAAACCATAGTTCATACGGTGTTGTCTCAACGGACTTAGATGGAGCCCTATTTAAAGTGAGTGCAGCTGTCTCTAACGCATATCCCCAAAACGATAGTGGCAAATCGGCAAGAGACATCATAGAACGCACCATATCTAATAGGGTTCGATTACGACGTTCGGACACACCATTACGCTGTGGTGTTCCAGGTGGCGTCAACTGTGAAACAATTCCACATTTTCTTAAGTGATTGCCAAACTCATAACTCAGATACTCTCCCCCTCGATCAGATCGTAGGAACTTGATCTTCTTGTAACGATGATTCTCAACTTCACTCTGAAATTGCTTGAACTTTTCAAACGTTTCAGACTTATGCTTCATCAAGTAAATATACCCATATCTACTTAAGCCGTCAGTGAAGGTGAGAAAATAACGATATCCACCGCGCGCCGTGACACTCATCGGTCCACACACATCAGTATGTATGATTTCTAATAAGTCACTAGCCCGTTCCATTGTCCCTGAAAACGGGGTCTTAGTCATCTTGCCCATGAGGCACGGCTCGCATGTGTCAAGTGATTCAAAATCAAGAGACTCCAAAAGTCCATCAGCATGGAGCTTCCTCATGCGTTTCACGCCGATATGACCCAGACGGCAGTGCCACAAGAAAGTGGTACTATTGTTATCAACTCTACATCTTTTGGCATCAATGTTATGAACATGTGTATCATCACTATCGAGATTCAATAAGAATAAACCCCCTACTTCGGGTGCATGACCATAAAAGATATTACCCATATAAATAGAACAACCTTTATTCTCTGATTTAAATGAGTAACCGTCTCGCATTAAACAAGATCCAGATATAATGTTCATGCTCAACGCAGGCACTAAATAACAATTATTCAGGTTCATAACTAATCCCGATGGTAATCGAAGAGCGAGCGTGCCGACGGCGATCACATCAACCTTGGAACCATTCCCCACGCGCATCGTCACTTCGTCCTTCGCCAGCCTCCGTTTATTCCGTAGTTCCTGTTTAGAGTTGCAAATGTGAGCCACCGAACCGGTATCAAATACCCAGGCACTACAACGAGAGTTGGTAAGGTACACATCAATAACATGTATATCACATATACCTTGTTTGTTGTTGTTGTTGGCCCCCTTCTTGTCTGCCAGATACTTGGGGCAGTTCCGCTTCCAGTGGCCGTTCCCCTTGCAATAGAAACACTCAGTCTCTGGCTTGGGCCCAGCCTTGGGTTTCTTCACTGGATGAGCAACTGCCTTGCCACCCTTCTTAGAGTTACCCTTCTTTCCCTTGCCATTCTTCTTGAAACTGGTAGTTTTATTGACCATCAACACTTGATACTCCTTCTGGATGTCTGACTCAGTGACTTTCAGCATTGCAAATAGCTCGGCGATGGATTTGTTCATCCCTTGCATGTTATACTGCTGCACGAAGCTCTTGTAGCTAGGTGGGAGTGACTGGAGAATTCTGTCAATGATAGCCTCCTCCGGGAACACAAGTCCCAGATCAGCTATGCGGGTATAGTACCCAGACATCTTCAGTAAGTGCTCACTGACAGACGAATTCTCCTCCATCTTGCAAGCAAAGAATTTATCGGTGGTCTCATACCTCTCGATCTTGGCATTCTTTTCAAAGATGAACTTCAACTCCTGGAACATCTCATATGCTCCATGACGTTCAAAACGCCTTTGAAGTCCTCCTTCCAAGCTATACAACATGGCACACTGCACTACTGAGTAGTCATCCGAACGCGACTGCCAGGCGTTCATAACGTCCACAGAGGCCGGAGCGGGGGGGTTCACCTAGCGGTGCATTTAGGACATAAACCTTTTGGGCAGCTGTGAGGATGATCCTCAGATTGCGGAGCCAGTCCACAAAGTTGCTCCCATCATCTTTCAGCTTAGTTTTCTCTAGGAACGCATTAAAATTCAGGGGAGCTACTGCGCGAGCCATCTACAACAAAAGATTTGCAAAGACATCTTAGACTATTGTTCATGATAAGTGAGTTTTAATTAATCAAATTACTTATAACTCCCACTCAAATTGACATCCCTCTGGTCATCCGAGCGTGACATGATCCAAATCCACCAACCCAAGTCCGATCATCACGTGAGATGAGGTGGTGTCAATGGTGAACATCTTCATGTTGATCATATCTACTATATGACTCATGCTCGACCTTTCGGTCTTCCGTGTTCCGAGGCCATGTCTGTACATGCTAGGCTCGTCAAGTCTAACCCGAGTGTTCTGCATGTGCAAAACTGGCTTGCACCCGTTGTATGCGAACGTAGAGTCTATCACACCCGATCATCACGTGGTGCTTCGAAACGACGAACCTTCGCAACGGCGCACACCCGGGGGAACACAATTTTATCTTGAAATTTTAGTGAGGGATCATCTTATAATGCTACCGTCGTCCTAAGCAAAATAAGATGCATAAAAGGATTAACATCACATGCAAATCATAAGTGACATGATATGGCCATCAACTCGTGCTTTTGATTTCCATCTCCAAAGCACCGGCATGATCTCCATCGTCACCGGCGTAACACCATGATCCCCATCATCATGATCTCCATCATCGTGTCGCCATCGGGGTTGTCGCGCGCCCACCATGCTCTTACTACTATTGCTATCGTTTAGCGATAAAGTAAAGCATTACATAGCGCTTAATGATTGACACGCAGGTCATACAAAAATTAAAGACAACCCTATGGCTCCTGCCGGTTGCCGTATACATCGACATGCAAGTCGATATTAACTATTACAACATGATCATCTCATACATCAAATATATCTCATCATGTCTTTGGCCATATCATATCACATACATACCCTGCAAAAACAAGTTAGACGTCCTCTAATTTGTTGTTGCATGTTTTACGTGGCTGCTATGGGTATCTAGCAAGAACGCTTCTTACCTACGCAAAGCCACAACGGTGATATTTAAGTTGCTATTTAACCTTCTACAAGGACCGCCTTTGTCGAATCCGATTCAACTAAGATGGGAGAGACAGACACCCGCCAGCCATCTTATGCAACAAAAGTCGCATGTCTGTCGATGGAACCGGTCTCATGTACGTGGACATGTAAAGTTGGTCCGGGCCGCTTCATCCCATAATACCGCTGAATCAAGAAAGACCAAGGAGGGAAGCAATCTAAACATCAACGCCCACAAAACCCCTTTGTGTTCTACTCGTGAAAGCATCTACGCTAGAACCTGGCTCTGATACCACTGTTGGGGAACGGTGCATGGGAAACAAAAATTTTCCTACGCTCACCAAGATCAATCTAGGAGATGCATCTACGAGGGGAGAGTTGGATCCACATACCCTTGTAGATCGCTAAGCGGAAGCGTTCAAGAACGCGGTTGATGGAGTCGTACTCGCCGCGATTCAGATCGCCGAAGATCCTAGCACCGAACGGACGGTGCCTCCGCGTTCTTCACACGTACAGCTTGGGGACGTCTCCTCCTTCTTGATCCAGCAAGGGGGAAGGAGAAGTTGATGGAGAAACCCAGCAGCACGACGGCGTGGTGGAGATGGTGGTGGAGGAATTCCAGCAGGGCTTCACCAAGCACTGCGGAATAGACGAAGATATTCGTGGGAGAGGGAGGGCAGCGCCGAGGCACGAACGTGTGTTGCTGCCCTCCCTTTGCCTCTCTTTATATAGGGGGGAGAGAGGGGAGGGGGCGCCCTAGGGTTTCCCCCTAGGGGCGGCGGCCAAGGGGAGATGGGAGGGGCGGCGGCCCAGGGGCTAGGGTTTCCCCCCCCCCAGGCGCCTTGCCCCCCAAGCCAAGGGGTGCGGCTGCCCTAGGGGGGCCCAGCCCCCTTTGGCGCAGGTGCAGAGGGCCCAAGGGGGGGCGCACAGCCCCATGAGGGCTGTTGCGTCTCCCACTTATGGCCCATAGGGCCCGCAACACTTGCCGGGACCCCCCGAAACTCCTTTCGGTCATCCGACGACTCCCCGGTGCTCCCCGGAACACTTCCGGACTCCGTTCACTCTCATCCTATATATCAATCTTCGTCCCCAGACCATTCCGGAGACCCTCGTCACGTCCGGGATCTCATCCGGGACTCCGAACAACCTTCGGTCACCATGCACTGTTCTCACTAACAACCCTAGCGTCACCGAACCTTAAGTGTGTAGACCCTGCGGGTTCGGAAACTATGCAGACATGACCGAGACACTCCCAGGTCAATAACCAATAGCGGGATCTGGATACCCATATTGGTTCCCACACGTTCCTTGATGATCTCATCGGATGAACCATGATGTCAAGGATTCAGGCAATCCCGTATACAGTTCCCTTTGTCTCGTCGGTATGTTACTTGCTCGAGATTCGATCGTCGGTATCTCTATACCTAGTTCAATCTCGTTACCGACAAGTCTCTTTACTCGTTCCGTAATACATAATCCCGTGACTAACTACTTAGTCACTTTGAGCTCATTGAGATGACGTACTACCGAGTGGGCCCGGAGATACCTCTCCGTCACACGGAGTGACAAATCCCAGTCTCGATCCATGTCAACTCAACAGACACCTTCGGAGATACCTGTAGAGTACCTTTATAGTCACCCAGTTACGTTGTGACGTTTGGCACACACAAAGCACTCCTACGGTGTCAGTGAGTTACATGATCTCATGGTCATAGGAACTTATACTTGACATGCAGAAAACTATAGCGATAACTGATACGATCAAAAGCTATGTTTAACGTTTGGGTCTTGTCCATCACATCATTCTCCTAATGATGTGATCCCGTTATCAAATGACAACTCATGTCTATGACCTGGAAACCGCGGTCATCTTTGATCAACGAGCTAGTCCTGAAGAGGCTTACTAGGGACACAAAGTTTGTCTATTTATCCACACATGTATTTAAGTTTCCAATCAATACAATTATAGCATGGATAATAAACGATTATCATGAACAAGGAAATATAATAATAACTCTTTTATTATTGCCTCTAGGGCATATTTCCAATAGTCACCTCCGTTTGGCCGTTAGTTCGTGGATGATATGCCGAAGAGAAGAGGAGCTTGATGCCAAGTTTGGCGCATAGAGTCTTCCAAAAATAGCTCAAGAACTTGACGTCCCGGTCCGACACGATCGTCTTGGGTACTCCATGTAGACGAATGATTTCCCTACAAAAGAGATTTGCAACATGTGAAGCATCATCGATCTTGTTACAAGGAATGAAATGAGCCATTTTAGAGAATCTATCCACGACAACAAACACGAAACCTTTGCCATTTTGAGTCCTAGGCAATCCAAGTATAAAGTCCATGCTTATGTCTTCCCATGGATGGTATGGAATAGGAAATGGCATGTAAAGACCATGACATTGAGCGTTTGACTTAGCTTTGCGACATGTAGAGCATCGGTTGGTGAGGTGTGAGACGTCATGAAGTATCTTGGGCCAAAAGTAGTTCTTGGAGAGCGTAGTAACTGTCCTTTCGCGTCCAAAGTGTCCCATGAGTCCTCCTCCATGAGATTCCTGCAAAAGGAGCAAACGAAGCGAAGACTCGGGAATGCAAAGTTTGTTAGCTCTCATATCCATCCTTTATGTAGTAACGTTCCCAAGATGTGTGAGTCAAACACTTAGCATAAGGATTCGCAAAGAAAGGATCATGCTCATATAAATATTTTATGTGCTCAAAGACAATAACATTTAACTCAAGTTGTGTAACAAGCATGCATTTGCGGGAAAGCGCATTCGCCACAACATTCTCTTTGCCTTTGATGTATTTGATGACATAGGGAAAAGACTCAATGAACTCACTCCACTTAGCATGACGCTTGTTTAACTTAGTTTGACCCTTGAGATACTTGCACGTCTCATGGTCCGTATGAAGAATGAATTCATGAGGTCTAAGATAATGTTCCCAAACACGCAAAACTTGCACCAAGGCATATAGCTCTTTATCATATATGGGGTAATTAAGTTGCGCTCTGGATAGCTTCTCGCTAAAGTACGCAATTGGGCGTTTTTCTTGCATTAGCACACCACCTATGCCGGTACCGCTAGCGTGTGTGTCACATGGTCCTCAAGCGACTTGCTAAAAATGAGGATGTCATCAAAATAAACCACTAGAAAGACGCCTATGTAGTGTCGAAGAACGAAATGCATGAGGTGCATAAATGAGTCGGGCGCTTCCGATAAGCCCATTGGCATGACCAACCACTCATATAACCCAAACTTGGTTTTGAAAGCCGTTTTCCACTCATCACCCTCTTGAATGCGAATTTGGTAGTAGCCACTCTTAAGATCAATTTTCGAATAGATGGTAGCACCACATCTAAGCGTGGAATAGGGTGACGGTATCTAACGGTGATAGCATTCATCGGGTGACAATCGGAGCACATGCGAAAACTTCCATCTTTCTTAGGCACGAGAATAACCGGAACGGCACAAGGGCTCAAGCTTTCACGTACATGACCTTTGTCGATGAGTTGTTGTACTTGCCGTTGTATCTCCTTGGTTTCCTCGGGGTTGACGCGGTAAGGAGCCTTGTTCGGAACTGGTGTGCCAGGTATGAGGTCTATGCGGTGTTCAATTCCGCGAAGTGGAGGTAGACCCGATGGTTGCTCATCGGGAAAGACGTCCGAGAATTCCTTCAACAATTTAGAGAACACTAAAGGTAGAGGTGGTGAAGTGTTAGTAGGTTTGGCTTCCCCTTTGCATAAAAGCACAAGGTGAAAGACACTCGAGGGGTTCTCACACACTTCTCTCATCTCTCGTTTGGTGGCGAATAGAACTAGTTGTTTCTTGTCACTCATCGTGGAGTCGCTCTTATTTGGCTTGTGGCTCTCACTCTCCTTTTGGTGGGTCACTCTCTCACCACTCTCTCCACGATGGTTGGTAGGTATGTGTTTGTCGGCGGCTACTTGACTTGGTGACATTGGACGTAGCACGAATTCTTTGCCCTTCATCTTGAAGCTCTAATGGTTGGTCCGTCCGTTGTGTGTGACTCCGGGATCGTATTGCCAGGGTCGTCCAAGAAGAAGGTGGCACACGGATATAGGGACCACATCTGATGCGGGGTCAACCCGTTCTAGGCCGATATTTCACGAAGAGGAGGGAAACCCACGATGAACACGACGAACACAAAGGGAAATCCCGAGGGGAAATGGGAGAAAACACTCAAATCAACAAGAGATGGTCACACATGTGCTAGATCCTCAACACAACGAGATACACGGTCCAAATCCAACAAAGGAAAGATACAAAGGTAACTAGTTCATCTCGGTGAGGAGGTCTTGAATCCGCGAAGGATCTTCCCGTGAGGGGTCTTGAATCCATGTGGATCTTCTCTGTGGAGGGGCCGCAGTCACTCACAAGGAGATGAACCACTAGTGGATGAGCAATGCTCCGTCTCAAATGAGCTAAAACCTAAGCTAACCCTCAAATGGAGGAGGAGGAGGTCTAGTTATAGTCTAAGCCACGAAGGGGTAAGTTAGGGGCGAAGGGGTACACGGGCTCAGCCCAAGTCACGCGCACAGGCGGGGTCCGGATGATCCGGATGGTGGTCCGGATGATCCGGATGGTGGCCCGGATGATCCGGGTGTGAGGGGTCCGGATGATCCGGGCGACCGTCCGGATCGTCCGGCTTCGTGAGGTTGCTTCGGGTGCCTTCGGGTGCATTTCCCGGATCATCTGGGTCGGGTCCGGATTGTCCGGTCTAGGGCCGGATCGTCCGGACGGCGGTCCGGATCATGCGGGCATCTTCTGTCTTGCCCTTCTTCTTCTCTGTCTTCACGTATGCTTTTCTCCTTCGACCGTACTTGCTCCTTAGCTGCTCCATGGTCTTCCTCTTGGTTCATGGTCATGCATAGCACATATGTTTTAGGTAGTAGCCATGTCTCACATGTGGAAAGTGAAGGTTCGGAGAGGAGTGAGTTCACCTTGTGTCCATTGGCGTATGCTTGAGGTCTCATCGTATGTCCTCTTGGGGCTTGGGGATTAGTCGTAGTGTACATGGGGATGACCATAGGATGCTCCGC
>LR738712.1:340147328-340262026 GCA_902687465.1 Secale cereale
CCCCCCCTTGGTAAAGATCCGACCTCGGATCAAAAAGCTCATCACCATGGAAACGGTTGTCGAGAACGGACTTGTAGTTGGATGAAGTTGAAGGCATGGCGCAATCCAAGTACTCCAAGGTGTCTCTGTTATGTGGTACATGCAAAAGGAGCAAACACAAAGTACACTTGGAAATACAATGGTTAGCGCACATAAAGTGTCCATCATGTAAGGATGAGTCCGTGTGACAAGGTACATGAAGCTTAGCATGATGATATAGAATGATATGTAAAGCATACATGGGAGCAAATTCATTTGTTGTGCACCCAAAGGTAGGGTAATTGGCATGGTGCATAAAGCTACAATTTCTACCATTGTGCAAAATGATGTCATAGTGTGATGGTTTATCAAGAGCATGAACATGGCAATGGGTGCTCAATATGACTATGAGATCATGCAATTGATGTTGGGCAATATGATCATGATGTATGAATATGCCGTCAAGAAAGATCACAAAAAATTTGCTAAGGAAACGCACAAGCTCATATCTCATGGATGACATGGGGATACAAGATGCAACAAGGCAATCATAATGGGAATCAATCCATGCATAAGATGCAAATTTGTCATGAGTAGTGTTGTACCATGGAGCATGGCATGTGGGCACACAATCAACAAATATGGAGGTTTTGGTTCAATGCGCGGAAGGATTGTTGATATACCAATGCTCAATGTCGTGGCTTGAGTGGAGTTCCGAAGGTGCATCCAAAGGGTCCATCTTCAATGTCGGTCCTCCATCTCATAGATGTATCATGTAGACAACAAGAAGGAACAACAATGAAAGTATGGCCCATCCAATATGCATATGTGAGGATGGCTCACAAAGAAGGAATTCACCTTATGTATGTTCTCGAAGGTATTGGTGTCGTGCAACGTGTATGCCTTCACATGCCTAAGATGCCTCGTGATGGTACCGCCTTGTGAATCCTTCAAAATCAAAGAACATGACAAACACTCTGGAAAACAAATGAGGTTAGCCATAATGCAAAACCTAGCATTCGTGTGGGAAAATACCCAACACGTGCTTGCATCATTCTTATCATAAGAAAGTACAAGGGAACGTGGCATGGTATGTAAGCATATGATGCGATAACAACCAAAGGCATTAGGCCCAAACAAACAAGCATGCATCACAAGTAAGGTGTCCAAGTCTCCAATATCAATATGCATAGCATGGTTGCACTCAATACAAGGGAATATGAGAGATGCAACTAATGGAGACAAGTGACAATGATCAATGTGAATCATGTGAATGGCATGAACATATATGTCATCAACCCAAGAAAGCAAGTAAGAGTGGAACATGGGTGATGCAACATAGCAAGCAATCACAGCGATCGAGTCAAACAAGCTAGTAGTGCGAAGATGCATCGTACTAGAGGTAATCATGGCAAGCATGTCATGTGTGCAAATAGTAGGCATGAATAATGCACATGGCATAGCACAGGCATGACAGCAAGATATGAGCAAAATAGGATCAATGTGTTGGTGAGAGGCCATATGTAAATAGCAACAGGGCATCATGACTCTCCCAACACAACAAGCATCAATAGCGTGGGGCACAAAGAAATCATGGTAGTAGCTACAAGTATCTCCACCAAGCATGCAAATACACATATAAGTAGCATAATGGTGAATCATGTGTAAAGGCAAGCAAGGGTCACAATTGCAAGGCAAAGTCATATCAAGAGGTATAGCATGCAAAGTGAACACGATAAAATGGGCATAAGATGACAAGTGGTGAATAGCCCAAAGTCATGTGAGAGCCAAGTAAAAGAGATGGGCATAGTGGTTGCGCGAAGATAATGGTGGTAAGGACAATCCACGGGATCCCAAATCGCTGTTGCTCTCAAGAGGTCATTTGTCAACTCATGGGATTCTGAGGTTGACAAATGTTCATGAGTACCTACACAAAACAAAGACAAAGGAAAAATTGTGTGTGCGTGGTATATGTACACATCATCCATCATGATGCGCACGTGCATGTGTTGGTTAGCACATAATAGCCAATGCTCAAATAAATGAGATGCGTGATATAGAAACATGTCATCCATCATGAGAGGTTTGTTGTTATGTATGGCATAATGGAGACTCAAAATGTGTAATGCATCACAAGAAATAAGTAGAGCATTGTTATTCATGGAATGCATATGGTGCACACAATCATGGCAATCATGCAAGGTATGGAATGCATCAAGATCTCCTAGTATGTATGGGAAAACTATGGGGGTCTCCTCATGAGCATCAATCGAAACATCACATGGAGAATATTGATAACATCCAAAACAATGCATATCCGAAACAATGTGTTCATGGCATGGCATAGTGGATGAATTACGCAAATCATGTAAAGGAAGAATGGCAATATCATCGCATGAAAAATAAAAGCCTATGACCATCATCTTGTCATCTATGCCACAAGTGCAAATAGGATTTACTATAATGGGGCATGCATAGTTACTATGTTGTGATTGAAATGATACAATATGTGAGATCTCACTCATAGCATATGACAAGTTCAAAGGATTATCGAACATGATGTGACCAAAAGAATTTTCACATGATATCCTATGGAGCATAGCACCACAACTAGGCAACTCAACATGCTCATCATCATATTCATCATACATAGGTAAGTCAAGACATGATGAAGCCGCACTAGCATGAAGCATGGCAATAGGTGTGTCAACATCATGCAAGCAATCATTGTCAAGATAGTCCACTAGTGGGACAAGAGCATCACCTTCACCTATTTTACCTTTGGAGTGTTGCTCATGCGTTGTAGGTGAGGTGTTCAAGATCCAATCGTGCTCTTCTTCATCATGATGGGACCATGTGGGTGGTGCATCTTCTTCCACCATGGCCATCAGGTTGTCCATTGGAGGGACGGACTCGTCGAGGGTAGGCATGTCCTCTTGTAGGAGACCTTGCACCGAAGAAAACACACTCATAGTACAGGTTAAGTCGTTAGAAATCATAGTGGCCTCACATGCCCTCTCAACTACCTCACTCACTAAGTGTTGTGGCTCACTCACTCCATCTTGGATGCTCTCACTCGTATGGTTGGTGGAGTCACTGAAATGGCTCTCAACCTCACATAGGAGAAGTGGCATGCTATCATGTATGGGGCTAGTAGTGGTCACTCTCATCCTCTCAAAGGAAATACTCACAATGTCACATATGGTGGAGTCACTCGTATCACTCATGTGGTGGTGGCTCTCCTCACATGGGAATTGGGGCATCTCGTCATATGTGGATGTCGAAGAGGTGTAGATGGAATAGTCTCCATGCTCAACTTCCTCATCCGTAACGCCTCCAAAGATGAATGTCGTAGGGTGTGGCAAACCATCACGCTCCTCCGAGGTCAAAGAGAAGGTCTCATGCTTGCTCGCGTAGCTTGACCCGGAGTAGGAGTCCAATATGGGTGCCGTATTCATGGTGTCAAAGAAGTTCATGCTCGTCGCCTTGGTCGAAGGGGATGGCCCATGCTTGACCGTCTTGTCGCCGTCGCTCATAGATGATCTCCTTGTTGATGAAGACGTCGATATAGGCAAACTCATGGGAAGTAGGCGAAGATGCCGTACGTCCGAAGGCGAAGTTTCCTTGATAGCACTTGGCGAAGATGCCGAAGTGGTTGTTGTAGCCGTAGCTCCTTCATGGTGGTGGTTATCTCGCGGTCTTCTATCTTGCTCTTGAAGCTTGGCCTTGGCGTGAATTGGAGCTTGTTCGGACTTGTAGATATTCGCTTGTCGAGCATCTTCATGATGATGGTGTTGTTCTCATGCTTGAGCTCTTGGTACATGTTGTTCATCGTCGTTGTGCACATGATGCTTGGAGGTGACTTGCCCTTCATGACGATGTCGATGGTCGCCATGGCCGTGTGGACGTGGAAGACTTGCGCTTGTATCATGTTTGCGCTCTGAAGACTTGTGACTTGGACGTCGCCGCCGAGAAGATGACGAAGGGGAAGAAGACTTGTAATCGACCACCAAGTGTTTGAGCTCCGACATTTTTTTGTTGAAGGAGTCGCACATGTCGTCGGAGGAAGCCATTCTCCTTGTCTCGGAGTGTCGTAGTTCGATGGCTATGTTGCCCAGGCGCTCTTGCATTGCTCGTTGTAGTCCGATGGTTTGCTCGTGGATTTAGTTATTCGCGCCGTCAATGTCGAAGACCGGAGATGAAATGCTTTGGCTATCCATCACAAGACGCTAGCAAGTATGAGTGGGAGAAAGATAAGAACTATACCAAATGTACCTTGACCGATGTTGAATATGGATCAATGATCACTCAAATGTGGAACAAGGAAATAGCACAATTGGCACCAATTCTTGTCGGTTTCTCACACCTACACAAGTAAAGCTTATGGTGGAGCTCTGTGAGGATAGTGGCACAAAAATTTGATGCAAAATGTTAGCAAGAGTCAATAAAGTTGAAAGAGATTCACAAATTCGCAAGTGAAACAAGTAGACCAATAGCATATGGGTGGCACACGGAAACACACACGTGGATAAATAAATGTGGTTGTGCAACCAACGGTTGAGCGGAAAATGTGGAATCCACGGAAAATGCTCTTGTCGCACAACACTAGAGTGACGCTAGCCGATTGCTCAATAGGCGGATACGAACTTGTGCACTACCTATATGAGACAAAATGTAGCGACTTCCTATCACAAGTACGATATGTATGTATGATGTTTCGGTGCTTTTTAGCACAAGATGATCCAAGATGATCAAGTATGATATGATATTTTGTGATGCTATGGCTCTTGCTTACAAGCTTCTTTGTGGCTCTTTTTCTTTGCTTAAAAGCTTATTCTTTTTTTTTTGAAATGACCACTTATGCGAAATGCACAAACCAAGACAGCAATTGTGTATATGCGGGAACAATCTTGTGACACAAGAGGTGATATGGTATGTATGCAATGGAAAGCGGATCGATGATCACTAATGTGCACAAGTAACGTTGCTGGCAATACTCAAAGGCTAGTCTCGATAGGTAAGTGACGCAAAATGGGCTAGGGGTTAACAATGCAATGGCAAGGGTGAATATACAATGATGTCGTCGAGGTTACCGTCCATGGCGATGATGAGAGGCAGTGTTCTTGATGTAGACCCGTTCCTAATTAGCCGAAACACCTTAGGAAACGGAAAAACCACAACTCAAAATCTCAAGGACAAATGTCAAATGGTGATAGTGGGAAAGCGGTGGTGGTTATGCACTTGGCAAAACAGAAGTGGAATGATGGGTTATGCATGTCGGAGTTATCATGACCGTCCCTAAGTAGCCGAAACACCTTAGGAGACACAAGCCACAACTCAAACAAGATCAAACAAAATTGGGTTAGGTTTGGGTGGCGGAAATATATAGTGGGCAATGTATATGCGGAAGTGGTGGTGGTGGTTGATGAAAAAGCAATTGTCGCTAAGTACCCTAAACACCTTAGGAGACTCAAATCACTACTCAAGCAACCACAAATGCTATGGTGGACAAACTGGGTTAGGTTATGGAAGGCTATGGTGGCTATGCGGATGATATGGTGGAAGGCCTAGGCAAACTTGCCAAATTTGAAAAAAATTGATGGACTCAAATGATTATGGTAGTATTTTTGTGGTATGTGTTATGTCAAGATCTTCAAAACGAGCTAAAGAACGTCAAAAACGGACTCCGGATGAATTAGTTATGGCCAAAACAAAATTTCAGCCGCGTCAGTTTCAGGGTTACCCGGACATCCGGGAGAAAGTCCAGCTCATCCGGGCTATGTCCGGATGATTCAGGAGAACATCCGGACGATCCGGGTTCGTCAGCTTCGGTTCTGTTTTTCGGGTGCGAGAATTACATGGACGTCCGGTAGAAGGTCCAGCTCATCTGGGAGGTGTCCGGATGATCCGGGACTTCGTCCGAATGATCCATGCGGGTCAACTCCGCTCGGGATTTCCTCTCGGGGACGAATTTGGGGGCGGAAATGGATGATTTTGGGCTCAAAATTGAGAGGATTTCGTGGATGGAAAGTGGGGAAACTTGTGGAGATGCTAGATCCACTTGAAACCAAGCGAATCCATGGATCAAAATCAACAAAATCTCATCAAACCAACAGATCACAAAAAAATTTGGGGCTATTTTTGGTGGGGATTTTCGAATTTGGGGAAGAACACAACAAAACAAGGCTAGAAAACGGTGGGGAGGCTCCAAATTCGTGATCAAGCAAGGCTCATGATACCATATTATGTGGGGTCAACCCGTTCTAGGCCGATCTTTCACGAATAGGATGGAAACCCACGATGAACACAAAGAACACAAAGAGAAATCACGAGGGGAAATGCGAGAAAACACTCAAATCAACAAGAGATGGTCACACATGTGCTAGATCCTCAACACAACGAGATACATGGTCCAAATCCAACAAAGGAAAGATACAAAGGTAACTAGTTCATCTCCGTGAGGAGGTCTTGAATCCGTGAGGGGTCTTGAATCCGTGTGGATCTTCTCCGTGGAGGGGCCGCAATCACTCACAAGGAGATGAACCACTAGTGGATCAGCAAAGCTCCGTCTCAAATGAGCTAAAACCTAAGCTAACCCTCAAATGGAGGAGGAGGGGGTCTATTTATAGTCTAATCCACTAAGGGGTAAGCGAGGGGCAAAGGGGTACACGGGCTCGGCCCAAGTCACGCACACAGGCGGGGTCCGGATGATCCGGATGGTGGTCCGGATGATCCGGGTGTCAGGGGTCCGAATGATCCGGGAGACCGTCCGGATCGTTCGGCTTGGCGAGGTTGCTTCAGGTGCCTTCGGGTGCATTTCCCGGATCATCCGGGTCGGTGTCCGGATCGTCCGGGCTAGGGCCGGATCATCCGGACGGCGGTCCGGATCATTCGGGCATCTTCTGTCTTGCCCTTCTTCTTCTCCGTCTTCACGTATGCTTCTCTCCTTCGACCGTACTTGCTCCTTAGCTGCTCCATGGTCTTCCTCTTGGTTCCTGGTCATGCATAGCACATATGTTTGAGATAGTAGCCATGTCTCACATGTGGAAAGTAAAGGTTCGGAGAGGAGCGAGTTTACCATGTGTCCATTGGCTTATGCTTGAGGTATCATCGTATGTCCTCTTGGGGCTTAGGGATTAGTCGTAGTGTACATGGGGATGACCATAGGATGGTCCGCATCAACATCACACTCAAGTGTGTCCTCGTAGACGCCTATCTTGAAAGATACTTGCATGGTGTGCTCGACTCGAAGAATTCTGGCGTCGTTAAGCCATTTGACCTTGTTGGGATGAGGGTGTTTCTTCTTGGCCAATTGGAGTTTGTCGCATAGCTCTTCGCTTGCAAGTTATGACAACTTCCTCCATCGATGATAACCTTGACGAAGCGTCCATTGATGCCGGCCTTGGTATGGAAGTTGTGACATCGTTGATCGTCATCTTGTTGATGTTGGAGTGTCAAGACCTTGGAGACAACGAGATTGGGACTCGAGTCATTGTCGCAAAACACTTGATGGTCGTCATCTTCATTCACTTGGCGATGCATAGCTACATGTTCAAGGGCTTCCATCTCATCGCCGCTCATTGAGTCATAGGATCCGTCATCATTGATGATCATTGTGCGAACGGTCTTGCACTCAAATGACTTGTGGCCTCGCCCTTGGCATTTGAAACACTTGATGGAACTCGTCTTCGAGGTGTCCTCGGTTGGAGTTGTAGATGATGAAGCTCTTGGCTTGAAGTTGTTTGTAGGAGGTGGATGACTAGATGTAGTCACATTCTTGTAGCTTGACTTGTCACCGAAGGTTGTTGATGGCTTGGTAGAAGTAGGAGGAGCCGACGTCATTGAGACTTGGTTGTAGGAGCCATAGTTTTTGGAGTTGAACTTAGAGTACTTGTAGTCCTCTTGAACTTGTCGCTCCGCTTTGGTTGCTTGGTATACTAGCTCGAGGAGATTTGTGTATGGTTGAAAGCCTGCAATCTTCTTGATAGGACAGTTGATGCGGAGCATCCCAAGGTCATCCCCATGGACCCTCCTTCGCCTCACCAAGCGCCCCAAGGACCAATGACACGTGCTCGTGCTAGAGCTCTCGAGACCGAGGTGACATCTCTCCTAGTCCAGCTTCCATATGAATCTTACGAGACATGGCTACTACCTATGACGGATGTGTTTTGTGTGCTCAGGTATCAAGAAGACCCCATCGGAGAAGTTCATGAAGATGGACAAGCCCCCAAGCTCACGGACGAAGCATGGCATCAAGAGAAGCTGATGAAAGCTCCAGGCCCCGGACATCCGACCCCCTGGCCTGGACATCCGGCCCCTGGACCTACAGCTACAGAAGAGTCCCCGCAGCCGAAGCTACAGGGTCCGGACATCCAGCCAGGCCCCGGACATCTAGCCCGGCAGGGCCCGGACATCCGGCCTCGAGCCCGGAAATCCGACGCCACCCCACAGAAGCCACCCGAGACTCGGGCCCGCTAGCCCGGACATCCGGCAAAATGACCGGACATCTGGCGCCTCGCCAAAGCCCGGACATTCAGATGGAGGGGAAGGAGTACTTATAGTCTAGGGGACGGAATAGGGATACACGGGTCGGAGCCCAAGTGGCTGCGCCTCGCCAAAGCCCGGACATCCGGCCCGACTCCCGGACGTCCGACCCTGCCGGTGCGCAGCCACTTGGGCTCCGACCTGTGTATCCCTATTCCGTCCCCTAGACTATAAGTACTCCTTCCCCTCCATCTCTTTAGGGTTAGCTTTTGTGATAGCTCATACAGAAACCTAGTGGTTCCTCTCCTACGAGACCGCGGCCTCCTTGGAGAAGATCCAATGGATTCAAGACCTCCTTCACGGAGAAGAACATCAAGACCTCCTCACGGAGATGACTACTGCTACTTGTATCGTCCTTAGTTGATCGTGTATCGTGTATCGCCCTTTGTGTACCCGGATCTAGCATTTGTGTGACCTAAACTTGTTGATTTGAGTGATTTCTTCTTATCCCTCTTGTGTTTTCCCTCATGTACCACATGTTCATCCTCGAGATCCCCTCCATTTCGTGAAAGATCGGTCATCTAGGGTTCCACCCTACATCATTATGGTATCATGAGCCAAGGTTGATCACGAATTTGGAGCCTCACACCTTGTTTTCTAGCTTGTTTTTGTTGTGTTCTTCCCAATTTCGAAAATTCGCCACCAAAAATAGCCCCAATTTCTTTTGTGATCTGTTGATTTGGCGAGATTTTGTTGAATGTGTTCCATGGATATGCTGTGCCACAAGTGGATCTAGCTTTTCCCCACCTTTTCACCAATTTTGAGCCACAAAATCCGACGAATTTTGGCCCTGGAAGTCACCGCGTGCAAGGAGTTCATCAGGGTCGCAAGCACCCCAGACATCCGGCCTGGCCCGGATATCCGGCACCTGGTCCAGACATCCGGCCTCCCGCAGCCAAAAATCCCCCATCCACACCACCTTGCACGTAGCCCCGCCATTTTCGTTCGGTATCCCACCAAACCTTCGGCATACCACCACCACTTCCGCAACCACCATCGTTTCACCGCTACGATTTTGACAATTTTTGTCTCACTTTGCCTTGGATACTTGAGTTGTGGTTTCACCGTTTCCTTGGATGTTTAGTGATGCGGAGCATCCCACGATCATCCCCATGTTCAATTCGACAAGACCTCAAGTACCCACCATTGGACACAAGGTTGACTCACTCCTCTCCAAACCTTCACTTTCCACTTGTGAGACATGGCTACTACCTCAAACATATGTGCTATGCATGACCAGGAACCAAGAGGAAGACCATGGAGCAGCTAAGGAGAAGGTACGATTGAAGAAGAGAAGCATACGCGAAGATGGAGAAGAATCAGAGCAAGACTGGACTTGCTCGGATCATCCGGACCCCCAGCCGGACGATCTGGACCAAGCCCGGATGATCCGGACCGACACCCGGACGATCCGGATAATATGCCCCGAGGCACCCGAAGCTTGCCCACGAAGCCGGAAGATCCGGACCAGGCCCCGGATCATCCGGACGGAGCCGGACATCCAGACCAGGACCCGGATCATCCGGGCCATCTGCTGCGCGTCGACACCTCCGAACGATCCGGACGGTCACCCGGATCATCCGGACCCCTGACACCCGGATCATCCGGGCCACCATCCGGATCATTCGGACCCCGCCTGTGCATGTGACTTGGGCCGAGCCCGTGTACCCCTTCGCCCCTCACTTAGCCCTTCGTGGCTTAGACTATAAATAGACCCCCTCCTCCTCCATTTGAGGGTAGCTTAGGTTTAGCTCATTTGAGACAGAGCTTTGCTCATCCACTAGTGGTTCATCTTCTTGTTAGTGACTAGGGCCCCTCCACGGAGAAGATCCACACGGATTCAAGACCCCTCACGGGAAGATCCTTTGCGGATTCAAGACCTCCTCACGGAGATGAACTAGTTACCTTTGTATCTTTCCTTTGCTGAATTTGGACCATGTATCTCGTTGTGTTGAGGATCTAGCACATGTGTGACCATCTCCTGTTGATTTGAGTGTTTTCTCCCGTTTCCCCTCGTGTTTCCCATTTGTGTTCTTCGTGTTCATCGTGGGTTTCCCTCCTCTTCGTGAAAGATCGGCCTAGAACGGGTTGACCCCGCATCATATGGTATCATGAGCCACGGTTTCTCACGAATTTGGAGCCTCCCCACCATTTTCTAGCCTTGTTTTGTTGTCTTCTTCCCCAAATTCAAAAATTCCCCACCAAAAATAGACCTAAATTGTTTTGTGATCTATTTGTTTTGATGATATTTTGTTGATTTTGATCCATGGATTCGCTTGGTTTCGAGTGGATCTAGCATCTCCACAAGTTTCCCCACATTCCATCCACGAAATCCTCACAATTTTGAGCCCAAAATCATCCATTTCCGCCCCCAAATTCGTCCCCAAGAGGAAATCCCGAGTGGAGTTGACCCGCCCGGATCATCCGGATAAATTCCCGGATCATCTGGACACCTAGCTGGACATTCTCCCGGACGTCCGGGTAATCCGCGCACCCGAATACCCGTACCTGAGCTGACGAACCCGGATCATCCGGATGTACACCCGGATCATCCGGACAAAGACAGGATGAGCTGGATTTTCTCCCGGATGTTCGGGTAACCCTGATACTGACGCAGCTGAAATTTTGTTTTGGCCATAACTAATTCATCCGGACTCCACTTCCGACGTTCTTTAGCTCGTTTTGAAGCTCTTGACATCCCCCATTTCAAAAAATACTACCATCATCATTTGACTCCATAGATATTTGTCAAATTTGACAAGTTTGCCTAGGCCTACCACCATATCATCCGCATAGCCACCATAGCCTTCCGCAACCTAACCCATTTAGTCCACCATAGCTTTTGTGGTTGCTTTAGTAGTGATTTGAGTCTCCTAACGTGTTTAGACTACTTAGGGACAATTGCTTCTTCATCAACCACCACCACCACTTCCGCATACACATTGCCCACTATATATTTCCGCCACCCAAACCTAACCCAATTTTGTGTGAGCTTGTTTGAGTTGTGGCTCGTGCCCCCTAAGGTGTTTCGGCTACTTAGGGACCGTGACTTCAACTCTGACAAGGTGAAAGACACTCGATGGGTGCTCACACACTTCTCTCATCTCACTTTTGGTGGCAAATAGCACTAGTTGCTTCTTGTCGCTCATCGTGGAGTCGCTCATATTTGGCTTGTGGCTCTCACTCGCCTTTTGGTGGCTCACTCTCTCACCATTCTCTCCACGATGGTTGGTAGGTAAGTGTTTGTCGGCGGCAACTTGACTTGGTGACATTGGACGTAGCACGAATTCCTTGCCCTTCATCTTGAAGCTATAGTGGCTGGTCCGTCCATTATGTGTGACTCCACGATCGTATTGCCTTGGTCGTCCAAGTAGAAGGTGGCACACAGACATAGGGACCACATCACAATCAAGTGTGTCCTCGTAGGCACCTATCTTGAAGGAGACTTGCACGGTATGCTCGACTCGAAGAATTCCGGCGTTGTTAAGCCATTGGACCTTGTTGTAGGGGTGAGGGTGCTTCGTCTTGACCAATTGGAGCTTGTCACATAGCTCGTCGATTGCCAAGTTATGACAACTTCCTCCATCGATGATAACCTTGACGGAGCGTCCATTGATGCCGGCCTTTGTATGGAAAATGTGACATTGTTGGTCGTCATCTTGTTGATGTTGGAGTGTCAAGACCTTGGAGACAACAAGATTGGGACTTGAGTCATTTTCGCAAAACACTTGATGGTCTTCTTTTTCGTTCACTTGGCGATGCATAGCTACATGCTCAAGGGCTTCCATCTCATCGTCGCTCATTGAGTCATATGATCCGTCATCATTGATGATCATGGTACGAACGGTCTTGCACTCAAAGGACTTGTGGCCTCACCCTTGGCACTTGAAACATTTGATGGAACTCTTATTGGAGTTGTCCTCAGTTGGAGTTGTAGATGATGAATTTATTGGCTTGAAGTTGTTCGTAGAAGGTGGACGACTCGTTTTAGTCGCATTCTTGTAGCTTGACTTGTCACCGAAGTTTGTAGATGGCTTGGTAGAGGTAGGAGGAGCCGAAGTCGTTGAAGCTTGGTTGTAGGAGCCAAAGTTCTTGGAGGTGAACTTGGAGTACTTGTAGTCCTCTTTGAACATGTCGCTCTGATTTGGTTTCTTGGTGTACTAGTTCAAGGAGGGTCGTGTACAGTTGAAAGTCCACAATCTTCTTGATAGGATAGTTGAGTCCATTCAAGAATCTCGCCATCGTTTGCTCTTCATCTTCTGTGATGTTGGCTCTTATCATGGAAATCTCCATATCCTTGTAGTACTCTTCAACGTACTTGGTACCTTGCTTGAGGAGTTGTAGCTTCTTGAACAAGTCACGATTGTAGTGTGTTGGCACGAAACATGCTCTCATGACTTCCTTCATTTGAGCCCAAGTAGTGATAGGAGGTTCGCCTGTTGCTTCTTTTCTCTCTATAATTTGCTCCCACCAAATGAGAACATAGACTTGGAACTCAAGGAAGGCCATAGAAATTTTCTTCTCTTCATCAAAGTTGTGTAAGCGGAAGATCTTATCAACCTTCAATGCCCATGATAGGTAGTCTTCGGGATCAATGCTTCCGGAAAACTTTGGCATGGTGAACTTAAGCTTGCCATAGCGATGCTCTTCATTGTTTGCTTGCCTATTGTGAAGACGTTCTTGATTGGGACGATTGACAATCTCATGTTTCTCTTGGCGTCGTAGATGTCCATTTTCAAGGTGTACTTGTCGAGCTTGTGGTTCTTGTTGGCCTTGTTGCTCTTGTCGCGCTTGAGGAGGACTTCTTCTTGCATTTGTGCTTGGTGGCGCCTCTCTTGTATCTCATCACGAAGGAAATCGTCTTCTTGATGAGTATGGCAATTACGAGTTGCCACATTGCAATGTGAATCACCCAATGCTCGTTGCGCCTCAAGAGCTTGAGCTTCTCGGTGTTGTTGCGCTTGATGATTAGCCTCGGCATCTTTTTCTTCTTGGTATTGACGTGCTCGCTTTTGTTGTTGTTGGCGTAGTCTTTGCCGTTCTTGAGCTTGCTCAAGTGTGGCTTGGTTTTGACGATATCGACTTTCTTACTCTTCAAATAGCTCTTGCGAACTCTTGTCATGAAGTGGATACCGGTTGTCATGTCGAGCTTGATGTGCGGCTTGACGAAGAGTGTTTGATGTAGGGGTACTTGAGCCGTCCGTGGAGTCGGTGTGGCGACTTGAGTGGCTTTGTCTTTTAGAAGATGTGGAAGAAGAACGTCGGTTGACTATCAAAGTCCGTAGCTCATTGAATTGGGTAGACATGTTGGTGTTGATGATGTCGAATTTCTCTCTTGTTCTTGCTTCAAATTGTCGCGCATGGGCGGCGACTTGCTCAATGCGCTCTTGCATAGCTTCACTTTCTTGATGTAGGGCTCGTTGGACACCGAAGAGATGTAGTTTGGTGACGTAGTTGTTCAGTTCTTGAGGATCATCGAAGATCGGGTTCGACGAAGTACTTGGCCTATCCATCATTGCAAGCAAGAGTGTGATTGGGAGAAAGAGAAGACAATACCAATTGTACCTTGACCGAAGTTGAAAATGGATCAATGATCACTCAATAATGTAACACGGAAATAGCACTATTGGTACCACTTCTTGTCGATTCTCACACCTACACAAGTAAAGCTTTGAGAGGAGCTTGGTTAGGATGGTGGCACAAATTCAATGCAATTGTCAAAGTGACTCAATGATGTTGAAAATGGTTCACAATTTGCTCATGCAACAAGTAGATCACAAGCAATAGGTAGCACATGGAACACACGCACGGATAGATAAATGTGGTCGTGCAACCAAGGGTGAGCGAAAATGTGGAATCCACCGGAAATGCTCGTGTTGCTCAACACTAGAGAGACGCTAACCGATTGCTTAATAGGCGGATACGCACTTGTGCACGACCTATAAGAGGCAAACGTAACGACTTCCTATCACAAGTATGCTATGAGTGTATGATGTGCCGATGCTTGAGCACAAAATGATGTATTTCTATTTCATATGATCTATTTTGATGCAAGGCGTATGATGCTATTTTTATTTTCCTTATAAGCTTTGGGTGGCTCTTTTCCTTAGAAGCTTGTGAGCTCTTTCTTTGGCCACATATGCATGCTTCTCGGATCAAGGTAACTATTGTGTGTGCGGGACACTTTTGCGTCACATGGAGATATGATGATGTAGTATGGAATATCTATGACTATCACTAATGTGCACAAGTGTCGTGGCCCGTCAATACTCAAATATCTAGTCTCGAAGGGAAAGCTACGCAAAAATGGTCTATAGGGTGACAATGCAATTGCACGGTAGAATGAACAAGGTGTCGTCGATGTTACCGTCCTTGCCGAGGGTGAGCGGTGGTGTTGTCGAAGTCGTTCCGTTCCAAGGTAGCCGAAACATCCAAGGAAACGGTGCACCCACAACTCAATTATCCAAGGCAAAGTGAGACCAAAATTGCCAAAATCGTATCAGTGAGACAATGGTGGTTGCGGAAGTGGTGGTGGTATGCGGAAGGTTTGGTGGTATACCGAACGAAAATGGCGGTGTTAAGTGCAAGGTGGTGTGGATGGGGGATTTTTGGCTGCGGGAGGCCGGATGTCCGGGCCAGCGGCCGCATGTCCGCGCCAGGCCGGATGTCCGTGGCACGGGCCGGATGTCCGGGGTGCCTATGGCCCTGATGAACTCCTTGCACACGGTGACTTCTGGGGCCGAAATTCGTCGGATTTGGCGGCTAAAAATTGGGGAAAAGGTGGGAAAAAGCTAGATCCACTCATGGCAAAGCAAATCCATGGAACAAATTCAACAAAATCTCGCCAAATCAACAGATCACAAAAAAATTTGGGGCTATTTTTGTCGGGAATTTTCGAAATTGGGAATAACACAACAAAAACAAGCTAGAAAACACGGGTAGGGGCTCCATTTTCGTGAGAAACCGTGGCTCTTGATACCATAATGATATAGGGTGGAACCCTAGATGGCCGATCTTTCACGAAAAGGAGGGATCCCAAGGATGAACATGTGGTACAGGAGGGAAAACACAAGAGGGACAAGAAGAAAACACTCAAATCAACAAGTTTAGGTCACACAAATGCTAGATCTGGGTACACAAAGTGCGATACATGATGCACGATCAACTAAGGATGATACAAGTGGCGGCAGTCATCTCCGTGAGGAGGTCTTGATGTTCTTCTCCATGAAGGAGGTCTTGAATCCGGTGGATCTTCTCCGAAGAGGCCGCGGTCTCCCAAAGCTAACCCTAAAAAGATGTAGGGGGTGGAATATATATAGTGTACGAGGCGAAGGGGTACATGGGTCACGGCTTGAAGGAGATGCGCACAGGCCATCAGGGGCCAGATGTCCGGGCGTCGGCCAGGATGTCGGGAGGCGGCGGATGTCCAGGCTTGGCACTGGATGTTCGGGCTAACGGGGCCAGCCACGGGTATGCTTATGTGGTGGGCGCGCCGGATTTCCGGGCACGAGGCCGGATGTCCGGGGCCTGCCGGGCCGGATGTCCGGGTCATGTAGCTTCGGCTGCTGGTGCTCTTCTGTAGTTGGTTGCCCAGGGGCCGGATGTCTGGGCAAGGGGGCCGGATGTCCGGGGCCTGGAGCCTTCTTCAGCTTCTCTTGATGCCATGCTTCGTCCGTGAGCTTGGGGGCTTGTCCATCTTCATGGACTTCTCCGATGGGGTCTACTTGATACCTGAGCACACAAAACAGATCCGTCTGAGGTAGTAGCCACATCTCGCAAGATTCATATGGAAGTTGGACTAGGAGAGATGTCACCTCGGTCTCGAGAGCTATAGCACGAGCACATGTCATTGGTCCTTTGGGCGCTTGGTGAGGCGAAGGAGGGTCCATGGGGATGACCTTGGGATGCTCCACATCAACCCTTTAAATTTGTCATATGCTATGAGTGAGATCTCCCATATTGCATCATTTCAATCTCAACATAGTAACTATGCATGCCCCATTAAAGTAAATCCCATTTGCACTTGTGGCATAGATGACAAGATGATGGTCATTGGCTTGCGTTTCTCTTGCGATGATATTGCCATGCTTCCTTTACATGATTTTCACAATTCATCTACTATGCCATGCCATGATCACATTGTTCCAAATATGCATTGTTTTGGATGTTGTCAATATTCTCCAAGTGATATTCCCACTAATTCTCATGAGGAGACCCCCATAGTTTCCTCATACATACTAGGAGATCTTGATGCATTCCATACTTTTCATAGTTCCCATAATTGTGTGCACCATATGCATTCCATGAATAACAATGCTCTACATATTTCTTGTGATGCATTACACAATTCGAGTCTCCATTATGCCATACATCACAACAAACCTCTCAGGATGGATGACATGTTTCTATATCACGCATCTCATTTATTTGAGCATTGGATATTATGTGCTAACCAACACATGCATGTGCGCATCATGATGGATGATGTGTACATATACCACGCACACACAATTTTTCCTTTGTCTTTATTTTGTGTAGGTACTCACCAACATTTGTCAACCTCACAATCCCATGAGTTGACAAAACGAGCTCTTGAGAGCGACGATGAGTTGGGATCACATGGATTGTCGTTACCATCGTTCTCGTCGCGCAACGACTATGCGCATCTCTTTTACTTGGCTCTCACACGACTTTGGGCTATTTACCACTTGTTACTTTATGCCCATTCTACCGTGTTCACTTTGCATGCTATGCCTCTTGCTATGACTTTGCCATGCAATTGTGACCCTTGCTTGCATTTACCCATGATTCACCATTCTAATACTATGTGTATTTGCCTGCTTGGTGGAGATACTTGTAGCTACTACCATGATTTCTTTGTGCCCCACGCTATTGATGCTTGTTATGTTGAGAGAGTCATGAGGTTCCATTGCTATTTACATATGACCTCTCACCAATACATTGATCCTATTTTCCTCATATCTTGCTTTCATGCTTGTGCTATGCCATGTGCATTATTCATGCCTACTATTTGCAAACATGACATGCTTGCCATGATTACCTCTAGTACGTTGCATCTTCACACTACTAGTTTGTTTGACTCGATCGCTATGATTGCTTGATATGTTGCATCACCCATGTTCCACTCTTACTTGGTTTCTTGGGTTGATGACATATATGTTCATGCCATTCACATGATTCACATTGACCATTGTCACTTGTCTCCATTAGTTGCATCTATCATATTCACTTGTATTGAGAGCAACAATGCTATATTTGTTGATCTTGGAGACTTGGACACCATACTTGTGATGCATGCTTGTTTGTTTGAGCTTCATGCCTTTGGTTGTTATCGCATCATATGCTTACATGTCATGCCACATTACCTTGTCCTTTCTTATGATAAGCATGATGACTACACTTGTTGTGCATCTTACCATATGAATGATAGGTTTTGCAAGTCCGCTAACCTCATTTGTTTTTCCGAGTGTTTGCCATGTTCTTTCATTTTGAAGGATTCACAAGGCGTTGTCATCATGCGACAACTTGATCATGCGAAGGCATACACGATGTGCAACACCAACATTTGCAAGAACATTCATAAGGTGAATTCCTTCTTTGTGAGCCATCCTCACATATAAATATTGGATGGGCCATACTTTCATTGTTGTTTCCTTCTTGTTGCCTACATGATACACCTACGGGATGGAGGACCGACATTGGAGATGGAACCTATGGACCTTCAAGTTGAGGAGCGCTCGGACTTATTGGATGTACCTTCGGAACTCCACTTATTCCACGACATTGAGCATTGGTATATTGACACATCTTTGACACACTGCTCCAAAACCTTCATATGTGTTGATTGTGTGCCCACATGCCAGACTCCATGGACATTTCATACCCATGACAAATTTGCATCTTATGCATGGATTGACTCACATTATGATTGCCTCGTTGCATCTTGTATTCCCATGTCATCCATGATATATGAGCTTGTGCATTTCCTTAGCAAATTTGTTGTGCTCTTTCTTGAAGACATATTCATACATCATGATCATATTTCCCAACATCAATTGCATGATCACATAGTCATATTGAGCACCCATTGCCATGTTCATGCTCTTGATAAACCATCACACTATGACATCATTTTGCACAATGGTAGAAATTGTAGCTTTGTGCACCATGCCAATTACCCTACCTTTGTGTGCACAACAAATGAATTTGCTCACATGCATGCTTTACATGTCATTGTACATCTATTAGATAAGCATCTTGTGCCTTGCCATGCCCAAACTTGTCACACGCACTCATTCTTACATGATGGACACTTTGTGTGCGCTAACCATTGTATTTCCAAGTGTACTTTGTGTTTGCTCATTTTTCACGTACCACATAACGGAGGCCCCTTGGAGTACTTGGATTGCGTCATGCCCTCAACTTCGTCCAACTACAAGTCCGTTCACAACAACTGTTGCCATGGTGATGAGAATTTTGATCTGAGGTCGGATCTTTCCCAAGGGGGGGTGGAGATGATGCGGAGCATCCCACGATCATCCCCATGTTCACTTCGACAGGACCTCAAGTACCCACCATTGGACACAAGGTTGACTCGCTCCTCTCCAAACCTTCACTTTCCACTTGAGAGACATGGCTACTACATCAAACATATGTGCTATGCATGACTAGGAACCAAGAGGAAGACCATGGAGCAGCTAAGGAGCAAGTACGATCGAAGGAGAGAAGCATATGCGAAGACAAAGAAGAATCGGAGCAAGACTGGACTTGCCCGCATCATACGGACCCCCAGCCGGACGATCCGGACCAAGCTCGGATGATCCGGATCGACACCCGGACGATCCGGGTAATATGCCCCGAGGCACCCGAAGCTTGCCCATGAAGCCGGACGATCCGGACCAGGCCCCGTATCATCCGGACGGAGCCGGATATCCGGACCAGGCCTCGGATCATCCGGGCCATCTGCTGCGCGTCGATACCTCCGGACGATCCGGACGGTCACCCGAATCATCCGGACCCCTGACAACCGGATCATCCGGGCCACCATGCGGATCATCCGGACCCCACCTGTGCGCGTGACTTGGGCCGAGCCCGTGTACCCCTTCGCCCCTCACTTACCCCTTCATGGCTTAGACTATAAATAGACCCCCTCCTCCTCCATTTGAGGGTAGCTTAGGTTTAGCTCATTTGAGACAGAGCTTTGCTCATCCACTAGTGGTTCATCTCCTTGTGAGTGACTACGGCCCCTCCACGGAGAAGATCCACATGGATTCAAGACCCCTCACGGGAAGATCCTTCGCAGATTCAAGACCTCCTCATGGAGATGAACTAGTTACCTTTGTATCTTTCCTTTGCTGGATTTGGACCATGTATCTCCTTGTGTTAAGGATCTAGCACATGTGTGACCATCCCTTGTTGATTTGAGTGTTTTCTCCCGTTTCCCCTCGTGTTTCCCATTTGTGTTCTTCGTGTTCATCGTTGGTTTCCCTCCTCTTCGTGATAGATCGGCCTAGAACGGGTTGACCCTGCATAATTTAGGCTACCTTGGAACGGCAAGTCTTCGACACCACCATCGCTCACCCTCGGCAAGGACGGTAATATCGACGACACCTTGTTCATTCTACCTTGCAATTGCATCGTCACCCTTTGGACCATCTTTGCTTAGCTTTCCCATTGAGAATAGCCATTTGAGTATTGCCGGGCCATGACACTTGTGCACATTAGTGATAGTCAAGATATTGCATACTACATCATCATATCTCCGTGTGACATAAGAGTGTCCCGCATACACAATAGCTACCTTGATCCGAGAAGCATGCATACATGACCAAAGAAAGGGCTCACAAGCTTTTAAGCAAAAGAGCCACCCAAAGCTTATAAGCTATAGAAAAATAGCATCATACGCCTTGCATCAAAAGAGATCATATGCGATAGAAATACATAATCTTGTGCTCAAGCATCGGCACATCATACACTCATAGTATACTTGTGATAGAAAGTCGTTACGTTTTGGCTCTTATAGGTTGTGCACAAGTGCGTATCCGCCTATTAAGCAATCGGTCAGCGTCTCTCTAGTGTTGTGCAACACGAGCATTTTCCGTGGATTCAACATTTTCGCTCACCTTTGGTTGCACAACCTCATTTATCTATCCGTGCGTGTGTTCCGTGTGCTACTTCTTGCTTGTGATCTACTTGTTGCATGAGCAAATTGTGAACCATTTTCAACATCATTGAGTCAGTTCGACAATTGCATTGCATTTGTGCCACCATCCTAACCAAGCTCCTCTCAAAGCTTTACTTGTGTAGGTGTGAGAATCGACAAGAAGTGGTACCAATAGTGCTATTTCTGGGTTACATTCTTGAGTGATCATTGATCCATTTTCAACTTCGGTCAAGGTACAATTGGTTTTGTCTTCTCCCTACTCCCACTTACCCGCTCTTCGACGATCCTCAAGAATCGAACAACTACGTCACCAAACTACATCTCTTCGGTGTCCAACGAGCTCTACATCAAGAAAGCGAAGCTATGTGAGAGCACAAGAGAGCAAGAACAAGAGAGCAATTCGACATCATCAACACCAACATGTCTACTCAATTCGATGAGCTACGGACTTTGATAGTCAACCGATGTTGTTCTTCCACATCTTCTCAAAGACGAAGCCGCTCAAGTCGCCACACCGACTCTACGGATGGCTCAAGTACCCCTACATCAAACACTCTTCGTCAAACCGCACGTCAAGCTCGACATGACAACCGGAATCCACTTCATGACAAGAGTTCTCAAGAGCTATTTGAAGAGCAAGAAAGTCGACATCGTCAAAACCAAGCTACCCTTGAACAAGCACAAGAACGGCAACGACTACGACAACAACAACAAGAGCGAGCACGTCAATACCAAGAAGAACAAGATGCCGAGTCTAATCATCAAGCACAACACTGCCGAGAAGCTCAAGCTCTTGAGGCGCAACGAGCATTACGTGATTCTCATCGCAATGTTGCAACTCGCAATCGACATACTCGTCAAGAAGAGGATTTCCTTCGTGATGAGATACAACAGAGGCGCCACCAAGCACAAATGCAACAAGAAGTTCCTCCTCAAGCGCGACAAGAGCAACAAACTCACCAAGAACCACAAGCTCGGCAAGTACACCATGACAATGAAAATCTAATCCGCCAAGAGCAACACGAGATTGACAACCGTCCCAATCAAGAACGCCCTCCCAATAGGCAAGCAAGCTATGAAGAGCATCGCTGTGGCAAGCTTAAGTTCACCATGCCAAAGTTTTCCGGAAGCATTGATCCCGAGGACTACCTTTCATGGGCATTGAAAGTTGATAAGATCTTACGCTTACACAACTTTGATAAACAAAAGAAGATTGCAATGGCGTCCCTTGAGTTCCAAGACTATGTTCTCATTTGGTGGGATCAAATCATAGAGAGAAGAGAAGCAAAAGGCGAACCTCCTATCACCACTTGGGCTCAAAAGAAGGAAGTCATGAGAGCACGCTTTGTGCCAACACACTGCAACCATGACTTATTCAAGAAGTTGCAACTCCTCAAGAAAGGTACCATGTCCGTTGAAGAGTACTACAAGGAGATGGAGATTGTCATGATAAGAGCAAACATCACGGAAGATGAAGACCATCAAGTGTTTTGCGACAATGACTCGAGTCCCAATCTCGTTGTCTCCAAGGTCTTGACACTCCAACATCAACAAGATGACGACCAATGATGTCACATTTCCCATAACAAGGCCAGCATCAATGGACACTCTGTCAAGGTTATCATCGATGGAGGAAGTTGTCATAACTTAGCAAGCGAAGAGCTTTGCGACAAGATCGAATTGATCAAGAAGAAGCACCCTCACCCCTACAAGGTCCAATGGCTTAATGATGCCGGAATTCTTCGAGTCGAGGACATCGTGCAAGTCTCCTTCAAGATAGGCGCCTATGTAGGCCACACTTGAGTGTGATGTGGTCCCTATGTCCGTGTGCCACCTTCTACTTGGACGACCATGGCAATACGATCGCGGCGTCACACACAATGGACGGACCAACCACTATAACTTCAAGATGAAGGTCAAGGAATTCGTGGTACATCCAATGTCATACCAACAATCATGGAGAGAATGGTGAGAGAGTGAGCCGCCAAAAGGAGAGTGAGAGCCACAAGCCAAATATGAGAGACTCCACGATGAGTGTCAAGAAACAACTAGTGCTATTTGCCACCAAAAGAGAGATGAGAGAAGTGTGTGAGAACCCATCGAGTGTCTTTCACCTTGTGCTTTTATGCAAAGGGTAAGCCAAACCTACTAACACTTCACCACCTCTACCTTTAGTGTTGTCTCAATTAATGCAGGAATTCTCGGACATCTTTCCTGATGAGCTACCTCCGGGTCTACCTCCACTTCGCGGAATTGAACACCGCATCGACCTCATACCCGGTGCACCACTTCCGAACAAGGCTCCTTATCTCGTCAACCCCGAGGAAACCAATGAGATACAACGGCAAGTGCAACAACTCATTGAGTCTTTGTGCCATTCCGGTTATAGTCGTGCCTAAGAAAGATGGAAGTTTTTGCATGTGCTCCGATTGTCGACCGATAAATTCTATCACCGTTCGATACCGTTATCCTATCCCATGCTTAGACGACATGCTTGATGAATTGTGTGGTGCCACCATCTTTTCAAAAATTGATCTTAAAAGTGGCTACTACCTAATTCGCATTCAAGAGGGTGATGAGTGGAAAACGGCTTTCAAAACCAATTTTGGGTTATATGAGTGGCTTGTCATGCCAATGGGTTTATCGGAAGCGCCCGGTTCATTTATGCGTCTCATGCATTTTGTTCTAAGACCCTACATAGGCGTCTTTGTAGTGGTTTACTTTGATGTCATCCTCGTTTTTAGCAAATCGCTTGAGGACCATGTGACACACATCTGTATAGTTTTACAAACCCTTCGGAAGGAGCGCTTATATGCTAACATGGAAAAATTCACTTTTGGAGTTGACAAGGTCATCTTCCTAGGGTTCGTCGTTTCTTCCCAAGGTGTTCACGTTGATCAAACTAAAATTGAAGCAATTAAAACTTGGCCACAACCAACGAATCTCCAACAAGTGCGTAGCTTTCTTGGTTTAGCCGGTTTTACCGACGTTTTGTGAAGGACTTTAGCACTATTGCGATGCCTCTACACACCTTGAGCAAGAAGAACACACCCTTCATTTGGGGTCCTTCGCAAGACACCGCGTTCAATGAGCTAAAAAGCTTGCTTACCCACGCACCACTTCTTGCCCTACCGAACTTTGACAAACCATTTGAGATCAATTGTGACGCTAGCGGTACCGGCATAGGTGGCGTGCTAATGCAAGAAAAGCGCCCAATTGCATACTTTAGCGAGAAGCTATCCGGAGCGCAACTTAACTACCCCATCTATGATAAAGAGCTATATGCCTTGGTGAGAGTTTTGCATGTTTGGGAACATTACCTTAGACCTCATGAATTCATTCTTCATACAGACCATGAGACTCTCAAGTATCTCAAGGGTCAAACTAAGTTAAACAAGCGTCATGCTAAATGGAGTGAGTTCATTGAGTCTTTTCCCTATGTCATCAAATACATCAAAGGCAAAGAGAATGTTGTGGCAGATGCGCTCTCCCGCAAATGCATGCTTGTTACACAACTTGAGTTGAGTGTTATTGGCTATGAGCACATAAAAGATTTATATGAGCTAAAAAGCTTGCTTACACACGCACCACTTCTTGTCCTACCAAACTTTGACAAACCGTTTGAGATCCATTGTGACGCTAGCGGTAATGCAAGAAAAGCACCCAATTGTGTACTGTAGCGAGAAGCTATCCGGAGCGCAACTTAACTACCCTATCTATGATAAAGAGCTATATGCCTTCGTGCGAGTTTTTCGTGTTTGGGAACAATACCTTAGACCGCATGAATTCATACTTCATACGGACCATGAGACTCTCAAGTATCTCAAGGGTCAAACTAAGTTAAACAAGCGTCATGCAAATTGGAGTGAGTTCATTGAGTCCTTTCCCTATGTCATCAAGTACATCAAAGGCAAAGAAAATGTTGTGGCGGATGCGCTTTCCCGCAAATGCATGCTTGTTACACAACTTGTGTTGAATGTTATTGGCTTTGAGCAGATCAACTATTTATATGAGCATGATCCTTTCTTTGCACATCCTTATGCTAAGTGTTTGACTCACACTTCTTGGGAACATTACTACATAAAGGATGGATATCTTATGAGAGCTACCAAACTTTGCATTCCCGGGTCTTCGCTTCGTTTGCTCCTTTTGCAGGAATCTCATGGAGGACTCGTGGGACACTTTGGACGCAATAAGACATTTGCTATGCTCTCAAAGAACTACTTTTGGCCCAAGATGCTCTGTGACGTCTCACGCCTCACCAACCGATGTTCAACATGTCGCAAAGCTAAGTCAAAAGCTCAATCTCATGGTCTTTACATGCCTCTTCCTATTCCATATCATCCATGGGAAGACATAAGCATGGACTTTGTACTTGGATTGCCTAGGACTCAAAATGGAAAGGATTCCGTGTTTGTTGTCGTGGATAGATTCTCTAAAATGGCTCATTTCATTCCTTGTAACAAGATAGACGATGCTTCACATGTTGCAAATCTCTTTTTTAGGGAAATCATTCGTCTACATGGAGTACACAAGACGATCATGTCGGACCGGGACGTCAAGTTCTTGAGCTACTTTTGGAAGACACTATGCGCGAAACTCAGCATCAAGCTACTCTTCTCTACGACATATCATCCACAAAGCGACGGCCAAACGGAGGTGACGAACTGCACACTTTCGACGCTTCTTCGCGTGTTGATCAAGAAGAACATCAAGGAATGAGAGCAATGCTTGCCCATCGCCGAGTACACCTACAACCGCGCAAGACATTCGACTACCGGCAAGTCCCCTTTCGAGGTCGTCTATGGCTTCAACACATTGTCCCCTTTGGACATCCTACCTCTACCTCTACAAGAGCGCATCAACATGGACGCAAGTGCACGAGCAAGCTATCTCAAGAAGGTGCATGAAGATACAAGGGCAACGATCGAGCGACAATTCCATCACCTCACCACCAAGCTCAACGTCAACAAGGTACAAATGGTGTTCCAACCGGGAGATCTTGGTTGGCTTCATCTTCGCAAGGACTGCTTCCCACGCGAGCGCAAGTCCAAACTACTACCTCGCGCCGACGGACCCTTCAAGGTGCTAGCACGCTACAACAACAACAACGCATACAAGATCGACATCCCACGAGACAAGTACAACATGAGTGATGCCTTCAACGTCAAGGATCTATCCCCTTTCCATGGTGATGAAGATTTCGATCCGAGGTCGGATCTTTCCCAAGGGAGGGGAGATGATGCGGAGCATACCAAGGTCATCCCCATGGACCCTCCTTCGCCTCACCAAGTGCCCCAAGGACCAATGACACGTGCTTGTGCTAGAGCTCTTGAGACCGAGGTGACATCTCTCCTAGTCCAACTTCCATATGAATCTTGCGAGACATGGCTACTACCTCAGACGGATGTGTTTTGTGTGCTCAGGTATCAACAAGACCCCATCGGAGAAGTTCATGAAGATGGACAAGCCCCCAAGCTCAGGGACGAAGCATGGCATCAACAGAAGCTGAAGAAGGCTCCAGGCCCCGGACATCTGGCCCCCTGGCCCGGACATCCGGCCCCTGGGCAACCAACTACAGAAGAGCACCAGCAGCCGAAGCTACAGGACCCGGACATCCAGCCAAGGCCAGGACATCTGGCCCGGCAGGCCCCGGACATCCGGCCTCGTGCCCGGAAATCCGACGCGCCCACCACAGAAGCATACCCGTGGCTGGCCCCGTTAGCCCGGACATCTAGCTCCAAGCCCGGACATCCGTCGCCTCTGGCTTGGACATCCGGCCCCTGGACCTACAGCAACAGAAGAGTCCCTGTAGCTTGGGCTACAGGGCCCGGACATCCGGCCAGGCCACGGACATCCGGCCTCGAGCCTGGAAATCCGATGCCAACCAACAGAAGCCACCCGAGACTCGGGCCTGCTAGCCCGGACATCCGGCAAAATGCCCGGACATCCGGCGCCTCGCCAAAGCCCGGACATCTGGTCCGACGCCCGGACGTCCGACCCTGCGTGTGCCCAGCCACTTGGGCTTCGACCCGTGTATCCCTATTCCGTCCCCTAGACTATAAGTACTCCTTCCCCTCCATCTTTTTAGGGTTAGCTTTTGTGATAGCTCATACAAAAACCTAGTGGTTCCTCTCCTACGAGACCGCGTCCTCCTTGGAGAAGATCCACCGGATTCAAGACCTCCTTCACGGAGAAGAACATCAAGACCTCCTCACGGAGATGACTACCGCTACTTGTATCGTCCTTAGTTGAGTGTGTATCGTGTATCGCCCTTTGTGTACCCGGATCTAGCATTTGTGTGACCTAAACTTGTTGATTTGAGTGATTTCTTCTTGTCCCTCTTGTGTTTTCCCTCGTGTACCACGTGTTCATCCTCGGGATCCCCTCCATTTCGTGAAAGATCGGCCATCTAGGGTTCCACCCTACATCAATAGTTGAGTCCATTCAAGAATCTCGCCATCGTTTGTTCTTCATCTTCCTTGATGTTTGCTCGTATCATGGCAATCTCCATCTCCTTGTAGTACTCTTCAACGGACTTGGTACCTTGCTTGAGGAGTGGTAGCTTCTTGAACAAGTCACGATTGTAGTGTGTTGGCACGAAGCGTGCTCTCATGATTTCCTTCATTTGAGACTAAGTAGTGATAGGAGGTTCGCCTTTTGCTTCTCTTTGTTCTATGATTTGCTCCCACCAAATGAGAACATAGTCTTGGAACTCAAGTGACGTCATTGCAATCTTCTTTTCTTCATCAAAGTTGTGTAGGCGAACGATCTTGTGAACCTTCAATGCCCATGAGAGGTAGTCTTCGAGATCAATGCTTTCGGAAAACTTTGGCATGGTGAACTTAAGCTTACCATAGTGATGCTCTTCATTGTTGGCTTGCCTATTGTGAGGGCGTTCTTGATTTGGGCGATTGTCAATCTCATGTTGCTCTTGGCGGAGTAGATGGTCATTGTCATGGTGTACTTGCCAAGCTTGTGGTTCTTGTTGAGGTTGTTGCTCTTGTCGTGCTTGAGGAGGAACTTCTTCTTGCATTCGTGCTTGGTGGCGCTTCTCTTGCATCTCATCGCGAAGGAAATCCTCTTCTTGACGAGTGTGTCGATTGCGAGTTGCCACATTGCGATGTGAATCACGTAATGCCCGTTGCACCTCAAGAACTCGAGATTCTCGGCGTTGTTGTGCTTGACGAGGAGCCTCGACATCTTGTTCTTCTTGGTGTTGACGTGCTCGCTCTTGTTGTTGTTGGCGTAGTCATTGCCGTTCTTGTGCGTGCTCAAGTGTAGCTTTGTTTTGACGATGTCGACTTTCTTGCTCTTGAAATAGCTCTTGGGAGCTCTTGTCATGAAGTGGATTCCAGTTGTCATGTCGAGCTTGACGTGTGGCTTGACGAAGAGTGTTTGATGTAGGTGTACTTGAGTCGGACGTGTAGTCGGTATGACAGCTTGAGCGCTTTCATCTTTGAGAAGATGTGGATGAGGAGCGTTGATTGACTATCAAAGTCCGTAGCTCATCGAATTGAGTAGACATGTTGGTGTTGATAATGTCGAATTGCTCTCTTGATCTTGCTTCAAATTGTCGTGCGTCGACGGCGACTTGCTCAATTCGCTCTTGCATAGCTTCACTTTCTTGGTGTAGAGCTCGTTGGACACCGAAGAGATGTAGTTTGGTGACCTAGTTGTTCGATTCTTGAGGATCATCAAAGAGCGGGTTCGTACATGTACTTGGCATATCCATCATTGCAAGCAAGAGTGTGAGTGGGATAAAGGAGAAGACAATATCAAAGTACCTTGACCGAAGTTGAAAATGGATCAATGATCACTCAATAATGTAACCCGGAAATAGCACTGTTGGTACCACTTCGTGTCGATTCTCACACCTGCACGAGTAAAGCTTTGAGAGGAGCTTGGTTAGGATGGTGGCACAAATTCAATGCAATTGTCAAAGTGACTCATTGATTTTGAAAATGACTCACAATTTGCTCATGCAACAAGTAGATCACAAGCAATAAGTAGTACACGGAACACACGCACGGATAGATAAATGTGGTTGTGCACCCAAGGGTGAGCGAAAATGTGGAATCCACGAGAAATGCTCGTGTTGTAGAACACTAGAGAGATGCTAACCGATTGCTTAATAGGCGGATATGCACTTGTGCACGACCTATAAGAGGCAAACGTAATGACTTCCTATCACAAGTTTGCTATGAGTGTATGATGTGCCGATGCTTGAGCACAAGATGATGTATTCCTATCTCATATGATCTCTTTTGATGCAAGGCGTATGATGCTATTTTCCTTTTGCTTATATTCTTTAGGTGGCTCTTTTGCTTAAAAGCTTGTGAGCTCTTTCTTTGGCTACTTAAGCATGCTTCTCGTATCAAGGTAGCCATTGTGTATGCGGATTACTCTTGTGTCACACGGAGATATGATGTTGTAGTATGCAATATCTATGACTATCACTAATGTGCACAAGTGTCGTGGCCTGGCAATACTCAAATGGCTAGACTCGATGGGAAAGATGCGCAAAATGGTCTATAGGGTGATAAAGCAATTGCAAGGTAGAATGACAAAGCCTCGTCGATGTTACCGTCCTTGTCGAGGCTGAGAGGTGGTCTTGTCGATGTCGTTCCATTCCGAGATAGCTGAAACACACAAGGAAACGGGAAAACCACAACTCAAATGATCCAAGACAAAAAGGGGTAAGACCGTAGTGATTTTGGTTAGGCAATGGTGGTGGTGGTAGATGTGGGTGTATGAATGGTTAAAAGGATGCGGAAGGTGGAACAAAAACTAAATAAATTCAGTTTCGTCAGGGTTCAATGGACGTCCGGTGGGTCGCTGGTCGTCCGGTCGCCGGACGTCCTGTAGGTCACGGAAATCCGGTAAAACCTTATGTATAGGTGGTTCCAGTCGTCCGGTGGGTGCCAAACGTCCGGTGCTTCACGGGGGTTCGGCGTCCGGTAAAACACCGGTCGTCCGGTGGCTCTGGGCTAGACTGCTAGGGTTCGAGTTATCCGTGGACAAATTGGTCAAACTTGGCCGAATTTGCGGAAGAAATTTGGGAAAAAGGTGGGGAAACTCAAGATCCACTCATGGCACAGCAAATCCATGGAACAAATTCAACAAAATCTCGCCAAATCAACAGATCCCAAAAAAAATTTGGGGCTATTTTTGGTGGGGAATTTTCGAAATTGGGAAGAACATAACAAAAACAAGCTAGAAAACACGTGTAGGGGCTACAATTTCGTGAGAAACCATGGCTCTGATACCATATGATGTTGGGTCAACCCGTTCTAGGCCGATCTTTCACGAAATGGAGAGGGATCCCAAGATGAACACGAAGAACACAAAGGAATCACGGAGGGAGACACAACAGGAACACTCAAATCAACACAAAGACGGTCACACAGGTGCTAGATTCACGATACATATCAAGACACACGATCCATAGTCAACAACGATGGTACAAAGATAGTGTTCTCTCGGAGGAGGTCTTCAGGGTATCCCCTGGGATCTTCTCCGTAGCGGAGGTCTTGAATCCGTGTGGATCTTCTCCGAAGAGGGCCGCAGTCACTCTGGAGGAGATGAACCACAAAAAGGTATCAAATGAGCTATCCAAAAGCTATCCTAGGAAGGAGGAAGTCAACGAGTATATATACATGGGCTGAGGCCCTTTACTGTGCGCAGATAGTCAGGTCGGACGTCCGCTGGGTCACCGGACGTCTGGTCGCTCGGGAAGGGCCGGACATCCGGTACCTATCGGATTTCCAGTATTTTCCACGATTTCGGTTCTGTGAAGGGTGTCACGGACGTCTGGTGGCCTCCGGTCATCTGGGAGTCTCTGGTCGTGCGGTGATCGTCGGACGTCCAGGGGGTGACCGGTCGTCTAGTAGGGGTCGGACGTCCGGTGCCTGTAGCGTCTTCAGCAGCACTTCTTCTTATGCCAAGCACTTGTCAATCCCGCCGCCTTGTCCACTATGCAGAGCTGTCACGTGGCCTTCATCCAAGTACCTGAATATGCATAGAGTTTCTGATGAGGGTAGAAGCCATGTCCCATGTGAATCGAGAGGCAATTGATAAATGAGCGAGTTTACCTCGGCTTCGAGAGCTCTTGCACGGGCTCGTGTCATTGGTCCTTTGGGCACTTGGTTAGTCGACGGTAGGTCTATGGGGATGACCTTGGGATGCTCCGCATCATTACCGTCCGATGATGATGATGAGAAGTGGTGCTCTTGATGTAGAACCGTTCCTAATTAGCCGGAACGCCTTAGGAAACAGGAAAAACCACAACTCAAAATCTCGAGGACAAATGTCAAATGGTGGTAGAGGAAATGCGGTGGTGGTTTGCACTCGGCAAATGGAATGATGGGGCTATACACGTTGTCAGAGTTGGAGTCACGGTCCCTAAGTAGCCGAAACACCTGTGGAGACACAAGCCAGAACTTAAACAAGCTCAAACAAAATTGGGTTAAGTTGGGTTGGCTATGTATTGTGGACTAGGCTATGCGGATGTGGTGGTGGTGGTTGATGAAGAAGAAATTGTCCCTAAGTAGCCCAAACACCTTAGGAGACTCAAATCACTACTCAAGCAACCACTAATGCTATGGGGAACAAAAAGGGTTAGGTTGCGGAAGTCGGTGGTGGTATAGCGGATGATGTGGTGGAAGCCCTAGGCAAAGATGCCAAAATTCCAAAAATATGATGGAGTTAAATGATTATGGTGGTATTTTGTGTTATGGGGGATGTCAAGAGCTTCAAAACGAGCTCAATTAAGTCAAAATCGGAGTTTGTATGAATTAGTTGTGGACAAAACAGTGAAAGGAGGAAGGCTAAAATGCCACTGGCCGGACATCCGGGGTCGGGTCCGAATATCTGGGACCTGATGTCCAGAAACTTGCGAGATTTTGCCCCCCAGGAGCCAGATGTCCGGCCGGGGACCTGGATGTCCGGCCCGATGGCCTGGATGTCCGGCCTATTGATGTAGGGTGGAACCCTAGATGGCCGATCTTTCACGAAAAGGAGCGATCCCGAGGATGAACACGTGGTACACGAGGGAAAACACAATAGGGACAAGAAGAAAACACTCAAATCAACAAGTTTAGGTCAAACAAATGCTAGACCAGGTACAGAAAGTGCGATACACGATACACGATCAACTAAAGACGATACAAGTGGCAGTAGTCATCTCCGTGAGGAGGTCTTCATGTTCTTCTCCGTGAAGGAGGTCTTGAATCCGGTGGATCTTCTCCGAGGAGGCCGCAGTCTCATAAGAGAGGAACCACAAAGGTCTATGATGATCTATCACAAAGCTAACCCTAAAAAGATGGAGGGGAAGGAGTACTTATAGTCTAGGGGACGGAATAGGGATACACGGGTCGAAACCCAAGTGGCTGCGCAGAGGCAGGGCTGGGCGTCCGGGCGTCGGACCGGAAGTCCGGGCGTTGGCGAGGCGCCGGATGTCCGGGCATTTTCCCGGATGTCCGGGCTAGCGGGGCCGAGTCTCGGGTGGCTTCTGTGGGGTGGCGCCGGATTTCCGGGCTCGAGGCCGGATGTCCGGGCCCTTCCGAGCCGGATGTCCGGGCCGTGTAGCTTCGGCTGCGGGGACTCTTCTGTAGCTGTAGGTCCAGGGGCCGGATGTTCGGGCCAGGGGGTCGGATGTCCGGGGCCTGGAGCTTTCTTCAACTTCTCTTGATGGCATGCTTCGTCCGTGAGCTTGGGGGCTTGTCCATCTTCATGAACTTCTCTGATGGGGTCTTCTTGATACCTGAGCACACAAAACACATCCGTTTGAGGTAGTAGCCATGTCTCGCAAGATTCATATGGAAGTTGGACTAGGAGAGATGTCACCTCAGTCTCGAGAGCTCTAGCACGAGCACGTGTCATTGGTCCTTGGGGCGCTTGGTGAGGTGAAGGAGGGTCCATGGGGATGACCTTGGGATGCTCCGCATCATCTCCCCTCCCTTGGGAAAGATCCGACCTTGGATCGAAATCTTCATCACCATGGAAGGGGATAGATCCTTGACGTTCAAGGCATCGCTCACATTGTACTTGTCTTGTAAGATGTCGATCATGTATGCATTGTTGTTGTAGCATGCTAGCTCCTTGAAGGGTCCATCGTCGCAAGGTAGTAGTTTGTACTTGCGCTCGTGTGGGAAGTGGTCCTTGCGAAGATGAAGCCAAACAAGATCTCCCGGTTGGAACACCATTTGTGCCTTGTTGGCGTTGAGCTTGGTGGTGAGGTGATGGACTTGTCACTCGATTGTTGCCCTTGTATCTTGATGCATCTTCTTGAGGTAGCTTGCTCGTGCACTTGCGTCCATGTTGATGCTCTCTTGTAGATGTAGAGGTAGGATGTCCAATGGGGACAACAGGTTGAAGCCGTAGATGACCTCGAAGGGGGACTTGTCGGTAGTCGAATGTCTTCCGCGGTTGTAGGCGTACTCGGCGATGGGAAAGCATTGCTCCCATTCCTTGATGTTCTTCTTGATCAACACGCGAAGAAGCGTCGAAAGTGTGCGGTTCGTCACCTCCGTTTGGCCGTCGGTTTGTGGATGATATGCCGAAGAGAAGAGGAGCTTGATGCCGAGTTTGGCGCATAGAATCTTCCAAAAGTAGCTCAAGAACTTGACGTCCCGGTCCGACATGATCGTCTTGGGTAGTCCATGTAGACGAATGATTTCCCTACAAAACAGATTTGCAACATGTGAAGCATCGTCTATCTTGTTACAAGGAATGTAATGAGCCATTTTAGAGAATCTATCCACGACAACAAACACGGAATCCTTCCCATTTTGAGTCCTAGGCAATCCAAGTACAAAGTCCATGCTTATGCCTTCCCATGGATGGTATGGAATAGGAAGTGGCATGTAAAGACCATGAGATTGAGCTTTTGACTTAGCTTTGCGACATGTAGAGCATCAGTTAGTGAGGCGTGAAACGTCACGTAGCATCTTGTGCCAAAAGTAGTTATTTGAGAGCGTAGCCAATGTCTTGTCACGTCCAAAGTGTCCCATGAGTCCTCCTCCATGAGATTCCTTCAGAAGGAGCAAATGAAGCGAAGACTCGAGAATGCAAAGATTGTTAGCTCTCATAAGATATCCATCCTTTATGTAGTAGAGTTCCCAAGAAGTGTGAGTCAAACACTTAGCGTAAGGATGTGCAAAGAAAGGGTCATGCTCATATAAATCTTTTATGTGCTCAAAGCCAAGAACATTCAACTCAAGTTGTCTAACAAGCATGTATTTGCGGGAAAGCGCATCCACCACAACATTTTCTTTGCCTTTGATGTACTTGATGACATAGGGAAAAGACTCAATGAACTCACTCCATTTAGCATGATGCTTGTTCAATTTAGTTTGACCCTTGAGATACTTGAGAGTCTCATGGTCCGTATGAAGAATGAATTCTTGAGGTCTAAGGTAATTTTCCCAAAGACGTAAAACTCTCACCAAGGCAGAGAGCTCTTTATCATATATAGGGTAGTTAAGTTGCGCTCCGGATAGCTTCTCGCTAAAGTACGCAATTGGACGTTTTTCTTGCATTAGCACGCCACCTATGCCGGTACCACTAGCGTCACAATGAATCTCAAACGGTTTATCAAAGTTTGGTAGGGCTAGAAGTGTTTCGTGGGTAAGAAAGCTTTTTAGCTCATTGAATGCGGTGTCTTGCGAAGGACCCCAGATGAAGGGTATATTCTTCTTGCTCAAGGCGTGTAGAGGCATAGCAATAGTGCTAAAGTCCTTCACAAAACATCGGTAGAAACCGGCTAAACCAAGAAAGCTATGCACTTGTTGGAGATTCGTTGGTTGTGGCCAAGTTTTAATTGCTTCAATTTTAGTTTCATCAACGTGAACACCTTGTGAAGAAACGACAAATCCTAGGAAAATGACCTTCTCAATGCCAAAAGTGCATTTATCCAAGTTAGCATATAAGCGCTCTTTCCGAAGGGTTTGTAAAACCATACACATGTGCGTCACATGGTCCTCAAGCGACTTGCTAAAAATGAGGATGTCATCAAAGTAAACCACTACAAAGACGCCTTTGTAGGGTCGGAGAACAAAATGCATGAGACGCATAAATGAATCGGGCGCTTCCGATAAACCCATTGGCATGACCAACCACTCATATAACCCAAACTTGGTTTTGAAAGCCGTTTTCCACTCATCACCCTCTTGAATGCGAATTTGGTAGTAGCCACTTTTAAGATCAATTTTCGAAAAGATGGTGGCACCAAACAATTCATCAAGCATGTCGTCTAAGCGTGGGATATGATAGCGGTATCTAACGGTGATAGCATTTAACGGGCGACAATCGGAGCACATGCGAAAACTTCCATCTATCTTAGGCACGAGAATAACTGGAACGGCACAAGGGCTTAAGCTTTCATGTACATGACCTTTGTTGATGAGTTGTTGCAGTTGCCGCTGTATCTCCTTGGTTTCCTCGGGGTTGACGTGGTAAGGAGCCTTGTTTGGAAGTGGTGCACCGGGTATGAGGTCGATGCAGTGTTCGATTCCGCGAAGTGGAGGTAGACCCGGAGGTAGCTCATCGGGAAAGACGTCCGAGAATTCCTGCAACAATTGAGACAACACTAAAGGTAGAGGTGGTGAAGTGTTCGTAGGTTTGGCTTCCCCTTTGCATAAAAGCACAAGGTGAAAGACACTCGATGGGTTCTCGCACACTTCTCTCATCTCACTTTTGGTAGCAAATAGCACTACTTGCTTCTTGTCGCTCATCGTGGAGTCGCTCATATTTGGCTTGTGGCTCTCACTCCTTTTGGTGGTTCACTCTCTCACCATTCTCTCCACGATGGTTGGCAGGTAAGTATTTGTTGGCGGCTACTTGACTTGGTGACATAGGACGTAGCATGAATTCCTTGGCCTTCATCTTGAAGCTATAATGGTTGGTCCGTCCATTGTGTGTGACTCCACGATCGTATTGCCATGGTCGTCCAAGTAGAAGGTGGCACACGGACATAGGGACCACATCACACTCAAGTGTGTCCTCGTAGGCGCCTATCTTAAAGGAAACTTGCACTGTATGCTCGACTCGAAGAATTCCTTCGTCCTTAAGCCATTGGACCTTGTAGGGATGAGGGTGTTTCTTCTTGACCAATTGGAGCTTGTCACATAGCTCTTCGCTTGCTAAGTTATGACAGCTTCCTCCATCGATCATAACCTTGACGGAGCGTCCATTGATGCCGGCCTTGGTATGGAAAATGTGATATTGTTGGTCGTCATCTTGTTGATGTTGGAGTGTCAAGACCGTGGAGACAACGAGATTGGGACTCGAGTCATTGTCGCAAAACACTTGATGGTCTTCATCTTCATTCACTTGGCGATGCATAGCTACTTGCTGAAGGGCTTCCATCTCATCGTCGCTCATTGAGTCATAAGACCCGTCATCATTGATGATCATGGTACGAATTGTCTTGCACTCAAATGACTTGTGGCCTCGCCCTTGGCACTTGAAACATTTGATGGAACTCGTCTTGGAGTTGTCCTTGGTTGGAGTTGTAAATGATGAAGTTCTTTGCTTGAAGTTGTTTGTAGGAGGTGGACGACTTGATGTAGTTGCATTCTTGTAGCTTGACTTGTCACCGAAGTTTGTAGATGGCTTGGTACATGTAGGAGGAGCCGAAGTCGTTGAAGCTCGGTTGTAGGAGCCGAAGTTCTTTGAGGTGAACTTGGACTACTTGTAGTCCTCTTGAACTTGTCGCTCCGCTTTGGCTGCTTGGTGTACTAGCTCAAGGATGGTCATGTAGGGTTGGAAGTCCGCAATCTTCTTGATAGGATAGTTGAGTCCATTCAAGAATCTCGCCATCGTTTGCTTTTCATCTTCCGTGATGTTGGCTCTTATCATGGCAATCTCCATCTCCTTGTAGTACACTTCAACGGACTTGGTACCTTGCTTGAGAAGTTGTAGATTCTTGAATAAGTCGCGGTTGTAGTGTGTTGGCACAAAGTGTGCTCTCATGACTTCCTTCATTTGAGCCCAAGTGGTGATAGGAGGTTCGCCTTTTGCTTCTCTTCTCTCTATGATTTGCTCCCACCAAATGAGAACATAGTCTTGGAACTCAAGGGAGGCCATAGCAATTTTCTTCTCTTCATCGAAGTTGTGTAAGCGGAAGATCTTGTCAACCTTCAATGCCCATGATAGGTAGTGTTCGGGATCAATGCTTCCGGAAAACTTTGGCATGGTTAACTTAAGCTTGCCATAGCGATGCTCTTCATTGTTTGCTTGCCTATGGGGAGGGCATTCTTGATTGGGACGATTGTCAATCTCATGTTGCTCTTGTCGGAGTAGATGTCCATTGTATTGGTGTACTTGTCGAGCTTGTGGTTCTTGTTGATCTTGTTACTCTTGTCGCGCTTGAGGAGGAACTTCTTCTTGCATTCGTGCTTGATGGCGCCTCTCTTGCATCTCATCACGAAGGAAATCCTCTTCTTAACGAGTATGTCGACTGCGAGTTGCCACATTGCGATGTGAATCACATAATGCTCGTTCCGCCTCAAGATCTTGAGCTTCTCGGCGGTGTTGTGCTTAATGATTAGCCTCGGCATCTTGTTCTTCTTGGTATCGACGTGCTCGCTCTTGTTGTTGTTGGTGTAGTCATTGTCGTTCTTGCGCTTGCTCAAGTGTAGCTTGGTTTTGACGATGTCGACTTTCTTGCTCTTCAAATAGCTCTTGGGATCTCTTGTCATGAAGTGGGGTTCCGGTTGTTATGTCGAGCTTGACGTGCGGCTTGACGAAGAGTGTTTGATGCAGGGGTACTTGAGCCATCCGTGGAGTCGGTGTGGCGACTTGAGCGGCTTCGTCTTTGAGAAGATGTGGAAGAAGAACGTCGGTTGACTATCAAAGTTCGTAGCTCGTCGAATTGAGTAGACATGTTGGCGTTGATGATGTCGAATTGCTCTCTTATCCTTGCTTCAAATTGGTGCGCGTCGGTGGCGACTTGCTTAATGTGCTCTCGCATAGCTTCACTTTCTTAATGTAGAGCTCGTTGGACACCGAAGATATGTAGTTTGGTGACGTAGTTGTTCGATTCTTGAGGATCGTCGAAGAGCGGGTTGAAAGATGTACTTGGCCTATCCATCATCACAAGCAAGTATGTGAGTGGGAGAATGGAGAAGACAATACCAATTGTACCTTGACCGAAGTTGAAAGTGGATCAAATATCACTCAATAATGTAACCCGGAAATAGCACTATTGGTACCCCTTCTTGTCGATTCTCACACCTACACAAGTAAAGCTTTGAGAGGATCTTGGTTAGGATGGTGGCACAAATTCAATGGAATTGTCAAAATGACTCTATGATGTTGAAAATGGTTCACAATTTGCTCAAGCAAGAAGTAGATCACAAATAATAGGTAGCACACGGAACACACGCACGGATAGATAAATGTGGTTGTGCAACCAAGGGTGAGCAAAAATATGGAATCCACGGAAAATGCTCGTGTTGCACAACACTAGAGAGACGCTAACCGATTGCTTAATAGGCGGATACGCACTTGTGCACAACCTATAAGAGGCAAAACGTAACGACTTCCTATCACAAGTATACTATGAGTGTATGATGTGCCGATGCTTGAGCACAAGATTATGTATTGCTATATCGTATGATCTATTTTGATGCAAGGCATATGATGCTATTTTCCTTATGCTTATAAGCTTGTGAGCTCTTTCTTCGGTCACGTATGCATGCTTCGCGGATCAAGTTAGCTATTGTGTATGCGGGACACTCTTGTGTCACACGGAGATATGATGATGTAGTATGCAATATCTATGACTGTCACTAATGTGCACAAGTGTCATGGCCCGGCAATACTCAAATAGCTAGCCTCAATGGGAAAGCTATGCAAATATGGTCCATAGGGTGACAATGCAATTGCAAGGTAGAATGAACAAGGTGTCGTCGATGATATCGTCCTTGCCGAGGGTAAGTGGTGGTAGTGTCGAAGTCTTGCCGTTCCAAGGTAGCCTAAACATCCAAGGAAACGGTGAAACCACAACTCAAGTATCCAAGGCAAAGTGAGAGAAAACATATCAAAATCGTAGTGCTGAAACGATGGTGATGATGCGAAGCATCCCAAGGTCATCCCCATGGACCTACCTTCGTCTCACCAAGTGCCAAGTGGACCCATGACACGTGCTCGAGCACGGGCTCTCGAAGCCGAGGTGACTTCACTCCTCTCTCTACGTCACTTTGCTTCACATGAGACATCGCTGCTACCCTCATCAGAGACTCGTTGCATACTCAGGCACCTCGAGAGAAACCATGGACAAGTCAAGGAACAAGAAGGATCGAAGGAGGAAGAAGGAGGAGAGAAACAACCAAGATTCATCCAGCCCGGACGATCCGGACGATGTCCCAGACGATCCGACCGAAGCCCGGATGATCCAGACAAACGTCCGGACGATCCGGCAAATGTGCCCGAAGACACCCGAAGCTCCACGCCGAAGCCGGATCATCCGGACCCCGGTCCGGATCATCCGGACGCACTGGGACATCCGGACGAAGACCCGTACACCCAGGCCACCCGCAGCAGATCAGGCCTGTCCGGATCATCCGGACGCCGCCCCGGATAATCCGGACCCCCGAAGCCCGGATCATCCGGACAATGCCTGCGTGCATGATGTTAGGCCGAGGCCCATGTACCCCTGCGCCCCTCCTAGCCTATATATAACACTCTACCTAAACTATCTAGGGTTAGCTTTGTGTTAGCTCATACAAAAACCTTAGTGGTTCCTCTCCTACGAGACCGCGGCCTGTTCGGAGAAGATCCACCGGATTCAAGACCTCCTATACGGAGAAGAACATCAAGACCTCCTCACGGAGATGACTCCCGCTACTTGTATCATCCTTAGTTGATGAGGACATCACTAACAAGGTTACACCCACAGCCCCAACTGACACATATACATGACCAATTACTAGAGCTCGCGCACGCCAATTAAATTACCAGGTACTTTTGTTTCTTGGTAATGATTCTAATGTTCATGAGAATATGATGCTGCCTAAATTGGATACATTTGTCTTGCTTGAAATGAAGGGCCTAGCTTGGACAAGAAGGATGAACATTGGAGCAAGATCAATGATGCAGGGTGGAACCCTAATCGGCAGATCTTTCACGAAAGGAGGTTATCCCACGATGAACACGGAGAACACAAAGAGGATACAGAGGAATACATGAGGGGACACACTCAAATCAACACAAATATGGTCACACAGGTGCTAGATCCGCGATACACATCAAGATACACGATCCATAGTCAACAACGGTGGTACAAAGATAGTCTTCTCCCGGAGGAGGTCTTGGGTATCCCTTGGGATCTTCTCCGGTGTGGAGGCCTTGAATCCGAGGTGGATCTTCTCCGAAGAGGCCGCGGTCTCGTAGGAGAGGAACCACAAAGGTCTATGATGAGCTATCCAAAAGCTTACCCTAAAAGATGTGGGGAAAGGAGTATATATAGAGTACGGAGCAAAGGGATACACGGGCCACGGCCCAAAGGATGCGCGCAGGCAATCAGGGGCCGGACGTCCGGGCGACGGGCCGGATGTCCGGGGCTTCGCGGGACGCCGAATGTCCGGGGCGACGGGCCGGATGTCCGGGCTGGAGGGGTTCAGTCTCGGGTGGCTTCTGTACAGTGGCGCCGGATTTCCGGGCCCGAGGCCGGATGTCCGGGCCTTGCTTGGTCGGATGTCCGGGGCCTGGCCGGATGTCCGGGCCCTGTAGCCTCGACCGCTGGTGGCCTTCTGTAGTGGTTTGTCCAGGGGCCAGATGTCCGGGCCACGGGGCCGGATGTCCCGGGGCCTGGAGCCTTCGTCAGCCCTCCTCGATGCAAAGCCTCGTCCGTGAGCTTGGGGACTTGTCCATCTTCACGCGCATCTCCAATGTGTTCTTCTTCACACCTGAGTACAGAAAACACATCCGTCTGAGGTAGTAACCATGTCTCGCAAGATTCATATGGAAGTTGAGCTAGGAGTGACGTCACCTCGGTCTCGAGAGCTCTAGCACGAGCACATGTCATTGGTCCTTGAGGCACTTGGTGAGGCGATGGAGGGTCCATGGGGATGACCTTGGGATGCTCCGCATCATCTCCCCTTCCTTGGGAAAGATCCGACCTCAGATCGAAATCTTCATCACCATGGAAAGGAGATAGGTCCTTGATGTTGAAAGTATCGCTCACGGAGTACTTGTCTCGTGGGATGTCGATCTTGTAGGCGTTGTTGTTGTAGCGTGCAAGCACCTTGAAGGGTCCGTAGGCGCGAGGTAGTAGTTTGGACTTGCGCTCGTGGGGGAAACGGCCCTTGCGATGATGAAGCCAAACAAGATCTCCCGGTTGGAACACCATTGGTGCCTTGTTGACGTTGATCTTTGTGGTGAGACGATGGACTTGTTGCTCGATCATTGCCCTTGTATCTTCGTGCACCTTCTTGATATAGCTTGCTCGTGTACTTGCATCCATGTTTGTGCGCTCTTGTAGAGGTAGAGGTAGGATGTCCAAAGGGGACAACCGGTTGAAGCCGTAGACGACCTCGAACGGGGACTTGCCGGTAGTCGAATGTCTTGCGCGGTTGTAGGCGTACTTGGCGATGGGCAAGCATTGCTCCCATTCCTTGATGTTCTTCTTGATCAACACGCGAAGAAGCGTCAAAAGTGTGCAGTTTGTCACCTCCGTTTGGCCGTCGGTTTGTGGATGGTATGCCGAAGAGAAGAGTAGCTTGATTCCTAGTTTGGCGCATAGAGTTTTCCAAAAGTAGCTCAAGAACTTGACATCCCGGTCCGAGATGATCGTCTTGGGCACTCCATGTAGACAAAGGATCTCCCTACAAAAGAGATTTGCAACATGTGAAACATCATCGATCTTGTTACAAGGAATGAAATGAGCCATTTTAGAGAATCTATCCACGAGAACAAACACAGAATCTTTGCCATTTTGAGTCCTAGGTAATCCAAGTACAAAGTCTATGCTTATGTCTTCCCATGGATGGTATGGAATAGGAAGTGGCATGTAAAGACCATGAGATTGAGCTTTGGACTTAGCTTTGCGGCATGTAGAACATCAGTTGGTGAGGCGTGAGACATCACGGAGCATCTTGGGCCAAAAGTAGTTCTTTGAGAGCGTAGCAAATGTCTTGTCGCGTTCAAAGTGTCCCATGAGTCCTCCTCCATGAGATTCCTGCAAAAGGAGCAAACGAAGCGAAGACTCAGGAATGCAAAGTTTGTTAGCTCTCATAAGATATCCATCCTTTAGGTAGTAACGTTCCCAAGAAGTGTGAGTCAAGCACTTAGCATAAGCATTTGCAAAGAAAGGATCATGCTCATATAAATCTTTTATGTGCTCAAAGCCAATAATATTCAACTCAAGTTGTGTAACAAGCATGCATTTGCGGGAAAGCGCATGCGCCACAACATTTTCTTTGCCTTTGATGTATTTGATGACATAGGGAAACGACTCAATGAACTCACTCCACTTAGCATGACGCTTGTTCAACTTAGTTTGACCTTTGAGATACTTGAGAGTCTCATGGTCCGTATGAAGAATGAATTCATGAGGTCTAAGATAATGTTCCCAAACACGTAAAACTCTCACCAAGGCATAAAGCTCTTTGTCATAAATTGGGTAGTTAAGTTACGCTCCGGATAGTTTCTTGCTAAAGTATGCGATTGGGCGCTTTTCTTGCATAAGCACGCCACCTATGCCGGTACCACTAGCGTCACAATGAATCTCAAACGGTTTATCAAAGTTTGGTAGGGCTAGAAGTGGTGCGTGAGTAAGCAAGCTTTTAAGCTCATTGAACGCGGTGTCTGGCGAAGGACCCCAAATGAAGGGTGCGTTCTTCTTTCTCAAAGCGTGTAGAGGCATAGCAATAGTGCTAAAATCCTTCACAAAACATCGGTAGAAACCGGCTAGACCAAGGAAACTACGCACTTGCATGAGATTCGTTGGTTGAGGCCAAGTTTTAATTGCTTCAATTTTAGTTTCATCAACGTGAACACCTTGTGAAGAAACGACAAATCCTAGGAAGACGACCTTGTCAACGCCAAAAGTGCATTTCTCCATATTAGCATATAAGCGCTCTTTCCGAAGGGTTTGTAAAACCATAGGAATGTGTGTCACATGGTCCTCAAGCGACTTGCTAAAAACGAGGATATCATCAAAGTAGACCACTACAAAGACACATATGTAGGGTCGAAGACAAAAATGCATAAGACGCATAAATGAACCGGGTGCTTCCGATAAACCCATTGGCATAACAAGCCACTCATATAACCCAAACTTGGTTTTGAAAGCCGATTTACACTCATCACCCTCTTGAATGCGAATTTGGTAGTAACCACTTTTTAGATCAATTTTCGAAAAGATGGTGGCACCACATAATTCATCAAGCATGTCGTCTAAGCGTGGGATAGGATAACGGTATCTAACGGTGATAGCATTTATAGGTCGACAATCGGAGCACATGCGAAAACTTCCATCTTTCTTAAGCACGAGAATAACCGGAACGGCACAAGGGCTTAAGCACGAGAATAACCGGCTAGACCATGGAAACTACGCACTTGTCGATGAGTTGTTGCACTTGCCGTTGTATCTCCTTGGTTTCCTCGGGATTGACGCGGTAAGGAGCCTTGTTTGGAAGTGGTGCGCCGAGTATGAGGTCGATGCGGTGTTCGATTCCACGAAGTGGAGGTAGACCCGGAGGTAGTTCATGTGGAAAGACGTTCGATAATTCCTGCAACAATTGATACAACACTAAAGGTAGAGGTGGTGAATTGTTAGTAGGTTTGGCTTCTCCTTTGCATAAAAGCACAAGGTGAAAGACACTCGATGGGTTCTCACACACTTATCTCATCTCACTTTTGGTGGCAAATAGCACTAGTTGTTTCTTGTCGCTCATCGTGGAGTCGCTCATATTTGGCTTGTGGCTCTCACTCTCCTTTTGGTGGCTCACTCTCTCACCATTCTCTCCACGATGGTTTGTAGGTAAGTGTTTGTCGGCGGCTACTTGACTTGGAGACATTGGTCGTAGGACGAATTCCTTGCCCTTCATCTTGAAGCTATAGTGATTTGTCCGTCCATTGTGTGTGACTCCACGATCATATTTCCATGGTCGTCCAAGTAGAAGGTGGCACACGGACATTGGGACCACATCACACTCAAGTGTGTCCTCGTAGGCGCCTATCTTGAAGGAGACTTGCACGGTGTGCTCGACTCGAAGAATTCCGGTGTCGTTGAGCCATTGGACCTTGTAGGGGTGAGGATGCTTCGTCTTGACCAATTGAAGCTTGTCGCATAGCTCTTCGCTTGCCAAGTTGTGACAACTTCCTCCATCGATGATGACCTTGACGGAGCGTCCATTGATGTCGGCCTTGGTATGGAAGATATGACATCGTTGGTCGTCATCTTGTTGGTGTTGGAGTGTCAATACCTTGGAGACAACAAGGTTGGGACTTGAGTCATTCTCGCAAAACACTTGATGGTCTTCATCTTCATTCACTTGGCAATGCATAGCTACATGCTCAAGGGCTTCCATCTCATCGTCGCTCATTGAGTCATAACATCAATCATCGTTCATGATCATGGTGCGAACAGTCTTGCACTCAAATTACTTGTGGCCTTGCCCTTGGCACTTGAAACATTTGATGGAACTCGTCTTGGAGGTGTCCTCGGGTGGAGTTGGAGATGATGAAGCTCTTGGCTTGAATTTGTTGGTAGAAGGGGGCCGACTTGATGTAGTCGCATTCTTGTAGCTTGACTTGTCGCCGAAGTTTGTAGAAGGCTTCTTAGACGTAGGAGGAGTAGCCGAAGTCGTTGAAGCTTGATTGTAGGAGCCGAAGTTCTTAGAGGTGAACTTGGAGTACTTGTGTAACATCCCAAATTTTCAATTTGGATGTTTATAAATAGATCATTCATATGCATCCATGATTTATGCATTTTTGCCCCATTTGTATTATTTGATTCTGATCCAAGGAACTTTGAGCAACTCAAGGACCAAAAGAGAGAGTTGGAAGTTTCCCTAAAACCCACTTTTGAAATTTCAAAATTTGGAAATTGGATCAAACTTGGTTCCATAAAAAAAAAGATCATTTCCATTATTCCAAAAATAATGAGAGAAGATAAAATGACTTCTTCAAAATCAGAGGGAAAATATTGGAATTTGAATTTGGAACCAAAATATATTTGTTGGGTTTTATTTGCAATTTATTTTACTAGTTTAACAAAAATGTTTTTTTATTTGCATTATAGGCAGGATAAATGTTCACAAGGTCATATATAAGACCATATTATTATGTGAACATTTTTCTTCAGATCTAAATAATATTTCTGATAGGAGCGAACATGACACTCCAAAAAGTCAGAAGAAAACAATGCCAAAAATTTTGAATTCAAATTTGACTTTCTTTTGAAAAATTTTTAGAAAAATGTTTTTTTATAAAGTTTTTATTTAGCCTCTGAAAAATAGTTCATCATGTAGGATTTATTTTTCTGAATTTTTTGATATATATATGTCCTATATTAAAATATTTTTATTTTCTATCTATATATATTTTTTTCTCTTTGTCAAAAAAAAAAACAAACAAAAAAAACGCAGCCCAGCATGCCCATGCCCAGCGCCATCTCCTTCTTCCTCCTCGTCGTTCATCTACAGAGAGCAACGAAAGGAGAACAGCCATGAACACCTCCACCTCTCTCTCCCCTCAACTCCCTTCCCCCGCACTCAATAACCCTCGGAATCGGTTCCCCTCGCCTTCCTCTACCCCTTCCCCTTCCTAGAGCGCCTTGGAGTCGCGTGTAATGGCCATTACGAGGCAGAGAAACAGCCACCATTAACACATCTCGCCCCACCCAACTCTAGACCTCCCCAAGCCCTATAAAAGGCACCCCGCGAGCCCCTCTCACCCCTCGTCTGAAGCCCTCTCCTTCTGGAGCTTTTCCCCCTCCCAAACCTCGCCAATTGCTCGCCCGAGTTCGTGAAGTCCGGCGACCTCTCACCGTGTGTACATGAAGCTATCTTCAACGAAAACTTGATCAAGAGGTTCACCACATCGTCCTCTACACCTTCCCGTACGCGTCCTTCGCCGAAACACACCGGAGCCACCTTCTTCCTCGTCTCCGGCGACAAGTCCGGTGAACACCCTGTTCAATTTTTTTTCTCTTTTATCAGTATATTTTCCAATTCAGATTCTTTACCAAATCTTGTTTCTAGTATATCTTTTAGTCTATAGATCCGATTTAGTTGATTCTTTTTCCTATGGTTTCATAAAAATATCCTCTATCCAGAGAACCAAACGAAATATATTGTTGAAAATTTTAAAATTTGAATTCAAGCAGATCTGAATTCAAACTTCGTTAGGCCATAACTTGAGTTTCGTAACTCCGTTTTGGGTGATTCTTTTTGCAAATCGAAGCTTGTGACATGTACCTTCTGTTAAAACCAAAACCATTTATTTCTGTTGCTGTGAAAAATATATTCTGTACAGAAACTTTATTTTTGTATTTTTGGAGTTTTTCGAAGTCTTTTATTCGTTTTCTTTTTGATTCTTTGCTTGTATGCTTATGTATGTTATTGCTTGCTTACGCTAGATCATCCGGAGTGCGAAGCTTGCTACTACGAATCTTTTGAGTTCAACGAACGTCAGCAAGGCAAGTTCACACTTTGATCATAAGTTTAAATACCCAGTTTTTACTATGCATTAGTTTCACCCTCAAAGATTGCATGAGTAGGATTGGGAACATGTGGTTATGCTATGTAGTTCATTTGGTAGGAACCTATGACCTTTTATCACCCCGGGAATATTCGTTATATCATATATTGCTTTGACATGCTCGTAGACGGGGATTGGTATGTGTGATACATGCAAGTTGCGAGAGATAATAATTTTGGGACAACATAAGGTGGCAACTTTAATACACATCTGGGTGGATTGTTTGGGGCACCTGGAGAAACCAGTTCTTGCCCAAGGGGAATCCCGGAGTACCCGTGTGATTACCCTAGGTCCGCCACCCAGGCTCAAAGGGATCATAAGATATTTCATGCCTAGAAACTTCCGTGTGCAGCCACAAGCCATTATGGGCTCTGGCATAGTTGAGTAAGTTGTGTGACCTCTTTCCGTGGTAGACTAGCTGATGTAGGGGAAAGTAGGTGTACCGGTCTACCCAGGGTTTGGAGGAAATACTTCAGAAAGCCTATGTCTCGATCTTCCGATCATGGAGGTGGTCGAGTCTTGTGGGGAAAAGTGCGCAAACCTCTGCAGAGTGTAAAAACTAATCATGATTAGCCGTGTCCCCGGTTATGGACAACTTGAGTATCTAGAAATGAATTATTGGTTGATCTCATCACTTTATTTAATGAAATCATTGGGTTACTAATAACTTGGGAATTTTGGGATTTGAGTTGGAGGAACCTTCTCAATAATGGCATTTTTAACTTAGTAGTAAATAAAAATTTATTCCTTTGTTGTAGGGTAAAATTGGCTTTATGCAAACATTAAACTTAGAGCCTCCACCAGCTAAATTTGCATATAGAGATATTTTTTTCTTTATTATTATTTCTATGGTGTGACATTGCCAGCATATTCCATGTGCTGACCTACACGGCTGCAACGTCTCATGTTGCAGAGTTTTCCGACGTGGAGTAAAGGTGCGATAGGTCGTTATTCTGCACTCAGTTTGCCATGGAGTTGATGGACTCATTGTTACTTTTGATGCTTCCGCAGTTATTTTATCCAGATGGCCTTTGGCCATATTATTGTAATAATACTCTTTTGAGGATCTCGATGTAATAAAGTGTGTGATTGAACTCTGTTATAATTCATCGAGTACTGTGTGTGTCAGCATACCGATCCAGGGATGACACTTAAGCACAGAGACTCCGATCCATTTGGATCGGGTCGCTACAAGATGGTATCAGAGCACACGCTGACTGTAGGACGCGACCACTAGGAAATGGACAACCATAGGAAGAAAACTCTATTTTACCACTTCCTTATATATCCGTTGGTCTGTACTCTTCTCTATTCATTTCTATCTCTTCTCTACTTCAATTCAATAGTTGTTGAACACCATGACCAAGTTGCTCAGCTGATGAGACCAAGACCCATGAAGACATCATTGACGAAGAAGAAAAATCTAGAGTTGACTTTGATTTGAGAAGATTTAGTTCAGACCACCAGTACCAAATGGAGTCCAACGAATGATTGCGGTAGTATGAAGAGATCATATCTCTTGTGGATATGACCTTACCTGTAGGTTTTGCTTGTGTGGTGTGATTTGTGTGAATTGCTTGATTTGAATTTTTATTGCTATCATAAGCATATGGGTAGTGATTCCTCTCATTAGGCCCTTGTTCTATTCTAATTTCTCATCCACTCTAAACCTAACAGATGCCTCCGAGACGTGACCCGGAATTTCCGCCGGAACTTACCCAGTTGATCCAGAACCAGAATGCCCTCATGCAGCTACTCATCCAGAATCAGAACCAGAACAACAACAACCCACCACCGCCACCCCCGGTCGACAACCTTACCCGTTTCCTGAGGTTGAACCCACCCGTGTTCTCTAGCAGCACGGAGCCGATTGTCGCAGATGACTGGCTCCGCAAGATCGGAAGGGAGCTGACCACCGCAGGATGTACTGACGCAGAAAAGGTGCGCTTTGCCGCACATCAACTGGATGGACCAGCAGCTTCGTGGTGGGAGAATTACACCACCACATTCCCCATAGCAAATGTGACTTGGGATCAGTTCCAACAGGCGTTTTGTACTGCACATGTTTCAGCCGGAGCTATGAGTCTGAAGAAGCGTGAGTTCCGCAACTTACGCCAGGGTAATCGTTCTGTTGGTGATTATGTGGAAGAATTCAGCAAGTTATCCAGGTATGCTCCTGGAGACGTGGCTGATGATGCCGCTAAGCAGGAGAAATTTCTTGAGGGACTAAATGATGATCTGGGACTTCAGTTGACTGTGGCTACCTTTAACAATTATCAAGAGTTGGTTGACAAGGCTCTCATTCTGGAAGGCAAGCAGCAGCAGGTGGAAAACCGCAAGAGGAAGTACGGACAGGGAAAGTACAACTCTGGAGTTCAGCAGAAGCCCCGTTATACCCCGTACTCGGGAAATAATGGATCAGGATCCGGCAAGTATGGTGGACACACTCACCATAACCATGGAGGACATTTACATCATGGAGGGAATGGACACAACCATAATGGCCATAGGAATGGCAATGGAAACGGAGGAAACAACAATCAGCATCACTCCAACCCCGCTACACCGGCAAAGAAGGATCTGAGCCACATTACCTGTTTCAAGTGCGGGAAGACCGGACACTACGCCACCGAATGTCCCGAGGCGAAGAACGGGAATGGCAATGGAGGCTCTGGAAAGAAGCCAAATCCTTTTACCGGAGGTCAGGTGAACCATGTCAATGTGGAGGAAGTTTATGACCAGCCTGACGCCGTTGTTGGTAAGTTCTTGATTAATTCATTTACAGCCCTTGTTCTTTTTGACACTGGTGCATCGCATTCATTCATATCAAGGGGGTTTGTGGATAAGTTTAAGTTGCCGACCGTAGCCCTTAAAACACCAATGTTAGTGAGTTCCCCGGGAGCAGAGAACATGGCTAGTCGGGGATGTTTTCAGTTTCCCTTGACCGTAGGGAGACACGTTTTCTCCACAGACCTCATCATCCTCGAATCACAAGGATTGGACGTAATTCTAGGCATGGATTGGCTATCCAAGTATGAAGGGAATATTGATTGTGCTAGTAAGTCGATTCTTCTCACCACCCCAGAGGGGAAACAGATCAAGTATGTGTCGAGGCATACGCCAAGGAGGACTCAAGTAAATTCTCTTTCAGGAGTTGTTCAGGAAGAAGTACCAGTTGTGAAGGATTATTCCGATGTTTTTCCGGAGGAACTACCAGGCATGCCACCGGATCGAGACATAGAGTTTTTGATTGAATTGTTACCAGGCACTGGACCAATATCCAAGAGACCGTACCGGATGCCCGCAAATGACCTGGAGGAAATTAAGAAGCAAATTAAGGAATTATTGGAGAAAGGTTATATTCGACCGAGTTCATCACCTTGGGGAGCCCCAGTGCTTCTAGTTGAGAAGAAGGATGGATCCTTGAGAATGGTTGTGGATTACCGTGCGTTGAATGAGGTGACGATCAAGAACAAGTACCCTCTGCCGATGATCAATGATTTGTTTGACCAGCTACAAGGAGCAAAAGTTTTCTCAAAGATCGATCTTCGATCTGGATATCACCAGCTGAAGATTCGAGAACAGGATATACCCAAGACAGCCTTTACCACGAGATATGGGCTTTATGAGTATACAGTCATGTCTTTTGGTTTAACTAATGCCCCTGCCTATTTTATGAATATGATGAATAAGGTATTCATGGAGTTCTTGGATAAGTTTGTTGTGGTATTCATTGATGATATATTGATTTACTCAAAGAATGAAGAAGAACACAAGGAACATTTGCGCTTGGTTCTTGAGAAACTCAGGGAACATCAGTTATATGCAAAATTCAGCAAGTGTGAATTCTGGTTGAAGAAAGTTGGATTTCTCGGACATGTTATAACAGGGGAAGGAATAGCAGTGGATCCTTCGAAAGTTGAAGCCGTCACCGAATGGAAGGCACCCACCTCAGTCGGAGAGATTCGCAGTTTCCTTGGACTTGCAGGATATTACCGAAGATTTATTGAGAATTTCTCCAAGATCGCTAAGCCCATGACAGAGTTATTGAAGAAAGACACCAAATTTAATTGGACCGAGGAATGTGAGGCCAGTTTCCAGGAGTTGAAGAAACGTTTGGTCACAGCCCCAGTACTAATTCTTCCGAATATACGCAAGGATTTTCAGGTATATTGCGACGCTTCTCGTCAGGGACTTGGAGGTGTTCTTATGCAAGAAGGAAGAGTTGTTTCATATGCCTCACGTCAACTTCGACCCCATGAGCGGAATTATGCCACGCATGATTTGGAGTTAGCAGCCGTAGTGCATGCGCTCAAGACCTGGAGGCATTTTCTTATTGGAAATCATTGTGATGTTTACACGGATCACAAGAGTTTGAAATACATCTTCACGCAGAAGGAGTTGAACCTCAGGCAGAGAAGATGGTTGGAGCTCATAAAAGATTATGACATGAAATTGCACTATCACCCAGGAAAGGCCAATGTTGTGGCAGATGCATTGAGCCGCAAGAGTTATGTCAATACCCTCACAGCAGGAGGATTACCTCAAGAGTTAATTGATGATCTCAGAGATCTCCAATTGCAGATAGTACCACGAGGTTTTGTTACCGCAATGGAAATTCAATCCACCTTGTTGGGAAAGATTCGAGAAGCCCAGAAGTTAGACAAAGGTATTGCAGAAATAAAGGAAAGGATGAACCAAGGAAAGGCAGAAGGATTTCGTGAGGATGAACACGGAACCTTATGGTTTGAGCAGCGTATTTATGTGCCAAATGACACACAGATCAGGAAGTTGATTCTTCAGGAGGCTCATGATTCGCCTTATTCGATACACCCAGGAAACACCAAGATGTATTTGGACTTGAAGGAAAGTTTCTGGTGGACAGGTATGAAAAAGGATATTGCCGAGTATGTAGCAGTATGTGATGTATGTCAAAGGGTTAAGGCAGAGCACCAGAAACCAGCAGGATTACTTCAGCCTTTGCCGATACCGGATTGGAAGTGGGACAAGCTTGGCATGGACTTCATTACAGGATTACCCAGGACCCGATCAGGCTATGATTCTATTTGGGTAGTAGTTGATCGCTTGACCAAGGTCGCTCACTTCATCCCCGTGAAAACCACATATACAAGCGCTAAGTTGGCCAAGATATATATGACCAGGATCGTATGTCTGCATGGAGTTCCGAGGACCATCATATCAGATAGAGGAACACAATTTACCTCAAAGTTTTGGCATCAGTTACACGAAACTTTGGGTACCAGGCTAGAGTTCAGTACAGCCTTTCATCCACAGACAGATGGGCAGACCGAGAGAGTCAATCAGATTCTGGAGGACATGTTGAGAGCTTGTGCGCTAGATTATGGATCTAGTTGGGATGATAATTTGCCATACGCAGAATTCTCATATAACAACAGCTATCAAGCTAGTTTGAAGATGGCCCCTTTCGAAGCTTTGTACGGAAGGAGGTGCAGGACACCATTAATGTGGGATGGAGTTGGAGACCGTAAATTATTTGGTCCCGACCTTATCAGAGATTCGGAGGAGAAAGTCAAGTTGATCCGTGACAGACTTAAGATAGCCCAATCCAGACAGAAGAGTTATGCTGATACTAAACGCAAGGAAGTAACTTATGAAGTAAGAGATAGAGCATATCTTCGTGTGTCTCCACTTCGAGGAGTTAAACGGTTTGGAGTTAAAGGCAAACTAGCACCACGATTTGTGGGGCCATACAAAATTTTGGAACGCAGAGGAGAAGTTGCATATCAGTTGGAGTTACCCGAAGCCTTGTCTGGAGTTCATAATGTGTTTCATGTTTCTCAGTTGAAGAAGTGCCATGCAGGGATGGCTGATATTCCTTTGAGAGATACAGTGCCACTAGAAGCCATACAGTTGGATAGTGATCTGACCTATGAGGAGAAGCCCATCAAGATTCTCGAAACAGCAAGCAGGGTTACCCGCAGCAAGGTCATCAAGTTTTGCAAGGTTCAGTGGAGTCATCATACTGAGGAAGAAGCCACCTGGGAACGCGAAGAAGATCTTCGACAAGATCACCCACACCTTTTTGCTAGCCAACCCGAATCTCGAGGGCGAGATTCATCTTAAGGGGGGTAGGTTTGTAACATCCCAAATTTTCAATTTGGATGTTTATAAATAGATCATTCATATGCATCCATGATTTATGCATTTTTGCCCCATTTGTATTATTTGATTCTGATCCAAGGAACTTTGAGCAACTCAAGGACCAAAAGAGAGAGTTGGAAGTTTCCCTAAAACCCACTTTTGAAATTTCAAAATTTGGAAATTGGATCAAACTTGGTTCCATAAAAAAAAAGATCATTTCCATTATTCCAAAAATAAAGAGAGAAGATAAAATGACTTCTTCAAAATCAGAGGGAAAATATTGGAATTTGAATTTGGAACCAAAATATATTTGTTGGGTTTTATTTGCAATTTATTTTACTAGTTTAACAAAAATGTTTTTTTATTTGCATTATAGGCAGGATAAATGTTCACAAGGTCATATATAAGACCATATTATTATGTGAACATTTTTCTTCAGATCTAAATAATATTTCTTATAGGAGCGAACATGACACTCCAAAAAGTCAGAAGAAAACAATGCCAAAAATTTTGAATTCAAATTTGACTTTCTTTTGAATTTTTTTTTAGAAAAATGTTTTTTTTATAAAGTTTTTATTTAGCCTCTGAAAAATAGTTCATCATGTAGGATTTATTTTTCTGAATTTTTTGATATATATATGTCCTATATTAAAATATTTTTATTTTCTATCTATATATATTTTTTCTCTTTGTCAAAAAAAAACAAACAAAAAAAAACGCAGCCCAGCATGCCCATGCCCAGCGCCATCTCCTTCTTCCTCCTCGTCGTTCATCTACAGAGAGCAACGAAAGGAGAACAGCCATGAACACCTCCACCTCTCTCTCCCCTCAACTCCCTTCCCCCGCACTCAATAACCCTCGGAATCGGTTCCCCTCGCCTTCCTCTACCCCTTCCCCTTCCTAGTGCGCCTTGGAGTCGCCTGTAATGGCCATTACGAGGCAGAGAAACAGCCACCATTAACACATCTCGCCCCACCCAACTCTAGACCTCCGCAAGCCCTATAAAAGGCACCCCGCGAGCCCCTCTCACCCCTCGTCTGAAGCCCTCTCCTTCTGGAGCTTTTCCCCCTCCCAAACCTCGCCAATTGCTCGCCCGAGTTCGTGAAGTCCGGCGACCTCTCACCGTGTGTACATGAAGCTATCTTCAACGAAAACTTGATCAAGAGGTTCACCACATCGTCCTCTACACCGTCCCGTACGCGTCCTTCGCCGAAACACACCGGAGCCACCTTCTTCCTCGTCTCCGGCGACAAGTCCGGTGAACACCCTGTTCAATTTTTTTTCTCTTTTATCAGTATATTTTCCAATTCAGATTCTTTACCAAATCTTGTTTCTAGTATATCTTTTAGTCTATAGATCCGATTTAGTTGATTCTTTTTCCTACAGTTTCATAAAAATATCCTCTATCCAGAGAACCAAACGAAATATATTGTTGAAAATTTTAAAATTTGAATTCAAACAGATCTGAATTCAAACTTCGTTAGGCCATAACTTGAGTTTCGTAACTCCGTTTTGGGTGATTCTTTTTGCAAATCGAAGCTTGTGACATGTACCTTCTGTTAAAACCAAAACCATTTATTTTTGTTGCTGTGAAAAATATATTCTGTACAGAAACTTTATTTTTGTATTTTTGGAGTTTTTCGAAGTCTTTTATTCGTTTTCTTTTTGATTCTTTGCTTGTATGCTTATGTATGTTATTGCTTGCTTACGCTAGATCATCCGGAGTGCGAAGCTTGCTACTACGAATCTTTAAAGTTCAACGAAGGTCAGCAAGGCAAGTTCACACTTTGATCATAAGTTTAAATACCCAGTTTTTACTATGCATTAGTTTCACCCTCAAAGATTGCATGAGTAGGATTGGGAACATGTGGTTATGCTATGTAGTTCATTTGGTAGGAACCTATGACCTTTTATCACCCCGGGAATATTCGTTATATCATATATTGCTTTGACATGCTCGTAGACGGGGATTGGTATGTGTGATACATGCAAGTTGCGAGAGATAATAATTTTGGGACAACATAAGGTGGCAACTTTAATACACATCTGGGTGGATTGTTTGGGGCACCTGGAGAAACCAGTTCTTGCCCAAGGGGAATCCCGGAGTACCCGTGTGATTACCCTAGGTCCGCCACCCAGGCTCAAAGGGATCATAAGATATTTCATGCCTAGAAACTTCCGTGTGCAGCCACAAGCCATTATGGGCTCTGGCATAGTTGAGTAAGTTGTGTGACCTCTTTCCGTGGTAGACTAGCTGATGTAGGGGAAAGTAGGTCTACCGGTCTACCCAGGGTTTGGAGGAAATACTTCAGAAAGCCTATGTATCGATCTTCCGATCATGGAGGTGGTCGAGTCTTGTGGGGAAAAGTGCGCAAACCTCTGCAGAGTGTAAAAACTAATCATGATTAGCCGTGTCCCCGGTTATGGACAACTTGAGTATCTAGAAATGAATTATTGGTTGATCTCATCACTTTATTTAATGAAATCATTGGGTTACTAATAACTTGGGAATTTTGGGATTTGAGTTGGAGGAACCTTCTCAATAATGGCATTTTTAACTTAGTAGTAAATAAAAATTTATTCCTTTGTTGTAGGGTAAAATTGGCTTTATGCAAACATTAAACTTAGAGCCTCCACCAGCTAAATTTGCATATAGAGATATTTTTTTTCTTTATTATTATTTCTATGGTGTGACATTGCCAGCATATTCCATGTGCTGACCTACACGGCTGCAACGTCTCATGTTGCAGAGTTTTCCGACGTGGAGTAAAGGTGCGATAGGTCGTTGTTCTGCACTTAGTTTGCCGTGGAGTTGATGGACTCATTGTTACTTTTGATGCTTCCGGAGTTATTTTATCCAGATGGCCTTTGGCCATATTATTGTAATAATACTCTTTTGAGGATCTCGATGTAATAAAGTGTGTGATTGAACTCTGTTATAATTCATCGAGTACTGTGTGTGTCAGCATACCGATCCAGGGATGACACTTAAGCACAGAGACTCCGATCCATTTGGATCGGGTCGCTACAACTTGTAATCCTCTTGAACTTGTCGCTCCGCTTTGGTTGCTTGATGCACTAGCTCGAGGAGATTGGTGTATGGCTGGAAGTCCGCAATCTTCTTGATAGGATAGTTGAGTCCATTCAAGAATCTTGCCATTGTTTGCTCTTCATCTTCCGTGATGTTTGCTCTTATCATGGCAATCTCCATCTCCTTGTAGTACTCTTCAACGGACTTGGTACCTTGCTTGAGGAGTTGTAGCTTCTTGAACAAGTCACGGTTGTAGTGTGTAGGAAAAAAGCGTGCTCTCATGACTTCCTTCATTTGAGCCCAAGTGGTGATAGGAGGTTCGCCTTTTGCTTCTCTTCTCTCTATGATTTGCTCCCACCATATGAGAACATAGTCTTGGAACTCAAGGGATGCAATTGCGATCTTCTTCTCTTCATCGAAGTTGTGAAGGCGAAAGATCTTGTCAACCTTCAATGCCCATGAGAGATAGTCTTCGGGATCAATTCTTCCAGAAAACTTTGGCATGGTGAATTTAAGCTTGCCGTAGCGATGCTCGTCATTGTTTCCTTGCCAATTGGGAGGGTGGTCTTGATTGGGACGATTAGCAATCTCATGTTGCTCTTGTCGAAGTAGATGTCCATTGTTGTGGTGTACTTGTCGAGCTTGTGGTTCTTGTTGGGCTTATTGCTCCTGTCGCGCTTGAGGAGGAACTTCGTCGTGCATTCGTGGTTGGTGGCGCCTCTCTTCCATCTCATCGCGAAGGAAATCCTCTTCTTGACGAGTGTGTCGAGTGCGAGCTGCCACATTGCGATGTGCATCACGTAATGCTCGTTGTGCCTCAAGAGCTTGAGCTTCTCGACGTTGTTGTGCTTGACGATTAGCTTCGGCATCTTGTTCTTCCTGGTATTGACGCGCTCGCCCTTGTTTTAGTTGGCGTAGTCGTTGCCATTCTTGTACTTGCTCAAGTGTAGCTTGGTTTTGATGATGTCGACTTTCTTGCTCTTCAAATAGCTCTTGTGAACTCTTGTCATGAAATGGATTCCGGTTGTCATGTCGAGCTTGACGTGCGGCTTGACGAAGAGTGTTGGATGTAGGGGTACTTGAGCCATGCGTGGAGTCGGTATGTCGACTTGAGCGGCTTCGTCTTTGAGATGATGTGGAAGAAGAACGTCGATTGACTATCAAAGTCCGTAGTTCGTCAAATTGGGTAGACATGTTGGAGTTGATGGTGTCGAGTTGCTCTCTTGTTCTTGCTTCAAATTGGCGTGCATCCTCGACGACTTGACCAATGTATTTGCGCATAGCTTCACTTTCTTGATGGTGAGCTCGTTGGACACCGAAGAGATGTAGTTTGGTGACGTAGTTGTTCGCTTCTTGTGGATCGTCGAAAGGCGGGTTCGTAGATGTACTTGACCTATCCATCATCACAAGCAAGTATGTGAGTGGGAGAAAGGAGAAGACAAAATAAAAGTACCTTAACCTAAGTTGAAAATGGATCAATGATCACTCAATAATGTAACCCGGAAATAGCACTATTGGTACCACTTCGTGTCGATTCTCACACCTACACAAGTAAAGCTTTGAGAGGAGCTTGGTTAGGATGGTGGCACAAATTCAATGCAATTGTCAAAGTGACTCAATGATGTTGAAAATGTTTGCTCATACAACAAGTAGATCACTAGCAAGGTAGCAACCGGAACACACGCACGGATAAATAAATGTGGTTGTGCAACCAAAGGTGAGCGAAAATGTAGAAACCACGGAAAATGCTCGTGTTGCACAATACTAGAGAGACGCTAACCGATTGCTTAATAGGCGGATACGCACTTGTGCACGACCTATAAGAGGCAAAACGTAACGACTATCTATCACAAGTATGCTATGAGTGTATGATGTGCCGATGCTTTAGCACAAGATTGTATTGCTATGATATATGATCTCTTTTGATGCAAGGCGTATGATTCTATTTTCCTTTTGCTTATAAGCTTTGGTTGGCTCTTTTGCTTAAAAGCTTGTGAGCTCTTTTTTTGGGCACTTATGCATGCTTCTCGGATCAAGGTAGCTATTGTGTATGCGGATCACTCTTGTGGCACACGGAGATATAATGATATTGTATGCAATATCTATGGCTATCACTAATGTGCACAAGTGTCGTGGCCCTGCAATACTCAGATGGCTAGTCTCAATGGGAAAGCTACGCAAAGATGGTCCATAGGGTGACAATGCAATTGCAAGGTAGAATGAACAAGGTGTCGTCGATGTTATCGTCCTTGCCGAAGTTGAGCGGTGGTGTTGTTGAAGTCTTGCCGTTCCAAGGTAGCCTAAACATCAAAGGAAACGGTGAAACCACAACTCAATTATGCAAGACAAATGGAAGACAAACTTTTCAAACTTGGAGCGGTTAAGCGATGGTGGTTGCGGAAATGGTGGTGGTATATGGAACGTTTGCTGGGGTACCGAACGAAAATGGCGGCGGAGAGTGCAAGGTGGGGTGGATCGGGGGTTTTGTGGCTGTGGGAGGCCGGATATCCGGGCCAGGGGTCGGATGTCCGGGCCAGGCCGGATGTCCGGGGCACGGGCCGGATGTCCGGGGTGCCCGAGGCCATGATGAATTCCTTGCACACGGTGACTTTGGGGCCAAAAATCGTCGGATTTTGCGGAGCAAAATTGGGGAAAAGGTGAGGAAAAGCTAGATCCACTCGTGGCACAGCAAATCCATGGAACAAATTCAACAAAATCTTGCCAAATCAACAGATCACAAAAAAAATTGGGGGCTATTTTTGTGGGGAATTTTCGAAATTAGGAAGAACACAACAAAAACAAGCTAGAAAACAGGGTGTGGGCTCCAAATTCATGATCAACCTATGCTCATGATACCATAATATGATGTAGGGTGGAACCCTAATCGGCAGATCTTTCACGAAAGGAGGTTATCCCACGATGAACACGGAGAACACAAAGAGGATACGGAGGAAGACACGAGGGGAAACACTCAAATCAACAAAAATATGGTCACACAGGTGCTAGATCCGCGATACACATCAAGATACACGATCCATAGTCAACAACGGTGGTACAAAGATAGTCTTCTCCCGGAGGAGATCTTGGGTATCCCTTGGGATCTTCTCCGGTGTGGAGGCCTTGAATCCGAGGAGGATCTTCTCCGAAGAGGCCGCGGTCTCGTAGGAGAGGAACCACAAAGGTCTATTATGAGCTATCCAAAAGCTAACCCTAAAAGATGTGGGGAAAGGAGTATATATGGAGTACGGAGCGGAGGGATACACGGGCCACGGCCCAAAGGATGCGCGCAGGCAATCAGGGGCCGGACGTCCGGGCGACGGGCCGGATGTCCGGGGCTTCGCGGGACGCCGGATGTCCGGGGCGAGGGGCCGGATGTCCGGGCTGGAGGGGTTGAGTGTCGGGTGGCTTCTGTAGAGTGGCGCCGGATTTCCAGGCCCGAGGCCGGATGTCCAGGCCTTGCTAGGCCGGATGTCCGGGGCCTGGCCGGATGTCCGGGCCCTGTAGCCTCGATCGCTGGTGGCCTTCTGTAGTGGTTTGTCCAGGGGCCGGATGTCCGGGCCACGGGGCCGGATGTCCGGGGCCTGGAGCCTTCTTCAGACCTCCTCGATGCAAAGCCTCGTCCGTGAGCTTGGGGACTTGTCCATCTTCACGCCCATCTCCAATGTGGTCTTCTTCACACCTGAGTACACAAAACACATCCGTCTGAGGTAGTAACCATGTCTCGGAAGATTCATATGGAAGTTGAGCTAGGAGTGACGTCACCTCAGTCTCGAGCGCTCTAGCACGAGCACGTGTCATTGGTCCTTGAGGCACTTGGTGAGGCGATGGAGGGTCCATGGCGATGACCTTTGGATGCTCCGCATCAATCAAGCATGGAGATGATGGCATGCGCAAGGGGAACAAGAACGGAGTTACAAGTGATGATTTCAGGACTTTGAAGCCACCATAATGAGTGCGTGAATCCTTGGACGAAATATACAAGATGCCACTTCATAAATTTTGTCCAGGGGCTATTATAGGTGCTGCGTCACCTTATTATTGGGCCAGGCCCATGTAAATTCGAAATACTTGAGTATAGGCTGTTTTTAGAGTTCGTATGTGTGGGTAAAACAGAGTTAGGGTTGGTTTCGGACCCCTCCTCCAAGGGCCACGAAATTCCCCCCTCTTCCCCCATATATACAGCCCTTAGGGCGTCGTTTAGACTTTCAGTTTTGTTTAAATTAAAGTTCGCCATAGCTGCAAGTTCGCGTACTTTGTTTGTGTTCAACGATCCGACAAAGACGTCAGAGAAGCCCACCTTGATCAATAAAGCTTTCATCTTATATTCGCAATATCCAGATTGCAATCTTAGTTTCTTGCTTGTTCTTCGTTTGCTTGCAGGAAATAGACCCTCGTGGCCAGGATGATCGTGCTCCGGTGTGGTCAATAACCTCTCGGAGTTGGTTTAGAGATTGCTAAGGCGCGACGTCCTCGCACGTTCGTAGTGGGATCGTCAAAGTCTACTCCACCCAAAAACGATAGCCACGATCTCATCGAAAGACAGGACACCTTTGCCTCTATCATTAGTTGATCATGTATCGTGTATCGCACTTTGTGTACCCGGATCTAGCATTTGTGTGACCTAAGCTTGTTGATTTGAGTGATTTCCCCTTGTCTCTCTTGTGTTTTTCCTCGTTCCCCTCGTATTCTTCCTCGGGATCCCTCCTTTTCGTGAAAGATCGGCCACGTAGGGTTCCACCCTACATGATCTATGGTATCATGAGCCTTGGTTGATCACGAATTTGGAGCCCCACACCTTGTTTTCTAGCTTGTTTTTCGTCCAAATTCGAAAATCCCCACAAAAATAGCAACACAATTTTTTTTTGTGATTTGTGTGTTTTGATGAGATTTTGGTTGATTGTGATCCGTGGTGGAGCTGTGTGACAAGTGGTTTACCCTTCTTCCCACCTCCCCCACCCTCAAAAACGACCGAAATCCGAGAAAAATACTATTTCCACCTCGTCCCCGAGCTCATCCCGCAAGGTTTGACAAACCCGGATCATCTGAACCTCCATCCGGCTCATCCGGCCAGAGCCTAGATCATCCGGCCAACCCTGTCGAAACTGCATTTTGGTAGTTTTTCTTCGCCACCTTTCCACCACCGCAAAAAACTTAGACACCTTTTCCTCTACACCCTCGACATATCAACCAACACCACCATCATTGCCTACCCAAAACCCTACGGTTTTACCTCTTTGTGTCTTGGATCATTTGAGTTGTGGTTTTCTCCTTTTCCATTTGTGTTTCGGCTATCTCGGAGCGGAACGAAATCGACAAGACCACCTCTCAACCTCGACAAGGACGGTAACATCGACGACACTTTGCTTACTACCTTGCAATTGCATTGATAGACCCTCATCGACCCATTTGCGTAGCTTTCCTACTGAGACAAGCCATTTGAGTATTGCCGGGCCACGACACTTGTGCACATTAGTGATAGTCATAGACATTGCATACTACATCATCATATCTACGTGTGACACAAGAGTGTTCCGCATACACAATAGCTATCTTGATCCGAGAAGCATGCATAAGTGGCCAAAGAAAGAGCTCAAAATCTTTTAAGCAAAAGAGCCATCCAAAGCTTATAAGCAATAGAACAATAGCATCAAACGCTTTGCATCAAAAGAAATCATATGAAATAGCAATACATCATCTTGTGCTACAAGCATCGGCACATCATACACTCATAGCATGCTTGTGATAGGAAGTCGTTACATTGCTCCTCTAGGTCGTGCACAAGTGCGTATCCACCTATTAAGCAATCGGTTAGCGTCTCTCTAGCGTTGTGCAACACGAGCATTTTCCGTGGATTCCACATTTTAGCTCACTTTTGGTTGCACAACCACAATTATCTATCCATGCGTGTGTTCCGTGTGCTACCTATTGCTTGTGATCTACTTGTTGCATGAGCCAATTGTGAATAATTTTCAACATCATTGAATCTTACGCACTTTCTTCTTGAATTTTCCCACCATCCTAACCAAGCTCCTCTCAAAGCTTTACTTGTGTAGGTGTGAGAATCGACAAGACTTGGTACCAATAGTGCTATTTCCGGGTTACATTATTGAGTGATCATGATCCATTGTCAACTTCGGTCAAGGTACATTTGGTATTGTCTTCTCCTTTCTCCCACTCACATACTTGCTTCTGACGATGGATAGGCCAAGTACATCTACGAACCCGCTCTTCGATGATCCTCAAGAATCGAACAACTACGTCACCAAACTACATCTATTCGGTGTCCAACGATCTCTACATCAAGAAAGTGAAGCTTTGCGCGAGCACATTGAGCAAGTCGCCGCCGACGCGGGCCAATTTGAAGCAAGAAGAAAAGAGCAATTCGACGTCATCAGCACAAACATGGCTACTCAATTCGATGGGCTACGGACTTTGATAGTCAACCGACGCTCTTCTTCCACATCTTCTGAAAGACGAAGCCGCTCAAGTCAACACACCGATTCCACGGACGGCTCAAGTACCCCTACATCAAATACCCTTCGTCAAGCCGCACGTCAAGATCGACATGACAACCGGAATCCACCTCATGACAAGAGCTCCCAAGACTTACTCGACGAACAAGAAAGTCGACATCGTAAAAACCAAGCTACACTTGAGCATGCACAAGAACGACAAAGACTACGCCAACAACAACAAGAACGAGCACGTCAACACCAAGAAGCACAAGATGCCGAAGCTCATCGTCAGGCACAACACAGCCGAGAAGCTCAAGCTCTTGAGGCGCAACAAGCATTACGTGATTCACATCGCAATGTGGCAACTCGCAATCGACACACTCATCAAGAAGAGGATTTACTTCGCGATGAGATGCAAGAGAGGCGTCACCAAGCATGAATGCAACAAGAAGTTCCTCCTCAAGCGTGACAAGAGCAACAACCTCGAGAAGAACCACAAGCTCGGCAAGTACACCATGACAATGAACATCTACTACGCCAAGAGCAACATGAGGTTGACAACCATCCAAATCAAGAACGCCCTCCCAATAGGCAAGCGAACAATGAAGAGCATCGCTATGGCAAGCTTAAGTTCACCCTGCCGAAGTTTTCCGGAAGAATTGATCCTGAAGACTACCTCTCATGGGCATTGAAAGTTGATAAAATCTTCTGCCTCCACAACTTTGATGAAGAGAAGAAAATTGCTATGGCCTCCCTTGAGTACCAAGACTATGTTCTAATTTGGTGGGAGCAAATCATTGAGGGAAGAGAAGCAAAAGGCGAACCTCCCATCACTACTTGGGCTCAAATGAAGGAAGTCATGAGAGCATGTTTCATGCCAACACACTACAACTGTGACTTGTTCAAGAAGCTACAACTCCTCAAGCAAGGTACCAAGACCGTTGAAGAGTACTACAAGGAAATGGAGATTGCCATGATACGAGCGAACATCACGGAAGATGAAGAACAAACGATGGCGAGATTCTTGAATGGACTCAACTATCCTATCAAGAAGATCGCGGTCTTTCAACCATACACCAATCTTGATGCGGAGCATCCCAAGTTCATCCCCATGGACCTACCATCGTCTCACCAAGTGCCAAGTGGACCCATGACACGTGCTCGAGCACGATCTCTCGAGATCGAGGTGACCTCACTCCTCTCTCTACGTCACTTTGATTCACATGAGACATGGCTGCAACCCTCATCAGAGACTCTTTGCATACTCAGGCACCTCGGGAGGAACCATGGAGAAGTCAAGGAACAAGAAGAATCGAAGGAGGAAGAAGGAGGAGAAGAACAGCCGAAACTCAGCCAGCCCGGACGATTCGGACGATGTCCCGGACGATCCGGCCGAGACTCGTATGATCCGGACAAACGTCCGGACGATCCGGCAAATGTGCCCAAGGACACCCGAGAGCCCAAGCTGAAGCCGGATCATCCGGACCCCAACCCGGATCATCCGGACGCACCCGGACATCCGGGCGGAGTCCCGGACATCCGGGCAACCTGGAGCGGTTCAGACACGTCCGTATCATCCGGACGCTGCCCCGGATCATCCGGACCCCCGAAGCCCAGATCATCCGGACAAACGTCCGGATCATCCGGACAGTGCCTGCGTGCTTAGTGTTGGGCCGAGGCACATGTACCCCTTCGCCCCTCCTAGCCTATATATAGCACTCTACCTAAACTATCTAGGGTTAGCTTTGTGTTAGCTCAGACCAAAACCTTAGTGGTTCCTCTCCTACGAGACCGCGGCCTCTTCGGAGAAGATCCACGGGATTCAAGACCTCCTATACGGAGAAGAACATTAAGACCTCCTCACGGAGATGACTACCGCTACCTGTATCGTCCTTAGCTGATCGTGTATCGTGTATCACACTTTGTGTACCCGGATCTAGCACTTGTGTGACCTAAGTTGGTCACGTAGGGTCCCACCCTACATCATCTATGGTATCATGAGCCTAGGTTGATCACGAATTTGGAGCCCCACACCTTGTTTTCTAGCTTGTTTTTGTTGTTTTTCGCCCAAATTCGAAAATCCCCACAAAAATAGCCCCACAATTTTTTTGTGATTTGTGTGTTTTTATGAAATTTTGTTGATTGTGATCCGTGGTTGAGTTGTGTGACAAGTGGATTATACCTTACCCCACCTCCCCGACCATCAAAAACCACCGAAAATCTGAGAAAAATCATTTTTCCACCTCTTCCCCGAAATTTTCCCGAGCAGTTGACCCCCCAGACCATTCAACTGACCACCCGGATCATCCGGCCAACGCCCGGATCATCCGGCCGAACGTTTGGATCATCCGGCCAAACGTCCGGATCATCCGGCTACGTCTGTCGAAACTGCATTTTGCAGTTTTTCTTCGCCATTTTCCCACCACCTTTGCATAACCAACATCATTACGGTCTTACCTCTTCGTGTCTTGGACCATTTGAGTTGTGGTTTTCTCCGTTTCCATTTGCGTTTCGGCTATCTCGGAGTGGAAGGACATCGACAAGACCACCTCTCAACTTCGACAAGGACGGTAACATCGACGACACTTCTCTTACTACCTTGCAATTGCATTGATAAACCATCATCGACCATTTTGCGTAGTTTTCCTACCGACACTATCCATTTGAGTATTGCCGGGCCACGACACTTGTGCACATTAGTGATAGTCATAGACATTGCATACTACATCATCATATCTCCGTGTGACACAACACAATAGCTACCTTGATCCGAGAAGCATGCATAAGTGGCCAAAGAAAGAGCTTAAAAGCTTTTAAGCAAAAGAGCCATCCAAAGCTTATAAGCAAAAGCATAAATAGCATCAAGCGCCTTGCATCCAAAGAGATCATATGAGATAGGAATACTTCATCTTGTGCTAAAAGCAACGGCACATCATACACTCATAGTATACTTGTGATAGGAAGCCGTTACATTGCTCTTATAGGTCGTGCACAAGTGTGTATCCGCCTACTAAGCAATCGGTTAGCGTCTCTCTAGCGTTGTGCAACACGAGAATTTTCCGTGGATTCCACATTTTCGCTCACTTTTGGTTGCACAACCACATTTATCTATCAGTGCGTGTGTTCCGTGTGCTACTTACAGCTTGTGATCTACTTGTTGCATGAGCCAATTGTGAATCATTTTCAACATAATTGAATCTTACTCACTTTTTGCATTGAATTTTGCCACCATCCTAACCAAGCTCCTCTAAAAGCTTTGCTTGTGTAGGTGTGAGAATCGACAAGACTTGGTACCAATAGTGCTATTTCCGGGTTACATTATTGAGTGATCATTGATCCATTATCAACTTCGGTCAAGGTACATTTGGTATTGTCTTCTCCTTTCTCTCACTCACATACTTGCTTGTGATGATGGATAGGCCAAGTACATCGACGAACCCGCTCTTCAATGATCCTCAAGAATCGAACAACTACGTCATCAAACTACATCTCTTCGGTGTCCAAGGAGCTCAACATCAAGAGAGTGAAGCTATGCGAGAGCACATTGACCAAGTCACCGCCGACGCGGGCCAATTTGAAGCAAGAACAAGAGAGCAATTGGATATCATCAACACCAACACGGCTACACAATTCAATGTGCTACAGACTTTGATAGTCAACCGACGCTCTTCTTCCACATCTTCTCAAAGACGAAGCCGTTCAAGTCGACACACCGACTCCACGGATGGCTCAAGTACCCCTACAACAAACACTCTTCGTCAAGCCGCACGTCAAGCTCGACATGACAACCGGAATCCACTTAATGACAAGAGCTCTCAAGACCTACTTGACGAACAAGAAAGTCGACATCGCAAAAACCAAGATACACTTGAGCAAGCACAAGAGCGACAAAGACTACGCCAAAAACAACAAGAGCGCGCCGAAGCTCAACGTCAAGCATAACACCGCCGAGAAGCCCAAGCTCTTGAGGTGCAACGTGCATTACGTGATTCACATCGCAATGTGGCCACTCGCAATCGACACACTCGTCAAGAAGAGGATTTCCTTCGCGATGAGATGCAAGAGAGGCGACATCAAGCACGAATGAAACAAGAAATTCCTCCGCAAGCACGACAAGAGCAACAACATCAACAAGAACCGCAATCTCGACAAGTGCACCACGACAATGAACATCTACTCCGCCAAGAGCAACACGAGATTGACAACCATCCCAATCAAGAACGCCCTCCCAATAGGCAAGCAAACAATGAAGAGCATCGCTATGACAAGCTTAAGTTCACCATGCCAAAGTTTTCCGGAAGCATTGATCCCGAAGACTACCTCTCATGGGTATTGAAAGTCGATAAGATCTTCCGCTTACACAACTTCGATGAAGAGAAGAAAATTGCTATGGCCTCCCTCATTTGGTGGGAGCAAATCATTGAGAGAAGAGAAGCAAAAGGCGAACCTCCCATCACTACTTGGACTCAAATGAAGGAAGTCATGAGAGCACGCTTCATGCCAACACACTACAACCGTGACTTGTTCAAGAAGCTACAACTCCTCAAGCAAGGTACCAAGTCCGTTGAAGAGTACTACAAGAGATGGAGATTGCCATGATACACGCAAACATCACGGAAGATGAAGAACAAACAATGGCGAGATTCTTGAATCGACTCAATTATCCTATCAAGAAGATTGCGGACTTTCAACCATACACCAATCTCCTAGAGCTAGTACACCAAGCCACCAAAGTGGAGCGACAATTTCAAGAGGACTACTAGTACTCCAAGTTCACATCCAAGAACTTCGGCTCCTACAACCATGCTTCAACGACTGCGGTCCCTCCTACCTCTACCAAGCCATCTACAAACTTTGGTGACAAGTCCAACTACAAGAATGCGACTACATCAAGTCGGCCACCTTCTACAAACAACTTCAAGCCAAATGCTTCATCATCTAGTAATCCAACCGAGGACAACTCCAAGACGAGTTCCATCAAATGCTTCAAGTGCCAAGGGCGAGGCCACAAGTCATTTGAGTGCAAGACCGTTCGTACCATGATCATCAATGATGACGGTTCTTATGACTCCATGAGCAATGACGAAATGCAAGCACTCGAACATGTCGCTATGCATCTCCAAGTGAATGAAGATGAAGATCATCAATTGTTTTGTGACAATGACTCGAGTCCCAATCTCCTTGTCTCCAAAGTCTTGATGTTACAACATCAACAAGGTGACGACCAACGATGTCATATCTTCCATACCAAGGCCGGCATCAATGGATGCTCCATCAAGGTTATCATCGATGGAGGAAGTTGTCACAACTTGGCAAGCGAAGAGCTATGCGACAAGCTCAACTTGGTGAAGTCAAAGCACACTCATCCCTACAAGGTCCAATGGCTTAACGACGCCGAAACTCTTCGAGTCGAGCACACCGTGCAAGTCTCCTTCAAGATAGGCACCTATGAGGACACACTTGAGTGTGATGTCATCCCCATGTCCGTGTGCCACCTTATTCTTGGACGACCATGGCAATATGATCGTGGAGTCACACACAATGGACGGACGAACCACTATAGCTTCAAGATGAAAGGAAAGGAATTTGAGCTACGCCCAATGTCTCCAAGTCAAGTATCCGCCGACAAACACTTACCTACCTACCATCGTGGAGAGAATGGTGAGAGAGTGAGCCACCAAAAGGAGAGTGAGAGCCACAAGCCAAATATGAGCGACTCCACGATGAGGGACAAGAGACAACTAGTGTTATTCGCCACCAAATGTGAGATGAGAGAAGTATGTGAGAACCCCTCGAGTGTCTTTCTCCTTATGGTTTTATGCAAAGGGGAAGCCAAACCTACAAACACTTCACCACCTCCACCTTCAGTGTTGTCTCAATTGTTGCAGGAATTCTCGGACGTCTTTCCCGATGAGCTACCCCCGGGTCTACCTCCACTTCCCTGCATCGAACACCACATCGACCTCATACCCGGCGCACCACTTCCGAACAAGGCTCCTTACCACGTCAACCCCGAGGAAACCAAGGAAATACAACGGCAAGTACAAAAACTCATCGACAAAGGTCATGTACGTGAAAGCTTGAGCCCTTGTGCCGTTCCGGTTATTCTCGTGCCTAAGAAAGATGGAAGTTTTCGCATGTGCTCCGGTTGCCGCCCGATAAATGCTATCACAGTTAGATACGGTCACCCTATCCCACGCTTAGACGACATGCTTGATGAATTATGTGGTGCCACCATCTTTTCGAAAATTGATCTTAAAAGTGGTTACTACTAAATTCGCATTCAAGAGGGTGATGAGTGGAAAACGGCTTTCAAAACCAAGTTTGGGTTATACGAGTGGCTTGTCATGCCTATGGGTTTATCGGAAGCACCTGGTTCATTTATGCGTCTTATGCATTTTGTTTTACGACCCTACATAGGCGTCTTTGTAGTGGTTTACTTCGATGACATCCTTGTTTTTAGCAAGTCGCTTGAGGACCATGTGACACACATCAGTATGGTTTTACAAACCCTTCGGGAAGAGCGCTCATATGCTAACATAGGAAAATGCACTTTTGGTGTTGACAAGGTCGTCTTCCTAGGATTTGTCGTTTCTTCACAAGGTGTTCACGTTGATGAAACTAAAATTGAAGCAATTAAAACTTGGCCTCAACCAACGGATCTCCAACAAGTGCGTAGCTTTCTTGGTTTAGCCGGTTTCTATCGATGTTTTGTGAAGGACTTTAGCACCATTGCTATGCTTCTACACGCCTTGAGCAAGAAGAACGCACCCTTTGTTTGGGGTCCTTCGCAAGACACCGCGTTCATAAAGCTCAAAGACTTGCTCACACATGCACCACTTCTTGCCCTACCAAATTTTGACAAACCTTTTGAGATCCATTGTGACGCTAGTGGTACCGGCATAGGTGGCATGCTCATGCAAGAAGAGCGCTCAATTGCCTACTTTAGCGAAAAGCTATCCGGAGTGCAACTTAACTCATTTATAAAGAGCTCTATGCCTTGGTGAGAGTTTTACGCGTTTGGGAACTGATGCGGAGCATCCTAAGGACATCATCATGTCAAGAGTCCGTTTGGCAAGTGACACGTGCGACCTCTACTTCTCATACATAAAGGTGAATCATCTCCTTTACACATGTTCACTTGACCTCTTCGAGGATGGTATACTACTTGACACTCCACTCGCGTGCATGAATAGGTATTGTCGAAGTTTCACGGATGGCGAGGAGGAGTGCAAGCGCCGAGGAACACCTACACCATCCGCGAGCAAAGCTTGGAAGCGAAGACGAAAGAAGACGGAGCGACTGAAGTTACAGCCGCCGGATATCCGGCGCTAGCCCGGACATCCGGCATCTTAGCAGTCGCCGGACATCCGGCCTTCAGCCCGGAAATTCGATGCCAGAACAGAACTGCACCCGAGGCTTGGCCCCGCTAGACCGGACATCCGGGCATTCCCCCGGACATCCGGCGACCCGTGAAGAGCCGGACATCAGGCCCAACCGCCGGACATCCGGCCTTGCCTGCGTGCATGTATCCAGGCCGATGCCCATGTACCCGTTTCGCCCCTCACTTACCCCTTCATGACCCTAGACTATATATACTCCTCCACCTCCACCATTTTAGGGTTGGCAAATGTGATAGCTCATTTTAGACTAGAGCTTTGCTCATCTTAGTGGTTCTACTCCTAGGAGAGACTGCGGCCCCTCTACGGAGAAGATCCACGATGGATTCAAGACCTCCTCACGGAGAAGATCCTTCTAGGATTCAAGCCCCCATCTCCTTTGGATTTGGGATGAACTTTACCTTGTATCTTTCCCTTTGTTGTTCATGTACCTTGTGATCTTGTGTGTTTGATTGTCTAGTGAATGTGTGATTGGACTTGTTCTTGAGTGTTTTCCCTTATGATTTCTCCTTGTTCGTCCCCGTGTTCATCATGTTCCTCGCGGGATCCCTCCATTTCGTGAAAGATCGTCCTAGAATCGGGTTGACCCCGCATCATATGGTATCAAGAGCCATGGTTTCTCACGAAATTGGAGCCCCCCACCTAGTTTAGTGATCATATGGTATCATGAGCCACGGTTTCTCACGAATTTGGAGCCTCCCCACCGTTTTCTAGCTTGATTTTATTGTGTTCTTCCCCAATTTCGAAAATCCCCACCAAAAATAGGCCCATATTTTTTTGTGATCTGTTGGTTTGATGAGATTTTGTTGATTTTGATCCATGCATTCGCTGTGTTTCGAGTGGATCTAGCATCTCTCCAAGTTTCTCCACTTTTCATCCTCGAAATCTCTTCAATTTTGCCCTTGGAATCATCAAATTCCGCCCCCAATTCGAAAAGTTCCGTCCCGATTCAGCTGGAATCTTCAGGCCGGACATCCGGGCCATCAGGCCGGACATCCGGCCCCTGGAGGGCAAAAATCCCGCGCGGTTCTGTAAACAGGCCCCAGAAATCCGGGCTCCACCCTGGATGTCCGACCCGTGTAGTTTCAGACTTTTCCGTTTCGCCGTTTTGTCCATAACTAATTCATCCGAACTCCGATTTTGACGTTCCTGAGCTAGTTTTGAAGCTCTTGACATCCCCCATAACACAAAAATACCATCATAATCATTTGACTCCATAATACTTTGTGAATTTCGGCATCTTTGCCTAGGGCTTCCACCACATCATCTGCTATACCACCACCGACTTCCGCAACCTAACCCATTTTGTCCACCATAGCATGTGTGGTTGCTTGAGTAGTGATTTGAGTCTCCTAAGGTGTTTAGGCTACTTAGGGACAATTGCTTCTTCATCAACCACCACCACCACTTCCGCATACCCATTGCCCACTATACATAGCCAACCAAACTTAACCCAATTTTGTGTGAGCTTGTTTGAGTTGTGGCTCGTGTCTCCTAAGGTGTTTTGGCTACTTAAGGACCGTCACTTCAACTCCGACACCGTGTATAGCCCATCATACACTTCCACCACCATAACCCATTTTGACCGGGTTTCCACCAACAATTCTGCAATCACCACCGCTTGTCCGCTACCACCATTTGACATTTGCCCTTGAGATTTTGAGTTGTGGTTTTTCCGTTTCCTAAGGTGTTTCGGCTAATTAGGAACAGGTCTACATTAAGAGCACCACCTCTCATCGTCGACACGGATGATAACTTCGACGACATCATTGTATATTCCACTTGCAATTGCATTGTTAACCCCTAGCCCATTTTGCGTCACTTGCCTATCGAGACTAGCCTTTGAGTATTGCCGGCAACGTTACTTGTGCACATTAGTGATCATCGATCCACCCTTCCATTGTATACATACCATATCATCTTGGTATCATCATATCATCACTTGTGGCACAAGATTGTTCCCGCATATACACAATTGCTATCTTGGTTTGTGCATTTCGCATCGTGGCCGTACAAAAAAAAAGAAAGAAATAGAATAAAGCTTTTAAGCAAAAAGAGAAAGACAAAGAAGCTTGTAAGCAAGAGACATAGCATCGCATCATATGATATCATACTTGATCATCTTGGATCATCTTGTGCTAAAAGCACCGGAACATCATACACATAGCATACTTGGGATAGAAAGTTCATACATTTCGCATCTTATAGGTTGTGCACAAGTGTCGTATCCGCCTATAGAGCAATCGTGCTAGCGTCTCTCTAGAGTTGCGCAACACGAGCGTTTTCCGTGGAATCCACATTTTGTGCTCATTCGTTGGTTGCACGACCCCATCTATCTATCTGTGTGTGTGTTTCCGTGTGCCACCCATATTGCTATTGGTCTACTTGTTTCACTTGCGAATTTGTGAATCTCTTTCAACTTTATTGACTCTCGCTAACATTTTGCATCAAATTTTTGTGCCACTATCCTCACCGAGCTACTCGATAAGCTTTACTTGATAGGTGTGAGTGAACAAGTCCGGTACCAATTCCACTATTCTTTCATTTCACATTGAGTGAAATGAGTTACATCCTCAACGTTGGGAAAAGGTAACTTGGTATTGGTTATCTCATCTCCTACTCACCTTTGCTCGAGTCTTGTGATGATAGGCAAAGCATTTCATCCACTTCGGTCTACAACAACAATGACAAGTTCGATGCCATGACGACCAACTGGTGCGCCAACATGGATGCTCAAATGGAGGAGCTCAAAGCCCTCATCAAGAACCGCAAGAGGTCTCCCTCATCTTCGAGAAGACGCTCAAGTGCACATCCTTCCGAGATACCATCTCCGGAAAGATCTCATTGGCATCGACACCATCAACGACAAGAACGTGAAGGTCAAGAGCTCAACTCCAACAATCGCTCAACGACTTCACCATGTACCTTGGCATCTTCACCAAGCGACTTCAAGGCATCTTCGCCTTTGGATATGCGGCATCTTCGCCCACAAGCACCTCAAGATTATGCTCAAGAGAAGCTTCCCAAGCTCAAGTCTGCGACTTCCACGAGCTACTATGACCTCGACAATGACCACGAGATTCCTTTCTATGGGACTCAAGACCTCGAGGAGTATCTCGAGTGGGAGCGCAAGATGGACGACTACCTCAAGCTACATCAAGTTCCCTACGATGATCAAGTGAAGTGCGCCACAAGAAACTTCCACGTCAACGCATCAACATGGTGGTTTCACACACCTTCGACGAGCTTCAACGTGAATTGGCCCAAGACGAAGAAAGCTATGCGACGAGAGTTCGTGCCTTCCACCTACACGGAACAACTTCTACGCCAATTGGAGAACACCATTCAAGGATCCAAGTCCATCGACAAGTACTTCAAGGAGATGAAGATAGCCTTGTGACGAGCCGGCGTGGACGACCCCATTTCGATGAAGCTCCACTTCATGATGGGATTGCACAACAACATCTACAAGACTATCTTCCTCGAGAACTACAAGTCCCTCGACGACAACTACATTGGTGCTCTCAAGGCGGAACAAGAACTCATGAAGGCCAAGGCTTCTCCACCGCAAGCACACTTCTCGATGACCAAGCTCCAAGACGGCGAGCATGAGGATAGTACCACCATGATGTCCAAGCCCAACGAGTTCCAAGACGACGTTCCAAAGTTCGACTTCGTCGCCATCCTTCTTTGTGGCATTCATGATGCCGAGTCTACTTTGACTCTTTTTCAAGACGGTGCGACGACGACTACGACTACGGAGCCATTCGAGTACCAAGCTTTGGAGGCGAACAACATGGTGACGAGCACGGATGATGCTTCCATCTTTGGAGGCGAGAGTGATGATGTGCCATCTTCGGCCTTCATCCATGGCGACGGTGACGAGATGGTTGAGCATGGGATTTTCCCTTCGACCACGGCGACGTATGATGACTTGAGTGACTTGTGCCACCATATGGAGAGTGAGAGCGAGTTCACCACTAGCCCCATATATGACGAGTTGCCCCAATTCCCATGTGAGGAGAGCCACAACCCCCACCACTTGAGTGAGATGAGTGACTCCACCATATGCGACATTGAGTGCACCTACCTTGTGGGAGTGAGTGAGCCACCACATAGAGAGAGTGAGATAGTTGATAGGTCATGTGAGGCCACTTTCAACGCTAACGACTTGACCTCTACCTCTATTGTGTCTTCTCATTTGGTGCTTGGTCCCACATTTGATGACGCGCCGATCCTCGACGACTTCGTCCTTCCTTTGGACAAGATGATGGCCATGGTGGAATATGATGCACCTCCCACATGGTTCCATCAAGATGAACATGATGACCACCATTTGGTCTTTCCCACCTCACCTACACCACATGAGTGGAATGAAAAAGGTAACAAAGGTGAAGGTGATGCCCTCGTCCCACTAGTGGACTATGTCGACATTGATTGCTTGGATGATGTTGATCCATCTAGTGCCATGCTTCATTCTAGTATGATTACCCCATGCGATGATTTAGCCATTTATGATGATTTTGATGATTGCCATGTGGAGTCTATTAGTTGTGATGCTCTGTTGCATAGGATTTCATGTGATAATTCTCTTGGTCACATCATGTTTGACAATCCACTTGACTTGTCATATGCTATGTATGAGATCAACAATATGTCATATTTGCAATCTCTTTGTAGTAACTATGCATATGCCATTAAGATAAACCCAATTTGCACATATGGCATAGATGACAAGCCCATGGTTATTGGCATTTGTTTTTCTTGTGATGATATTCATATGCTACCTTTGCATCATATCCAGCATATGCCATGCCATGAATACCTAGCTTCGGACATGCATTGTTTTGAATGTTGTTCCACTTCTCCATATTATGCTTTCGATATTGCTCATGAGGAGACCCCCATAGTTTCCTCATACATTTTAGGAGATTTTGATCCATCTCATCCATTGCATGATCCCCATACTTGTGTGCACAATATGGTCCCCATGAATGAAAATGCTATTGTTGTGCCACATACTTGCTCTAATTTGTGTCCCCATCGTGCTATACATGACAACTATTCTTTCATGATGGATGACATATTTCTCTATCGTGCCTCAATTTTTTTTGAGCATTGCTTATCTTGTGCTAACTCTAATGTGCACATACACATCATGATGGATGATGTGTACATTTACCACGCGCACAATTTCTTTGGCTTGTGTGTCTTTTGTGTAGGTCCCTATACTTACTCGTCAACCTCGCAAGAGCACGAGTTGACGAAACGAGCTCTAGAGAGCAACGACGACATGGGACTCCATGGATCATCCTTCCAACCGCTCCCTTCGCGCAAAGACTTCGCGCATCTCTTCTACATGGTCCTCACATGGTTATGGGTTATTGTCCATTATATCTCTTATGCCCCTCTTGCCATGTTCACTTTGCATGATATGCTCATTTGTATGCCTTTGCCATGCATTTGTGACCCATGCTTCGCATTACACATGATGATTGATTCTCATGCTTGTATGTGTATCTGCAAGCTTGGTGGAGATATTGCTTATTATTGCCATGATGCCTTTGCACCCCATGCCTATTATGGTGCTTTGATCTTTATTTGTGATCGTGCTTGCGATATGTCATGTGCATTGCCTATATCCACTATTTTCTCACATGACATGATTGCCATGATTTCCTAGTGTGTTGCATCTTCGCACCACTAGTTTGCACGACATGATTTCTATGCTTGACTATGTTGCATCACCCATGATTCATACATGCTCCTTTCATGCGGTTGATGTCAACCATTGCCATGCTTTGCACATGATTGATATTGCTTGTTGTCATATGTCTCCACATGTTGCTTCTCTCATGCTATATGATTGTCCATGCATTGAGCGCAACCATGATTTTAGTCTTGCCAATGAGATTGCCCCCATAGCATTCTCCCATATATTTGGAGATTTTGACATATTTCTTGTGAAGCATGCTTGTCTTACCTCTTTGCACCATATACCTAGTGACATGAATATAGCCATTGTTGCATCATCTTATTCATGCACTTTTGCTTCTAATGGTTATGTGCAAGAGAAGAGAACCATCATGATGGATGATGTGTTTCTCTACCATGCGCATACATTGTTCCTTTTGTTGTGTTTATATGTAGGATACTTGGACTTCGTGTCGACTTCCACTTCACGTGAGTTGGTCATTCGAGCTCTTGAGAGCGAACCACCTTCTACCACGACGACTCAACGTCGCACTTGCTTGTGCTTCGGCATTGTGAAGGACACACAAGGACATGCTTTCGAGGTGATATCCTTCTTTTTCAAGAACCCCCAAACCATGAGCATGAATATTGTGGATCATTCTACATGTGTTTCTTGCACCATGAGACTTCTTGGTCATCTTGGACCACTTGATTGCACACATGTTAGAGATCTCCCTTCGAGTTGCCATTTCCACATTTCTATGCATCGTGTTATATATGCCTTGTGTGTTGCATCCAATTCGTGGATTTCATGTTCCTATCATATGCTTGGTTGCAACAATATCATCTCTCCACATATGCCATGTCCCATTGCTTGTAGCATGATTGACTTGCTTGCCTCACACAGGATGAACAATTGCTCTTTCTATTGTGTTGAGTGCCACACGATTTTCACTACACCCTATGTGCGTTATGCTTGGATTGTCTTGCACTTGACTCATGTGCTTAGACACTTCATTTTACTTGGTGTTGTGAATTATTATTATGCCTACCATAGACCTTTCATTGAGCTCTTTATGCATGCTTGCTATGACCACGAGGTAGATGCTTATTCTCTTGTCACACATATTTGCATCACTACCTCCCAATTGCATACTTGGCCCCATGATATCTTTTCTTGTGTTCAATTGATGTGCTTACATGCCATGCAACAATCCTTTGTCACACCCTATGATATGCTTGATGACAACACTTGTTGGGTGAATCACCTCTTGAATGCTTGGTTTTGAACTAATGCTAACCACATTTATTTTTCCAAGTGCTTGTTGTTCTTGCTCCTTTTCAAGGAACCACTTGACGATGCGACATTGGAGAGTGCCCATTTCGAGTTTCAACATGATGAATACATGGTGATCCTCCACTACTATGCAGCGAGGCCATCTCTTTCCCATGGTGATTTGGTTCTCGATCTGAGGTCGGATCTTTTCTAAGGGGGAGGGGATGATGCGGAGCATCCTAAGGACATCACCATGTCAAGAGTCCGTTTGGCAAGTGACACGTGCGACCTCTACTTCTCATACATAAAGGTGAATCATCTCCTTTACACGTGTTCACTTGACCTCTTCGAGGATGGTATACTACTTGACACTCCACTCGTGTGCATGCATAGGTATTGTTGAAGCTTCACGGACGACGAGGAGGAGTGCAAGCGCCGAGGAACACCTACACCATCCGCGAGCGAAGCTTGGAAACGAAGACGAAAGAAGACGGAGCGACTGAAGTTATAGCCGCCGGACATCCGGCGCCAGCCCGGACATCCGGCACCTTAGCAGCCGCCGGACATCCGGCCTTCAGCCCGGAAATCCGGCGCCAGAACAGAACTGCACCCGAGGCTTGGCCCCGCTAGCCCGGACATCCGGGCATTCCCCCGGACATCTGGCGACCCGTGAAGAGCCGGACATCCGGCCCGACCGCCGTACATCCGGCCTTGCATGCGTGCATGTATCCGGGCCGATGCCCATGTACCCGTTTCGCCACTCACTTACCCCTCATGACCCTAGACTATATATACTCCTCCACCTCCACCATTTTAGGGTTAGCAAATGTGATAGCTCATTTTAGACTAGAGCTTTGCTCATCTTAGTGGTTCTACTCCTAGGAGAGACTGCGGCCCCTCTACGGAGAAGATCCACGACGGATTCAAGACCTCCTCACAGAGAAGATCCTTCTGGGATTTAAGCCCCCATCTCCTTTGGATTTGGGATGAACTTTACCTTGTATCTTTCCCTTTGTTGTTCATGTACCTTGTGATCTTGTGTGTTTGATTGTCTAGTGGATGTGTGATTGGACTTGTTCTTAAGTGTTTTCCCTTGTGATTTCTCCTTGTTCGTCCCCGTGTTCATCGTGTTCCTCGCGGGATCCCTCCATTTCGTGAAAGATCAGCCTAGAGTCGGGTTGACCCCGCATTAGGAACATTACCTTAGACCTCATGAATTCATTCTTCATAGGGACCATGAGACTCTCAAGTATCTCAAGGGTCAAACTAAGTTGAACAAGCGTCATGCTATGTGGAGTGAGTTCATTGAGTCTTTCCCCTACGTCATCAAGTACATCAAAGGCAAAGAAAATGTTGTGGCGGATGCGCTTTCCCGCAAATGCATGCTTGTCACAAAACTTGAGTTGAATTTTATTGGCTTTGAGCACATAAAAGACTTATATGAGCATGATCCTTTCTTTGCAACTCCTTATGCTAAGTGTTTGACTCACACTTCTTGGGAACATTACTATATCAAGGATGGATATCTTATGAGAGCTAACAAACTTTGCATTCCCGAGTCTTCGCTTCGCTTGCTCCTTTTGTAGGAATCTAATGGAGGAGGACTCACGAGACACTTTGGCCGCGACAAGACATTTGCTACGCTCTCCAAGCACTACTTTTGGCCCAAGATGCTACGTGACGTCTCACGCCTCACCAACTGATGCTCTACAGGTCGCAAAGCTAAGTCAAAAGCCAATCTCATGGTCTTTACATGCCACTTCCTATTCCATTCCATCCATGGGAAGACATAAGCATGGACTTTGTACTTGGATTTCCTAGGACTAAAAATGGAAAAGATTCCATGTTTGTTGTCATGGATAGATTCTCCAAAATGGCTCATTTCATTCCTTGTAACAACATTGACGATGCTTCACATGTGGCACATCTCTTTTGTAGGGAAGTCATTCGCCTACATGGAGTGCCCAGGACGATCATGTCGGACCGGGACGTCAAGTTCTTGAGCTACTTTTGGAAGACTCTACGCGCCAAACTCGGAATCAAGCTCCTCTTCTCTTCGGCGTATCATCCACAAACCGACGGCCAAACGGAGGTGACGAACCGCACGCTTTAGACGCGTCTTCGCGTGTTGATCAAGAAGAACATCAAGGAATGGGAGCAATGCTTTCCCATCGCCGAGTACGCCTACAACCGCGCAAGACATTCGACTACCGGCAAGTCCCCTTTCGAGGTCGTCTACGGCTTCAACCCTTTGTCTCCATTGGACCTTCTACCTCTACCTCTACAAGAACGCATCAACTTGGATGCAAGTGCTCGAGCAAGCTATCTCAAGAAGGTGCATGAAGATACAAGGGAAACGATCAAGAGGCAAGTACATCGAATAGCATCCAAGCTCAACGCCAACAAGAAGCCTATGGTGTTCCAGCCGGGAGATCTCGTATGGCTACATCTTTGCAAGGACCGTTTCCCCAACGAGCGCAAGTCCAAACTTCTACCTCGGGCCGATGGACCCTTCAAGGTGCTAGCACGCTACAACAACAATGCATACAAGCTCGACCTTCCACGCGACAAGTACAATGTGAGCGATCTCTTCAACGTCAAGGATCTCTCCACTTTCCATGGTGATGAAGATTTTGATCCGAGGTCGGATCTTTCCCAAGGGAGGGGAGATGATGCAGAGCATCCAAAGGCCATCCCCATGGACCTACCATCAGTTCACCAAGTGCCAAGTGGACCCATGACACGTGCTCGAGCACGAGCTCTCGAGAGCGAGGTGACCTCACTCCTCTATCTACGTCACTTTGATTCACATGAGACATGGCTGCTACCCTCATCGAAGACTCTTTGCATACTAAGGAACCTCGGGAGCAACCATGGAGATGTCAAGGAACAAGAAGAATCGAAGGAGGAAGAAGGAGGATAAGAACGGCCGAAACTCAGCCAGCCCGGACGATCCGGACGATGCCCCGGACGATCCGGCCGAGACCCGGATGATCCAGACAAACGTCCGGACGATCTGGCAATCAGCCCAAGGACACCCGAGAGCCCAAGCTAAAGCCGTATCATCCGGACCCCAGCCCGGATCATCCGAACGCACCCGGACTTCTAGACAGAGACCCGGACATCCAGGCCACCTGCAGCGGTTCAGACACGTCCGGATCATCCGGACGCCGCCCCGGATCATCCGGAGCCCTGAAGACCGGATCATCTGGACAGACGTCCAGATCATCCGGACAGTGCCTGCGTGCATAGTTTTGGGCCGAGGCCCATGTACCCCTTCGCCCCTCCTAGCCTATATATAGCACTCTACCTAAACTATCTAGGGTTAGCTTTGTGTTAGCTCATACCAAAACCTTAGTAGTTCCTCTCCTACGATACCGCGGCCTCTTCGGAGAAGATCCACCGGATTCGAGACCTCCTATACGGAGAAGAACATCAAGAACTCCTCACGGAGATGACTACCGCTACCTGTATCATCCTTAGTTGATCGTGTATCGTGTATCGCACTTTGTGTACCCCGATCTAACACTTGTGTGACCTAAGTTGGTTGATTTGAGTGTTTTCTCCTTGTCTCTCTTGTGTTTTTCCTCATGCCCCTCGTGTTCTTCCTCGGGATCCCTCCTTTTCGTGAAAGATCGGCCATGTAGGGTCCCACCCTACATCATATCTCCTCGAGCTAGTACATCAAGCCACCAAAGCGGAGCGACAAGTTCAAGAGGACTACAAGTACTCCAAGTTCACCTTCAAGAACTTCGAGTTCTACAACCAAGCTTCAACGACTTAGGCTACTCCTACCTCTACCAAGTCATCTACAAACTTCGGTGACAAGTCCAACTACAAGAATGCGACTACATCAAGTTGGCCACCCTCTACAAACAACTTCAAGCCAAGAACTTCATCATCTACAACTCCAACCGAGGACAACTCAAAGACGAGTTCCATCAAATGCTTCAAGTGCCAAGGGCGAGGCCACAAGTCATTTGAGTGCAAGGCCGTTCGTACCATGATCATCAATGATGACGGTTCTTATGACTCCATGAGCGATGATGAAATGGAAGCACTCGAACATGTCGCTATGCATCGCCAAGTGAATGAAGATGAAGACCATCAAGTGTTTTGCAACAATGACTCGAGTCCCAATCTCGTTGTCTCCAACGTCTTGACACTCCAACATCAACAAGATGACGACCAATGATGTCACATTTTCCATACCAAGGCCGGCATCAATGGACGCTCCGTTAAGCTTATCATCGATGGAGGAAGTTGTCATAACTTGGCAAGCGAAGAGCTATGCGACAAACTACAATTGGTCAAGACGAAGCACCCTCACCCCTACAAGGTCCAATGGCTTAACGATGCCGGAATTCTTCGAGTCGAGCATACCATGCAAGTCCCCTTCAAGATAGGCGCCTACTAGGACACACTTGAGTGTGATGTGGTCCCTATGTCCGTGTGCCACCTTCTACTTGGACGACCATGGCAATACGATCATGGAGTCACACACAATGGACGGACCAACCACTATTGCTTCAAGATGAAGGGCAAGGAATTCGTGCTACGTCCAATGTCTCCAAGTCAAGTAGCCGCCGACAAACACTTACCTACCAACCATCGTGGAGAGAATGGTGATAGAGTGTGCCACCAAAAGGAGAGTGAGAGCCACAAGCCAAATATGAGCGACTCCAAGATGAGTGAGAAGAAACAACTAGTGCTATTCGCCACCAAACGTGAGATGAGAGAAGTGTGTGAGAACCCCTCGAGTGTCTTTCACCTTGTGCTTTTATGCAAAGGGGAAGCCAAACCTACTAACACTTCACCACCTCCACCTTTAGTGTTGTCTCAATTGTTGCAGGATTTCTCGGACGTCTTTCCCGATGAGCTACCTCCGGGTCTACCTACACTTCGCAGAATCGAACACCGCATCGACCTCATACACGGCGCACCATTTCCGAACAAGGCTCCTTACCGCGTGAACCCCGAGGAAACCAAGGAGATACAACGGCAAGTACAACAACTCATCGACAAAGGTCATTTACGTGAAAGCGTGAGCCCTTGTGCCTTTCCGGTTATTCTCGTGCCTAAGAAAGATGGAAGTTTTCACATGTGCTCTGATTGTCGCCCGATAAATGCGATCACCGTTAGATACCGTCACCCTATCCCACGCTTAGACGACATGCTTGACGAATTATGTGGTGCCACCATCTTTTCGAAAATTGATCTTAAAAGGGGCTACTACCAAATTCGCATTCAAGAGGGTGATGAGTGGAAAACGGCTTTCAAAACCAAGTTTGGGTTATATGAGTGGCTTGTCATGCCAATGGGTTTGTCGGAAGCGCCCGGTTCATTTATGTGTCTTATGCATTTTCTTCTACGACCCTAGATAGGCATCTTTGTAGTGGTTTACTTTGAGGACATCCTCGTTTTTAGCAAGTCGCTTGAGGACCATGTGACACACATCCGTATGGTTTTGCAAACCCTTCGGAAAGAGCGCATATATGCTAACATGGAAAAATGCACTTTTGGCGTTGACAAGGTCGTTTTCCTAGGATTTGTTGTTTCTTCACAAGGTGTTCACGTTGATGAAACTAAAATTGAAGCAATTAAAACTTGGCCTCAACCAACGAACCTCCAACAAGTGCGTAGCTTTCTTGGTTTAGCCGGTTTCTATCGACGTTTTGTGAAGGACTTTAGCACAATTGCTATGCCTCTACACGCATTGAGCAAGAAGAACGCACCCTTTGTTTGGGGTCCTTTGCAAGACACCTCGTTCATTACACTCAAAGACTTGCTCACTCATGCACCACTTCTAGCCCTACCAAACTTTGATAAACCTTTTGAGATTCATTGTGACGCTAGTGGTACAGGCATAGGTGGCTTGCTCATGCAAGAAAAGCGCCCAATTGCGTACTTTAGCGAAAAGCTATCCGGAGCGCAACTTAACTACCCCATTTATGAAAAAGAGCTTTATGCCTTGGTGAGAGTTTTACGTGTTTGGGAACATTACCTTCGCCCTCATTAATTCATTCTTCATACGGACCAAGAGACTCTCAAGTATCTCAAGGGTCAAACTAAGTTGACCAAGCGTCATGCTAAGTGGAGTGAGTTCATTGAGTCTTTTCCCTACGTCATCAAGTACATCAAAGGCAAAGAAAATGTCGTAGCGAATGCGCTTTCCCGCAAATGCATGCTTGTCAAAAAGTTGAGTTGAATGTTATTGGCTTTGATCACATAAAAGACTTATATGAGCATGACCCTTTCTTTGCAAATCCTTATGCTAAGTGTTTGACTCACACTTCTTGGGAACATTACGACATCAAGGATGGATATCTTATGAGAGCTAACAAACTTTGCATTCCCGAGTCTTCGCTTTGTTTGCTCCTTTTTCAGGAATCTCATGGAGGAGGACTCATAGGACACTTTGGTCGCGACAAGACATTTGCTACGCTCTCCAAGAACTACTTTTGGCCCTAGATGCTACGTGACGTCTCACGCTCAATCTCGTGGTCTTTACATGCCACTTCCTATTCCATACCATCCATGGGAAGACATAAGGATGAACTTTATACTTGGATTGCCTAGGACTCAAAATAGAAAAGATTCCGTGTTTGTTGTCGTGGATAGATTCTCTAAAATGGCTCATTCCATTCCTTGTAACAAGATAAACGATGCTTCACATGTGGAAAATCTCTTTTGTAGGAAAATCATTCGTCTACATGGAGTGCCCAAGACGATCGTGTCGGACCGGGATGTCAAGTTCTTGAGCTACTTTTGGAAAACTCTATGCGCCAAAATCGGCATCAAGCTCCTCTTCTCTTCGGCATATAATCCACAAACCGACGACCAAATGGAGGTGACGAACCGCACGCTTTCGATGCTTCTTCGCGTGTTGATCAAGAAGAAAATCAAGGAATGGGAGCAATGCTTGCCTATCGCCGAGTACCCCTACAACCGCCCAAGACATTCGACTACCGGCAAGTCCCCTTTCGAGGTCGTCTACGGTTTCAACCCTTTGTCTCCATTGGACATTCTACCTCTACCTCTACGAGAAAGCATCAACTTGGACGCAAGTGCCCGAGCAAGCTATCTCAAGAAGCTGCATGAAGATACAAGGGCACCGATCGAGAGGCAAGTACATCGACTAGCGTCCAAGCTCAACGCCAACAAGAAGCCTATGGTGTTCCAACCGGGAGATCTCGTATGGCTACATCTTCGCAAGGACCGTTTCCCACACGAGCTCAAGTCCAAACTACTACCTCTGGTCGACGGACCATTCAAGGTGCTAGCACACTACAACAATAATGCATACAAGCTCGACCTTCCACGCGACAAGTACAACTTGAGCGATGTATTCAACGTCAAGGATCTCTCCACTTTCCATGGTGATGAAGATTTCGATACGAGGTCGGATCTTTCCCATGAGAGGGGAGATGATGCGGAGCATCCCAAGGTCATCCCCATGGACCTACCTTCATATCACCAAGTGCCAAGTGGACGCATGATACGTGCTCGAGCACGGGCTCTCGAAGCCGAGGTGACTTCACTCCTCTCTCTACGTCACTTTGATTCACAAGAGACATGGCTGCTACCCTCATCAGAGACTCTTTGCATACTCAGGCACCTCGGGAGCAACCATGGATAAGTCAAGGAACAAGAAGGATCAAAGGAGGAAGAAGGAGGAGAGAAACAACTGAGATTCAGCCAGCCCGGACAATCTGGACGATGTCCCGTACGATCCGGCCGAAGCCCGGATGATCCGGACAAACATCCGGACGATCTGGCAAATGTGCCCGAAGACACCCGAAGCTCCACGCCGAAGCCGGATCATCCAGACCCCAGCCCGGATCATCCGGACGCACCCGAACATCCGGACGAAGACCCGGACATCCGGGCCACCCGCAGCTGATCAGGCCTGTCCGGATCATCCGGACGCCGCCCCGGATCATCCGGACCACCAACGTCTGGATCATCCGGACCAACGTCCGGATCATCCGGACAATGCCTGCGTGCATGATGTTGGGCCGACGCTCATGTACCCCTTCGCCCCTCCTAGCCTTTATATATCACTCTACCTAAACTATCTAGGGTTAGCTTTGTGTTAGCTCATACAAAAACCTTAGTGGTTCCTCTCCTATGAGACCGCGGCCTCTTCGGAGAAGATCCATCGGATTTAAGACCTCCTATACGGATAAGAACATCAAGACCTCCTCATAGAGATGACTACCGCTACTTGTATCGTCCTTAGTTGATCATGTATCGTGTATCGCACTTTGTGTACCCGGATCTAGCATTTGTGTGACCTAAGCTTGTTGATTTGAGTGTTTTCCCCTTGTCTCTCTTGTGTTTTTCCTCGTGCCACTCGTGTTCTTCCTCGGGATCCCTCCTTTTCGTGAAACATCGGCCATGTAGGGTTCCACCCTACATCAGGTGGTTGCGGAAGTGGTGGTGGTATGCGGAAGGTTTGGTGGGATACCGAACGAAAGTGGCGGGGTTACGTGCAAGGTGGTGTGGATTGGGGATTTTTGGCTGCGGGAGGCCGGATGTCCGGGCCAGGCCGGATGTCCGGGGCGCCTGCGTCCCTGATGAACTCCTTGCACACGATGACTTCCGAGGCCAATATTCGTCGGATTTTGCGGCTCAGAATTGGGGAAAAGGTGGGGAAAAGCTAGATCCACTCGTGGCACAACACATTCAACAAAATCTCGCCAAATCAACAGATCACAAAAAAAATTGGGGCTATTTTTGGTGGGGAATTTTCGATATTGGGAAGAACACAACAAAAACAAGCTAGAAAACAAGGTGTGGGGCTCCAAATTCGTGATCAACTTTGGCCCATGATACCAGAATGATGTAGGGTGGAACCCTAGATGGCCGATCTTTCATGAAAAGGAGGGATCCCGAGGATGAACACGTGGTACACGAGGGAAAACACAATAGGGTCAAGAATAAAACACTCAAATCAACAAGTTTAGGTCACACAAATGCTAGATCCGGGTACACAAAGGGCAGTACACGATACACGATCAACTAAAGATGATACAAGTGGCGATAATCATCTCCATGAGGAGGTCTTGATGTTCTTCTCCATGAAGGAAGTCTAGAATCCGGTGGATCTTCTCTGAGGAGGCCGCGGTCTGGTAGGAGAGGAACCACAAAGGTCTATGATGAGCTATCACAAAGCTAACCCTAAAAAGATGGAGGGGAAGGAGTACTTATAGTCTAGGGGACGGAATAGGGATACACGGGTCGAAACCCAAGTGGTTGCGCACAAGCAGGGCCGGACGTCCGGGAATCGTGCCGGATGTCCGGGCTTTGGCGAGGCGCCGGATGTCCGGGCATTTTGCCGGATGTCCGGGCTAGCGGGGCCGAGTCTCAGGTGGCTTCTATGGGGTGGCGCCGGATTTTCGGGTTCGAGGCCGGATGTCGGGGCCCTGCCGGGCCGGATGTCCGGGGCCTGGCTGGATGTTGGGGCCGTGTAGCTTTGGCTGCAGGGAATCTTCTGTAGCTATAGGTCCATGGGCCGGATGTTCGGGCCAGGGGGCTGGATGTCCGGGGCCTGGAGCTTTCTTCAGCTTCTCTTGATGCCATGCTTCGTCCGTGAGCTTGGGGGCTAGTGTATCTTCATGAACTTGTCCGATGGGATCTTCTTGATACCTGAGCACACAAAAACCATCTGTCTGAGGTAGTAGCCATGTCTCGCAAGATTCATATGGAAGTTGGACTAGGAGAGATGTCACCTCAGTCTCGAGAGCTCTAGCACGAGCACGTGTCATTGGTCCTTGGGGCGCTTGGTGAGGCGAAGGAGGGTCCATGGGGATGACCTTGGGATGCTCCGCATCACCTATGGCCCGGATGTCCGGCCCGATGATTCTAGATCGGGATTGGGACTTCCAAACGCGTTTGGGGGCGGAATTTGATGATTTGGGGCTCAAAATTGGACGGATTTTATGGAGGAAAGATGGGGAAACTTGGTGAAATGCTAGATCCACTTGAAACCATGCAAATCCACGGATCAAAATCAACAAAATCTCATCAAACCAACAGATCACAAAAAAACTTTGGGGCTATTTTTGGTGGGGATTTTCGAATTTTTGGACGAAATCACACAAAACAAGGGTGGAAAACGGTGGGGGGGCTCCAAATTCGTGAGAAACCTTGCTATTGATACCATATGATGTAGGGCGGAACCCTAGATGGCGGATCATTCAGGAAATGGAGGGGATCCCACGAAGAACACGAAGAACACGGGAGGGAACACGAGGGGAAACACGAGAGAATCACTCAAACCAACAACAACAAGTCACACATATGCTAGATCCTCGAAACACAAAGAGATACAAGATCCATGATCAACAAGGAACGATACAAAGGGCAACCGGTTCTTCTCCGTAAGGAGGTCTTGTGGTATCCCGCGGGATCTTCTCCGTGAAGGAGGTCTTGAATCCGTGTGGATCTTCTCCGTGGAGGGGCCGCAGTCACTCCCAAGGAGATGAACACTAGTGGATGAGCAAAGCTCTGTCTCAAATGAGCTAAACCTAAGCTAACCCTAGGTAGGAGGAGGAGGAGGTCTGATGTAGGGTGGAACACTAGATTGCCGATCTTTCACGAAATGGAGGGGATCCCACGATGAACACGAAGAACACGAGAGGGGAACACGAGGGGAAACATGAGAGAAACACTCAAACCAACAAGAACAAGTCACACATATGCTAGATCCTCGAAACACAAAGAGATACAAGATCCATGATCAACAAGGGACGATACAAAGGGTAACTGGTTCTTCTCCGTGAGGAGGTCTTGGGGTATCCCGCAGGATCTTCTCCGTGAAGGAGGTCTTGAATCCGTGTGGATCTTTTCCGTGGAGGGGTCGCAGTCACTCACAAGGAGATGAACCACTGGTGGATGAGTAAAGCTCTGTCTCAAATGAGTTAAACCTAAGCTAACCCTAACTAGGAGGAGGTGGAAGAGTATATATAGTATAGGGCCACGAAGGGATAAGTGGGAGAGGGATACATGGGCCTCTGGCCCGATAACTGCGTGCAGACAAAATGTAGCGGACGTCCGATGGCTACCGGACGTCCGGTGGCTCGCGGGGGTCCGGACTTCCGCTGTTTTCCTTCTGTGGTCGCCATTATAGACGTCCGGTGGTTGCCGGTCGTCCGGTCGGCTGGGACGCGTCGGTCGTCCAGTGGAGGCCGGACGTCCGGAGCCTGTAGCTTTTCTAGCAGCTTCTCTTGTGATGAGGACATCACTAACAAGGTTACACCCACAGCTCCAAGTGACACATATACATGACCAATTACTAGAGCTCGCCCACGCCAATTAACTTACCAGGTACTTTCGTTCCTTGGTAATGATTCTAATGTTCATGAGAATATGATGATGCCTAAATTGGATTCATTTGTCTTGCTTACAAATGAAGGGCCTAGCTTGGACAAGAAGGATGAATATTGGAGCAAGATCAAGCATGGAGATGATGGCATGCGCAAGGGGAACAATAACGAAGTTACAAATGATGAGTTCAGGACTTTGAAGCCACCATAATGAGTGCGTGAAGCCTTGGACGAAATATACAAGATGCCACTTCATAAATTTCGTCTAGAGGCTATTATAGGTGCTGCGTCACCTTATTATTGGGCCAAGCCCATGTAATTTCGAAATACTTGAGTATAGGCTATTTTAAGAGTCCGTATGTGTGGGGAAACAAGAGTTTGGGTTGGTTTCGGACCCCTCCTCCAAGGGCCACAAAATTCTCCCCTCTTCCCCCATATATACATCCCTTAGGGCGTCGTTTAGACTTTGGGTTTTGTTTAGATTAAAGTTCGCCATAGTTGCTACTTCGCGTACTTCGTTTGTGTTCAACGACCAGACAAGGACGTCATAGAACCCCACCTTTATCAATAAAGCTTTCATCTTATATTCGCAATATCCAGATTGCAATCTTAGTTTCTTGCTTGTTCTTCGTTTGCTTGTCGGAAATAGACCCTCGTGGTCAGGTTAATCGTGCTCCGGCGTGGTCAATAACCTCTCAGAGTTGGTTTAGCGATTGCTAAAGCACGACGTCCTCGCACGTTCGTAGTCGGATCATCAAAGTCAACTTCCTCCAAAACGATAGCCACCATCTCATCGAAAGACGGGACACCTTTGCCTCTATCAAGTGGTATCAGATTTCCAGGTTGCTCGGTGAGATTTTATAGTTTTTCGTAGATTAGATCGAGTCTGTTCTTCATACCTACAGTCCATGAAAAAGCCAAAAAAAATTTAGGGTTAGTTCATCATATCTGAACCAGTCTGAGCCATTGCATAATCATTTCCGTGTTTGCTTAGTTAAATTTGCGGTTGCATCGTCGTGTCGAGCTGCTGGTCTTAGCGTCTAGGTCTTTAGAGTTTCGAGTTCTGTTCACAGTTTGTCGAAGATATTGACCACGGGTACCCCGAAGACAGCAAGACCGTATTCCCACACATCGGGGCTAGCAAAGCCCCTCAGTCCGACTGCTCAGGCCGCCCCAGACGCCCCCCTGTCCGATTGGCCGGGCCGGCTTTCCGGACGGCTGCCCGGCTGCCTACGGCAGTAGGACGGGGCGCCCGCCCGCTCAGTCCGCCGGCTCTCAGTTCGACTGCTCCACCTGGCCGATTGCCCGGCCGACTGCCGGCTGTCGACTACGCCAACCAGCCGGCTGCCCGAAGTCAACAGCATCCCGACAAGACCCCGACGAGACGGCCATACCGTGGACAAGACGGCGGTACCTGGCACTGTACACATGTCACCCCAGCCCTCACCTACAGTGTACTAGTCCTCTTGGTACTATTTTATAAAGTGTCCAGGGGACAACTAACCATGCCACCATGCCTCATGCATGGCTTGGTTTGTAAGCTACCCAAGGTAGCTTACAACCAACGCCACCACCACCCATGCCCACTACTCCTATATAAAGGGGCACACATCCATCCATCCATCCCCTGGAGCATGCTTGCTCATCTCGACCACACTCACATACATGAAGCTAGTAGCAGATAGCATTCATCCGGATACAGCTCAAGGAGCGCCTTTGTACTGCCAGATGTACACCCCACATATATATTCAGACATGTAGGAGTAGGGGTGTTATCTCTCCGGAGAGCCCCGAACCTGGGTAAACTACCGCGTGCTATTCGCATACCCGTCCTCGGATATTCCGGCTGCAGTCTTGCCCTCACACGAAGCCACCTTGTGGCATATGTCATCTTACACCCCCCGTGAGAAAAACCACGACACAGTTTGTCACGCCGCCGCCGCACCATATTCATTGCTGCTGCCACATACCACCACCGCTGCCATAGCCTACAACCGCTGCCATATCCTACAACCATATATCCACCACCAATCCAATTTCTTTTCATATTAGGTTTGTTCTCAAGATCCATCTAGATTTCGGATTCGTGTTTCCTTGCCTTTGGGTCTCGGGGACCCCCGGGCAGTATTTTGGCCAAAATTTCGACAGGTGAAATTATTTTTCCCTATCCTATTTTATGCTTTGCTGAGTCTTTTGAGACACGTGCCACCATACCGTTTTTTACCGCACTCTTTCGTCGTCGCTACCCTGATTCCGAAAAAAAATCATCAGAAAAATTTCGTGCCTATCATCTTAGTTTGACTTGGGAAGTGTTTTGAGACACTCGCCATTATAGTGCTTTTCGGCAAAAAAAAGCGAAAAAAAAATCCAAAGTGTGCTTTTCCCTTGTTTAAGTGCAGCGCCGTGATTTTGTTAGTGTTCTAAGCTCGCGTCTCTAGTACGGTCTAGCCTAGGACCAGCACAGTACCGTCGTTGAGCGTTTATTCAACTTTGCATCTCTGAATTGATTATTGCTGACCCTTTTTGCTACCATATTATAAGCCTTCCTAGCTCCACATACATCTGCGTCATGCGTTTGACTCTCCCTGGTAATTGCTTTATCCAAGCTTTGAGAGTTTTGACTACCACGGTTGCCGATCACCACCTGCTGCTGGGTAAGAGCTGGTAAGAATTTGAGATTTGCTTGACGGATTTGTGATGCCCCACCACCACCATTTTCTAGTAGTCTGTAGTATCATATTTGTGTGTGTTTCTATTGCTGCTAACCATGCCAGGATCACAAGTCGACGAGACCGACTGGGAGAACATGATGAACAAGGAGTTGCATGATAAATTTCAGCAAATGATGGGTCAACATGTAGAAGATGTGATGACCAGTTTTGACAACGCACTAGCGAGGATGGATGGCATTGAGAAGTCAATTGACACCAAGTTGGATGCCAAATTCCCTGAAGTGCTTGCGTGTCTACCTCCACCTGCTGCACCATTCCAACAACAACAACAACCACCTTCACGTCGCGAAACTGCCCTCCGCAAAGCGAGCTGTGTCGCTCTTCAGCTTGGCCAACCTATTGGTGCTGCCGTTGATACTTATGTGGCTCCTACTGCTGCTGAGGAGAAGGACGATTACGCGAGGGATTACGAGGAAGAGGTTGATCAAAATCAGAACTACGTGCAACAACCAGCACCACAACAACCAGGTCGTCCACATGCATATAATCGCAATGGTAGGGCTGCACCATACCCTCAGGTACGCGATCATGACCATCCCCCTAAACTAAAATTGAATATTCCACCATTTGAGGGTAGATATGTTCCTGATATATATCTTACTTGGGAGTTAGAAATCGAACAACGTTTTACATGTTTAAAATATCCCGAGGAGAGACGTGTTGCTGCCGCTCTTTGTGCTTTCACTAGTTTTGCTTGTGTGTGGTGGTATGAATATTGTAGATTACATCCAGATAATATTCCAACTACTTGGGCTGCTTTGAAAACTGCTATGTGTACTCATTGGGTTCCACCATATTATCAACGCGAATTACTTCATAAATTGCAGCGTTTAAGACAAGGAAAAAATTCTGTAGAGGAATATTATCAGGAATTACAAACTGGCCTGATTAGATGTGGTATTGTTGAGGATAATGATGCTATGCTTGCACGTTTTATGGGTGGCTTAAATAGAGAGATTCAGACAATTCTATAGTATAAGGAGTATAATAATATCACTCGTTTATTCCATCTTGCTTCTAAAGCTGAACGTGAAGTGCATGATCGACAGGCCTTGGCGCGAACAAATTTTTCTGCAGGTCGACCTTCATTATGGACACCGCGTGCATCATCTACTTCGACACGTCCGGCTGCACCACCACCTACTTCATCCGTCACTTCTAACCATGATAAAAGCAAACATGCACCACCACCATCAACCAGGAGTACACTTTCCAGTCCTGCGCAGAGCTCTTCTTCATCCAATGCATCCACAGGGCCAACACATGAGGTTATATGTCATCGTTGCACTGGTCGTGGTCACTATGCGAGCAAATGCCCATCTCAGCATGTCATGATTGCTACTGAGGATGGTGGTTATGAGTCCGCTAGTGACTATGATGAGGAGATTTTGGCTCTTATTACACGTGAAGAACACGGTGGAGATGATTCTGAAAATGAGACGCAATACATGGCTCTTGAAGACGCTGACAGGTATGAATGTTTAGTTGCTCGCCGTGTTTTGAGTGTGCAGGTCACACAAGCGGAGCAAAATCAGAGGCATAATTTGTTCCATACAAAGGGAGTTGTGAAGGAACGTTCTGTTCACGTCATCATAGATGGAGGGAGCTGCAACAACTTGGCTAGCATGGAGATGATGGAGAAGTTATCTCTCACCACAAGACCTCATCCACATCCTTACTACATCCAATGGTTCAACAACAGCGGCAAGGTTAAGGTAACACGTACTATTCGTGTGCATTTTAGTATCTCCACATATGCTGATTATGTTGATTGTGATGTGGTACCCATGCAAGCATGTTCCTTAGTACTTGGTAGACCATGGCAATTTGGTAAAAAAATTGTACACCATGGTAGAAACAATCAGTATACTCTTCTTCATAAGGATAAACGTATTACTTTGCTTCCTGTGTCTCCTGATTCCATTTTGAAAGATGATATTAATAGAGCAAATAAAGCAAAACAGGAGCAAAATAAGTGTGAAAATCAGATAGTGGCAAAAGAATTTGAGCAACAAATGAAGCCTAATAACACACCATCATCTCATGTTGCATCTGAAATTAAATTAAAAAGTGGATGTTTACTTGCTAGCAAATCTGATATTGATGATCTAGATTTAAGCAATTCTGTTTGCTATGCTTTTGTGTGCAAAGAGGCATTATTTTCATTTGAGGACGTGCCTTCCTCTTTGCCTCCTGCTGTCACTAACATTTTGCAGGAGTTCGCCGACGTCTTTCCACATGACGTGCCACCGGGATTACCACCTATTCGAGGGATTGAGCATCAGATTGACTTAATTCCTGGTGCATCGCTACCCAACCGCGCTCCATATCGTACCAATCCAGAGGAGACAAAGGAGATTATGCGTAAAGTACAGGAGCTGCTCGACAAAGGTTATATATGCGAACCCCTTAGTCCTTGTGCTGTTCCTATTATGCTAGTGCCTAAAAAGGATGGTACGTCGCGTATGTGTGTTGATTGTAGAGGAATTAATAATATTACTATTCATTATCTTCATCCTATTCCTAGGCTAGATGATATGCTTGATGAATTGAGTGGCTCTACAATATTCTCCAAAGTTGATTTGTGTAGTGGATACCATCAAATTCGTATGAAATTGGGAGATGATTGGAAAACAGCATTTAAAACTAAGTTTGGATTATATGAGTGGCTAGTCATGCCTTTTGGGTTAACTAATGCACCTAGTACTTTCATGAGATTACTGAATGAAGTTTTACGTGCTTTCATTGGACGATTTGTGGTAGTATACTTTGATGATATACTGATTTATAGCAGATCTTTGGAGGAACATTTGAAACATTTATGTGTTGTTTTTATTGCTCTACGTGATGCACATTTGTTTGGTAACCTTGGAAAGTGCACCTTTTGCACCGACCGAGTATCTTTTCTTGGCTATGTTGTTACTCGACAGGGAATTGAGGTTGATAAAGCCAAGAATGAAACTATTGAGAGTTGGCCGCAGCCCAAAACGGTCACACACGTGAGGAGTTTCCTTGGCATCGCTGGATTCTATAGGCGTTTTGTGAGAGATTTCAGCACCATTGCTGCACCTCGCAATGAGGTTGCAAAGAAGGATGTGCCTTTTGTTTGGGGTACTGCACAGGAAGAAGCATTCACGGTATTGAAAGATAAGTTGTCACATGCTCCTTTACTCCAACTTCCTGATTTTAATAAGACTTTTGAGCTTGAATGTGATGCTAGTAGAATTGGGTTAGGAGGTGTGTTATTACAAGATGATAAACCTGTTGCATACTTTTCTGAAAAAATGAGTGGGCCTAGTCTGAATTATTCTACTTATGATAAGGAATTATATGCTCTTGTTCGGACTTTGGAAACATGGCAACATTATTTATGGCCCAACGAATTTGTTATACATTCTGATCATGATCTTTGAAGCACATTAAAAGTCAAGCAAAACTCAACCGTAGACATGCTAAATGGGTTGAATTCATATAGACTTTCCCTTATGTTATTAAACACAAGAAGGGATAAGAAACTGTTATTGCTGATGCTTTGTCTCGTCGTTATACTATGCTTTCACAACTTGACTTTAAAATATTTGGTTTGGAGACCATCAAAGATCAATATGTGCATGATGCTGAATTTAAAGATGTATTGCAGAATTGTAAAGAAGGGAGAACATGGAACAAGTTCGTCGTTAATGATGGATTTGTGTTTCGTGCTAACAAGCTATGCATTCCATCTAGCTTTGATCGTCTTTTGTTGTTGCAGGAGGCGCATGGAGGAGGATTAATGGGACTCTTTGGCGTGAAGAAGAAGGAGGACGTACTTGCTACGCATTTATTTTGGCCAAAGATGAGACATGATGTTGAGTGTTTTGTGGCTCGCTGCACTACATGTCAAAAAGCTAAGTCACGACTCAATCCTCATGGTTTATATATGCCTTTGCCTGTCCCTAGTGTTCCTTGGGAAGATATATCTATGGAATTTGTTTTGGGTTTACCTCGAACAAAGAAGGGGAAGGATATCATTTTTGTTTTTATGGATAGGTTCTTGTAGATGGCACACTTTATACCATGTCATAAAAGCGATGATGCTGCTAATGTTGCTGATTTGTTCTTTCGTGAAATTATTCGCTTGCATGGTGTGCCAAATACTATTGTTTCAGACCGTGATACTAAATTTCTTAGTCACTTTTGGAGATGTTTATGGGCTAAGTTGGGGACTAAACTGTTTTTTAGTACTACCTGTCACCCGCAAACTGATGGACAAACTGAAGTAGTCAATAGAACTTTGTCTACTATGCTTAGGGATGTTTTGAAGAATAACAAGAAAATGTGGGAAGAATGCTTTCCTCTTATTGAATTTGCTTATAATCGTTCGTTGCATTCTACTACTAAGATGTGCCCTTTTGAAATTGTCTATGGTTTCCTACCTCATGCACCTATTGATTTGTTGCCTCTTCCATCTTCGGAGAAGGTTAATTTTGATGCTAAACAACGTGCTGAATTGATCTTAAAAATGCATGAGTTAACTAAAGAAAATATTGAGCGCATGAATGCTAAATATAAACTTGTTGGAGATAAGGGTAGAAAACGTGTTGTCTTTGCACCTGGAGATCTTGTTTGGTTACATTTGTGTAAGGATAGGTTTCCTAATTTGCGCAAGTCAAAGCTAATGCCACGTGCTGATGGTCCTTTCAAGGTGTTAGAGAAAATAAATGATAATGTGTATAGACTTGAGTTGCCTGCAGATTTTGGGGTTAGTCCCACATTTAACATTGCATATTTGAAGCCTTACTTGGGTGAGGAAGATGAGCTTCCATCGAGGACGACTTCAATTCAAGAAGGGGAGGATGATGAGGACATCACTAACAAGGTTACACCCACAGCCCCCAGTGACACATATACAGGACCAATTACTAGAGCTCGCGCACGCCAATTAAATTACCAGGTCCTTTCGTTTCTTGGTAATGATTCTAATGTTCATGAGAATATGATGCTACCTAAATTGGATACATTTTTCTTGCATACAAATGAAGGGCCTAGCTTGGACAAGAAGGATGAACATTGGAGCAAGATCAAGCATGCAGATGATGGCATGCGCAAGGGGAACAATAATGGAGTTACAAATGATGATTTCAGGACTTTGAAGCCACCATAATGAGTGCGTGAAGCCTTGAACGAAATATACAAGATGCCACTTCATTAATTTCGTCTAGAGGCTATTATAGGTGCTGCGTCACCTTATTATTGGGCCAGGCCCATGTAATTTCGAAATACTTGAGTATAGACTGTTTTTAGAGTCTGTATGTGTGGGGAAACAAGAGTTAGGGTTGGTTTCGGACACGTCCTCCAAGGGCCATGAAATTCCCCCTCTTCCCCCATATATACAGCCCTTAGGGCGTCATTTAGACTTCGGGTTTTGTTTAGATTAAAGTTCGCCATAGCTGCAACTTCGCGTACTTCGTTTGTGTTCAACGACCAGACAAAGACGTCACAGAACCCCACTTGATCAATAAAGCTTTCCTCTTGAATTCGCAATATCCAGATTGCAATCTCAGTTTCTAGCTTGTTCTTCGTTTGCCTGTAGGAAACAGACCTTCGTGGTCAGGTTGATCATGCTCCGGCGTGGTTAATCACTTCTCGGAATTGGTTTAGCGATTGCTAAGGCGCGACGTCCTCGCCCGTTCGTAGTCAGATCGTCAAAGTCGAGTTCCTCCAAAACGATAACCACCATCTCATCGAAAGACGGGACATCTTTATCTCTATCATCTTGATCGTTGTACTTGGTGTCCTCTCCTTCTTGTCCAATGCTCCTAGCTGTTCCATGGCCTCCCTCTTGGTTCCTGGTCATGCATAGCACATATGTTTGAGGTAGTAGCCATGTCTCACTTATGGAAAGTGAAGGTTTAGATAGGAGCGAGTAAACCTTGTGTGCAATGGTGTGTACTTGAGGTCTCGTCGAAGTGAACATGGGGATGATCGTGGGATGCTCCGCATCATCTCCCCCCCCTTGGGAAAGAGCCGACCTCGGATCGAAAAGCTCATCACCATGGAAACGGTTGTCATGGACGGACTTGTAGTTGGACCAAGATGAAGACTTGGCGTAATCCAAGTAGTCCAAGGTGTCGCCGGAGTGGTATACATGCAAGAAGAGCAAACACAATGACACTCGGAAATACAATGGTTAGCGCACAAGTGTCTATCATGTAAGAATGGGTCCGTGTGACAAGTTTGGGCATGGCAAGGCACAAGATGCTTATCTAAAAGATGTACAATGACATGTAAAGCATTCATGTGAGCAAATTCATTTGTTGTGCACACTAAGGTAGGGTAATTGGCATGGTGCACAAAGCTACAATTTCTACCATTGTGCAAAATGATGTCATAGTGTCATAGTTTATCAAGAGCATGAACATGGCAATGGGTGCTCAATATGACTATGTGATCATGCAATTGATGTTTGGCAATGTGATCAATATGTATGAATATGCCATCAAGGAAGATCACAACAAATGTGCTAAGGAAATGCACAAGCTCATATATCACGGATGACATGGGAATACACAATGCAACAAGTTAATCATAATGTGAGTCAATCCATGCATAAGATGCAAATTTTTCATGAGTAGTGTTGTACCATTGGTCAATGTCGTGGCATGAGTGGATTTCCGAAGGTGCATCCAATAAGACCGAGCGCTCCTCAACTTGAAGGTCCATAGGGTCCATCTCCAATGTTGGTCCTCCATCCAATAGATGTATCATGTAGACAACAAGAAGGAAACAACAATGAAAGAATGACCCATTGAATATGCGTAATTGAGGATGGCTCAAATGGAAGGAGTTCACCTTTAGGAGATTCTCGGAAATGTTGGTGTTGCACATCATGTACGCCTTCGCATGATCAAGTTGTCGCATGACGACACCGCCTTGTGAATCCTTCAAAATGAAAGAACATGACAAACACTCGGAAAAACAAATGAGGTTAGCCATAATGCAAAACCTAGCATTCGTGTGAGAAAATACCCAACAAGTGCTTGCAACATTCTTATCATTAGAAAGTACAAGGGAATGTGGCATGGTATGTAAGCATATGATGCGATAACAACCAAAGTCATAAGGATCAAACAAACAAGCATGCATCACAAGTATGGTGTCCAAGTCTCCAAGATCAACAAACATAGCATTGTTGTACTCAATACAAGTGATGAGAGATGCAACTATTGGAGACAAATGACAATGATCAATGTGGATCATGTGAAATGCATGAACATATATGTCATCAACCCAAGAAAGCAAGTAATAGTGGACCATGGGTGATGCAACATAGCAAGCAATCATAGTGACCATGTCAAACAAGCTAGTAGTGAAAAGATGCAACTTACTAGAGGTAATCATGGCAAGCATGTCATGGATGCAAATAGTAAGGATGTGGATGTGGTCTTGTGGTGAGAGATAGATTCTCCACCTTCTCCATGCTAGCCAAGTTGTTCCAGCTCCCTCCATCTATGATGACGCGAACAGAACGTAACTTCACAACTCCCTTTGTATGTAACAAATTATGCCTCTGATTTTGCTCCGCTTGCGTGACCTGCACACTCAAAACACGTTGAGCAACTAAACATTAATACCTGTCAGTGTCTTCAGGAGCCATGTATTGCATCTCATTTTCAGAATCATTTACATCATGTTCTTCACGTGTAATAAGAGCCAAAATCTCCTCATCATAGTCACTAGTGGACTCATAACCACCATCCTCAGTAGCAATAATGACACGCTGCGATGGGCATTTTCTCGCATAGTGACCATGACCAGTGCAACGATGACATATAACATCATGTGTTGGCCCATTGGATGCCATGGATGAAGAAGAGCTCTACGCAGGACCGGAAGGTGTACTTCCGGTTGATGGTGGTGGTGCCTGTTTGCTTTTATCACGGCTAGAAGTGACGGATGAAGTAGGCGATGGTGCAGCCGGACGTGTCGACATAGATGATGCACGCGGTGTCCATGATGAAGGTCGACCTACAGAAAAATTAGTTCGTGCCAAGGCCTGTCGATCCTGCACTTCACGTTCAGCTTTGGAAGCAAGATGGAATAAATGAGTGATATTATTATACTCCTTATACTCTAGAATTGTCTGAATCTCTCTATTTAAGCCACCCATAAAACGTGCAAGCATAGCCTCATTCTCCTCAACAATACCACATCTAATCGGGCCAGTTTGTAATTCCTGATAATATTCCTCTAAAGAAATTTTTTCCTCGTCTTAAACGCTGCAATTTCTGAAGTAATTCACGTTGATAATATGGTGGAACCCAACGAGTACGCATAGCAGTTTTCAAAGCAGCCCAAGTAGTTGGAATATTATCCGGATGTAATCTACAATATTCAGACCACCACACACAAGCAAAACTAGTGAAAGCACAAAGAGCAGTAGCAACACGTCTCTCCTCGGGATATTTCAAACATGTAAAACGTTGTTCGGTTTCAAACTCCCAAGTAAGATATATATCAGGAACATATCTATCCTCAAAAGGTGGAATATTCAATTTTAGTTTCGGGAGATGGTCATGATCGCGTACCTGAGGGTGTGGTGCAGCCCTACCATAGCGATTATTTGCATGTGGACGACCTGGTGCTTGTGGTGCTAGATGTTGCACGTAGTTCTGATTTTGATCAACCTCATCCTCGTAATCCCCCGCATAATCGTCCTCCTCCCCAGCAGCAGCAGGAGCCACAGAAGTATCAACAGCAGCACCAAAAGTTTGGCCAGGCTGAAGAGCGACACTGCTCGCTTTGCGGAGGGCGATTTTGCGACGAGAAGGTGGTTGTTGTTGTTGTTGCAACGGTGCAGCAGGTGGAGGTCGACGCGCAAGCAGTTCAGCGAATTTGGCATCCAACTTGGTGTCAATTGACTTCTGAATGCCATCCATCCTCGCTAGTGCGTTGTCAAAAATGGTCATCACATCTTCTACCTATTGACCCATCATTTGCTGAAATTTATCATGCAACTCCTTGTTTGTCATGTTCTCCTAGTCAATCTCGTCGACTTGTAATCCTGGCATGGTTAGCAGCAATAGAAACACACAAAAATATGATCCTACAGACTACTAGAAAATGGTGGTGCTGGAGCGTCACAAATCCGTCAAACAAATCTCAAATTCTTACTAGTTCTTACCTAGCAGCAGATGGTGATCAGCAACCGTGGTAGTCAAAACTCTCAAAGGTTGGATAAAGCGATTACCAAGGAGAGTCAAACGCACGACGTAGATGTATGTGGAGCTGGGAAGGTGTAATGCCTAGTATGCGACTACGTCTCCCACGTGTCGAGGCACGAATTAAAGACATAAGCGCATACTAGAATGATCTCAAGTATGGTATCTTTGCACAACTCATGTAAAAGCAGGGATGAAAGTGTAAAATGGTAGTTGGCTTACACTCGCCACGTCACTCAACGAAATACATTAACATACATCATCCAAATAACATCAGAGTCTGACTACGGACGAAATCCAAACGAAAAGATACCATAAAAACAACACAAGGCCCGAATCATTCTAGTAAGAGCCACTACTGATGATTGAGGCAAAGGTGTCCCGTATTTTGATGAGATGGTGGCTATCGTTTTCGGTGGAGTAGACTTTGACGATCCGACAACGAACGTGCGAGGACGTCGCGCCTTAGCAATCGCTAAACCAACTCCGAGAGGTTATTGACCACGCCGGAGCACGATCAACCTAACCACGAGGGTCTATTTCCTGCAAGCAAATGAAGAACAAGCAAGAAACTAAGATTGCAATCTGGATATTGCGAATATAAGAGGAAAGCTTTATAGATCAAGGTGGGGTTCTATGACGTCTTTGACTGGTCGTTGAACACAAACAAAGTACGCGAAGTTGCAGCTATGGCGAACTTTAATCTAAACAAAACCCAAAGTCTAAACGACGCCCTAAGGGCTGTATATATGGAGGAAGAGGGGTGAATTTCGTGGCCCTTAGAGGAGGGGTCCGAAACCAACCCTAACTCTTGTTTCCCCACACATACAGACTCTAAAAACAGCCTATACTTAAGTATTTCAAAAATACATGGGCCTGGCCCAATAATAAGGTGACGCAGCACCTAGAATAGCCTCCACACGAAATTTATAAAGTGGCATCTTGTATATTTCATCCAAGGCTTCAAACACTCATTATGGTGGCTTCAAAGTCCTGAAATCATCACTTGTAACTCCATTCTTGTTCCCCTTGCGCATGCCATCATCTCCATGCTTGATCTTGCTTGAATGTTCATCCTTCTTGTCCAAGCTAGGCCCTTCATTTGTAAGCAAGGCAAATGTATCCAATTTAGCAGCATCATATTCTCATGAACATTAGAATCATTACCAAGAAACGAAAGTACCTGGTAATTTAATTGGCGTGCGCGTAATTGGTCCTGTATATGTATCAGTTGGGGCTATGGGTGTAACCTTGTTAGTGATGTCCTCAGCATCCTCTCCTTCTTGAATTGTAGTCGTCCTCGACGGAAACTCATCATCCTCACCCAATTAAGGCTTCAAATCTGCAATGTTGAATGTGGGACTAACCCGAAAATCTACAGGCAGCTCAAGTTTATATGCATTATCATTTATTTTCTCTAACACCTTGAAAGGACCATCAGCACATGGCATTAGCTTTGACTTGCGCAAATTAGGAAACCTATCCTTACGCAAATGTAACCAAACAAGATCTCCAAGTGCAAAGACAACACGTTTTCCACCCTTATCTCCAACAAGTTTATATTTAGCATTCATGCGCTCAATATTTTCCTTAGTTAACTCATGCATTTTTAAGTTCGATTCAACACGTTGTTTAGCATCAAAATTAACCTTCTCCGAAGATGGAAGAGGCAACAAATCAATAGGTACACGAGGTAGGAAGCCATAGACAATTTCAAAAGGGCACATCTTAGTAGTAGAATGCAACGAACGATTATAAGCAAATTCAATATGAGGCAAGCATTCTCCCCACATTTTCTTGTTATTCTTCAAAACAGCCCTAAGCATAGTAGACAAAGTTCTATTGACTACTTCAGTTTGTCCATCAGTTTGGGGGTGACAAGTAGTACTAAAAAGCAGTTTAGTCCCCAACTTAGCCCATAAAAATCTCCAAAAGTGGATAAGAAATTTAGTATCACGATCTGAAATAATAGTATTTGGCACACCATGCAAGCGAATAATTTCACGAAAGTACAAATCAGCAACATTAGCAGCATCATCGCTTTTATGACATGGTATAAAGTGTGCCATCTTCGAGAACCTATCCACGACAACAAATATGCTATCCATCCCCTTCTTTGTTCGAGGTAAACCCAAAACAAAGTCCATAGATATATCGTCCCAAGGAACACTAGGGACAGGCAAAGGCATATATAAACCATGAGGATTGAGTTGTGACTTAGCTGTTTGACATGTAGTGCAGCGAGCAACAAAACGCTCAACATCCCGTCTCATCTTTGGGCAAAAGAAATGTGTAGCAAGTACGTCCTCCGTCTTCTTCATGCCAAAGTGTCCCATTAATCCTCCTCCATGCGCCTCTTGCAACAACAAAAGATGAACAGAGCTAGCTAGAATGCATAGCTTGTTAGCACGAAACACAAATCCATCATTAACGACGAACTTGTTCCATGTTCTCCCTTCTTTACAATTCTGCAATACATCTTTAAATTCAACATCATGCAGATATTCATCTTTGATGGTCCCCAAACCAAATATTTTAAAGTCAAGTTGTGAAAGCATAGTATAGCGACGAGACAATGCATCAGCAATAACATTTTCTTTTCCCTTCTTGTGTTTAATAACGTAAGGGAAAGTCTCTATGAATTCAACCCATTTAGCATGTCTACGGTTCAGTTTTGCTTGACTTTTAATGTGCTTCAAAGATTCAAGATCAGAATGTATAACAAATTCTTTGGGCCATAAATAATGTTGCCATGTTTCCAAAGTCCGAACAAGAGCATATAATTCCTTATCATAAGTAAAATAATTCAGACTAGGCCCACTCAATTTTTCAGAAAAGTATGCAACTGGTTTACCATCTTGTAATAACACACCTCCAAACCCAATTCCACTAGCATCACATTCAAGCTCAAAAGTTTTATTAAAATCATTAAGTTGGAGTAAAGGAGCATGTGTCAACTTATCTTTCATACCATGAATGCTTCTTCCTGTGCAGTACCCCAAACAAAAGGCACATCCTTCTTTGTCAGCTCATTGAGAGGTGCAGCAATGGTGCTGAAATCTCTCACAAAACGCCGATAGAATCCAGCGAGGCCAAGGAAACTCCTCACGTGTGTGACCGTTTTGGGTTGCGGCCAACGCTCAGTAGCTTCAATCTTGGCTTTATCAACCTCAGTTCCCTGTGTAGTAACAACATAGCCAAGAAAAGAGACTCGGTCGGTGCAAAAGGTGCACTTTCCAAGGTTACCAAACAAACGTGCATCACGTAGAGCAATAAAAACAGCACGTAAATGTTCCAAATGTTCCTCCAAAGATCTGCTATAAATCAATATATCATCAAAGTATACTACCACAAATCGTCCAATGAAAGCACGTAAAACTTCATTCATTAATCTCATGAAAGTACTATGTGCATTAGTTTACCCAAAAGGCATGACTAACCACTCATATAATCCAAACTTAGTTTTAAGTGATGTTTTCCATTCATCTCCCAATTTCATACGAATTTGATGGTATCCACTACGCAAATAAACTTTGGAGAATATTGTAGAGCCACTCAATTCATCAAGCATATCATCTAGCCTAGGAATAGGATGACAATAACGAATAGTAATATTATTAATGCCTCTACAATCAACACACATACGCGACGTACCATCCTTTTTAGGCACTAGTATAATAGGAACAACACAAGGACTAAGGGATTCGCGTATATAACCTTTGACGAGTAGCTCCTTTACTTGATGCATAATCTCCTTCATCTCTTCTGGATTGGTACGGTATGGTGCACGGTTGGGTAGCGATGCACCTGGAATTAAGTCAATCTGATGCTCAATCCCTCGAATAGGTTGTAATCCCGGTGGCACGTCTTGTGGAAATACGTCGGCGAACTCCTGCAAAATGTTAGTGATAGTAGGAGGCAAAGTGGAAGGCACGTCCTCGAATGAAAATAATGCCTCTTTGCACACGAAAGCATAGCAAACAGATTTGCTTAAATCTAGATCATCAATATCAGATTTGGTGGCAAGTGAACATCCACTTCTTAATCAAATCTACCATGGTGTACATTTTTTTTATCAAATTGCCATGGTCTACCAAGTAATAAGGAACATGCTTGCATGGGTACCACATCACAATCAACATAATCAGCATATGTGGAGATACTAAAATGCACAGGAACATTACGTATTACCTTAACCTTGCCGCTGTTGTTGAACCATTGGATGTAGTAAGGATGTGGATGTGGTCTTGTGGTGAGAGATAGCTTCTCCACCATCTCCATGCTAGCCAAGTTGTTGCAGCTCCCTCCATCTATGATGACGCGAAGAGAACGTTCTTTCAGAACTCCCTTTGTATGGAACAAATTATGCCTCTGATTTTGCTCCGCTTTTGTGACCTGCACACTCAAAACACGTTGAGCAACTAAACATTACTACCTGTCAGCGTCTTCAGGAGCCATGTATTGCGTCTCATTATCAGAATCATCTCCACCGTCTTCTTCACGTGTAATAAGAGCCAAAATCTCCTCATCATAGTCACTAGCGGACTCATAACCACCATCCTCAGTAGCAATCATCACACGCTGAGAGGGGCATTTGCTCGCATAGTGACGACGACCAGTGCAATGACGACATATAACATCATGTCTTGGCCCATTGGATGCCATGGATGAAGAAGAGTTCTGCGCAGGACCGGAAGGTGTACTCCTGGTTGATGGTGTTGGTGCCTATTTGCTTTTATCATGGCTAGAAGTGACGGATGAAGTAGGCGGTGGTGCAGCTGGACGTATCGAAGTAGATGATGCACGCGGTGTCCATGATGAAGGTCGACCTGCAGAAAAATTAGTTCGTGCCAAGGCCTGTCGATCCTGCACTTCACGTTCAGGTCTGGAAGCAAGATGGAATAAACGAGTGATATTAATATACTCCTTATACTCTAGAATTGTCTGAATATATCTATTTAAACCACCTATAAAATGTGCAAGCATAGCCTCATTGTCCTCAACAATACCACATCTAATCAGGCCAGTTCGTCATTCCTGATAATATTCCTCTACGGAATTTTTTCCTTGTCTTAAACGCAGCAATTTCTGAAGTAATTCACGTTGATAATATGGTGGAACCCAACGAGTACGCATAGCAGTTTTCAAAGCAGCCCAGGTAGTTGGAATATTATCCGGATGTAATCTACAATATTCACACCACCACACACAAGCAAAACTAGTGAAAGCACAAAGAGCAGCAGCAACACGTCTCTCCTCGGGATATTTTCAACATGTAAAACGTTGTTCGGTTTCTAACTCCCAAGTAAGATATATATCAGGAACATATCTACCCTCAAATGGTGGAATATTAAATTTTAGTTTAGGGAGATGGTCATGATCGCGTACCTGAGGGTATGGTGCAGCCCTACCATTACGATTATTTGCATGTGGACGACCTGGTAGTTGTGGTGCTGGTTGTTGCATGTAAATCTGATTTTGATCAACCTCATCCTCGTAAATCCCCGCGTAATCGTCCTCCTCCTCAGCAGCAGCAAGATCCACAGAAGTATCAACAGCAGCACCAACAACTTGGCCAAGCTGAAGAGCGACACGGCTCGCTTTGCGGAGGGCGGTTTCGCGATGTGAAGGTAGTTGTTGTTGTTATTGCAATGGTGCTGCCGGTGGAGGTAGACGCGCAAGCACTTCAGCGAATTTGGCATCCAACTTGGTGTCAATTGACTTCTCAATGCCATCCATCCTCGCTAGTGCGTTGTCAAAACTGGTCATCACATATTCTACCTGTTGACCCATCATTTGCTGAAATTTATCATGCAACTCCTTGTTCGTCATGTTCTCCCAGTCAGTCTCGTCGACTTGTGATCCTGGCATGGTTAGCAGCAATAGAAACACACAAAAATATGATCCTACAGACTACTAGAAAATGGTGGTGGTCGAGCATCACAAATCCGTCAAGCAAATCTCAAATTCTTACCAGTTCTTACCCAGCAGCAGGTGGTGATCGGCAACCGTGGTAGTCAATACTCTCAAAGGTTGGATAAAGCGATTACCAGGGAGAGTCAAACGCACAACGTAGATGTATGTGGAGCTAGGAAGGCTTATAAGATGGTAGGAAAAAAGGGTCATCAATAATCAATTTAAAGATGCAAAGTTGAATAAACGCTCAACGACGGTACAATGTTGGTCCTAGGCTAGACCGTGCTAGAGACGCGAGCCTAGAACACTAACAAAATCACGGCGCTGCACGTAATCAAGGGGAAAGCACACTCTGAATATTTTTCGCTCTTTTTTTTGCGCTCCTTATTTTTTTGCCGAAAATCACTATAATGGCGAGTGTCTCAAAACACTTCCCAAGTCAAACTAAGATGATAGGCACGAAATTTTTTTGACGATTTTTTTTCGGAATCAGGGCAGCGATGACGAAAAAGTGTGGTAAAATAACAGTATGGTGGCACGTGTCTCAAAAGACTCAGAAAAGCCCAATAATAGGATAGGGAAAAATATTTTCACCTCTCGAAATTTTGGCCTAAAAACTGCCCGGGGGTCTCCTACTCAGGCAAGGAAACACGAAACCGAAACTAGATGGATCTCGAAAGCCAATCTAAAACAAAAAGAACTCGGATTGGTGGTGGATATGTGGTGGTAAAATATGGCAGCGGTGGTGGTATATGGCAGAGGTGGTGGTATATGGATACGAATTGGTGGTGGTATATGGATACGGATCGGTGGTGGTATGTGGCAGTAGCGATGAAGATGTTGCGGCGGCGGCGCGACAACTTATGACCAGAACTCGAAACTCTAAAAGACTAGACGCTAAGACCAGCAACTTGACACGACGATGCAACCGCAAATTCAACTAAGCAAACACGGAAAAGATTATGCAATGGCTCAGACTAGCTCGGATATGATGAACTAAGCCTAATTGTTTTTGGCTTTTTCGTGGACAGTAGGTATGAAGAACAGACTCGATCTAATCTACGAAAAATTGTAAAATCTCACCGAGCAACCTGGAAATATGATACCACTTGATAGAGGCAAAGGTGTCCCGTCTTTCGATGAGATGGTGGCTATCGTTTTTGATGGAGTATACTTTGACGATCCGACTACGAACGTGCGAGGATGTCACGCCTTAGCAATCGCTAAACCGACTCCGAGAAGTTATTGACCACGCCGGAGCACGATCAACCTGACCACGAGGGTCTATTTCCTGCAAGCAAACAAAGAACAAGCAAGAAACTAAGATTGCAATCTGGATATTGCGAATATAAGATGAAAGCTTTATTGATCAAGGTGGGGTTCTATGACGTCTTTGTCTGGTCGTTGAACACAAACAAAGTACGCGAAGTTGCAGCTAAGGTGAACTTTAATCTAAACAAAACCCAATATCTAAACGACACCCTAAGGGCTATATGTATGGGGGGAAGAGGGGGGAATTTCGTGGCCCTTGGTGGAGGGGTACGAAACCAACCCTAACTCTTGTTTCCCCACACATACGGACTCTAAAAACAGCCTATACTCAAGTATTTCGAAATTACATGGGCCTGGCCCAGTAATAAGGTGACGCAGCACCTATAATAGCCTCTTGACAAAATTTATGATGTGCCATCTTGTATATTTCGTCCAAGGCTTCACGCACTCATTATGGTGGCTTTAATGTCCTAAAATCATCACTTGTAACTCCATTCTTGTTCCCCTTGCGCATGCCATCATCTCCATGCTTGATCTTGCTGCAATGTTCATCCTTCTTGTCCAAGCTAGGCCCTTCATTTGTAAGCAAGACAAATGTATCCAATTTAGGTAGCATCATATTCTCATGAACATTAGAATCATTACCAAGAAACGAAAGTACCTGGTAATTTAATTGGCGTGTGCGAGCTCTAGTAATTGGTCTTTTATATGTGTCAGTTGGAGCTGTGGGTGTAACCTTGTTAGTGATGTCCTCATCACCCCATGTACACCACTCGGACGCAAGGTGATCCCGTTCCTCGATGCTTCCCCTTTCTTTTCTCGCGAGACATGGATGCTACTTTAAGCGCGGACTTTGTGCATGCTCAGGAACACCCAAGGAGACAATGGAGAACCCAAGGACCAAGGCCAAGGTGTGCGGGAGAGAAGGAAGAAGGGCCAGCACCTACAGGCCCCGGACATCCGGCCCCCAGGCCTGGACATCCGGCGCCCCTTCACAGAAGCGAGCCTCGCGAGCCCGGACATCCGGCCCCATGCCCCGGACATCCGGCTCCTCCCGAAGCCCCGGGCATTCGGCCCCTTCGCAGGAAATTCGGCCCCTCATCACAGAAGGCAACCGAAGCCGGCCACGCTCAGTCCGGACATCCGGCCAGAGGCCCGGACATCCAGCTCCTCGCGAGCCGCCGGACATCCGGCCCCCGGCCCGAACATCCGGCGCCTGCCTGCGCACAGAGACGGGCCTGAGGCCCATGTATCCCTCTCCCACTTACCCCTTCGTGGACCTAGACTATATATACTCCTCCACCTCCTCCTAGTTAGGGTTAGCTTAGGTTTAGCTCATTTAAGACAGAGCTTTGCTCATCCACTAGTGGTTCATTTCCTTGTGAGTGACTGCGGCCCCTCGACGGAGAAGATCCACACGGATTCAAGACCTCCTCATGGAGAAGATCCCGCGGGATACCCCAAGACCTCCTCGTGGAGAAGAACTAGTTACCCTTTGTATCGTCTCTTGTTGATCATGGATCTTGTATCTCTTTGTGTTTCGACGATCTAGCATATGTGTGACTTGTTCTTGTTTTTTTGAGTGATTCTCTTGTGTTTCCCCTCGTGTTCCCCCTCGTGTTCTTCGTGTTCTTCGTGGGATCCCCTCCATTTCGTGAAAGATCGGCCATCTAGGGTTCCACCCTACATCAGTGTCATTCTCATCAACGCGATAGCACTTGTATTTGGGAGTACCCTTAGAAATACCATGTTTCACTTTCTGCACCATAGCATCACTGAGTTGGGCCTCACGGATTTGATCTTCCAAGGTAGGAACAACTTGAAGGTTTGCAAGAAAGCCTTGCGGAACAACTTGGAGGTTGAGCTTCCTGAATAATTCACAAAGTTCTGGCTAGAACAGTTTGAGAAGGAGACTGTTGCAATACGCCTTTCTGCTCAAGGCATCCGCAATGACATTGGCCTTGCCAGGTGTGTACTCAATGCTTGGATCATACTCTTGAATCATCTCAACCCAACGAGTCTGGCGAAGGTTAAGGTTTGGCTGTGTTAAGATGTATTTCAAGCTCTTGTGATCGGTGAAGATGTCCCCTTTTCTGCCCAAGAGAAGGTGTCTCCACGTGATCAAGGCATGTACAACTGCTGCTAGCTCGAGATCATGTGTGGGGTAATTCTTCTCGTTTGGTTTCAATTGACGAGAAGTGTACAGCACAATCTTCTTGTCTTGCATGAGAACACCACCAAGACATTGCAATGAAGCATCACAAAAGATTTCATAAGGCTTGGACTCATATGGAGGAGTAAGAACCGGAGCAGAAATGAGCTTCTCTTTGAGTGTTTTGAATGCCACATCACAATCAGGAGTCCATGAGTACTTGATATTTTTCTGCAACAGGTTGGAAAGATGATGTAGGGTGGAACCCTACGTAGCCGATCTTTCATGAAAAGGAGGGATCCCGAGGAAGAACACGAGGGGCACGAGGAAAAACACAAGAGAGACAAGGAGAAAACACTCAAATCAACCAACTTAGGTCACACAAATGCTAGATCCGGGTACAAAAAGTGCGATACACGATACACGATGAACTAAGGACGATACAAGTAGTGGTAGTCATCTCCGTGAGGAGGTCTTGATGTTCTTCTCCGCATAGGAGGTCTTGAATCCGGTGGATCTTCTCCGAGGAGGCCGCGGTCTCGTAGGAGAGGGACCACTAAGGCTTTGGTATGAGCTAACACAAAGCTAACCCTAGATAGTTTAGGTAGAGTTCTATATATAGGCTAGGACGGGCGAAGGGGTACATGGGCCTCGGCCCAACATCATGCACGCAGGCACTTTCCGGATGATCCGGGCTTCGGGGGTCCGGATGATCCGGGGCGGCGTCCGTATGATCCGGACGTGTCTGAACTGCCGAGGGTGGTCCGGATATCCGGGACTTGGTCCGTACTTCCGGGTTCGTCCGGATGATCCGGCCTAGGGTCCGGTTGATCCGGCTTCAGCTTGAGTTCTCGGGTGTCCTCGGGCACATTTGCCGGATCGTCCGGGACATCGTCCGGATCGTCCCGGCTGGCTGAGTTTCGGCCGATTTTCTCCTCCTTCTTCCCCTTTCGATTCTTCTTGTTCCTTGGCTTCTCCATGGTTGCTCCTGAGGTGCCTGAGTATGCAAAGAGTCTCTGATGAGGGCAGCAACCATGGCTCATGTGAATCAAAGTGACGTAGAGAGAGGAGTGAAGTCACCTTGGTCTTGAGAGCTCGTGAGACGATGGTAGGTCCATGGGGATGATCTTGGGATGCTCCGCATCATCTCCCCTCCCTTGGGAAAGACCCGACCTCGGATCAAAATCTTCATCACCATGGAAAGTGGAGAGATCCTTGACGTTGAAGACATCGCTCATGTTGTACTTGTCGCATGGAAGGTCGAGCTTGTATGCATTGTTGTTGTTGCATGCTAGCACCTTGAAGGGTGCGTCGGCCCGTGGTAGTAGTTTGTACTTTCGCTCGTGGGGGAAACGGTCCTTGCGAAGATGTAGCCATACGAGATCTCCCGGTTGGAACACCATAGGCTTCTTGTTGGCGTTGAGCTTGGACGCTAGTCGATGTACTTGCCTCTCGATTGTTGCCCTTGTATCTTCATGCACTTTGTTGAGATAGCTTGCTCGAGCACTTGCGTCCAAGTTGATGCGTTCTTGTAGAGGTAGAGGTAGGAAGTCCAATGGAGACAACGGGTTGAAGCCGTAGACGACCTTGAAAGGGGACTTGCCGGTAGTCGAATGTCTTGCGCGGTTGTAGGCGTACTCGGCGATGGGCAAGCATTGCTCCCATTCCTTGATGTTCTTCTTGATCAACACGTGAAGAAGCATCGAAAGCATGCGGTTCGTCACCTCCATTAGGCCGTCGGTTTGCGGATGATATGCCGAAGAGAAGAGGAGCTTGATGCCGAGTTTGGCGCATAGAGTCTTCCAAAAGTAGCTCAAGAACTTGACGTATCGGTCCGACATGATCTTCTTGGGCACTCCATGTAACGAATGATTTCCCTACAAAAGAGATTTGCCACATGTGAAGCATCGTCGATCTTGTTACAAGGAATGAAATGAGCCATTTTAGAGAATCTATCCACGACAACAAACATGGAATCTTTTCCATTTTGAGTCTTAGGCAATCCAAGTACAAAGTCCATGCTTATGTCTTCCCATGGATGGAATGGAATAGGAAGTGGCATGTAAAGACAATGAGATTGAGCTTTTGACTTAGCTTTGCGACATGTAGAGCATCGGTTGGTGAGGCGTGAGACGTCACGTAGCATCTTGGGCCATAAGTAGTTCTTGGAGAGCGTAGCAAATGTCTTGTCGCGACCAAAGTGTCCCATGAGTCCTCCTCCGTGAGATTCCTACAAAAGGAGCAAACGAAGCAAAGACTCGTGTCGGTGTACAAAAAGGGGGGGTACACTTTTTGTACCCCTATGACTGTGCACGGGCAGTCTGAGCCACGGGCACCGCCGCACCAAGCAACGCAAGGGAGGTAAGCCAGGGTAAGACCGAAGCTCAAGGGAACTGAAGCAACACCAAAGCCAAGACCACAAAGAGCGAAGGGACGAAGCGGGTTCCCCCGGCAAGATCCTTGCCGGGAGCCAGTTTTAGCAGCCCTAGCAAGATCCTTGCCGGGGCCGTCTTTAGCTGCCCCGGCAAGACCCTTGCCGCGGCAACCCGCCCCACGCCTACGGAGCAAATCACCCTTGAGTCCACTGCCCACATGGGGCAAGGATTCGGGAGACATCCCCGCGGTGGCATGCAGATCTTTGTGAAGACATTCAAGATCAGATACGCACTAAGAAGACGACGACCCTTGGTGGGATCCCAGCCAAGGAAGACCACAAGACCTCCGGCAAGCACCTTGCTGGGGATGGCAGCAGGCGCCGCGGCAAGACCCTTGCCGGGGCCCCGGCAAGGCCCTTGCCGAGGACATCCGCAGGGCCACCATCAGGCCAATGCCGACTAAACTTCCACCGCCTTACGCAGCTGCCGACCCAACCAGCTGGGCAGGTACCTGCATGGTGACATGCGGATCTTCATGAAGACCAAACATTGCGCCACCTCAGCTGCCTGCCTGCCTACATGTCATCTCAGGCATCGCTGGCCAGGGCGCGTGTCGACACAAGGAGGAGCGGCGACGGACAAGACAGATCTCTCCCCCGTCCCCGATAAAGCAAGGACACCTAAGCAAGACGCATTAAATGCACCTTGTCATGTAATGCGAGGGATAAACTTGCATCACTTTACCCTTTCCACCTCATGTGTGCCACTGTGGCAACCCCTATTTCTATAAAAGGAGGCCCGAGGCGACCCGGAGGAGGATTCGGCTTTTTGGAGCTCCTCACGCCCCATAGCTAGCTGAAGAACACAAACATACAATCCACCAAAGCAGTAGTAGGGTTTTACACATCCTCGCGGCCCTAACCTGGATAAACGAACCGTGTGCTATCTGTTTGATCCGCTCTTCTCTCAACCCAGCACCTCGCAACCGTAGTAGGGATTCTTGTGATCCCATAGGTGTCGTTCCCAATACACCGACATCTTTGGCGCGCCAGGTAGGGGGCGCAGTTGTGAGAATCGGCTCTAGCAGTTAGCCCAGCACTCCTTCGTCTTCGTGGCTCTTTGAGAAGGAAGGAGGACGGAAGATCAGCACTCGAGCGGCCACAAACAGGAGCTAAGTTACATTGAACCCCGGATATTACCATTCTATTATATGAAGTTATTATTCTCGGAGCTGTCGTCCTTTGTACAAAAAGAAACCTGCACGCAAATGGGGCCCTTCCCGATAGGCAATGCCTTTGTTCTGTTTCGAGTCCGCTCAACGGTTCAAATGGCTGTGTTGGAAACGGTAGGGTAGCCTTCCGCAATTGGCAAGGCTCTCGACTCTGACTCGAGTCAAACTCGACAGTTCGAGCGGCTGCGTTAAGGGTGGTAAGGTGGCTCACCCAGCAGCACGCTTACCCGGCATGCCAATGGGGATCCGTCCCCAAAACACCGCCTTGGGTTTCCGCGCCGGCAATACTTTGTTAGCTCCCTCTTGCAGGGGTCTAGATCGAGGTACTCCGATGTGCAGAAATTGCTCTTCGGCCTTCTTATGGCCTTGAGGAAGCTGTGTCACTACTTCCAGGCGCACGAGATCACTGTCGTCACTCGCCTCCCTCTACAACGGATATTGCACAATCCAGATGCAACGGGAAGAATTGTAGAGTGGGCACTGGAGCTGTCCAGCTTTGGCCTCAAGTTTGAAAGTACCTCGACGATTCAAAGCCGAGTCCTGGCAGAGTTCGTTGAAGAATGGACGGCGACGCCTGATGAAGAAGTCCAGGAAACTGCTCTCCCCGGCAAAGAGGCGAGTTGCAACTGTATCATATACTTTGATGGAGCTTTCTCCTTACAGGGCGCTGTCGGGGAAACTGATCCACGAACACCTATGGGACCGGCGGGCCGAGTCCCTTTCGGTTTGGCGGGGGCGGAGATCGCACGAAGAGCAGATCGAGGCGAAGCACACGAGCAGTTTATCCAGGTTCGGGCCGCACAGATGCGTAAAACCCTACTCCTGCTTTGTGGTTTGTATTGAGTTCTTGGCTCGGGAGCGCTGGAAGCTTCAGTACACACCAGCAGCTAACGAGACCGAGCGTGAGAGTTCTGAGTGTCCGAACCACCCCTCTACGTTGTGCATGGGCCTCCTTTTATATCCTCAAGGGGTCACCGACAGGTGGCAACGCAGATGAGGGTAAAAAAGGGAAAGTATTGCGGTTGGTACAGCTACCTGTACAGTGTTCCATACCTAACCCTGACGACAGGGGACAAGGGCATTAAATGCCCATCGCCATCGCCCGAACAGTGCAAAAAGGTGCCGTCAGGGTCGCCACCGTTCGCCACGATAGCAACCTTGTCAGCGCCGCTTGCCACCGCGTACCCCTGGCTGCACAGCCTCCCGCCACGTACGCCTGGAAGGGTCCCAGAGCGACACGTGGGTGGATGTGCTGGAGCGCTGGTACAGGGTGGTAGCTCGCCGCGGCAAGCACCTTGCCGCGGTCGTTGTCTTGTCGCGTCCGGGAGCTTGTCGCTCACCGGGCCTTGCCGGGACGCGTTGCGCGTCGCGGCAAGTTCCTTGAGATGCCTTGGTTGGCCTTCCCGGCAAGCTCCTTTTGCTGGGGCCTTGTCTCCTTGGCTTGAATACTTTGTTCTTGAATGGCTCCAAAGGAACCACGGAGGACCTTGGCGGTCACCCGGCAAGCCTTGCCGCGGGGCGCTGCGACTGCTCGTGCACAAGTTCGGGATACTAAGGGTACCCCTACTCTAGTACACCGACAGGAGCCCCCGGGCCTGGGCCACACACGGTGTCGAGCGCTGTTGGGCCAGGCCCAAAACAGTGCACAGGCACGCGCGGCCTGAGTCACGCCGTATCTTACTTCGTCTCCACCGCGCTCTCCCCGAACGGCACGCGTTGATTGCGGCATCGTGGGAGAGATCGTGGGTGGTCTCTTTATTCGGAAATGTGGAACGTCCGCCCCCTCCCTCCTTATAAGCAGGCGAAACAGGGGCAGTTCGTCCATTCGCCCGTTGCTACTCCAATCCTCGAAAACCTCCGCCGCTCCCCTTCTTCCCAAAGCTTGAAAGAGAGCAGCGCTCCGCCCCCCACAACCACCAGCACCACCAACGCCGTTGACCTCCCTCGCCACTTCCGCCATGGCTCCGAAAACCGAGAAGGGGAAGGGTGTGAAGTCAGCCGAGGCGCAGCGGCTCGCGGCGCTGCGAAAGGAGCGGGCAATTCCCCCCCCCC
>LR738712.1:340266539-340277997 GCA_902687465.1 Secale cereale
CCCCCCCCCCCGGCAAACTTGTGGGCGAGGGAACTTTCCTTTGCTTGAGAAAAAGAAAGAAGAGAAAATAACAATATGGAGCTTTAAGGCTCGTTATTGCTTACCGGGGGTAGGTGCTGCACAAAGTGTCAGATAACACATTTAAACAATAGAAAGCATGAAATTGACAAGATGTGCGGAGCACATGAGCTTTACTTATGCACGGGGTCTGCGCCCGGCTTTGTACAAAGGATTATATGCAACAGCGGCAAGACTTGTACAAAAGGTGGTTGCCTTACGGGTAAAACTTACGAAGATGCTCGATGTTCCAGGAGTTGCTCACCGGAAAGCCATCTTCGGTCTCAAGGTGGACAGCGCCAGGCCTAGTGACTCATTTCACCCGGTAAGGGTCTTCCCACTTCGGCGTCAACTTGTTGGAATTCTTGGCGGACTGAACGCGCCGAAGAACAAGGTCGCCTTCCTCGAGACTTCTGGCGTTAACTTTGCGGCTATGGTAGCGGCGCAAAGCTTGCTGGTATCGAGCAGCTCGTACAGCATCCTGAAGATGGTCTTCCTCAAGGAGCAGCGCGTCATCTTGTCGCAGCTGCACTTGCTCAAGCTCATCATAAGCAAGCACTCGAGGTGACCCATATACAAGTTCCGTGGGGAGAACTGCCTCCGCTCCATAGACTAGAGCGAAAGGTGGCTGTCCAGTGGCTCGATTTGGCATCGTCCTGATCGACCAAAGAACCACCGGCAGCTCCTCGATCCAGTTTCTTCCGCACTTGTTGAGCTTGTCGAAAGTTCTAGTCTTGAGGCCACGCAGCACTTCAGCATTTGCCCTCTCCGCTTGACCGTTGCTTCTCGGGAGAGCAACAGAAGCGAAGCAGACCTTGGCGCCAAGATCTTGGATGTACCGCATGAAGGTGCGGCTCGTGAATTGCGTACCGTTGCCGGTGATGATCCTGTTAGGGATCCCGAAACGGCAAACAATCGACCTGAAGAACATGACTGCTGACTGTGCTGTCACCTTCCTCACTGCTTCCACTTTTCCGGCCACTTTGTGAACTTGTCGATTGCAACGTACAAGTACTCAAAGCCCCCGACTGCGTGGGGAAAGGGGCCGAGGATGTCGAGCCCCCAGACCGAAAATGTCCAGGATAAAGGGATCGTCTGGAGAGCTTGAGCTTGCTGGTGTATCTGCTTGGAATGGAACTGGCATGCTTCACACTTGGTTACTTGTGCAGTTGCATCCTGGAGGGCTATCGGCCAAAAGAAACCTTGCCGGAATGCTTTGCCGGCAAGTGCTCTTGCGCCATTGTGGTGACCACATATGCCTCCATGTATCTCGGCCAACAGCTTTTGTCCGTCTTCCCGGTGAATACACTTCAATTTCACACCGTTGAGTCTTGTTCTGTACAGTGTGTTGTCAACAAACTTGTACATACTTGACTGCCGGGCTACTCTTTCCGCTTCTTCTTGCTCTTCGGGAAGTTCTCCTGTCTGAAGGAAACGGACAATCTGCTGTGCCCATGCTGGAGCTTGCGGCTCGACAACAAGGACTAAAGACACATCTGCTGCTGCGGGAACATCCGCTTCTACGGCGAGAACCTGCGGCTCAGCCGGAGCTTGATGTTCCCCGACAAGCTTGCCGGAGCAAAACTTGTCGGGAGCATCTGCTTCAACGGAACAAACCCTAGGGCTTGCCGGAGCAGACTGCCCCTCAGCGCTCTTGGTGTTGATCTTGGGGACCTTCTTGGCAGCGGCTTCGGGAAGCTCTGCCGAAAAATAGTCACCAGAAATCAACTTCCTCTTCTTGCTCTGTCCAGTTGATGGTGTTACATATGGTTGAGTCAGCTTGAGCACAAAGATCCCTGGTTCCACAGGTAACTTAAGTGCGGCGCACTTTGACAGGCCATCGGCGACATCGTTCTGAGCTCTTGGAATATGCTCCATCTATAGGCCGTCAAAGTGCTCTTCTAGCTTTCTCACTTCATCGACGTAAGCTTCCATCAACGGACTCTGATAATTCTTTTTCACTTGGCGGACGAGAAGCTGCGAGTCACCCCTGACAATGAGCTTCTTGATCCCATGGTCTGTCGTGATCCTGAGACCGGCAAGCAAACCTTCGTACTCTGCGGTATTGTCCGTTGCTTGCTCCTTGGGAAAGTGCATCTGGACTACGTACTTGAGGTGCTCTCCGGTGGGTGCGACAAGCAGCACGCCAGCACCGGCGCCTTGCAGCGAGAAGGCACCATCAAAGTACATCAGCCACTCTTTGCTTGCTTCCTTGACGGGGATGCTTGTTTCTGGAATCTCTTCATCTGGTGTTGGCGTCCACTCTGCTATGAATTCTGCCAATGCTCTGCTTTGGATAGTTGAAGTGCTTTCAAACTTGAGGCCAAAGCTTGACAGTTCCAGTGCCCACTCAACAATCCTGCCTGTTGCTTCTGGATTCTGCAGTATCCTCTTCAGCGGAAAGCGAGTGACAACTGTGATATCATGTGCTTGGAAGTAATGGCGCAGCTTTCTCGAGGCCATGAGGAGGCCGAAAAGCAATTTCTGCACACCAGAGTACCTTGACCTAGCCCCCTGTAGAAGGGAACTAACAAAGTAAACTGGGCGCTGCACCATCCTCTTCCATATCTCCTGCGCAGATCCATCTTTGTCGGGACCAGAGCTTGTCGGGGAAGCCCCCTGCTTGTCGCTGGATGCGTTTGCCGCGGTTGCTGGCTCATCGTCTGCCTCCCTCTCCACTACTAATGCAGCACTAACCACTTGATTGGTTGTCGCTAGATACAACAGCAACTTCTCTTGTGGCTTAGGTGCGACAAGTATTGGAGTGGAGGACAGGTATTTCTTCAAGTCTTGCAGCGCGGCCTCCGCTTCCGGAATCCATTTCATTGGACCTTCCTTTTTCAAAATTTTGAAAAACGGCAGGGCGCGCTCAGCAGACTTAGAAATAAACCTGCTGAGAGCAGCCACGCAACCGGCAAGTCTTCGTACATCCTTGACGTGCTTTGGTGCTTCTATCTGCTCAATGGCCTTGATCTTGTCGGGATTGGCTTCAATTCCCCTCTGAGACACGAAGATCCCGAGAAGCTTGCCGGAAGGGACTCCAAACACACAACTTCTCGGGGTTGAGCTTGAGGCTGATCTTGCGCAGATTTGCAAAGGTCTCGTCTAAATCTTGAATCAGGGTTGTCCTGTCCTTGCTCTTGACCACTATGTCATCCACGTAGGCTTCCACATTTCTGTGAATTTGTGGCTCAAAAGCGGTATGGACTACCCTTGCAAATGTTGAACCAGCATTCTTCAAACCGAAAGGCATCCGTATGAAACAGTACGTGCCACATGGAGTGATGAATGCGGTCTTCTCCTCATCCTCTTCTGCCATGAAGATCTGATGGTATCCTGAGTATGCGTCAAGAAATGAAAGCAAGTCACATCCGGCCGTGGAGTCAACAATCTGGTCAATGCGCGGCAAGGGAAATGGGTCTTTGGGACAAGCTTTATTCACATCGGTGAAGTCGATACAAAGCCTCCATTTCCCGTTTGCATTGCGCACGACTACAGGATTGGCCAACCACGTAGGATGGAGCACTCCTCTGATGAGGCCTGCTACTTCCAACTTCTTGATCTCTTCTGCGATGAATTCTTGGCACTCCACTGCTTGTTTCCTGACTTTCTGCTTGACGGGCCGCGCATGAGGATAGACGGCAAGATGGTGCTCAATCACTTTCCTGGGAACACCGGGGATGTCAGACGGTTGCCACGCAAACACATCGACATTCGCCCGCAGGAAAGCAATGAGCGCGCTTTCCTATTTAGGGTCAAGTGTGGCACTGATGGTGAAGGTACCACCAGTGCCGTCCTCCTTGGCGGACACCTTCTTGGTCTCTGGCAGAGCTGCCATTGTCTTCTTACATTTGCCGGTGGAGCTCGATGGTGCGTCCTCGACGGTAGCGCGGCACTCCGAAGAGGTGCGCTTGCCGGAGTGGGCATCAGAGCTCTTGCCAGACTTGGTCTTCTTAATCTCCCCCCCCGGGAGCTCCAGCAGCAAGTGTCTTGCGATCTGTTGCGGCTGCTGCTTCCCGGTAAATCTTGTCGGCGCAGATAAGTGCATCCTTCTTGTCGCCAGGGACAGAGATGACACTTATCAGGCCTGGCATCTTCAGCATATTGTATGCATAGTGAGAGGCTGCCATGAACTTGGCGAGTGCTGGACGGCCAAGTATCCCATTGTAAGGTAATGGAAAATCGGCGACGTCAAAAGTGACCCTCTCAGTCCTGAAGTTCAGCTCGCCGCCAAATATTACTGGCAACGTGATCTTCCCCTTTGGCTTGCTCCTTCCCGGTTTGATTCCTTAGAATGTGCCGGTCTCTTCGAGCTCGCTGTCAGGGATCTGGAGTTTCTGGAGTACAGCAGAGGAGATCAGGTTCAAGCCGGCCCCGCCGTCAACTAGCATCTTAGTGACCTTAAGGTTGCGGATAGTTGGTGAAACCAACATCGGCAAGCACCCGACCGCAGTTGTGCGATCAGGGTGGTCCTCAATATCAAAGATGATAGGCGTGCTGGACCATTTTAGAAGCTTGCACGATTCGACAGGTGGTTCTGCTGCATTGACTTCCCGCACCCACTGCTTGAGTTGGCGGTGTGAAGTATGTAGAGAAGCACCGCCGTCAATGCACAAGACCTTTGTGGCTTTCTGGAACTCCCGCTCACTGTTCTCGACATCATCCATGTCTTCATCGTCGTCGTCGTCTTCATCCTTGTCGCGGCCGCGGGGAGGTCTGTCACCTTGCCGCTGCTTGGCCTTGTCGCGGCGTCCTCCCCGGCCGTTGAATGATCGCTTCTGGCCAGATCCTCCATCACCTCCTTGGGCCTTCTCCTTGTCGCGTCGCTCGTATTCAGCTTTTTGCTGCTCAACAAGCTGCTCGACCCTCTTGCAGTTCTGGAGGTCATGACCCTTGGCGCGGTGGATCTTGCAGTACTGCTTGTCGGTGCCGTCCTACTTGTCGGCGGCCGCCACAGCCTGGCAGTTGGTGCATGCGGCAGTCTCCTTGCCGGAGCTACCAACTTTGGCCTTGTCGGCGCCACCTCCGTTGCCGGACTGCTCAACGACTAGCACGTCTTTGTTTTTCTTCTTCCTGTTGTTCCGCCGTCGGTTTTTCTTTGGCGGGGTAGCATCCTCGCTGTCAGTCCTCCTGCTCATGTATCCTCTCCGAGGAGTTTCCTTCCCTCCTCAGCATGTGCACACTTGTCGGCCAAGGCGTACAGCTCACTGACGTCCCTGATCTTGCACATCGCCATCTCCTCCCTCATCCCGCGGTTACGCACGTTCTGATGGAACGCGCTGATGACCGCGGCAGGGCGGACATTTGGGATGTTGTGCTGTACACGGCTGAACCTTTGAATATACTTGCGCAGGGGCTCTCCTTCCTTCTGGGCGAGCAGATGAAGGTCACTTTCTTGGCCATGAGGTTTGTGGCCGCCTGTAAAGGCGCCAACAAACTGATGGCATAGGTCTGCCCAGGAGGATATGGAGTTGTCCGGCAAGTGCATGAGCCAGGATCTGACGTTGGGCTTGAGTACCAGCGGGAAGTAGTTGGCGAGGATCTTGTCGTCTCGCCCCCCGGCAGCTTGCATCGCGATGGTGTAGATGCTGAGGAACTCCGACTGGTGTGTCTTGCCGTCGTACTTCTCTGGTACGTCTGGTTTGAAATTCTTCATGCTGGCCACTAGACTTGCCGTAGCTCACGAGTAAACGTTGGGCAACCTACCGTGTACGGCAAGTCGCCTGGTTCCCCCGGCGCATGCATGTCGACAGCAGGCCCAACGCGCTGGTCTGATTGACGCCGCGCTTCTCTTCAACGCTCGATGCGAGTACGAGCGTCCTCTTGCTGTCGTTCGTGAAGAACTTGGCGCTGATCGCGGCGAGCTCGTGGATCTGATGACGCGGTGGAGTCGCTGTCAAGGCGGATCCGGCGAGTCGGCAATCTTGGCCTTCAGGGCGGGGAGTGCACGGTGGTTGCACCCCCACCAGTCTTGTCGCCACCGGCTTGCGCCTGGCTAACTTACCGCGGCTGCGACATGCTCGGCTGCCGCGGAGTGTCGCCGTTGGCGAAGGCGATGAGACTCTGAATGGTGGCCCTCCAGTCGTCAGCCTTGTCTACCACTGGAGGGAAGTCTAGGAGAAGTTGAGCTCATGCCAGAGCTTATGCTGGAGTGGCGGGTAGCGGTGGCGAACGGTGCGAGGAGCGGGATATGCTCGGACTTCTAACTATGTTAGAAGGAGCAGTATCCCGTCCGGGCGACCGTGCCTTGCTCGTGCAGGCATGTTGGCGTGCATGCTGGTCTTGAGCGTCCTGAGACCCACCAGCTCGATCTTGGTCCAGCAAACGTATGGTACCGTGAGTACCATGATGCTGCTGGTCCCACGCCTCCTGAGATGGGCGCGGTGCATGTACGGACGTCGAGGTCTTGGAGTGCGCCCGGTCGTTGTGGGAGTCGACTACGCCGCCGATGGGCAGCACAGCTTTGTCCTTGGACTTGGCGGCACCGTGAGCTCCCTCGTCGACGCCCGTTCTTCCGCCGGCGTCTACCCCACCAGCCGTTGGCTCCGGCGATGGTGGGATCGACGTAGACGGAGCAGCTGCCTCCGAAGCCTTATTCTTCGGCGGCATGTCGATGAAGAAGATGAAGATCTAGCTCGTGTGGACGCCGGATCAGGTTCACACAATCTCGACGCACCCCTACCTGGCGCGCCAAAGATGTCGGGGAAACTGATCCACGAACACCTATGGGACCGGCGGGCCGAGTCCCTTTCGGTTTGGCGGGGGCGGAGATCGCACGAAGATCAGACCGAGGCGAAGCACACGAGCATTTTACCTAGGTTCGGGCCGCACGGATGCGTAAAACCCTACTCCTGCTTTGTGGTTTGTATTGAGTTCTTGGCTCGGGAGCGCTGGAAGGTACAGTACACACCAGCAGCTAACGAGACCGAGCGTGAGAGTTCTGAGTGTCCGAACCCCCCTCTACATTTCGCATGGGCCTCCTTTTATATGCTCAAGGGGTCACCGACAGGTGGCAACGCAGATGAGGGTAAAAAAGGGAAAGTATTGCGGTTGGTACAGCTACCTGTACACTGTTCCATACCTAACCCTGACGGCAGGGGACAAGGGCATTAAATGCCCATCGCCGTCGCCCGAACAGTGCAAAAAGGTGCCGTCAGGGGCACCACCGTTCGCCACGATGGCAACCTTGTCAGCGCCGCTTGCCACCGCGTACCCCTGGCTGCACAGCCTCCCGCCACGTACGCCTGGAAGGGTCCCGAAGCGACACGTGGATGGATGCGCTGGAGCGCTGGTACAGGGTGGTAGCTCGCCGCGGCAAGCACCTTGCCGCGGTCGTTGTCTTGTCGCGTCCGGGAGCTTGTCGCTCACCGGGCCTTGCCGGGATGCGTGGCGCGTCGCGGCAAGTTCCTTGAGATGCCTTGGTTGGCCTTCCCGGCAAGCTCCTTTTGCCGGGGCCTTGTCTCCTTGGCTTGAATACTTTGTTCTTGAATGGCTCCAAAGGAACCACGGAGGACCTTGGCGGTCACCCGGCAAGCCTTGCCGCGGGGCGCTGCGACTGCCCGTGCACAAGTTCGGAATACTAAGGGTACCCCTACTCTAGTACACCGACAGGCGCCGGGGCTGGCGTACTTCTGGTCGCGCCCATTGGAGAGCACCTCAAGTACGTGGTCCAGATGCACTTCCGCAGGGAGGTATCAACGAACAATACTACTGAGTATGAGGGGCTGCTTGCTGGTCTTAGGATCGCGACAGACCTCGGAATCAAGAAACTCATTGTCAGGGGCGACTCGCAGCTTGTCGTCAAACAAGTAAACAAATATTACCAAAGCCCGTTGATGAAGGCCTACATCGATGAAGTGAGGAAGGTGGAAGAGCGCTTTGATGGTATACAGGCAGAGCACGTTCCCCGAGTGGAGAACGACATCGCCGATTACCTGTCAAAGCGCGCTGCTCTCAAGTTACCTGTGGAACCAGGTACCTTTGTGCTTCAGCTTTCTCAGCCATCCGTTGATCCATCAACAGAGCAGATCAAGAGGAGGAAATCAGGGCCCGGCAAGTACTTTCCCGCCAAGCTCCCCGGAGCCGCCGGCAAGGATGTTGCCGGAGACACTGAGCCCGCCACTGGACGGCTAGCTCCGGTGGAGCGTCAAGCTCTTGCCGTCGAGACAGCCGCTCCTATAGCGGAGGAAATGCCTTTAGTCCTCGCCGTCGAGCCCCAGGCTACAGCGTGGGCACAGCATACCGTCTGATTCCTCCAAACCGGGGAACTTCCCGAGGAGCAGGAAGAAGCGGAAAATGTAGCCCGTCGGTGTGCTATGTACTAGTTCGTCGATGACGTCCTGTACAGAAAGAGGCCGAACAGCGTGAAATTGAAGTGTATCCCTGGAGAGGAAGGACCGGGGCTATTGGCAGAGATACATGGAGGCATATGTGGATCCCACATAGGGTCAAGAGCCCTTGCCGGCAAGGCATTTCGACAAGGCTTCTTCTGGCCCACTTCCCTCCAGGTTGCAACGGCACTGGTCACCAGGTGTGAGGCGTGCCAGTTTCATTCAAAGAAACTTCATCAACCAGCTCAAGCCCTTCTAACCATCCCTCTCTCCTAGCCCTTCTCGGTCTGGGGGCTCGACATACTGGGCCCTTTCCCCCGCGCAGTCTGGGGTTTTGAGTACTTGTACGTTGCAATCGACAAGTTCACAAAGTGGCCGGAGGTGGAGGCAGTGAGGAAGGTCACAACTTTGTCAGCCGTCAAGTTCTTCAAGGGACTAGTATACTGTTTTGGTGTACCCAACAGGGTCATCACCCACAATGGCACGCAGTTCAGAAGCCGCACCTTCATGCAATATACCCAAGACCTCTGCAGCGAAGTCTGTTTCGCTTCCGTTGCTCACCCCCGAAGCAATGGTCAAGCTGAGAGGGCAAACGCTGAAGTGCTGCGAGGCCTAAGGGCAAAGACCTTTGACAGGCTACACAAGAGTGGAAGGCGCTGGATTGATGAGCTGCCGGCGGTTTTTTGGTCGATCAGAACGACGCCAAATCGAGCCACTGGCCAGACACCCTTTGCCCTGATATACGGGGCAGAACCAGTTCTCCCCACTGAACTCATATACGGGTCACCTCGAGTGCTCGCTTATGATGAGCTTGAGCAAGAGCAACTACGGCAAGATGACGCAATGCTCCTTGAGGAAGATCGTCTTCGGGCGGCTGTGAGAGCAGCACGCTACCAGCAAGCCTTGCGCCGCTACCATAGCCGCAAGGTCCATGCCCGAAGCTTTGAGGAAGGCGACCTAGTTCTTCGGCGCGTTCAATCGGCCAAGAATACCAACAAGTTGACGCCGAAGTGGGAAGACCCTTATCGGGTAGTACGAGTCACCAGGCCTGGCGCAGTCCGCCTGGAGACCGAAAATGCCATTCCGGTGAGCAATTCCTTGAATATTGAGCATCTTCGCAAGTTTTACCCATAAGGCGCGGCTTGCCGGGCCCCCCGGCAAGCCACCTTTTGTACAAGCCTTGCCGGCAAGGCATGTAACCCTTCGTACAAAGCCAGGCTCAGACCCTGAGCATAAATAAATGAAGCGCTGGCGCCCTAAGTTATAGCATGCATGCTGAGTCGAGTCTCGTCCTTGGTTAGGGTTGATAGTGCTTAGCGGCGGCTAACCCCTAGCTTAGAGGTCGAGTTTGCATCTCTTTGTCTTTCCTCTATCTCCTTTGGTTCACAGGACGAACAGATATCCTTGCCGAAGCCACTTGGGGAGAAGAAAGAGGAACAGACTAGCACCTAGGCCCCGGCAAGCCAGTCTTGCCGGGGGGCTACAAGAGCAAAGATTCACCCACAGCGTACCAGGGTTGCGGGGGGGCTGCAGCTTCAGATAAGTTCTTCATCCCTTATCATGCATTCCATTATGGGCTGAGGTATGTGAAACCTCGTTCTTTTCCTTAAGCTACCATGCTCCCATAACTCTAGGCCCTAGGGCTCGTTCCTGGGACTAAGTTTGGTCGTAGTCACAGCAGCGAAAGGATGAAACGAGGAGCCTAAGCCCACTTCATCCCTGCATCTGCCAAAGGCATGAGAAAGGTCGAGCGAAGTAGGGAGACGGCAAGGCCTGTTGCCGGGCGAGAAAATGTTTATCTTAAAGATATCAGGGATTTATTCCTTGTCGTGGATTTCACCCACAAACAAATGCCCCGGCAAACATCCCTTTTTCATTAAAAACATTCCATTTAGGTACAGTCCGTAGGGAATGAAAAACATGAACAAGGTGATTACAAGTTCTAAATTTAACAGAAGCCCGAAGGCTTACAAACTAAAAAGAGATAAGATGCCCATAATGCCTTTCTTGTCCCTCTCCTCAGGAGGTAGGTCAAGGAGGCGAGAAGGGCAAAAGGAGCGCCTAGGCGAGCTACGGGTGGCTGAAGACACCAAGAGGACATCTTGGTGGCCGCCCAAGGGCTGGATGGTGATGGCGGCGCCGGAAGCAGAGCTCGAAGAAGAGGCAGCAGGACGTCAGTACACGTCGAAGGCGTCGGTGCCCGCGTACTCCGACATGACAGCCTTGCCGCCCGCCCTCTTCCTCTTCCTCTTCCGCAGCTTCCCTACGCCAGCCGCCAAGGGGACGGCCCCGAAAAGTTCAAGGAGCCGGCGACGTGGATGATGGGGTCGCCGGTGCCACCAGGAGCGGCGCCCGACACCTAGTCGGACCCGTCATCCTGCCGCCCACCACCCTCGTCGTCGCTGCCGCTATCCTCCTCGTCACCCTCGCTCGAGGAGGAATCTTTGTCATCGGAAGAGCTCTCCACGCAGCACCTTGCACGAGTCCCAAAGTGCTCGAAGACCTTGACGGAAAGAAGGCCACCCTCCATCAACTTAAAATGGAGAGTGAGCCCATCCGTCAAGCTATGGATATGAGCAAACGTCTTTCATCCCTGACGAAGGTACATCACATGAGGAGCAGGGAATTCGACGCAGACCCGCGTGCCACTGATCCCGCAGCCCCTCATGTGCAGCCGCAGCGACTCCGGCGGATCCAGCTCCATCTCCCGTGCAAATGGGGTCGGGAGACGAAGGCGACGGCGCGGCGGCCGCCGCAACCTGACGAAGAACTCGCAAGGGTCATCCTCAACATGGCCCTCCACTGGAGGAGGAGCTGCTGGCGGGGGCGAGGCCGGCGGGCCGCCCCGTCCTCCTCTTCCCCAAGCGCCCCGGCCTCGCCCACGGCCTCGCCCCCTCCCCCTTCCCCTCGTGGCCAGCTCTGCCACCGCAGGTTCAGGAGAAGGAGGGACGCGTTGTCGAGCAGCGACCCTGGCCGCCACTGTTGAAGGGCTGGGATTTCCTCTCGCCATGGCGAACAGAAGACAGGAGCAGAAGCTGAAGGAGAAAGAAGGTGGAAGAGTGCGAGACGCC
>LR738712.1:340278079-340303649 GCA_902687465.1 Secale cereale
CCCCCCCCCCCCCCCCCCCCCCCCCGCTCTTCATAAAGGGACGGGGTTGGGGCTCGACCGCCCCGCTCGGCCAATCAAGACACGGAAGGCGCAGGGAGCCTGGACCGACCCGTTGCCCCAACCAGCGACGACCCGGTTTCCCGCTTGCACCATGCGCCACCCCAAGTGCATGGGAGGCACGTGGCAGACGTGCAGAACCGTGGGGATGGGTGAGGCGACCTCTCCCCACCCCGTGATCGTGGGGAGTGGACGCCTTGAGGACCACGCCTCGGCCCCATTCAGTAAATGGACTGTGCCTCCACACCTCCCCCCGTTAATGGGGAAGGCGCGAAGCTGCCTCTTTACTACAACGTGATGCATGCCTGCGGGAAACGCCCTGCGCATGCCGCCCACGTCACGCACGCCCCTCCACCCCGCGTCGCGCGCGCGGATCGTGGGAGGCGTAGCACGCGGAAAATCTTACCACGGTAAAAACCGTCCCGCCTACCCGCGCACCATTCTGGGCCTAGCCCAACAACGCGTTGCGCTTATGTGTGGCCCAGGCCCGGGGGCTCCTGTGGATGTACAAAAAAGGGGTACACTTTTTGTACCCCTATGACTGTGCACGGGCAGTCTGAGCCACGGGCACCACCACACCAAGCATGGCAAGGGAGGTGAGCCAGGGTAAGACCGAAGCTCGATGGAACTGAAGCCCAAAGCCAAGACCACAAAGAGCAAAGGGACGAAGCGGCTTCCCCAGGAAGGTCCTTGCCGGGAGCCAGTTTTTGCAGTCCCAGCAAGATCCTTGCCGAGGACGGCTTTAGCTGCCCCGGCAAGACCCTTGTCGCGGGAAATCGCCCAACGCATACGGAGCGGATCACCCTTGAGTCCACTGCCCCCATGGCGCAAGGATTCGGTAGGCATCCCCGTAGTGGCATGCAGATCTTTGTGAAGACATTCAAGATCAGATACACCCTAAGAAGACGACGACCCTTGGCAGGATCCCAGCCAAGGAAGACCACAAGACCGCCGGCGAGCACCTTGCCGGGGATGCCAGCAGGCGCCGTGGCAAGGCCCTTGACGGGGCCCCGGCTAGGCCCTTGCCGAGGACATCCGCAGGGCCACCATCAGGCCCACACCAACTAAGCTTCCACCACCCCATGCAGCTGCCGACCCAACCAGCTGGGCAGGCACCTGCGTTGCGACATGCAGATCTTCGTGGAGACCCACCATTGCGCCACCTCAGCTGCCTGCCTGCCTACATGGAATCTCAGGCATCGCTGGCCAGGGCGCGTGTCGACGCAAGAAGGAGCGGCGACACAGAAGACGGATGTCTCCCCGTCCCCGATAAAGCAAGGACACCTAAGCAAGGCGCATTAAATGCGCCTTGTCATGTAATGCGAGGGATAACCTCGCATCACTGTACCTTTTCCACCTCTTATGTGCCACTGTGGTAACCCCTTTTCCCTATAAAAGGAGGCCCAAGGCGATTAGGAGGGGGATTCGGCTTTTGGGAGCTCCAAACGCCCCATAGCTAGCTGAAGAACACAGATATACAATCCACCAAAGCAGGAGTAGAGTTTTACGCATCCTCGCGGCCCGAACCTGGGCAAAGGAACCGTGTGCTATCTATTGGATCCGCTCTTCTCTCGACCCCGCACCCCGCAACCGTAGTAGGGATTCTTGTGATCCCATAGGTGTCTTTCCCAATACACCGACAGAAGGTGGTTGACTTCTCATTGTCGTTGCAATGGTGCAGCAGGTGGAGGTAGACGCACAAGCACTTCAGCGAATTTGACATCCAACTTGGTGTCAATTGACTTCTCAATGCCATCCATCCTCGCTAGTGCGTCGCCAAAACTGGTCATCACATATTCTACCCGTTGACCCATCATTTGCTGAAATTTATCATGCAACTCCTTGTTCTTCATGTTCTACTTGTGATCCTGGCATGGTTAGCAGCAATAGAAACACACAAAGATATGATCCTACAGACTACTAGAAAATGGTGGTGGTGGGGCGTCACAAATCCGTCAAGCAAATCTCAAATTCTTACCAGTTCTTACCCAGCAACAGGTGCTGATCAGCAACCTTGGTAGTCAAAATTCTCAAAGCTTGGATAAAGTGATTATCAAGGAGAGTCAAACGCATGACGTAGATGTATGTGGAGCTGGGAAGGCTTATAATATGGTAACAAAAAGAGTCAGCAATAATCAATTCAGAGATGCAAAGTTGAATAATCGCTCAACGACGGTACTGTGCTGGTCCTAGGATAGACCGTACTAGAGACGCGAGCCTAGAACACTAACAAAATCACGGCGCTGCACATAAGCAAGGGGAAAGCACACTCTGAAAAAAAATTGCCTTTTTTGTGCTCTTTTTTTGCGCCCAAGTCAAACTCTTCCCAAGTCAAACTAAGACCCCCGGGCAGTTTTTAGGCCAAAATTTCGTGTACTGTAGACCTCCAGAACACGAAACCGAAACTAGATGGATCTCGAAAGCCAATCTAAAACGAAAAGAACTCGGATTGGTGGTGGAATATGGCAGCGGTGGTGGTATATGGCAGCGGTGGTGGTATATGGATACAGATAGGTGGTGGTATATGGATATGGATCGGTGGTGGTATGTGGCAATGGCGATGAAGATGTTGCGGCGGTGGCGTGACAACTTATGACCAGAACTCGAAACTCTAAAAGACTAGACGCTAAGACCAGCAACTGGACACGACGATGCAACCGCAAATTCAACTAAGCAAACACAGAAAAGATTATGCAATGGCTCAGACTGGTTCGGATATGATGAACTAACCCTAATTTTTTTGGCTTTTTCGTGGACTATAGGTATGAAGAACAGACTCGATCTAATCTACGAGAAACTGTAAAATCTCACCGAGCAACCTGGAAATCTGATACCACTTGATAGAGGCAAAGGTGTCCCGTCTTTCGATGAGATGGTGGCTATCGTTTTCGGTGGATTAGACTTTGACGATCCGACTACGAACGTGCGAGGACGTCGCGCGTTAGCAATCGCAAAACCAACTCCGAGAGGTTATTGACCACGCCGGAGCACAATCAACCTGACCACGAGGGTCTATTTCCTGCAAGCAAACGAAGAACTAGCAAGAAACTAAGATTGCAATCTGGATATTGCGAATATAAGAGGAAAGCTTTATTGATCAAGGTGCGGTTCTGTGACGTCTTTGTTTGGTCATTGAACACAAACGACGTACGCGAAGTTGAAGCTATGGCGAACTTTAATCTAAACAAAACCCAAAGTCTAAACGACGCCCTAAGGGCTGTATATATGGGGGAAGAGGGGGGAATTTCGTGGCCCTTGGAGGAGGGGTCTGAAACCAACACTAACTCTTGTTTCCCCACACATACAGACTCTAAAAATAGCCTATACTATACTATTTCGAAATTACATGGGCCTGGCCCAATAATAAGGTGACGCATCACCAATAATAGCCTCTGGACAAAATTTATGAAGTGGCATCTTGTATATTTCGTCCAAGGCTTCACACACTCATTATGGTGGCTTCAAAGTCCTGAAATCATCACTTGTAACTCCGTTCTTGTTCCCCATGCGCATGCCATCATCTCCATGCTTGATCTTGCTCCAATGTTCATCCTTCTTGTCCAAGCTAGGCCATTCATTTTTAAGCAAGACAAATGTATCCAATTTAGGCAGCATCATATTCTCATGAACATTAGAATCATTACCAAAAAACAAAAGTACCTGGTAATTTAATTTGCGCGCGCGAGCTCTAGTAATTGGTCATGTATATGTATCAGTTGGGGCTGTGGGTGTAACCGTGTTAGTGATGTCCTCATCATAATTTAATTGGCGTGCGTGAGCTCTAGTAATTGGTCATGTATATTTGTCAGTTGGGGCTGTGGGTGTAACCTTGTTAGTGATGTCCTCATCATGTTTCCTTGCCTGCGTAGATCTCGAAAAAAAAGTCTGGAGACGCCCGGGCAGTTTTTAGGCCAAAATTTCGATGGGTGAAAATATTTTTTCCCTATCCTATTTTTAGGCTTTTCTGAGTCTTTTGAGACATGTGCCATCATACTGTTTTTTACCGCACTTTTTTGTCGTCGCTGCCCTGATTCCGAAAAAAATTGTGCTTATCATCTTAGTTTGACTTGGGAAGAGTTTTGAGACACTCTCCATTATATTGATTTTCCGCAAAAAAAAGGGGCGCAAGAAAAAAGAGCACAAAAAATGCGATTTTTTTTCAGAGTGTGCGTTCCCCTTGCTTATGTGCAGCGCCGTGATTTTGTTAGTGTTCTAGGCTCGCGTCTCTAGTACGGTCTATCCTAGGACCAGCACAGTACCGTCGTTGAGCGTTTATTCAACTTTGCATCTCTGAAATGATTAATGCTGACTCTTTTTGTTACCATATTATAAGCCTTCCCAGCTCCACATACATCTACTTCGTGCGTTTGACTCTCCCTGATAATCGCTTTATCCAAGCTTTGAGAGTTTTGACTACCAAGGTTGCTGATCACCACCTGCTGCTGGGTAAGAACTGGTAAGAATTTGAGATTTGCTTGACGGATATGTGACGCCCCACCGCCACCATTTTCTAGTAGTCTGTAGGATCATATCTTTGTGAGTTTCTGTTGCTGCTAACCATGCCAGGATCACAAGTAGAACATGACGAACAAGGAGATGCATGATAAATTTCAGCAAATGATGGGTCAATGGGTAGAAGATGTGAGGACCAGTTTTGGCGACGCACTAGCGAGGATGGATGGCATTGAGAAGTCAATTGACACCAAGTTGGATGTCAAATTCGCTGAAGTGCTTGTGCGTCTACCTCCACCTGGTGCACCTTTGCAACAACAATGAGAAGTCAACCACCTTCACGTCGCGAAACAGCCCTCCGCAAAGCGAGCCGTGTCGCTCTTCTACCTTGCCAAACTGTTGGTGTTGCTGTCGATACTTCTGTGGCTCCTGCTGCTGCTGAGGAGGAGGACGATTACGCGGGAGATTACGAGGATGAGGTTGATCAATATCAGAACTACATGCAACAACCAGCACCACAACCACCACACATGCAAATAATCGCAATGGTAGGGCCGCACCACACCCTCAGGTATGAGATCATGACCATCTCCCTAAACTGAAATTGAATATTCTACCATTTGAGGGTAGATATCTTCCTGATATATATCTTACTTGGGAGTTAGAAACCGAAGAACGTTATAAATGTTTAGAATATCCCGAGGAGAGACGTGTTGCTGCTGCTCTTTGTGCTTTCACTAGTTTTGCTTGTGTGTGGTGGTCTGAATATTGTAGATTATATCCGGATAATATTCCAACTACGTGGGCTGCTTTGAAAACTGTTATGCGTACTCGTTGGGTTCCACCATATTATCAACGTGAATTACTTCAAAAATTGCAGCGTTTAAGAAAAGGAAAAAATTATGTAGAGGAATATTATCAAGAATTACAAACTGGCCTGATTAGATGTGGTATTGTTGAGGATAATGAGGATAATGAGGCTATGCTTGCATGTTTTATGGGTGGCTTAAATAGAGAGATTCAGACAATTCTAGAGTATAAGGAGTATAATAATATCACTTGTTTATTCCATCTTGCTTCCAAAGCTGAACGTGAAGTGCAGGATCGACAGGACTTGGCGCGAAATAATTTTTCTGCAGGTCGACCTTCATCATGGACACTGCGGGCATCATCTACTTCGACACGTCCGGTTACACCACCGCCCACTTCAGCCATCACTTCTAGCCGTGATAAAAGAAAACAGGCACCACCACCATAAACCACGAGTACACCTTCCGGTCCTGCGCAGAGCTCGTCTTCATCCATGGCATCCACAGGGCCAACGCATGATGTTATATGTCGTCGTTGCACTGGTCTTGGTCACTATACGAGCAAATGCCCATCTCAGCGTGTCATGATTGCTACTGAGGATGGTTGTTATGAGTCCGCTAGTGACTATGATGAGGATATTTAGGCTCTTATTACACGTGAAGAACACGGTGGAGATGATTCTGAAAATGAGACGCAATGCATGGCTCCTGAATAAGCTGACAGGTATGAATGTTTAGTTGCTCAACGTGTTTTGAGTGTGCAGGTCACACAAGCGGAGCAAAATCAGAGGCACAATTTGTTCCATACAAAGGGAGTTGTTAAGGAACATTCTGTCCGCGTCATCATAGATGGGGGGAGCTGCAACAACTTGGATAGCATGGAGATGGTGGACAAGCTATTTATCACCACAAGACCACATCCACATCCTTACTACATCCAATAGTTCAACAACAGCGGCAAGGTTAAGGTCACACGTACTGTTCATGTGCATTTTAGCATCTCCAGATATGTTGATTATGTTGACTGTGATGTGGTACCCATGCAAGCATGTTACTTATTTGATGCGGGGTCAACCCATTCTAGGCCAATCTTTCACGAAGAGGAGGGAAACCCACGATGAACACGAAGAACACGAAGGGGAATCACGAGGGAAAACACTCAAGAACAAGTCCAATCACACATCCACTAGACAATCAAACACACAAGATCACAAGGTACATGAACAACAAAGGGAGAGATACAAGGTAGCGTTCATCTCCAAGAGGAGGTCTTGAATCCGCGAAGGATCTTCCCGTGAGGGGTCTTGAATCCAAGGTGGATCTTCTCCGTAGTGGCGCCGCGGTCTCTCTCGTGGAGTAGATCCGTAATGGATGAGCAAAGTTCTAGTCTAAAATGAGCTATCACATTTGCTAACCCTAAAATGGTGGAGGTGGAGGAGTATATATAGTCTAGGGCCACGAAGGGGTAAGTGAGGGGCGAAACAGGTACATGGGCCTCGACCCGGATACATGCGTGCAGGCAAGGCCGGATGATCCGGACGGAGTCCCGGATGATCCGGGCGTCGGGGTGTCCGGATGATCCGGACGGAGTCCCAGATGATCCGGCTTCGGTGGAAGCCTTCGGGTCTCTTCGGCGCACTTACCCGGACGATCCGGGGGAAGGTCCGGATGATCCGGATGGACACCCGAACATCCGGCCTGACTCCAGCAGCCACTCCATCTTCTTCTCCTTTCTTTCGTCTTCTTTTCCATGCTTCCCTCGCGGATGGTGTAGTCGTTCCTTGGCGCTTGCACTCCTCCTTGACATTCGTGAAGCTCCGACAATACCTATGTATGCAAACGGGAGAAGTGTCAAGTAGTAAACCATCCTCAAAGGGGTCAAGTGAACACGTGTAAAGGAGATAATTCACCTTTGTGTGTGTGAAGTAGATGTCGCACGTGTCACTTGCCCTTGGCATGGTGATGTCCGTAGGATTCTTCACATCATCCCCTCCCCCTTGGAAAGATCCGACCTTGGATCGGAAACCAAATCACCATGGGAAAGAGATGGCGTCGCCGTGTAGAAGTGTACGATCACCAAGTACTCGTCATCTTTAAGCTCGGCATGGGCACTCTCCAATGTTGCACCGTCTAGTGATTCCTTCAAAAGGAGCAAGGATAACAAACACTTGGAAAAACAAATGTGGTTAGCGTTAGTGCAAAACCAAGCATTCAAGAGGTGATTCACCCAACAAGTGTTGTCATCAAGCATAGCATAGGGTGTGACAAAGGGTTGTGGCATGGCATGTAAGCACATCAATTGAGCACAAGAAAATATATCTTGGGGCCAAGTATGCAATTGGGAGGTACTGATGCAAATATGTGTGACAAGAGAATAAGCATCTACCTCATGGTCATAGCAAGCATGCATAAAGTGCTCAATGAAAGGTCTATGGTAGGCATAAGAATCATTCACAACACCAAGTAAAATGAAGTATCTAAACACATGGGTCAAGTGCAAGACAATCCAAACATAACGTGCATAGGGTGTAGTGAAAATAGTGTGGCACTCAGCAGAATAGAAAGAGCAATTGTTCAACATGTGTCAGGCAATCAACTCAATCATATGAAAAGCAATGGGACATGGCATATGTGAAAAGATGACATTGTTGCAACCAAGCATATGATAGGGATAAGTAATCCAAGAATTGGATGCAACACACAAGGCATATATAATGTCGGTGTACAAAAAGAGGGGTACACTTTTTTGTACCCCTATAACTGTGCACGGGCAGTCTGAGCCACGGGCACCGCCGCACCAAGCAAGGCAAGGGAGGTAAGCTAGGGTAAGACCGGAGCTCGATGGAACTGGAGCAACACCAAAGAGCAAGACCACAAAGAGCAAAGGATCGAAGCGGGTTCCCCCGGCAAGATCCTGGCCGGGAGCCAGTTTTAGCAGCCCCGGCAAGATCCTTGCCGGGGCCGGCTTTAGCAACCCCGGCAAGACCCTTGCCACGGCAACTCGCCCCATGCCTACAGGGCAAATCACCCTTGAGTCCGCTGCCCCCATAGGGCAAGGATTCGGGAGACATCCCCGTAGTGGCATGCAGATCTTTGTGAAGACATTCAAGATCAAACACGCACTAAGATGACGACGACCCTTGGCAGGATCCCAGCCAAGGAAGACCACAAGACCTTCGGCAAGCACCTTTCCGACGATGGCAGCAGGGACCACGGCAAGACCCTTGCCGGGGCCGCGGCAAGGCCCTTGCAGAGGGCATCCGCAGGGCCACCGTCAGGCCCACGCCGACTAAACTCCCACCGCCTTATGCAACTGCCGACCCAACCAGGTGGGCAGGCACCTGCGTGGCGGCATAAAGATCTTCGTGAAGACCCACCATAGCGCCACCTCAGCTGCCTGCCTACCTACATGGCATCTCAGGCATCACTGGCCAGGGCGTGTGTCGACACAAGAAGGAGCAGCGGCGGACAAGATGGATATCTCCCCCGTCCCTGATAAAGCAAGGACACTTAAGCAAGACGCATTAAATGTGCCTTGTCATGTAATGCGATGGATAACCTCACATCACTGTACCCTTTCCACCTCCTGTGTGCCACTGTGGCAACCCCTTTTTCTATAAAAGGAGGCCCGAGGCGACCAGGAGAAGGATTCGGCTTTTTGGAGCTCCTCACGCCCCATAGCTAGCTGAAGAACACAAACATACAATCCACCAAAGTAGGAGTAGGGTTTTACGCATCCTCGCAGCCCGAACCTGGATAAACGAACCGTGTGCTATCTGTTTGATCGGCTCTTCTCTCAACCCCGTGCCCCGCAACCGTGGTAGGGATTCTTCTGATCCCATAGGTGTCGTTCCCAATACACCGACATCTTTGGCGCGGCAGGTAGGGGGACCTGCGCAGTTGTGAGAATCGGCTTTAGCTGTTAGTTTGATGCTTCTTCATCATCATGGCACCCAAGAAGAAGACGACGGAGGCGGTTAGCCAGTCGGATGCCGGACAGCCCGTCCCGACGTGGGCGAGCAGCGGACCGGTCGCGGAAAGGACCCGGGGCGCTGCTCGCGAACACCAACACTGTACCAGCAGCCGGAGTTTAGGAGGTGACGATGTTTGTGCGCCTGGTAACGGGCCACACACCGCCAAATCCAAAGACAGAGCCGGGCCCTCCACGGGTGGCGCGGGGCCCTCCAGGATCGTTGCCGCATCACCCGAAGGCGACGCAAGGGCCTCCAAGACTCCCAGGCCGGCGCCAACAGCGCGCTCCTCCCAAGCAGTGCGCGACGAACGGTGTCACCACGCCGAAGATCCCGGGCGTCGCCGCGGGAAGAGCCCCGAGCGCCACTCCCGAGACGTAGAAGACCTGCCCGCCTGCCGAAACGCTGGTGAAAACGGCATGCGACCGCGGGATCGTGGTGGAGCTCCTCCTGGCATGGTCAGGGGTCGAAGCGCGTCGCGGTCCGTGCAGGTTTTGCTACCGCTAACCCCATCAGAAGCCCTGGCGCGCGCGCAGTTGCTCCTCGACTTTCCTCCCGTTACGGGGAAACTTGACGAATGGAGAGCCACCATTCGAAGCCTTGTCGCGGTCGCCAACAAGGATGAACCAAGTCCAGCGAGGGCCCCGGTCGGCGCTCTGATGGGGTCCCACGCACCAGTGGCGGGAGGACCGACAGCACCGTGGCCATGGTGCATTCGCCTCCTCCTTGCCTGGCACCGCGTGTGTCGACTCGTCGAGACGTCGCGGGTGACGACATCTCTATAGCGTCATCCGACCCACGGACCCACGACAATCAGCGTCAAGTTCTTCAGGAGCGAGCTCATGAAGACGCTCGAACCACCATCGAGCGCAGGCATGGAGCGCGCCACCGGTCAGACAGGCGAGCAGGGCCTGCTATGCACCGCCCAGCACCAGAGAGCCCTGGAGGTCTACCTTACGAGGTAGGCTGTCCGGCTTTTACCCGTGAGCTGCGGCAGTTCCAGTGGCCCACTCACCGCACCTTCAAGCCTGACGTTGGCGAGAAGTACAACGGCAAGACCCACCCGTCGGAGTTCCTCAGCATCTACGCCATCACGATGCAAGCTGCCGGAGCCCGCGACGATAAGGTGCTTGCGAATTACTTTCCATTGGCTCTTAAACCCAACGCCATGTCGTGGTTGATGCACTTGCCGGTAGACTCTATTTCCTCCTGGTCGGATTTGTGCCATGAGTTTGTTGGTGCCTTTACTGGAGGTCACCAAGTCCATGGCCAAGCAAGTGACCTGCACGTCATCCCCTAGAAGGAAGGCGAGAGTCTGCGCAAGTATATACAGAGGTTCAGCCGAGTACAGTACAATATCCCTGATGTTCACCCTGCCGCCATCATCAGCACGTTCCATCAGAATGTGCGTAACCGCAAGATGCATGAAGAACTAGCGATGACCAAGGTGAAAGATGTGGCGGAACTCTATGTTCTTGCTGACAGATGTGCCCGGGCTGAAGAGGGCAGGAAGTACCCCGGCAAAGATGCCGGAACAGAAACCGACTCTTCAGATGAGGATACTGCCGCCTCGGCGAAGAAAGGCCGGCACCACAACAGGAAGCGTAAAGGTAAAGCCGTGCTTGTCGTGGAGGGATCTGATGACGCCGGCTCCGCCTAGAAAACCAAGGCGGATGACCCCGGCAAGGAAATTGCCGGGTGTGTCGCCTGCCGGGCCTTGGCGGCTGCCGAGAAGCCAGGAAACTCCGGCAAGCGATACTGTAAGATCCATCGCACCAAAGGCCATGATCTCCAGGACTGTCGACTGGTTGAGCTCCTTGCTGAGAAGCAGAGGGCTAAATATGAGAGGCGGGACAAGGAGAAGGGCCAGGACGATGCTGAAGGGTCCGGCAAGAAGCGTGACGGCCAAGAAGGCCATCGCGGCAAGGATAAACAGCAGGAGAGGCCCGCCCGGGGCCGTGACAGAAAGCCAGAAGACGACGATCACGAAGAGGACGACGAGTCCGGCGACCAAGAATTTTAGAAAGCCACGGAGGCCATGTGCGTCGATGGCGGCGCCTCGCTGCATACTTCTCACCGCCAACTTAAACAGTGGGCGCGTGAGATTACAGCGGCGGAGCCATCGTCTGGTGTCCAAAAGCCGCTGAAATGGTCCAGCACGCCTATCATTTTTGACACTGAGGATCACCCTGATCGCACTACTGTGGTCGGGTGCTTGCCATTGTTGGTTTCACTGACAATACGCAACCTCAAGGTGACAAAGATGCTAGTCGATGGCGGGGCCGGTCTGAACTTACTCTCGCCCACCGTGATCGAGAAGCTGCAGATTCCTGACGGAGACCTCGAAGAGACGGGCACGTTTCAGGGGGTCAACCCGGGGAGAAGTCAACCAAAGGGGAAGGTCACGCTGCCCATGACTTTTGGAAGTGATCTGAAATACAGGACAAAGAGGATCGTGTTCGATGTCGCCAAGATCCCTTTGCCCTACAACGGCATCCTTGGCCGCCCAGCGCTGGCCAAGTTCATGGCGGCGTCACACTATGCCTACAACACCCTGAAGATGCCAGGACCTATGACGATCATCACCATCCCCTCCGATAAGAAAGATGCGATGATTTGCGCTGACCAACTATACCAACAAGCAGTTTTAGCAGCTGCCGCCACTAGGGAACTTGCTCCTGCTACTGGGACCCCCAGAAGAAGAAGACCGGTGAGACCTCAGACACCCACTCCGGCAAGCGCACCTCTTCGGAGTGTCGCGCTCCCGTCGAGGACGTGCCAGAGAGCTCCACCGGCAGAAACAAGAAGTCCAGGGCCACACCGCCGGGAACCAAGAAGGTTTCTGTCAAGGAGGACAGCATAGGAGGGGCTTTCACCATAGGCTCCACCCTTGACGACAAATAGGAAGACGCGCTCGTCACCTTCCTGCAGGAAAATGTCGATGTGTTTGCATGGCAAGCATCCGACATCCCCGGCATTCCCAGGGAGGTGATTGAGCAACACCTTGCTGTTTGTCCTCATGCGCGGCCCGTCAAGCAAAAGGTCGGGAAGCAAGCTTTGAAACAACAAGAGTTCATCACAGAGGAGATCCGGAAACTGGAAGCAGCGGGCTTGGTAAGAGGAGTGCTCCATCCAATGTGGTTGGCCAATCCGGTGGTAGTGCGCAAGGCGAATGGGAAGTGGAGGCTGTGTATTGATTACACAGATATCAATAAGGCTTGTCCCAAAGACCCCTTCCCGTTGCCGTGCATCGACCAGATTATCGACTCCACGCCTTGGTGTGACCTGTTGTCATTTCTCGATGCCTACTCCGGCTACCACCGGATCTTCATGACAAGAAAATACGATGAAAAGACAGCATTCATCACCCCATGTCGTACGTATTGTTTCGTACGAGTGCCTTTCGGGTTGAAGAGTGCTGGCTCGACGTTTGCAAGGGCGGTCCAGATTGGTTTTGAACCCTAGCTCCATAGAAATATGGAGGCTTCTATGGATGATATAGTGGTCAAAACCGAGAACAGGGCAACCCTCATACCGGATCTACAAGAGACGTTTGCAAACCTACGCAAGATCAATCTCAAGCTGGACCCTGAGAAGTGCGTCTTCGGCGTCCCGTCCGGCAAGCTTCTCGGGTTCTTTGTGTCATAGCGTGGGATAGAGGCCAATCCGGACAAGATCAAAGCTATAGAACAAATTGAAGCACCCAAACGGGTCAAGGATGTGCGTCGGCTTGCTGGCTGCGTTGCCGCCATGAGCAGATTCATTTCCAAGTCTGCCGAGCGCGCCCTCCCCTTTTTCAAGATTTTGAAAAAGGTGGGCCCAATGGAGTGGACGCCAGAAGCCGTGGCAGCATTGCAAGATTTGAAGAGGTATCTTTCCTCCACGCCAGTACTAGTTGCGCCTAGGACACAAGAACATTTGCTGCTATACCTGGCGGCAACGAACCAGGTGGTCAGCGCCACACTAGTGCCACACAGAGAAATTGATGATGAGGTGATAGCAGCGACAGAGCCTGATGCCGTTGGTGCAGAGACGACACGGCCGGTTGGAGTGCCGCCAAGGAAGAAAATGATGCAGCACCCAGTCTACTTTGTTAGCTCCCTCTTGTAGGGGGCTAGATCAAGGTACTCCGGTGTGCAGAAATTGCTCTTCGGCCTTCTTATGGCCTCGAGGAAGCTGCGTCACTACTTGCAGGCGCACGAGATCACTGTCGTCACTCGCCTCCCTCTGCAACGGATATTGCACAATCCAGATGCAATGGAAAGAATTGTAGAGTGGGCACTGGAGCTATCCAGGTTTGGCCTCAAGTTTGAAAGTACCTCAACGATTCAAAGCCGAGTCCTGGCGGAGTTCGTTGCAGAATGGACCGCGACGCCTGATGAAGAAGCCTAGGAAACTGCTCTCCCGAGAAAAGAGGCGAGTTGCGATAAGATCATGTACTTTGATGGAGCTTTCTCCTTACAGGGCGCTGGGGCTGGCGTACTGCTTGTCGCGCCCACCGGAGAGCACCTCAAGTACATGGTCCAGATGCACCTCCCTAGGGAGGTGTCGACGAACAACACTGCCGAATATGAGGGGCTGCTTGCTGGTCTTAGGATTGCGGCAGACCTCGGAATCAAAAACTGATTGTCACGGGTGATTCGCAGCTTGTCGTCAAACAAGTCAACAAATATTACCAGAGCCCGTTGATGAAGGCCTACATCGATGAAGTGAGAAAGCTGGAAGAGCGCTTTGATGGTATACAGGCGGAGCACGTTCCCCGAGCAGAGAACGACATTGCCGATTACCTGTCAAAGCGCGCTGCCCTCAAGTTACCTGTAGAACCAGGTACCTCTGTGCTTCAGCTTTCTCAGCCATCCTTTGATCCATCAACAGAGCAAAACAAGAGGAGGAAATTAGGGCCCGACAAGTACTTTCCCGCCGAGCTCCCCGGAGCCGCCGGCAAGGATGTTGCCGGGGACACTGAGCCCGCCACGGGACGGCTAGCTCCGGCGGAGCATCGAGCTCTTGCCGTCGAGACAGCCGCTCCTATAGCGGAGGAAATGCCTTTAGTCCTCGCCGTCGAGCCTCAGGCTCCAGCGTGGGCACAACATACCATCCGATTCCTCCAAACTAGGGAACTTCCTGAGGAGCAGGAAGAAGCGGAAAAAGTAGCCCGTTGGTCTGCTATGTACCAGTTCGTCGATGACGTCCTGTACAGAAAGAGAACGAATGGCGTGAAATTGAAGTGTATCCCTCGAGAGGAAGGACTGGTGCTGTTGGCAGAGATACATGGAGGCATATGTGGATCCCACATAGGGTCAAGAGCCCTTGCCGGCAAGGCATTTCGGCAAGGCTTCTTCTGGCCCACTGCCCTCCAGGATGCGACGACGCTGGTCACCAGGTGTGAAGCGTGTCAGTTCCATTCAAAGAAACTCCATCAACCAGCTCAAGCCCTTCAAACCATTCCTCTCTCCTGGCCCTTCTCGGTCTGGGGGCTCGACATACTGGGCCCTTCCCCCGTGCTGTCGGGGGCTTTGAGTACTTGTACGTCGCAATCGACAAGTTCACAAAGTGGCCGGAGGTGGAGGCAGTGAGGAAGGTCACAACCCAATCATCCATCAAATTCTTCAAGGGACTGGTATGCCGTTTTGGTCTGCCCAACAGGGTCATCACCGACAACGGCACACAGTTCACAAGCTGCACCTTCATGCAATATACCCAAGGTCTCGGCAGCAAAGTCTGTTTCGCTTCTGTTGCTCACCCACGAAGCAATGGTCAAGCTGAGAGAGCAAATGCTGAAGTACTGGGAGGCTTAAGGACAAAGACCTTTGACAAGCTGCGCAAGAGTGGAAGGCGCTAGATTGATGAGTTGCCGACGGTTCTTTGGTCGATCAGAGCGACGCCAAATCGAGCCACTGGCCAGACACCCTTTGCCCTAATATACGGGGTAGAAGCAGTTCTCCCCACTGAACTCATATACGAGTCACCTCGAGTGCTCGCTTATGATGAGCTTGAGCAAGAGCAACTGCGGCAAGATGATGCAACGCTCCTTGAGGAAGATCGTCTTCGGGCGGCTGTGAGAGCAGCACGCTACCAGCAAGCCTTGCGCCGCTACCATAGCCGCAAGGTTCGTGCCCGAAGCTTTGAGGAAGGCTGATACGTCCAAAACGTATCTATAATTTCTGCTTGCTCCATGCCACTTTTGGGTGATATTGCTATGATATTTATACACTTCAATACACTTTTGATCATATTTGTACTAACCTACTAATCCAGTGCACCCCAGTGCCAGTTTCTGTTTTCGGCTGTTTTTGTATTTCAGGTTTTCACATTACGAGAACTGTCAGGAAAAATCCAGAAAAATTATATAAAAAATCAGCGTTCCAGAACCTACCTTGCGCCCGAAGTACAGCCGGGGGGGCCACCAGGGCCCCAGGCGCCCTGGCGGCACGCCCCCCCCCTGGGCCGCGCCGGGGGGGGCGCCTGGGCCCCCCGAGCCCCGTCTGGTGCCCCCCTTCGGCATATATTTAGAGCGTCCTTCGAAACCCTCGGGACAGGAACTCTTTTTCGCGATCTCATCTCTGTTCCGCCGCCGCCGCCGCTTCCAAGATCGGGAGCACCAGGCGAACTCTTCCCGGCACCCTGCCGGAGGGGAGGATCACCATCGGGAGCTTCTCCACCACCATGGACGCCTCCCGGATGAGTTGTGAGTAGTCTCCCTTGGACCATGAGTCCATGACCAGAAGCTATGTGATGTTCTCCTCCCGTTCTTGTGCTTCACCAATTAGTCCTCGTGAGCTGCCCTACATGATCGAGGCACATATAATCCTTATGCTGTTGCTATGATGAGTTTGCTGGGATCCAATGGATTATGAGATTATGTTCAGATTGTGATTGAGTAATATATTTGATCTACCTCTTTTATATTTATGTTCATAAGTAATTTTTGCATGTTCTCTGTTGTTATTTATTGCTTTGGCCAAGTAATACGTAGTGACTCCAAGAGGGAACGTTATGCTTGATTGTGGGTTCATGCCCCTCGATGACTAGCTTGAGTGACAGAAACATGAGTCTAGGGGATGTGCTGTTGCCACAAGGGGGGAAACAACGGTGCTTGTGCCCGCGGGTGCAAGGATTATTTACTTTACGCAAAGTTCTTTTAGTGCAGTTGTTTGTTGCATTGAGTTTACACTATGGGTGGGGCTCGCAACTTAATACCAGCGAGATGTTCTGGATAGATATCTCAAGGTGGATGATTAGTAGTAGATATTGATGGATTTCGGTCTACTTACTTAGGCGTACCGCCCATGCTTTGAACCTCAACCTTTCTTGCAATGTAGTCAGCATTGGTTTGCGTTCGTGGTCCTGTCAATTGCCCAGCTGTAATTCGTTTACCTGACATAGCTGTTTTATCGTCTTTTGGGAGAGAGACATCACTAGTGAACATCATGAGACTCCGGTCCATATTACCATCATTGATCACATCCGCTATTTACTTTTCGCTTTTACTTACTATTGCAAACATTATCTATCACTACTATCATTTGCGTTTAATCCTTTGTGAACTATAAGGCCGGAGGGATTGACAACCTCTCTGTACTCGTTGGGAGCAAAGTTATTTGTATCTGTGTGCAGGTCCACGTTGATTGCTAATATCTGGCGCCGTTAGCAGTTGACACCTACTTGTTGAACCTAGGAGTCTCTGGGGATTCGATCCTTGGCATCTTTGCTAAGGGAAAAACTTCCACAACACTGCATCTCACACTTTCCAGTTGGGGTAACTAACGAGGGGTTAGAGGCCCATCAAGGAGTTTTTCTGACGCCATTGCCGGGGACTCCACTCTTCAGGATAGGGGAGTTGCATGCTATCTTTTACCTTTGCTTTTTAGTCTTGTTAGTTTGCCTTTCAGTTTTTGCTTTAGTACCTTGTATCGAAAATCACAAAAATAGTTATCTTGCTTGCTTGCTACTATGGGTTCCACCGAGAACACCAAGTTGTGTGACTTCACTAGTCACAACAACGATGACTTTATCAGCACACCTATCACTACACCTGCCACTTCAACACCTTCATATGAAATTAAACCTGCTTTACTGAACTTAGTCATGAAAGATCAATTCTCCGGTGCTGGAGATGATGTTGCTTTACACTTAAACAACTTTGTTGAACTTTGTGATATGCAAAAGTACCACGAAATAGATGGTAATATTGTTAAGCTTAAGCTTTTTCCTTTCTCCTTGAGAGGAGGAGCTAAAATTTGGTTTCAGTCTTTGCTTAGAAATAGCATAGATTCATGGGACAAGTGCAAAGATGCTTTTATCGGAAAATACTATCCACCTGCTAAAATTATCCAACTTAGAAGTAACATAATGAATTTTAAACAATTGGATAATGAACACGTTGCCCAAGCTTGGGAACGTATGAAATCGCTTATCAAGAACTGCCCTACTCACGGTTTGACTACTTGGATGGTTATCCAAACTTTTTATGCAGGCTTGAACTTTACCTCGCGGAACTTGTTAGATTCGGCCGCGGGAGGAACTTTTATGTCTACTACACTTGGTGCTGCCACGAAGCTTCTCGATGAGATGATGACCAATTATTCCCAATGGCACACCGAACGCGCTCCAACAGGTAGGAAGGTAAACTCTGTCGAGGAGATTTCCTCCTTAAATGAAAAAGTTGACTTGATCATGTCTCTACTTTCGAAGCAATCTACTGTTGATCCTCGCGATGTTCCTTTAAATTCTTTGATTGCTCAAGAACAAGTAGATGTGAACTTTATCTCTAGAAACAATTTTAACAACAATGCTTATAGGAGTAACTTTGGTAGTAATCCTAGACCGTTCCCCTCTAATTCCTATGGGAACAACAATGCTTATCCTAGCACCAAGAACTCCATCCAAAAAGATAGAGATTTGCCTGGCTATGAGAAACTGCTAGAAATAGAGAAGGCCACTAAGAATTACATGCACACCCAATATGAACAAAACAAAACCTTCTCGAGGCAATTAAATGAGCATACTGCTATCTTGCAAGACATTAGTAGACGATTAGAGAACATAAATATTGAGATTTCTAACCTCCAGACTAGACTCACTATCACTGAGACCCAAGTTTCCAATATGTCCCACACACAAGCCACTTTGATAAACCAAATGGCAGCTAAACCCGAAGTGGTTGCATCCCTAAGGGAGGAAGAAGATAGAATTAAGAGCCTTCCTACCCACCACACTGTTGCTACTATCCAAGTTGTTGAGGATGTTCAAACTCTTAGCACCCAATGTACTCCTGGTCCCATTGGACCTATTAATGGTGATGCTATAACTATAGAAACTACCAAACATGTGAACCTAAAGGAGACCACTACCACTTTACTTGATGCTCGTGACCTTGATTTTGATAATTGCACTCTTACCGAAGTTATTGATTTCCTTCACAAGATGTCTAGAGATCCCCGCACTAGCACGCTTAACCTTGCCTTTACAGAGCATATCACTAATGCTCTCATCAAAGCTAGGGAGGAGAAACTTAGAGTAGAATCCTCCATACCTAGAAAGCTAGAAGATGGTTGGGATCCTATGATAAAAATTAAATTGAATGACTTCTCTTGCTATGCATTATGTGATGTTGGAGCTAGTACCTCTGTTATGCCCAAAAGAATATATGATATGCTTAAATTGAGACCTTATGATTCTTGTTCTTTTGGTGTTCGTCTCGTTGATTCTTCCATAAATAAACCTTTGGGGAGGATCGACGATGTTCTTATCGTTGTTAATGATAACTACGTTCCCGTTGATTTTACTATTATGGATATTGAATGTGATCCTTCATGTCCAATTATTTTGGGACGTCCCTTTTTACGCACCGTTGGTGCTATCATTGACATGAAAGAGGGTAATATAAAATTTCAGTTTCCTCTCAAAAAAGGGATGGAACACTTCCCTCGAAAGAAGATCAAGTTACCTTTTGAGTCCGTTGTACGGGCTAGCTATTCTTTTACTCTTGATAAAACTTGATCTATATGCATTATGCCTAGCTTAAAGGCATAAAAGAAAGCGCTTTTGGGAGGCAGCCCAATGAATAAATTTATTGTGCTTTTGTTGTGTCTTGATGTTGTTTACTACTGTAGCATCATCATTGTATCTTTGCTTTTCATATTTGTGCCAAGTATAGCCTCTGATTGCTAGAAAGTTCAAAAGTTGTGAGGTGCTGTCCAGGAAACAGATTCTGTCCTTGGATAGAAAAATTCGTATAAAATCACCAGATCATCGTTTTGGTCTGAATTTTTTCGACAGCGTTCTCTATATAATTGTCTTTCGTGCTTCTGTTCTGAGTTTTTTGATTTGAGTTGCAGAAGTACCCCGAACAAATCAATTACTACCTGCTGTTCTGTTTTTCACAGATTCTGTCCTGTTTTGCCTTTCCTTCATTTTGCAAACCAAGAGCTTGCTTTTTCTTTGCAAAAACCTTTTGGCAATCTTGAGAAACAGTAGAACTTCAAGAATATCTTTATTTCCAGCAAGGAACAATTATTTTATTAAGGGTACTAACCTCGCTAATCAGATTATGATGAGTTATGTATGAAGGGAGTTTTCAAGTGTGCGAGGGAAGATGATAAAAAGATTCAGGAGTGTCAAGCGCTCAAGATTGGGGATGCCCCCGTGCACCCCCAAGAAATATTCAAGGAGACTCAAGCGTCTAAGCTTGGGGATGCCCCCGTGCATCCCCTTCTCCATCAACATTATCAGTTCGTCTTTCGTTCCGCTATGTTTTTATCACTTCATGTGTTAAGTGCTATGCTTGGAGCGTCTTGATTTTAGTTTTCTTTTTAGTTTTTCATAACAAGTCGGAACTCAGCGTTCTTTATGTGGGAGAGAAACATGCTCCACTTCTACCTAGAACATAACATAGAATTTTCATGTCTATCTTTGTTGTGTGTGTTCTTTGTCTTTTAATAGCTACTATCATGCTCTGCTCTTAGTATTCATGCTTATCTCTTTCAAAGAGCTTTTGTTTAGTTGGTTGCTTGAACTCTATTTAATTACCATGATCACCTTATTAAGAGAGTTTGCTTCCGTTGCATTGGTTAATATGTCTATGATAAAGATGCTACGTGCATAATGGCGCTTAGTAGTTCAGGTTTTCTTGTGGTTAGTCTCAAATAGCTGGGGGATTCCTAATGTGTTATTGGAATACCAACATGATTTGTTTGCCTATGATGTGGTATGGTTTAGTAATATCTTCCTTCAAGAATTTATTTTGATTGACTTGGCGTATGCTCACGCATATTTAAGACTGTAAAGAAAGTATGTCAAGCCTTGATGATCTTTTATTTCTGAGTAGCGATATAACTACCATGCCTGATTCAATGTTGCTTTGTCGCTCTGCATGATTATGACCGTCATTGCTCTCTTAGTTGGTCGCTCCCAGTCTTTTGCTAACCTCCACCTGTACTAAGCAGACTAACTTTGCAATACATAGCTCATGGGAAAGTAGCTTAAAAACTATTGTGGTAAAGAATATGTTGCCTATGTATCTTATTTCTTATAAGTTGCTTGTTGAGCAGTAACCATGTTTCTGGGGACGCCATCAACTGTCACACTTTTGTTGAAAATCATGTGAGTTGCTATGCATGTTCGTCTTGTCTGAAGTAAGGGTGATTTGCCATGGGTTGAATGAGTATGCATATTGTTAGAGAAGAACATTGGGCCGCCAACCAAAGCCATGCATCATGGTGGAAGTTTTAGCTTGGACATTAATCCTCAATCTCTTATGAGAATATGCTTATGCATTAAAGAGGAGTCCATCATCTATTTTCTATGTTGTCCGGTATGGATGTCCTCAAGTTGAGATCTATCAAAAACGAGAAATCAAATGCGATTTATCTCCTTGGACCTTTGTACAGGTGGCATAGAGGTACCCCTTTGTGACACTTGGTTGAAACATATGTAATGCAATGATAACCCATGGAAATCCGAGCTAATTAGGACAAGGTGCGAGCACTATTGGTATTCGATGCATGAGGCTTGCAACTTATAGGATGTCTTATGCATGACACATATGAAGTACTACTACCGTTGACAAAATTGCTTCTATGTTGTCAAAATAAAAAGCTCTAGCACATAACCATTCTTTTACTTTTTGAGTCTCCACCCTCTTTCTTCAAGCACCAACTACTGAGAGCATGATTGTCATTCTAAGTGTAATGTGCATTGTCCCAAAGTAGCATTGTCTTTTGCATGATTGTGATATCGTTTATTTTGAAATCATTGTATATAGTCATCACTTAAACCTTGAAGGTGCCCCTGCATTTATGTTTTGCTTCACTAAAGGGGGCAAGCTAGATATCACTTTATCATATTTGCACATCATGTTCATTGCAAATCTATTTGATGCTTCAATTTCATATTGTTAAACTTTCAGTCATTTGTGATTTTCTCATGAGGCAACTTAATTACTACAGATTCATTGTCTCAGTAGGCTTTTGTCATATGACTATAAAAAGTCCTATATGGTTAATAGCATGTCACCACAGAAATTATTCTTGTTATCATTTACCTACTCGAGGACGAGCAGGAATTAAGCTTGGGGATGTTGATACGTCCAAAACGTATCTATAATTTCTGCTTGCTCCATGCCACTTTTGGGTGATATTGCTATGATATTTATACACTTCCATACACTTTTGATCATATTTGGACTAACCTACTAATCCAGTGCACCCCAGTGCCAGTTTCTGTTTTCGGCTGTTTTTGTATTTCAGGTTTTCACATTACGAGAACTGTCAGGAAAAATCCAGAAAAATTATATAAAAAATCAGTGTTCCAGAACCTACCTTGCGCCCGAAGTACAGCCGGGGGGGGCACCAGGGCCCCAGGCGCCCTGGCGGCGCCCCCCCTGGGCCGCGCCGGGGGGGCGCCTGGGCCCCCCGAGCCCCGTCTGGTGCCCCCCTTCGGCATATATTTAGAGCGTCCTTCGAAACCCTCGGGACGGGAACTCTTTTTCGCGATCTCATCTCTGTTCCGCCGCCGCCGCCGCTTCCAAGATCGGGAGCACCAGGAGAACTCTTCCCGGCACCCTGCCGGAGGGGAGGATCACCATCGGGAGCTTCTCCACCACCATGGACGCCCCCCGGATGAGTTGTGAGTAGTCTCCCTTGGACCATGAGTCCATGACCAGTAGCTATGTGATGTTCTCCTCCCGTTCTTGTGCTTCACTAATTAGTCCTCGTGAGCTGCCCTACATGATTGAGGCACATATGTAATCCTTATGCTGTTGCTATGATGAGTTTGCTGGGATCCGATGGATTATGAGATTATGTTCAGATTGTGATTGAGTAATATATTTGATCTACCTCTTTTATATTTATGTTCATAAGTAATTCTTGCATGTTCTCCGTTGTTATTTATTGCTTTGGCCAAGTAATACGTAGTGACTCCAAGAGGGAACGTTATGCTTGATTGTGGGTTCATGCCCCTCGATGACTAGCTTGAGTGACAGAAACATGAGTCTAGGGGATGTGCTGTTGCCACAAGGGGGAAAACAACGGTGCTTGTGCCCGCGGGTGCAAGGATTGTTTACTTTACGGAAAGTTCTTTTAATGCAGTTATCTGTTGCATTGAGTTTACACTATTGGTGGGGCTCGCAACTTAATACCAGCGAGATGTTCTGGATAGATATCTCAAGGTGGATGATTAGTAGTAGATATTGATGGATTTCGGTCTACTTGCTTTGGCTTACCGCCCATGCTTTGAACCTCAACCTTTCTTGCAATGTAGTCAGCATTGGTTTGCGTTCGTGGTCCTGTCAATTGCCCAGCTGTAATACGTTTACCTCACATAGCTGTTTTATCGTCTTTTGGGAGAGAGACATCACTAGTGAACATCATGAGACACCGGTCCATATTACCATCATTGATCACATCCGCTATTTACTTTTCGCTTTTACTTACTATTGCAAACATTATCTATCACTACTATCATTTGCGTTCAATCCTTTGTGAACTACAAGGCCGGAGGGATTGACAACCTCTCTGTACTCGTTGGGAGCAAAGTTATTTGTATCTGTGTGCAGGTCCACGTTGATTGCTAATATCTGGCGCCGTTAGCAGTTGACACCTACTTGTTGAACCTAGGAGTCTCTGGGGATTCGATCCTTGGCATCTTTGCTAAGGGAAAAACTTCCACAACACTGCATCTCACACCTTCCACTTGGGGTAACCAACGAGGGGTTAGAGGCCCATCAAAGGCAACCTTGTTCTTCGGCGCGTTCAATCGGCCAAAAATACCAACAAGTTGACACCAAAGTATGAAGGCCTTTACCGGGTAATATGAGTCACCAGGCCTGGCGCAGTCCGCCTGGAGACCGAAAATGCCGTTCCGGTGAGCAACTCCTGGAACATTGAGCATCTTCGCAAGTTTTACCCGTGAGGCGCGGCTTGCCGGGCCTCCCGGCAAGCCACCTTTTGCACAAGCCTTGCGGACAAGGCATGTAACCCTTTGTACAAAGCCAGGCGCAGACCCTAAGCATAATAAATGAAGCGCAGGTGCCCTAAGTTATAGCATGCATGCTAGGTCGAGTCTCGTCATTGGTTAGGGTTGATAGTGCTTAGCGGCGGCTAACCCCTAGCTTAGAGGTCGAGTTTGCATCCCTTTGTCTTTCTTTTATCTTCTTTGGTTCACAGGACACACATATATCCTTGCCGAAACCACTTGGGGAGAAGAAAAAGAAATAGACCAGCATCTAGGCCCCGGCAAGCCTGTATTGCCGGGGGCTGCAAGAGCAAAGATTCACCCACGGCAAACCAGGGTTGCCGGGGGTGCAACCTCAGATAAGTTCTTCATCCCTTATCATGCATTCCATTACGGACTGAGGTATATGAAACCTCGTTTTTTCCTTAAACTACCGTGCTCCCATAACTCTAGGCCCTAGGGCTCGTTCCTAGGACCAAGTTTGGTCGTAGTCGCGGTAGCGAAAGGGTGAAACAAGGAGCCTAAACCCACTTCATCCCTGCCTCCGCCAAAGGCGTGAGAAAGGTCGAGCAAAGTGGGGGGATGGCGAGGCCTGTTGCCAGGCGAGAAAATGTTTTTCTTAGAGATATCAGAGATTTATTCCCTGTTGTGGGTTCTACCTGCGAACAAATGACCCAGCAAACATCCCTTTTGCATTAAAAACATTCCACTCAGGTACAGTCCATAGGGAATGAAAAACATGAACAAGGGGATTACAAGTTTTAAATTTAACAGACGCCCAAAGGCTTACAAACTAAAAAGAGATAAGATGCCCGTAATTCCTTTCTTGTCCCTCTCCACAGGAGGCATGTCAAGGAGGCGAGAAGGGCAAAAGGAGCGCCTAGGCGAGCTACGGGTGGCAGAAGACACTAACAGAACATCTTGGTGGTCGCCCAAAGGCTGGATGGTGATGGCGGCGCCGGAACCAGAGCTCGAAGACGAGGCGACAGGACGTCAGTACGCGTCGAAGGCGTCGGTGCCCGCGTACTCCGACATGACGACCTTGCCGCCCGCCCTCTTCCTCTTCCGCAGACCCCCAACACCAGCCGCCCAAGGGGACGGCCCCGAGAAGTTCAAGGAGCCGGCGACACGGATGATGGGGTCGCCGGTGCCACAAGGAGCGGCGCCCGACACCTAGTCGGACCCGTCATCCTGCCGCCCACCGCCCTCGTCGTCGCTGCTGCTGTCCTCCTCGTCACTTTCGCTCGAGGAGGAATCTTCTTCATCAGAAGAGCACTCCACGCAGCACCTTGCACGAGTCCCGAAGTGCCCGAAGACCTTGATGGAAAGAAGGCCACCCTCCGACGAAGATACATCACATGAGGAGCAGGGAAGTCGACGCGGACCCGCGTGCCACTGATCCCGCAGCCCCTCATGTGCAGCCGCAATGACTCCGGCGGATCCAGCTCCATCTCCCGCACAAATGGAGTCAGGAGACAAAGGCGACGGCACGGTGGCCGGCGCAACCTGACAAAGAACTCACAAGGGTCATCACCAACATGGCCCTCCATTGGAGGAGGAGTTGCTGGCGGAGGTGAGGCCGGCGGGCCACCCCATCCTCCTCTTCCCCGAGCGCCCCGGCCTCGCCCACAGCCTCGCCCCCTCCCGCTTCCCCTCACGACCGGCTCTGCCATCGCAGGCGCAGGATAAGGAGGGACGCGTTGTCGAGCGGCGACCCTCGCCGCCACCGTTGAAGGGCCGGGATTTCCTCTCTCCATGACGAATGGAAGAGAGGAGCAGAAGCTGAAAGAGGAAGATGGAAGAGTGTGAGACGCCGTCCCTCCC
>LR738712.1:340303714-340344333 GCA_902687465.1 Secale cereale
CCCCACTGTTTATAAAGGAATGGGGTTGGGGCTCGACCGCCCCGCTCGGCCAATCAAGACACGGAAGGCGCAGGGAGCCAGGACCGACCCGCCGCCCCAACCAGCGACGGCTCGGTTTCCCGCCTCCACCGTTTGCCACCCCAAGCGCATGGGAGACACGTGGCGGACGTGCAGAACCGAGGGGACGGGTGAGGCGACCTCTCCCCACCCCGTGATCGTGGGGAGTGGACACCTTGAGGACCGCGCCTCGGCCCCATTCAGTAAATGGGCCGCGCCTCCACGCCTCCCTCCGTTTATGGGGAAGGCACGAACCGCCCCTTTACTACGACGTGACACATGCCTGCGGAAACCAACCCCACGCATGCCACCCACGTCACGCACACCCCTCCACACCACGCCACGCACGCGGATCGTGGGAGGCGCAGCACGCGAAAGGTCTTACAACGGTAAATACCGTCCCGCCTGCCCGGGCACCGTTCTGGGCCTAGCCCAACAACGCGTCACGCTTATGTGTGGCCCAGGCCCGGGGGCTCCTGTCGGTGTACAAAAAGAGGGGTACACTTTTTTGTACCCCTATAACTATGCATGGGCAGTCTGAGACACGGGCACCGCCGCACCAAGCAAGGCAAGGGAGGTAAGCCAGGGTAAGACAGGAGCTCGATGGAACTGGAGCAACACCAAAGAGCAAGACCACAAAGAGCAAAGGGACGAAGCGGCTTCCCCTGGCAAGATCCTTGCCGGGAGCCAGTTTTCGCAGCCCCGGCAAGATCCTTGCCGGGGCCGGCTTTAGCAGCCCCCGCAAGGCCCTTGCCGCGGCAACTCGCCCCACGCCTACGGGGCAAATCACCCTTGAGTCCGCTGCCCCCATATGGCAAGGATTCGGGAGACATCCCCGTAGTGGCATGCAGATCTTTGTGAAGACATTCAAGATCAGACACGCACTAAGGAGACGATGACCCTTGACGGGATCCCAGCCAAGGAAGACCACAAGACCTCCGGCAAGCACCTTGCCGGGGATGGCAGCACGCGCCACAGCAAGACCCTTGCCGGGGCCCCGTCAAGTACCTTTCCGAGGGCATCCGCAGGGCCACCGTCAGGCCCACGCCGACTAAACTCCCACCGCCTTATGCAGCTGCCGACCCAACCAGCTGGGCAGGCACCTGCGTGGCGGCATACAGATCTTCGTGAAGACCCACCATAGCGCCACCTCAGTTGCCTCCTACCTACATGGCATCTCAGGCATCGCTGGCCAGGGCGCGTGTCGACACAAGAAGGAGCGGCGACGGACAAGATGGATATCTCCCCCGTCCCTGATAAAGCAAGGACACTTAAGCAAGACGCATTAAATGCGCCTTGTCATGTAATGTGATGGATAACCTCACATCACTGTACCCTTTCCACCTCCTGTGTGCCACTGTGGCAACCCCTTTTCCTATAAAAGGAGGCCCGAGGCGACCAGGAGAAGGATTCGGCTTTTTGGAGCTCCTCACGCCCCATAGCTAGCTGAAGAACACAAACATACAATCCACCAAAGCAGGAGTAGGGTTTTACGCATCCTCGTGGCCCGAACCTGGATAAATGAACCGTGTGCTATCTGTTTGATCCGCTCTTCTCTCAACCCCGTGCCCCGCAACCGTTGTAGGGATTCTTCTTATCCCATAGGTGTCGTTCCCAATACACCGACATATAACATGAGGCATGACAATGTGGCTATCATGAATGAAAGCAATATCACTAACATGTGCGCGATCAAGGGGTCCAAGATGACAAATAAGTCTCATGGTGCGAGCAACACATGTAGTATGATCCACAATATTCATGATCATGCTTTTTTGGTTCTCGAAAGAGAAGGATATCACCTTGAAAGCATGTCCTTGTGCGTCCTTGACAATACCGAAGCACAAGCAAGTGCGATGTAGAATTGTCGTGGTAGAAGGTGGTTCACTCTCAAGAGCTCAAATGGTCAACTCACGTGAAGTGGAAGTCGACACGAAGTCCAAGTATCCTACACCTGCACACAACAAAAGGAAAAACGTATGCGCATGGTAGATAAACACATCATCCATCATGATGGTTCTCTTCTCTTGCACATAACCATTAGAAGCACAAGTGCATGAATAATAGGATGCAACAATGGCTATGTTCATGGCACTAGGCATATGATGCAAAGAGGTAAGACAAGCATGCTTCACAAGTAATATGTCAAAATCTACACATATATGCGAGAATGCTATGGGGCAATCTCATTATCAAGACTAAAATCATTGTTGTATTCAATACATGGCAAATCTAGCATGAGATATACAACATATGGAGATATATGACAAGAAGCAATGGTAATCATGTGCAAAGCATGACAATGGTTGACATCAACCGCATGAAAGGAGCAATTATGAATCATCAGTGATGCAACATAAGCAAGCATATCAATCATGTCGTGCAAACTAGTGGACCGACGATGCAACACACTAGATGAGTTCATAGCAATCATGTCATGTGAGCAAATAGTAGGCATAAGCAATTCACACGACATATCACAAGCACGAGCATATAGCATGAACAAGGTATCATCATAGGCATTTGCCACAAAGCAAACATGGCAATAACAAGAGAAATCTCCACCAAGCTTGCAAATACACATACAAGTAGTCGAAATCATGGATCATGTGAATTGCAAAGCATGGGTCAAAAATACATGTTAAAGGCATATGAATGATCATATCATGCAAAGTGAACATGGCAAGGTGGGCATAAAAGATATAATGGACAATAACCCATAGCCATGTGAGTGCCATGTAGAAGGAATGTGCGAAGTGTTTGCGCAAAAGGAGCGGTGGGAAAGACAATCCGCGATATCCCAAGTCATCGTTTCTCTCTAGAGCTCTTTCCGTCAACTCGTGCGTTTGTGAAGTTGACGGGTATGCATGGGTACCTACACAAAAGAGACACAAGCCAAAGATAGTGTGTGCATGGTAAATGTACACATCATCCATCATGATGTGCATCGCACATGTGAATTAGCACAAGATAAGCATCGCTCAAAGAAATTTGAGGCACGATATATAAATATGTCATCCATCATGAAAGAATAGTTGTCATGTATAGCATGATGGGGACACCAATTAGAGCAAGTATGTGGCACAACAATAGCATGTTCATTCATGGGGAGCATATTGTGCATACAAGTATGGGGATCATGCAATGGATGGGATGGATCAAAATCTCCAAAAATGTATGAGGAAACTATGGGGGTCTCCTCATGAGCAATATCGAAAGCATAATATGGAGAAGTGGAACAACATCCAAAACAATGCATGTCCGAAGGTAGGTAATCGTGGCATGGCATATGATGGATATGATGCAAAGGAAGCATGTCAATATCATCACAAGAAAAAACAAATGCCACTAACCATGGGCTTGTCATCTATGCCATAAGTACAAATTGGGTTTATTTTAATGGCATGTGCATAGTCACTAAGATGAGATTGCAAATGTGACATATTGTTGATCTCATGCATAGCATACGACAAGTCAAGCGGGTTGTCAAACATGATGTGACCAAGATAATTATCACAAGAAATCCGATGCAACATGGCATCACAACTAATAGACTCCACATGGAAATCATCAAACTCATCATAAATGGGTAAATCATCGCATGGGGAAATCATACTAGCACGAAGCATGGCAATAGGTGGATCAGCATCATGCAAGCAATCAATGTTAACATAGTCCACTAGTGGGACGAGAGCATCACCTTCACCTTTGTTACCATTTTCATTCCACTCATGTGGTGTAGGTAAGGTGGAAAATACCAAATGGTCATCATCTTCATCTTGATGGAACCATGTGAGGGGTGCATCATATTCCACCATGGCCATCGTCTTGTCCATAGGAAGGACGAAATCGTTGAGGATCGGCACGTCATCATAAATGGGACCTAGCACCAAATGAGAAGACACAATAGAGGTAGAGGTCAAGTCATTAGTATTGAAAGTGGCCTCACATGACCTATCAACTATCTCACTCTCTCTATGTGGTGGCTCACTCACTCCCTCAAAATAGGTGCACTCAAAGTCGCATATGGTGGAGTCACTCATCTCACTCAAGTAGTGGGGGTTGTGGCTCTCCTCACATGGGAATTGGGGCAGCTCATCATATATGGGGCTAGTGGTGAACTCACTCTCACTCTCAATATGGTGTCACAAGTCACTCAAGTCATCATACGTCGCCGTGGTTGAAGGGGAAATCCCATGCTCAACCATCTCGTCATCATCGCCGTGGATGAAGGCCGAAGATGGCACATCATCACTCTCACCTCCAAGGATGGAAGCATCATCCTTGCTCGTCACCATGTCGGTCGCCTTCAAAGCTTGGTCCTCGAATGGCTCCGTAGTCGTAGTCGTCGCCGCACCATCTTGAAAATGGGTCGAAGTAGACTCTGCAGCATGAATGCCACAAAGAGGGATGGCGGTGAAGTCGAACATGGGAGTGTCTTCTTGGAGCTCATTGGGCTTGGACATCATGGTGGTACTAGCTTCATGCTCGCTGTATTGGAGCTTGGTCTTCGAGAAGTGTGCTTGCGGTGGAGAAGCCTTGGCCTTCATGAGGTCTTGTTCCGCCTTGAGAGCACCAATGTAGTTGTCGTCGAGGGACTTGTAGTTCTCGAGGAAGATAGTCTTGTAGATGTCGTTGTGCAATCCCATCATGAAGTGGAGCTTCATCAAAATGGGGTCATCCACGCCGGCTCATCGCAAGGCCATCTTCATCTCCTGGAAGTACTTGTCGATGGACTTGGATCTTTGGGTGGTGTTCTCCAATTGGCGTAGAAGTTGTTCCGTGTACATGGGAGGCACAAACTCCTGCCGCATAGCTTTCTTCGTCTTGGGCCAATTCACGTTGAAGCTCGTCGAAGGTGTGTGAAGCCACCATGTTGATGCGTTGTCGTGGAAGTTTCTTGTGGCGCACTTCACTTGATCTTCTGATGAGGACATCCCTACTCCTTTACAATCATTTTCAAATAAAGATGACATTGCACAAGAAAAGTCCAATGAAATCAGAATTGGACCAATTACAAGAGCACGTGCAAAACTACTTGAACAACAGGTGAATTCACTCTTAGATGAATCTGACATTTGTGTTAAGCAGAATTTTATACTACCTAAGTCTTTGCATATTTGTATGATCAGATTTGAAGGGAAGGCAAGCTTGCCACGTGGAGATGAAGAATTGCAGCAAGAAGAACTTCTACTGATGTCTAATATCAGCAAGTGCACGAGGGAGGAGAGGGAGGCAGGTGCACAACATAAACCGAAGGAAAATCAGAACCGGACTCGGATTGACAGCCAGGAGGCCCGCAATTGATATATGTGCAGAATCCGTGTCTGTGCACCAAATAAGGCGTTTAAATACAATTTGGAAAGCTTGACTCGTGTGCTTTCCAAATTGTATACTCGCAGCCCGCGATTCGCGGTGACCGAGTCGCAGTCACAAAAACAATAAGGCGGTTATTTCTGCCAGTTTTTTCAGATAGATTCGTTTAAGTTAGGAAAGTTAGAGATAAGTTGGATTTCGACCCCAACACTATGTTGGACGTCCAGTGGTCTTTATATACCCTTGTAAGTCATGGCTTTTAGGGTTAGACCACGTTTTGATTAAACTCATATCAGACTGAATTGCTTTAAGCATTCGTCTGTAGTCATATTCCTCTTTGCATCGATCAGGAATATTTACCTACACCAAATTTGTTTCGATAGGGTGCATTTGCTACTCAAAGTCAAGTGCTATCTATCATTCCACTGGGAATTGGGAGATTGCAGAACCGCTTCGTGGTCGGCGGCTACGTGTGCAAGTGTGTGGTCTTGCGAATATCCATAGGGTTGAAGATCTGTTGCATTGGCAACGGGGGAACAGCCGGAGAGTTCGAGAGCATCTCACAAGTTATCCTGCAAGTTCAACATCGACATCCTCTGCTCACTGAGAAGATCAGGCAACCCCCTTATCATCTTGGTATCAGATTTCTAGCGTTATCTCGGTGAGCATCCACCAATCCCTTATATTAGTTTTTGTTTTTGTCCTACACAGAAAAAGCCATACAAAAATATTAGGGTTTAGAGTTTTTGCCATAGCCTAGATAGCATCGGTTCCAAGTTTTAGTTGCTTATCGTAGTCTTTTATTTGCGTAACTTACATTCTGATCTGAGTCATTGTAGATTGTCTAGGTTCTCCTTTTCTCACGTCGGAGTCGTTTGGTTGCTGTCAAGTCTGTTCGTCCGAGTCAGATTTCGTTTGGTTCGATTAACTATTTGAATCAGATTGTGTTTCATTTGATAACCATAGTCAGCCTTTCTTCTTTTGCATAGTACTTTCCTATTGAGACCATCATATCCTTTGCTCTACGGGCTGCTCATATAGGAATTTGGAGAGTGCATCTTTTGTGTTGGCAAAATCAGATTTGTTACTAATTGCTCAGGTTACTCATACAAAAAAAGAAAAAAAGAGAAAGAAAAGGAAAACGAAAAAAGAGAAAGAAAAAGAAAACGAAAAGAAAGAGGAGGAAAAGAAAGCTATACGTGGAAGTTGCATATATTTTTGGCGAGTTTGTCAGTTTTCTGCCACGTTCATTGCACTAGTAGATTGAGCAATCTCGTGCCCGTATAAATTGAGCAATTTGCTAGCGTCTCTCCTGTGCATTTGCAACACGAGCATTACTCAGACATTCCAGAATTATGAGCTCAGTTTCAAAGTTGCATTCGCCCCACTTATCTCCACCGTGTGTGTTTCCGTGGGTCTCTATAATACGATCAGCACTAGGATTTGTGAATTGGTGTTGATAGGTATTCCAACCAAGCTCCACCATATAACCTATTTGTTGTGTGATAGTTTTCACCCTCGGTATTCACTACATCACATCTGTGCACGTTCTGCCCATACAAGTTGGGATGGTTTTCTAATTCACTTTGGAATGGTAAGATACATTGTTTCTTTTGGTTTTGAGTGAGTTGAGAGTTTTCCACATACACTATATTTTCTGTGAGTACTAATCACCTAATCATGTCCGACGAGTCTTTTGATATATAGCAGAAAAAGGACCCTAAATCCATGGTGCATTGGAATGAATATGAAGCTCTTTGTGATCATCTTCAGCGACAAATTCAGTGTGCAACCGATCCTCTAAATGAGAATGTGCAGAACATGGAGTTGGACCTCAAGGATGCCGCAGAAACCATCACAGCTACACAACATCAAGTTACTGAAATTCAGGGGACTCTAAGTTTGTTGGTTTTACTAATGTTGAAGAGTACCTCAATTGGGAGCTGAAAGTGGAAAAATTATGGCGCATGCATGAGTACACCGAGGACAGAAAAATAAAACTTGCATGTTCTGAATTTGATGACTATGCTTTGCTTTGGTGGGATAATATGGTACAGTCCAGAATTGAAGATGGTGAACGTCATATTGTTACATGGAGAGCTATGAAGGAAGAGATGCGTGCTCGCTTTATTCCACGCAATTATATTCATTCTCTCTGTGACAAATTGCAGAATTTGAGGCAAGGTACTTCTTCCGTGGATGAATATTTTCAGGAGATGGAGCTTATTATGCAGCGTGCTAGAGTGCGTGAAGAGCCTGAACAAACAATGCAGCGATTTCTCTCTGGTCTGAACTATAACATCAAGTGTATTGTTCATCTTCACCTATATTATGACATGACAGATCTGTTACACCAAGCACATGAGGCTGAATTGCAAGTGGCTGAGGATGCTAAGTTTACATCTCGCACAACAGCGAGTAGAGGACGTTTTACACCACGAACAACACCTAGTATGGAGCCTACTCCTAGTTCCACTTCTGGTTTTCGTGGTAATACTTCTTCCAAATCAGATTCAGTGATTTCTAATGCGAAGAAACCGGCGCAACCTGCTGCTAGTGCTGCTAGTTCTACTAATTCTACAGCAAGAAACAGGGACATGAGTTGTCATACATGTGGTGGAAGGGGTCATTTTAAGAGATATTGTCCCAACAAAAAGGTTATGTTGATTAATGAGGATACAGCAGAATATGAAACCGGTGATGATGCTGACCCTGATTCTGAAATTTGGGAGGAAGATGAAGATGGTTCAATAGATGCTTATGCTACACACTATCCGACAACTGTTTGCTCGCCCAAAGTGCTAAGTGTTACGCCTAGTCCTGCAGAACAGCGGTGCTATTTGTTTCAAACAAAGGCCGTTGTTGGTCCTGGTAAGGCATGCAAGGTTATAATTGATGGTGGTAGTTGTCACAATTTGGCTAGTAAGGAGTTATGCCAAAAGCTGAAATTGAAATATTTACCGCACCCCAATCCATATTTTATTCAGTGGTTAAGTCATAGTGGAGAGATGAAGATCAGCCACACGGTGCGTGTGGAATTTCAGATCGGACCATATAAAGACACCATTGAGTGTGATGTGGTTCCTATGACCGTGTGTCACCTGTTGTTGGGACGCCCATGGCAGTATGATAGAGATGTCCGCCACAATGGGAGAGCCAACACATATCATTTAAATTGGTGTGGCAAGAAGGTTACTTTGAGGCCTATGACACCGCAGCAAATTGTAAATGAATCTCGTCAAAAAATTGAAGTGAATCTTGTAAAAGAGAGTGAGAGATTAGATAGGCGAGAGACTACACTTCCGGTGAGTGAGAGCCACAAGCCAAATCTGAGTGGTCAAAATAAAAGTGAGGGAGTGAATTCCTTAGTTATGTTAGCCACCAAATCTGATTTGAGAGAGTTTCGTGAGGATCCCACTGCTGTACCACTTGTGCTATTGTGCAAGGGTCAAATTTTGGTTTCTAACGACATGACCCCTCTCTCTATTGGTGTTTCTAATGTATTGCAGGAATTTAGTGATGTGTTTCCGGAGGAGGTACCCGCTGGTTTACCACCATTGCGAGGTATAGAGCATCAAATTGATTTGATACCAGGAGCATCGCTGCCCAATAGAGCACGGTACCGCACCAACCCCGAGGAAACAACGGAAATTCAGAAACAAGTACAAGAGCTTCTAGACAAAGGTTATATTTGCGTGAGCTTAAGTCCTTATGATGTTCCTGTAATTTTGGTTCCTAAGAAAGATGGTACATGGCGCATGTGCGTAGATTGTAGAGCTATAAATAGCATCACTATTCGATATCGTCATCCTATTCCACATTTAGAAGATATGTTGGATGAATTGAGTGGTGCTGATGTTTTCTCTAAAATTGATTTGCGTAGTGGTTATCATCAAATTAGGATGAAAGAAGGGGGTGAATGGAAGACATCCTTTAAAACAAAGTTTGGTTTATATGAGTGGTTAGTCATGCCTTTTGGGTTAACTAATGCACCTAGTACTTTCATGAGATTAATGAACCATGTTTTGAGGCATTTTATTGGTAAATTTGTGGTTGTATATTTTGATGATATACTTATTTACAGCCGCAATGAATCTGAACTTAGTGATCATACTCGACAAGTTTTGCAAGTGTTGCGTGATGCTCAGTTATATGGTAATCTTGCTAAGTGCACTTTTTGCAAAGATAAGGTCATATTTCTCGGATATGTTGTTTGTAAGCATGGAGTTGACGTAGATGAATCAAAAATAGAAGCTATTAAAAATTGGCCTACTCCTCTGAATGTTAGTCAAGTACGAAGCTTTCACGGTCTTGCTAGTTTCTATAGACGTTTTGTGAAAGATTTCAGTACTATTGCTGCACCTTTGAATGAGCTCACAAAAAAAGGGTGTTGATTTTGTGTGGGGCGCAGCCCAAGATAATGCTTTTGATTAGCTGAAACGTCGTTTGACTGCTGCACCTTTGCTTATACTTTCTGATTTCACTAAACAATTTGAGATTGAATGTGATGCTAGTGGAATTGGTATTGGAGGTGTGTTGATGCAAGAGGGTAAACCGATTGCATATTTTTCTGAAAAACTTAATGGTGCACAATTGAACTATCCTGTTTATGATAAAGAATTGTGTGCTCTAGTTCATCTCCTTGAGGTCTGGCAACATTATTTGTGGCCAAAAGAATTTATCATACATTCTGATCATGAGGCTCTGAAATATTTGAAAAGCCAATCCAATTTGAACAAACGTCATGCAAAATGGGTTGAATTTATTGAATCTTTCCCATACATCATTAAATACAAAAAGGGTAAAGATAATGTTGTTGCTGATGCTCTTTCTAGGAAAAACATGTTTTTGACACAATTGGATGTTCAAGTTCCTGGTTTAGATAGTTTGCATGATTTATATGCCATTGATCCTGGTTTTTCAGCACCATATAAATTGTGTTCATATGTAAAAGCATGGGAAAAATATCACGTACATGATGGCCATTTGTTTAGAGCTAACAAACTATGTGTTCCAGAATCGTCCGTGTGTTTGCTATTGTTGCAGGAATCACATGCCGGCGGTTTGATGGGTCATTTTGGACGTGAGAATACTTTGCTTATGATCGCTGATCACTTTTATTAACCTAAGATGAGGCGTGATGTGGACAGATTTGTGAAGTGTTGCATTACTTGTAATAATGCAAAGTCTAAGCTGAAACCTCACGGTTTGTATACTCCTCTCCCTGCTCCTACTACACCATGGGAAGACATAAGCATGGACTTTGTGTTAGGATTGCCTAGGACCAGGAGAGGACATGATTCAATTTTTGTGGTAGTTGATCGTTTTTCTAAGATGACGCATTTTATTGCCTTCCACGAAAGCGACGATGCGTCGCACATTGTGATAGAGGCAAAGGTGTCCCGTCTTTCGATGAGATGGTGGCTATCGTTTTGGAAGAAGTCGACTTTGACGATCCGAACGTGTGAGGACGTCGCGCCATAGCAATCGCTAAACCAACTCCGAGAGGTTATTGACCACGCCGGAGCACGATCAACCTGACCACGAAGGTCTGTTTCCTGCAGGCAAACGAAGAACAAGCAAGAAACTGAGATTGCAATCTGGATATTGCGAATTCAAGAAGAAAGCTTTATTGATCAAGTGGGGTTCTGTGACATCTTTGTCTGGTCGTTGAACACAAACGAAGTACGCGAAGTTGCAGCTATGGCGAACTTTAATATAAACAAAACCCAAAGTCTAAACGACGCCCTAAGGGCTGTATATATGGGGGAAGAGGGGGGGGGGGATTTCGTGGCCCTTGGAGGAGGGGTCCGAAACCAACCCTAACTCTAGTTTCCCCACACATACGGACTCTAAAGCAGCCTATACTCAAGTATTTCGAAATTACATGGGCCTAGCCCAATAATAAGGTGACGCATCGCCTATAATAGCCTCTGGACGAAATTTATGAAGTGGCATCTTGTATATTTCGTCTAAGGCTTCACACACTCATTATGGTGGCCTCAAAGTCCTGATCATCACTTGTAACTCCGTTCTTGTTCCCCTTGCGCATGCCATCATCTCCATGCTTGATCTTGCTCCATTGTTCATCCTTCTTGTCCAAGCTAGGCCCTTCATTTGTAAGCAAGACAAATGTATCCAATTTAGGCAGCATCATATTCTCATGAACATTAGAATCTTTACCAAGAAACGAAAGTACCTGGTAATTTAATTGGCGTGCGCGAGCTCTAGTAATTGGTCTTGTATATGTGTCAGTTGGGGCTATGGGTGTAACCTTGTTAGTGATGTCCTCATCATCCTCCCCTTCTTGAATTGAAGTCGTCCTCGACAAAAGCTCATCTTCCTCACCCAAGTGAGGCTTCAAATCTGCAATGTTAAATGTGGGACTAACCCCAAAATTTGCAGGCAACTCAAGTTTATATGCATTATCATTTATTTTCTCGAACACCTTGAAAGGACCATCAGCACGTGGCATTAGCTTTGACTTGCGCAAATTAGGAAACCTATCCTTACGCAAATGTAACCAAACAAGATCTCCAGGTGCAAAGACAACACGTTTTCTACCCTTATCTCCAACAAGTTTATATTTAGCATTCATGCGCTCAATATTTTCCTTAGTTAACTCATGCATTTTTAAGATCAATTCAGCACATTGTTTAGCATCAAAATTAACCTTCTCCGAAGATGGAAGAGGCAACAAATCAATAGGTGCACGAGGTAGGAAACCATAGACAATTTCAAAAGGGCACATCTTAGTAGTAGAATGCAACGAACGATTATAAGCAAATTCAATATGAGGCAAGCATTCTTCCCACATTTTCTTGCTATTCTTCAAAACAGCCCTAAGCATAGTAGACAAAGTTCTATTGACTACTTCAGTTTGTCCATTAGTTTGGGGGTGACAAGTAGTACTAAAAAGCAGTTTAGTCCCCAACTTAGCCCATAAACATCTCCAAAAGTGGCTAAGAAATTTAGTATCACGATCTGAAACAAAAGTATTTGGCACACCATGCAAGCGAATAATTTCACGAAAGAACAAATCAGCAACATTAGCCGCATCATCGCTTTTATGACATGGTATAAAGTGTGCCATCTTCGAGAACCTATCCACGAGAACAAATATGCTATCCCTCCCCTTCTTTGTTCGAGGTAAACCCAAAACAAAGTCCATAGATATATCTTCCCAAGGAACACTAGGGACAGGCAAATGCATATATAAACCATGAGGATTGATTCGTGACTTAGCTTTTTGACATGTAGTGCAGCGAGCAACAAAACGCCCAACATCCCGTCTCATCTTTGGCCAAAAGAAATGTGTATCAAGTACGTCCTCCGTCTTCTTCATGCCAAAGTGTCCCATTAATCCTCCTCCATGCGCCTCCTGCATTAACAAAAGATGAACAGAGCTGGCTGGAATGCATAGCTTGTTAGCACGAAACACAAATCCATCATTAACGACGAACTTGTTCCATGTTCTCCCTTCTTTGCAATTCTGCAATACATCTTTAAATTCAGCATCATGCACATATTGATCTTTTATGGTCTCCAAACCAAATATTTTAAAGTCAAGTTGTGAAAGCATAGTATAACGACGAGACAATGCATCAGCAATAACATTTTCTTTTCCCTTCTTGTGTTTAATAACATAAGGGAAAGTCTCTATGAGTTCAACCTATTTAGCATGTCTACGGTTCAGTTTTGCTTGACTTTTAGTGTGCTTCAAAGATTCATGATCAGAATGTACAACAAATTCTTTGGGCCATAATAATGTTGCCATGTTTCCAAAGTCCGAACAAGAGCATATAATTCCTTATCATAAGTAGAATAATTCAGACTAGGCCCACTCACCTTTTCAGAAAAGTATGCAACAGGTTTACCATCTTGTAATAACACACCTCCTAACCCAATTCCACTAGCATCACATTCAAGCTCAAAAGTTTTATTAAAATCAGGAAGTTGAAGTAAAGGAGCATGTGTCAACTTATCTTTCAATACCGTGAATGCTTCTTCCTATGCAGTACCCCAAACAAAAGGCACATTCTACTTTGTAAGCTCATTGAGAGGTGCAGCAATGGTACTGAAATCTCTCACAAAGCGCCTATAGAATCCAGCGAGCCCAAGGAAACTCCTCACGTGTGTGACCATTTTGGGTTGCGGCCAACTCTCAATAGCTTCAATCTTGGATTTATCAACCTCAATTCCCTGTGGAGTAACAACATAGCCAAGAAAAGATACTCGGTCGGTGCAAAAGGTGCACTTTCCAAGGTTACCAAACAAACGTGCATCACGTAGAGCTATAAAAACAGCACGTAAATGTTCCAAATGTTCCTCCATGGATCTGCTATAAATCAATATATCATCAAAGTAAACTACCACAAATCATCCAATGAATGCACGTAAAACTTCATTCATTAATCTCATGAAAGTACTAGGTGCATTAGTTCACCCAAAAGGCATGACTAACCACTGATATAATCCAAACTTAGTTTTAAATGTTGTTTTCCATTCATCTCCCAATTTCATACGAATTTGATGGTATCCACTACGCAAATCAACTTTGGAGAATATTGTAGAGCCACTCAATTCATCAAGCATATCATCTAGCCTAGGAATAGGATGACGATAACGAATAGTAATATTATTAATGCCTCTACAATCAACACACATACGCGATGTACCATCCTATTTCGGCACTAGAATAATAGGAACAACACAAGGACTAAGAGATTCGCGTATATAACCTTTGTCGAGTAGCTCCTGTACTTGACGCATAATCTCCTTTGTCTCCTCTGGATTCTGGATTGGTACGGTATGGTGCGCGGTTGGGTAGCGATGCACCGGGAATTAAGTCAATCTGATGCTTAATCCCTCGAATAGGTGGTAATCCCGGTGGCACGTCTTGTGGAAAGACGTCTGTGAACTCCAGCAAAATGTTAGTGACAGCAGGAGGCAAATAGGAAGGCACGTCCTCGAATGAAAATAATGCCTCTTTGCACACAAAAGCATAGCAAACAGATTTGCTTAAATCTGGATCATCAATATCAGATTTAGTGGCAAGTAAACATCCACTTTTTAATTTAATTTCAGATGTAACATGAGATGATGGTGTGTTATTAGGCTTCATGTGTTGCTCAAATTCTTTTGCCACAATCTGATTTTCACTCTTATTTTGCTCATGTGTTGCTTTATTAGGTCTATTAATATCATCTTTCTAAATGGAATCAGGAGACATAGGAAGCAAAGTAATACGTTTATCCTTATGAACAAGAGTATACTGATTGTTTCTATCATGGTGTACAGAACTTTTATAAAATTGCCATGGTCTACCAAGTAATAAGGAACATGCTTGCATGGGTACCACCTCACAATCAACATAATCAGCATATGTGCAGATACTAAAATGCACACGAACAGTACATGTTACCTTAACCTTGTCGCTGTTGTTCAACAATTGGATATAGTAAGGATGTGGATGTGGATGTGGTCTTGTGGTGAGAGATAACTTCTCCACCATCTCCATGCTAGCCAAGTTATTGCAGCTCCCTCCATCTATGATGACGCGAACAGAACGTTCCTTCACAATTCCCTTTGTATGGAACAAATTATGCCTCTGATTTTGCTCCACTTGTGTGACCTTCACACTCAAAACACGTTGAGCAACTAAACATTCATACCTGTCAGCGTCTTCAGGAGCCATGTATTGCGTCTCATTTTTAGAATCATCTCCACCATGTTCTTCACATGTAATAAGAGCCAAAATCTCCTCATCATAGTCACTAGCGGACTCATAACCACCATCCTCAGTAGCAATCATGACACGCTGCGATGGGCATTTGCTCGCATAGTGACCACGACCAGTGCAACGACGACATATAACATCATGTGTTGGCCCACTAGATGCCATGCATGAAGAAGAGCTCTGCGCAGGACCGGAAGGTGTACTCCTGTTTGATGGTGGTGGTGCATGTTTGCTTTTATCACGACTAGAAGTGACGGATGAAGTAGGCGGTGGTGCAGCCGGATGTGTCGAAGTAGATGATGCACGCGGTGTCCATGATGAAGGTCGACCTACAGAAAAATTTGTTCGCGCCAAGGCCTGTCGATCCTGCACTTCACGTTTAGCTTTGGAAGCAAGATGGAATAAACGAGTGATATTATTATACTCCTTATACTATAGAATTGTCTGAGTCTCTCTATTTAATCCACCCATAAAACGTGCAAGCATAGCCTCATTATCCTCAACAATACCACATCTAATCAGGCCAGTTTGTAATTCCAGATAATATTCCTCTGCAGAATTTTTTCCTTGTCTTAAACGCTGCAATTTCTGAAGTAATTCACGTTGATAATATGGTGGAACCCAATGAGTACGCATAGCAGTTTTCAAAGCAGCCCAAGTAGTTGGAATATTATCCGGATGTTATCTACAATTTTCACACCACCACACACAAGCAAAACTAGTGAAAGCACAAAGAGCAGCAGCAACACGTCTCTCCTCGGGATATTTTAAACATGTAAAACGTTGTTCGGTTTCTAACTCCCAAGTAAGATATATATCAGGAACATATCTACCCTCAAATGGTGGAATATTCAATTTTAGTTTAGGGAGATGGTCATGATTGCGTACCTGACGTTATGGTGCAGCCCTACCATTGCGATTATATGCATGTGGACGACCTGGTTGTTGTGGTGCTGGTTGTTGTACGTAGTTCTGATTTTGATCAACCTCTTCCTCGTAATCCCCCGCGTAATCGTCCTTCTCCTCAGCAGCAGTAGGAGCCACAGAAGTATCAACAGCAGCACCAATAGTTTGGCCAGGCTGAAGAGCGACACGGCTCGCTTTGCGGAGGGCGATTTCACGACGTGAAGGTGGTGGTTGTTGTTAGATATAGGCGAGGGGCCCAATCTTTCGATGAGATGATAACTATCGATTTGGGTGGAGTCGACTTTGACGATCCGACTACAAACGTGCACGATGTTGCGCCTTAGCAATCGCTAAACCAATCTCATTGGGTTACTGACGGTGCCAGAAGCACAATCAGCCTGACCATGAAGGTCTATTCTTCCATGCAATTGAAGAACAAGCAAGAATATGATAAAGCAATCTGAATATTGCAAATATATATGAAGTATTGATAAAGGTGGGGATCCGTAAGTGGTCTTGGTCTGGTCGTTGGACACAAACGAAGTACACGAAGTTGCAATGGCTAACTTTTGACTAAATAAATCCCAAAGTCTAAACGACGCCCTAAGGGCTGTATATATGGGGAAAGAGGGGGGAATTTCGTGACCCTTGGAGGAGGGGTCCGAAACCAACCCTAACTCTTGTTTCCCCACACATACAGACTCTAAAAATAGCCTATACTTTACTATTTTGAAATTACATGGGCCTTGCCCAATAATAAGGTGACGCAGCACCTATAATAGCCTCTAGACAAAATTTATGAAGTGGCATCTTGTATATTTCGTCCAAGGCTTCACGCACTCATTATGGTGGCTTCAAAGTCCCGAAATCATCACTTGTAACTCCGTTCTTGTTCCCCTTGCGCATGCCATCATCTCCATGCTTGATCTTGCTCCAATGTTCATCCTTCTTGTCCAAGCTAGGCCCTTCATTTGTAAGCAAGACAAATGTATCCAATTTAGGCAGCATCATATGCTCATGAACATTAGAATCATTACCAAGAAACAAAAGTACCTGGTAATTTAATTGGCGTGCGCGAGCTCTAGTAATTGGTCATGTATATGTGTCAGTTGGAGCTGTGGGTGTAGCCTTGTTAGTGATGTCCTCATCATCCTCCCCTTCTTGAATTGAAGTCATCCTCGACGGAAGCTCATCTTCCTCACCCAGTTAAGGCTTCAAATCTGCAATGTTAAATGTGGGACTAACCCCAAAATTGGCAGGCGGCTCAAGTTTATATGCATTATCATTTATTTTCTCTAACACCTTGAAAGGACCATCAGCACGTGGCATTAGCTTTGACTTGAGCAAATTCGGAAACCTATCCTTACGCAAATGTAACCAAACAAGATCTCCAGGTGCAAAGACAACACGTTTTCTACCCTTATCTCCGACAAGTTCATATTTAGCATTCATGCGCTCAATATTTTCCTTAGTTAACTCATGCATTTTTAAGATCAATTCAGCATGTTGTTTAGCATTAAAATTAACCTTCTCCGAAGATGGAAGAGGCAACAGATCAATAGGTATCATCTCATCGAAAGATTGGGCCCCTCGCCTCTATCAAGTGGTATCAGATTTCCACGTTGCTCGGTGAGATTTTACAGTTTTCCGTAGATTAGATTGAGTCTGTTCTTCATACCTACAATCCACGAAAAAGCCAAATAAAAATTAGGGTTAGTTCATCATATCCGAACCAGTCTGAGCCATTGCATAATCTTTTCCGTGTTTGCTTAGTTGAATTTGCGGTTGCATCGTCGTGTCAAGTTGCTGGTCTTAGCGTCTAGGACTAAACAAATCCCAAATTCTAAACGACGCCCTAAGGGCTGTATTTATGGGGAAAGAGGGGGGGGAGGGGTCCGAAACCAACCCTAACTCTTGTTTCCCCACACATACGGACTCTAAAAACAGCCTATACTTTACTATTTCGAAATTACATGGGCCTGGCCCAATATTAAGGTGACGCAGCACCTATAATAGCCTCTAGACGAAATTTATGAAGTGGCATCTTGTATATTTCGTCCAAGGCTTCACGCACTCATTATGGTGGCTTCAAAGTCCTGAAATCATCACTTGTAACTCCGTTCTTGTTCCCCTTGCGCATGCCATCATCTCCATGCTTGATCTTGCTCCAATGATCATCCTTCTTGTCCAAGCTAGGCCCTTCATTTGTAAGCAAGACAAATGTATCCAATATAGGCAGCATCATATTCTCATGAACATTAGAATCATTACCAAGAAACGAAAGTACCTGGTAATTTAATTGGCGTGCGCGAGCTCTAGTAATTGGTCCTGTATATGTGTCAGTTGGAGCTGTGGGTGTAGCCTTGTTAGTGATGTCCTCATCATTGTTGTTGCAACAGTGCAGCAGGTGGAGGTAGACGCGCAAGCACGTCATCGAATTTGGCATCCAACTTGGTGTCAATTGACTTCTCAATGCCATCCATACTCGCTAGTGCGTTGTCAAAACTGGTCATCACTTCTTCTACCCGTTGACCCATCATTTGCTGAAATTTATCATGCAACTCCTTGTTCGTCATGTTCTCCCAGTCGGTCTCGTCGACTTGTGATCCTGGCATGGTTACCAGCAATGGAAACACACAAAAATATGATCCTACAGACTACTAGAAAATGGTGGTGGTGGGGCGTCACAACTCCGTCAAGCAAATATCAAATTCTTACCAGTTCTTACCCAGCAGCAGGTGGTGATCGGCAACCGTGGTAGTCAAAACTCTCAAAGCTTGGACAAAGCGATTACCAGGAGAGTCAAACGCACGACGTAGATGTAGGTGGAGCTGGGAATGCTTATAATATGGTAGCAAAAAGGGTCAGCAACAATCAATTCAGAGATGCAAAGTTGAATAAACGCTCAACGACGGTACTGTGCTGGTCCTAGGCTAGACCGTACTAGAGACGCAAGCCTAGAACACTAACAAAATCAAGGCGCTGCACGTAAACAAGGGGAAAGCACACTCTGATTTTTTTTTCGCCGTTTTTTTTTTGCGCTCCTCCTTTTTTTTGCCGAAAATCACTATAATGGCGAGTTTCTCAAAACAGTTCCCAAGTCAAACTAAGATGATAGGCACAAAAAAAATTTGACGATTTTTTTCGGAATCAGGGCAGCGACGACGAAAAAGTGCGGAAAAAAACAGTATGATGGCACGTGTCTCAAAAGACTCAAAAAAGCCCAAAAATAGGATAGGGAAAAATATTTTCACGTGCCGAAATTTTGGCCAAAAAACTGCCCGGGGGTCTCCAGACTTTTTTTTCTTTTTTCCCGAGACCTGCGCAGGCAAGGAAACACGAATCCTAAACTAGATGGATCTCGAGAACAAACATAATATGAAAAGAACTCAGATTGGCGGTGGATATATGGTGGTAGGATATGGCAGCGGTTGTAGGTTATGGCAGCGGTGGTGGTATGTGGTAGCGGTGGTGGTATGTGGTAGCGGTGGTGGTATGGCAGCAGCGATGAATAAGGTGCGGCGGCGGCGTGACAACTGTGAACAGAACTCGAAACTCTAAAGAACTAGACGCTAAGACCAGCAACTCGACACGACGATGCAACCGCAAATTCAACTAAGCAAACACGGAAAAGATTATGCAATGGCTCAGACTAGTTCGGATATGATGAACTAACCCAAAAAATTTTTTGGATTTTTCATGGACTATAGGTATGAAGAACAGACTCGATCTAATCTACGAAAAACTATAAAAATCTCACCGAGCAACCTGGAAATCTGATACCACTTGATAGAGGCAAAGGTGTCCCGTCTTTCGATGAGATGGTGGCTATCGTTTTCGAGGAAGTCGACTTTGACAATCCGACTACGAACATGCGAGGACGTCGCGCCTTAGCAATCGCTAAACCAACTCCGAGAGGTTATTGACCACGCTGGAGCACGATCAACCTGACCACGAAGGTCTGTTTCCTGCAAGCAAACGAAGAACAAGCAAGAAACTGAGATTGCAATCTGGATATTGCGAATTCAAGAGGAAAGCTTTATTGATCAAGTGGGGTTCTGTGACGTCTTTGTCTGGTCGTTGAACACAAATGAAGTACGCGAAGTTGCAGCTATGTCGAACTTTAATCTAAACAAAACCCTAAGTCTAAACAACGCCCTGAGGGCTGTATATATGGGAGAAGAGGGGGGATTTCGTGGCCCTTGGAGGAGGGGTCCGAAACCAACCCTAACTCTTGTTGCCCACACATACGGACTCTAAAAACAGCCTATACTCAAGTATTTTGAAATTACATGGGCCTGGCCCAATAATAAGGTGACGCAATGCCTATAATAGCCTCTGGACGAAATTTATGAAGTGGCATCTTGTATATTTCGTCCAAGGCTTGACGCACTCATTATGGTGGCTTTAAAGTCTTGAAATCATCACTTGTAACTCGGTTCGTGTTCCCCTTGCGCATGCCATCATCTCCATGCTTGATCTTGCTCCAATGTTCATCCTTCTTGTCCAAGATAGGCCCTTCATTTGTAAGCAAGAAAAATGTATCCAATTTAGGCATCATCATATTCTCATGAACATTAGAATCATTACCAAGAAACGAAAGTACCTGGTAATTTAATTGGCGTGCGCGAGCTCTAGTAATTGGTCCTGTATATGTGTCAGTTGGGGCTATGGGTGTAACCTTGTTAGTGATGTCCTCATCACATTGCTAATCTGTTTTTCAGGGACATTATGCGCTTACATGGAGTACCAAAGACGATTGTTTCTGATCGTAACGTGAAGTTTATGAGCTATTTCTGGAAGACACTTTGGGGAAAGCTGGGGACAAAGTTACTATTCAGCACTACTTGTTATCCCCCAAACAGATGGGAAAATAGAGGTGGTCAATCGTACACTATCCACGTTGTTGCGATCCATGATAAAGAAGAACTACGTGAATGGGAGGAGTGTTTACCGCATGTGGAGTTTGCATATAACAGGGCGGTACATTCCACAACTTAGTTCTGTCCATTTGAGGTGGTCTATGGTTTTAAGCCAATTACACCACTTGATTTGCTGCCCCTTCCAATTCAAGAGAGAGTGAACATGGATGCATCTAAGAGGGCAGATTTCGTGAGGACGATACACGAGAAGACCAAAGAAGCCATTGAAAAGAAGGGCAAGTACACGGCTGATCGTGTTAATAAGAAGACAAAGGAGGTGTTGTTTCAGTCAGGCGACATGGTGTGGGTACACTTGCGTAAAGATAGATTTCCTGAATGGCGCAAGTCCAAGTTGAAACCAAGAGGTGATGGACCATATAAAGTACTTGCCAAGATTAATAATAATGCATACAAAATTGATCTTCCAACTGAAGAGTTTGGCGTGAGTAATATGTTCAACGTCGCTGATTTGACGCCATATACTAGAGAAGACCTTGGTGCGTCGTGGTCGACGCCTTTTCAAGGGGTGGACGATGATGAGGACATCCCTACTCCTTTACCATCATTTTCAAATAAAGATGATATTGCACAAGACAAGCCCAATGAAATCAGAATTGGACCAATTACAAGAGCACATGCAAAACTACTTGAACAATAGGTGAATTCACTCTTAGTTGAATCTGACATTTGTGTTAATTAGAATTTTATACTACCTAAGTCTTTGCATATTGATATGATCAGATTTGAAGGGAAGGCAAGCTTGGCACGTGGAGATGAAGAATTGCAGCAAGAAGAACTTCAACTGATGTCTAATATCAGCAAGTGCACGAGGGAGGGGAGGGAGGCAGGTGCACAACATAAACAGAAGGAAAATCAGAACCGAACTCGGATTGACAGCCAGGAGGCCCGCAATTGATATACTTGCAGAATCCGTTTCCGTGCTCCAAATAAGGCGTTTAAATACAATTTGAAAAGCTTGACTCATGTGCTTTCCAAATTGTATACTCGCAACCCGCGATTCGCGGTGACCGAGTCGCAGTCACCAAAACAATACAGCGGTTGTTTCTACCAGTTTTTACAGATAGATTCGTTTAAGTTAGGAAAGTTAGAGATAAGTTGGATTACGACCCCAACACTATGTTGGACGTCCAGGGGTCTTTATATACCCTTGTAAGTCGTAGCTTTTAGGGTTAGACCATGTTTCGATTAAATTCATATCAGACTGAATTGCTTTAAGCATTCCTCTGTACTCATATTCCTCTTTGCATCGATCAGGAATATTTACCTACACCGAATTTGTTTCGATAGGTTGTATTTGCTACTGAAAGTTAAGTGCTATATGTCGTTCCACTGGGAATTGGGAGATTGCAGAACCGCTTCGTGGTCGGCAGCTACGTGCGCAAGTGTGTGGTGTTGCGAATATCCATAGGGTTGAAGATCTGTTGCATTGGCAACGGGGGAACAACCGGAGAGTTCGAGAGCATCTCACAAGTTATCCTGCAAGTTCAACATCGACATCATTCGCTCACTGAGAAGATCGGGCTACCCCCTTATCATCTTCGTAGGGAACCTGATGTAGCTTGAGGTAGTCGTCCATCTTGCACTCCCACTCGAGATACTGCTCAGGGTTTTTCGTCCCATAGAAATGAATCTCGTGGTCGGTGTCGAGGTTGTAGTAGCTCGTGGAAGTCACGGACTTGAGCTTGGGTAGCTTCTCTTGAGCATAAACTTGGGGTGCTTGTTGGCGAAGATGACGTATGTCCAAAGGCGAAGATGCCTTGAAGTCGCTTGGCGAAGATGCCAAGGTACATGGTGAAATCGTTGAGCGGTTGTTGGAGTTGAGCTCTTGGCCTTCACGTTCTTGTCGTTGATGGTGTCAATGCCGATGAGATCTTGCCGGAGATGGTAGCTCGAAAGGATGTGCACTTGAGCGTCTTCTTGAAGATGAGGGAGACCTCTTGCGGTTCTTTATGAGGGCTTTGAGCTCCTTCATTTGAGCATCCATGTTGGCGAACAAGTGCTTCGTCATGGCATCGAACTTGTCGTTGTTGTTGTAGACCGAAGTAGATGAAATGCTTTGCCTATCCATCACAAGACTCCAGCAAAGGTGAGTAGGAGATGAGATAAACAATACCAAGTTACCTTTTCCCAACGTTGAGGATGTATCCCATTTCACTCACTGTGAAATGAAAGAATAGTGGAATTGGTACCAGACTTGTTCACCCACACCTATCAAGTAAAGCTTATCGAGTGGCTCGGTGAGGATAAGTGGCACATAAATTTGATGCAAAAAGTTAGCAAGAGTCAATAATGTTGAAAAAGATTCACAAATTCGCAAATGTAACAAATAGACCAATAGCAATATGTGGCACACGGAAACACACACACAGATAGATAAATGGGGTCGTGCAACCAAGGAATGAGCACAAAATGTGGAATCCACGAAAAACGCTCCTGTTGCACAACACAAGAGAGACGCTAGCACGATTGCTCAATAGGCGGATATGACACTTGTGCACAACCTATAAGATGCAAAATGCCAAGTATGCTATGTATGTATGGTTTCCGTTGTTGATCCAAGATGATCGGATATGATATCATATGATGCGATGCTATGGCTCTTGCTTACAAGCTTCTTTGCTTTTCTCTTTTTGCTTAATAGCTTTTTTATGGCCACGATGCACAAACCAAGATAGCAATTGTGTATATGCGGGAACAATCTTGTGACAGAAGGGATGATATGATGATACCAATATGGTATGGTATATATGCAATGGAAGTGCGGATCGACGATCACTAATGTGCACAAGTAACATTGCCGGCAATAATCAAAGGCTAGTCTCGATAGGCAAGTGACGCAAAATTTGCTAGGGGTTAACAATGCAATGGGAAAGGGGAATATACAATGATGTCGTCGAGGTTTCCGTCTGATTCGATGATGAGAGGCGGTGTTCTAGATGTAGACCCGTTCCTAATTAGCCGAAACACGTTAGGAAACAGAAAAATCACAACTCAAAATCTCAAGGACAAATGTCAAATGGTGGTAGCGGGAATGCCATGGTGGTTGCGGAATTGTTGTTGGAAACCCGGTCAAAATGGGTTATGGTGGCGGAAGGGTATGATGGGCTATACCCGGTGTCGGAGTTGAAGTCACGGTCCCTAAGTAGCCGAAACACCTTAGGAGACTCTAGCCACAACTCAAACAAGCTCGAACAAAATTGGGTTAAGTTGGGTTGGTGGAAATATATAGTGGGCAATGTGTATGCGGAAGTGGTGGTGGTGGTTGATGAAGAATCAATTGTCCCTAAGTAGCCTAAACACCTTAGGAGACTCAAATCACTACTCAAGAAACCACAAATGCTATGGTGGACAAAATGGGTTAGGTTGCGGAAGGCTATGGTGGCTATGCGGATGATATGGTGGAAGGCCTAGGCAAACTTGCCAAATTTGACAAAATTTTATGGAGTCAAACGATGATGGTATAATGTTTGTGGTATGGGGGATGTCAAGAGCTTCAAAACGAGTTAAAGAACGTCAAAATCGGACTCCGGATGAATTAGTTATGGCCAAAACAAACTTTCAGTCGGGTCAGTTTCAGGGTTACCCGGACATCCGGGAGAATGTCCAGCTCATCCGGGCTATGTCCGGATGACCCGGGAGAACATCGAGATGATCTGGGTTTGTCAGCTCCGGTTCTGTTTTTCGGTTGCGCGGATTACACGTACGTCCGGGAGAGGGTCCAGCTCATCCGGGAGGTGTCCGGATGATCCGGTACTTCGTCCGGATGATCTGGGCGGGTCAACTCCGCTCGGAATTTCCTCTCGGGGACGAATTTGGGGGCGGAAAATGGATGATTTTGGGCTCAAAATTGAGAGGATTTCATTGATGGAAAGTGGGGAAACTTGTGGATCATTGATTTCATTGAAACCAAGCGAATCCATGGATCAAAATCAACAAAACATCATCAAACAAACAGATCACAAAAAACATTTGGGGCTATTTTTGGCGGGGAATTTTCGAATTTGGGGAAGAACACAACAAAACAAGGCTAGAAAATGGTGGGGAGGATCCAAATTCGTGATGAACCAAGGCTCATGATACCATATGATGCGGGGTCAACCCGTTCAAGGCCGATCTTTCATGAAGAGGAGGGAAACCCACGATGAACACGAAGAACACGAAGGGGAATCACGAGGGAAAACACTCAAGAACAAGTCCAATCACACATCCACTAGACAATCAAACACACAAGATCACAAGGTACATGAACAACAAAGGGAAAGGTACAAGGTAGAGTTCATCTCCAAGAGGAGGTCTTGAATCCGCGAAGGATCTTCCCGTGAGGGGTCTTGAATCCAAGGTGGATCTTCTCTGTAGAGGGACCGCGGTCTCTCTCGTGGAGTAGATCCATAATGGATGAGCAAAGCTCTAGTCTAAAATGAGCTATCACGTTTGCTAACCCTAAAATGGTGGAGGTGGAGGAGTATATATAGTCTAGGGCCACGAAGGGGTAAGTGAGGGGTGAAACAGGTACATGGGCCTCGGCCCGGATACATGCGCGCAGGCAGGGCCGGATGATCCGGGCGTCGGGGTGTCCGGATGATCCGGACGGAGTCCCGGATGATCCGGGCGTCGGCGCACTTACCCGGACGATCCGGGGGAAGGTCCGGATGATCCGGATGGACGTCCGGACGTCCGGCCTGACTCCAGCAGCCACTCCGTCTTCTTCTCCTTTATTCCCTCTTATCTTCCACGCTTCCCTCGCGGATGGTGTAGTCGTTCCTTGGCGCTTGCACTCCTCCTTGACATTCGTGAAGCTCCGACAATACCTATGTATGCACACGGGAGAAGTGTCAAGTAGTAAACCATCCTCGAAGGGGTCAAGTGAACACGTGTAAAGGAGATGATTCACCTTTGTGTGTATGAAGTAGATGTCGCACGTGTCACTTGCCCTTGGCATGGTGATGTCCATAGGATGCTCCGCATCACCCTTGGTTGCACAACCACGTTTATCTCTCCGTGCGTGTGTTCCGTGTGCTACTTATTGCTTGTGATCGACTTGTTGCATGAGCAAATTGTGTACCATTTTCAACATCATTGAGTCACTTTGACAATTGCATTGAATTTGTGCCACCATCCTAACTAAGCTCCTCTCAAAGATTTACTTGTGTAGGTGTGGGAATCGACACGAAGTGGTACCAATAGTGCTATTTCCGGGTTACATTATTGAGTGATCATTGGTCCATTGTCAACTTCGGTTAAGGTACTTTGGTATTGTCTTCTCCTTTCTCCCACTCACATTCTTGCTTGCAATGATGGATAATGATGTAGGGTGGAACCCCAGATGGCCGATATTTCACGAAATGGAGGGATCCCGAGGATGAACACGAGGGGCACGAGCTAAAACACAAGAGGGACAAGGAGAAAACACTCAAATCAACAAGTTTATGTCACACAAATGCTAGATCCGGGAACACAAAAAGTGATACACGATACACGATCAACTAAGGACGATACAAGTAGCGGTAGTCATCTCCGTGAGGAGGTCTTGATGTTCTTCTCTGTGAAGGAGGTCTTGAATCCGGTGGATTTTCTCCGAGGAGGCCGCGGTCTCTAGGGAGAGGAACCACTAAGGTTTTTAGATGAGCTAACACAAAGCTAACCCTAGAAAGTATGGGTGGAGAGACATATATAGGCTAGGAGGGGCGAGGGGGTACATGGGCCTCGGCCCAAAGTCATGCACGCACGCACTGTCCGGATGATCCAGATGTTGGTCCAGAGGATCCGGGCTTCGGGGGTCCGGATGATCCGGGGCGGCGTCCGGATGATCCGGACGTGTCGTCTCTGCAGCGGAGGGTCCGGATGTCCGGGTCCTGGTCCGGACGTCCAGGTGTGGCCGGATGATCCGGGCTGGGGTCCAGATGATCCGGCTTCAGTGAGGAGCTCTCGGGTGTCCGCGGACACATTACCCGGATCGTTCGGGCGGGGGTCCGGACCGTCCGGGCTTTGCCCGGATCATCCGGGCCTTCGTCCGGATCGTCCGGCCAGTCTGAGGCTTGGCCGTTTTCTTCTCCGTCTTCCTTCTTCCACTCCTCTTGTTCCTTGGCTTCTCCATGGATGCTCCCGAGGTACCTGAGTATGCATAGAGTTTCGGATGAGGGTAGCAGCCATATCTCATGTGAATTGAAATGACGTTGCGAGAGGAGTGAAGTCACCTCGGTCTCAAGAGCTCGGGCTCGAGCGCGTGTTATGGGTCCACTTGGCACTTGGTGAGACGATGGTAGGTGATGTAGGGTGGAACCCTACGTGGCCGATCTTTCACGAAAAGGAGGGATCCCGAGGAAGAACATGAGGGGCACGAGGAAAAACACAAGAGAGACAAGGAGAAAACACTCAAATCAACAAACTTAGGTCACACAAATGCTAGATCCGGGAACACAAAGAGCGTTAAACGATACACGATCAACTAAGGACGATACAAGTAGCGGTAGTCATGTCCGTGAGGAGGTCTTGACGTTCTTCTCCGTATAGGAGGTCTTGAATCCGGTGGATCTTCTCCGAAGAGGCTGCGGTCTCGTAGGAGAGGAACCACTAAGGTTTTGTATGAGCTAACACAAAGCTAACCCTAGATAGTTTAGGTAGAGTGGTACATATAGGCTAGGAGGGGCGAAGGGGTACATGGGCCTCGGCCCAACATCATGCACGCAGGCATTGTCCGGATGATCCAGTCGTTGGTCCGGATGATCTGGGCTTCAGGGGTCCGGATGATCCGGGGCGGCGTCCGGATGATCCGGACAAGCCTGATCTGCTGCGGGTGGCCCGGATGTCCGGGTCTTCGTCCGGATGTCTGGGTGTGTCCGGATGATCCGGGCCGGGGTCCGGATGATCCGGCTTCGGCGTGGAGCTTTGGGTGTCTTCGGGCACATTTGCCGGATCGTCCGGACGTTTGTTCGGATCATCCGGGCTTCGGCCGGATTGTCCGAGACATCGTTCGGATCGTCCGGGCTGGCTGAATCGCGACTGTTTCTCTCCTCCATCTTCCTCCTTCGGTCCTTCTTGTTCCTTGACTTCTCCATGGGTGCTCCTGAGGTGCCTGAGTATGCAGAGAGTCTCTGATGAGGGTAGCAGCCATGTCTCATGTGAATCAAAGTGACGTAGAGAGAGGAGTGAAGTCACCTCGGCCTCGAGAGCTCGTGCCCGAGCGCGTGTCAAGGGTCCACTTGGCACTTGGTGAAGCGACGGTAGGTCCATGGGGATGACCTTGGGATGCTCCGCATCATCTCCCCTCCCTTGGGAAAGATCCGACCTCGGATCGAAATCTTCATCACCATGGAAAGTGGGGAGATCCTTGACGTTGAATACATTGCTCACATTGTACTTGTCGCGTGGAAGGTCGAGCTTGTATGCATTGTAGTTGTAGCGTGCTAGAACCTTGAAGGGTCCGTCGGCCCGAGGTAGAAGTTTGGACTTGCGCTCATTGGGGAAACGGTCCTTGTGAAGATGTAGCCATACGAGATCTCCCGGTTGGAACACCATAGGCTTCTTGTTGGCATTGAGCTTGGACGCTAGTCGATGTACTTGCTTCTCGATCGTTGCCCTTGTATCTTCATGCACCTTTTTGAGATAGCTTGCTCGAGCACTTGTGTCCAAGTTGATGCGTTCTTGTAGAGGTAGAGGTAGGATGTCCAATGGGGACAATGGGTTGAAGCCGTAGACAACCTCGAAAGGTGACTTGCCGGTAGTCGAATGTCTTGCGTGGTTGTAGGCGTACTCAGCGATGGGCAAGCATTGCTCCCATTCCTTGATGTTCTTCTTGATCAACACGCGAAGAAGTGTCGAAAGCATGCGGTTCGTCACCTCCGTTTGGCTGTCAGTTTGTGGACGATATGCCGAAGAGAAAAGGAGCTTGATGCCGAGTGTGGCGCATATAGTCTTCCAAAAGTAGCTCAAGAACTTGACGTCCCGGTCCAACACGATCATCTTGGGCACTCCATGTAGACTAATGATTTCCCTACAAAAGAGATTGGCCACATGTGAAGCATCATCGATCTTGTTACAAGGAATGAAATGAGCCATTTTAGAGAATCTATCCACGACAACAAACACAAAATCTTTTCCATTTTGAGTCCTAGCCAATCCAAGTATAAAGTCCATGCTTATGTCTTCCCATGGATGGAATGAAATAGGAAGTGGCATGCAAAGACCATGAGATTGAGCTTTTGACTTAGCTTTGCGACATGTAGAGCATCGGTTGGTGAGACGTGAGACGTCATGTAGCATCTTGGGCCCAAAGTAGTTCTTGGAGAGCGTAGCAAATGTCTTGTCACGTCCAAAGTGACCCATGAGTCCTCCTCCATGAGATTCCTGCAAAAGGAGCAAATGAAGCGAAGACTCGGGAATGCAAAGTTTGTTAGCTCTCATAAGATATCCATCCTTGATGTAGTAATGTTCCCAAGAAGTGTGAGTCAAACACTTAGCATAAGGATTTGCAAAGAAAGGATCATGCTCATATAAGTCTATAATGTGCTCAAAGTCAATAACATTGAACTCAAGTTTTGTGACAAGCATGCATTTGCGGGAAAGCGCATCTGCCACAACATTTTCTTTGCCTTTGAGGTACTAGATGACGTAGGGAAAAGACTCGATGAACTGGCTCCACTTAGCATGTCGCTTGTTCAACTTAGTTTGACCCATGAGATACTTGAGAGTCTCATGGTCCGTATGAAGAATGAATTCATGAGGTCTGTCGGTGTATTGGGAACGACACCTATGGGATCACAAGAATCCCTACTATGGTTGCGGGGCGCGGGGTTGAGAGAAGAGTGGATCAAACAGATAGCACACGGTTCGTTTATCTAGGTTCGGGCCGCGAGGATTCGTAAAACCCTACTCCTGCTTTGGTGGATTGTATATCTGTGTTCTTTAGCTAGCTATGGCGGCGTGAGGAGCTCCAAAAAGCCGAATCCTTCTCGTGGTCGCCTCGGGCCTCCTTTTATAGAAAAAGGGGTTGCCACAGTGGCACACAGGAGGTGGAAAGGGTACAGTGATGCGAGGTTATCCCTCGCATTACATGACAAGGTGCATTTAATGCGTCTTGCTTAGGTGTCCTTGCTTTATCGAGGACGGGGGATATATTTGTCTTGTCTGTCGCCGCTCCTTCTTGTGTTGACACGCGCCCTGGCCAGCGATGCCTGAGATGCCATGTAGGTAGGCAGGCAGCTGAGGTGGCGCTATGGTGGGTCTTCACGAAGATCTTCATTCCGCCACGCAGGTGCCTATCCACCTGGTTGGGTCGGTAGCTGCGTAAGGCAGTGGGAGTTTAGTCGGCGTGGGCCTGATGGTGGCCCTGCGGATGTCCTCGGCAAGGCTTGCCGTGGCGCCTACTGCCATCCCCGGCAAGGTGCTTGCCGGAGGTCTTGTGGTCTTCCTTGGCTAGGATCCCGCCAAGGGTCGTCGTCTTCTTAGTGTGTGTCTGATCTTGAATGTCTTCACAAAGATCTGCATGCAACTACAGGGATGTCTCCCGAATCCTTGCCCTATGGGGGCAGCGGACTCAAGGGTGATTTGCCCCGTAAGCGTGGGGCGAGTTGCCGCAGCAAGGGTCTTGCCGGGGCTGCTAAAACTTGCTCCCGGCAAGGATCTTGCCGGGGGAACCCGCTTCGTCCCTTTGCTCTTTGTGGTCTTGTTCTTGGTGTCGCTCCAGTTCCATCGAGCTTTGGTCTCACCCTGGCTCACCTCCCTTGCCTTGCTTGGTGTGTTGGTGCCCATGGGTCATACTGCCCGTGCATAGTCATAGGGGTACAAAAAGTGTACCCCCCTTTTTGTACACCGACAGGAGCCCCCAGGCCTGGGCCACACATAAGCGCGACGCGTTGTTGTGCTAGGCCCAGAACGGTGCGCGGGCAAGCGTGACGGTTTTTACCGTTGTAAGACCTTTCGCGCGCTGCGCCTCCAACGATCCGCGCGCGTGGCGCGGTGTGGAGGGGTGTGCGTGACGTGGGCGGCATGCGTGGGGTTGGTTCCCGCACGCATCATAGTAAAGGGGCGGTTCGCGCCTTCCCCATAAACGGAGGGAGGCATGGAGGCGCGGCCCATTTTGATGTAGGGTGGAACCCTAATCAGCGGATCTTTCACGTTTTGGAGGGTGCCCCACGATGAACACGGAGAACACAAGGAGGAAGACGGGGAAAACACAAGAGGAAACACTCAAATCAACACGAAGATAATCACACAAGCGCTAGATCCACGATACATAGTGCGATACATGATCCATAGTCAACGACGGTGGTACAAGGGTAGTCTTCACCGTGAGGAGGTCTTGGAATCCCGTAGGATCTTCTCCGATGTGGAGGCCTTGAATCCGTAGTGGATCTTCTCCGTAGAGGCGCACGGTCTCGTGGGAGAAATCCACACAAGTCTGAGAAATGAGCTAACCAACAGCTACCTCCAAAGGGGGGGAAGTCAACGGGTATAAATTACACAGATGGGCACCGTCGGGGCGGACGTCCGCTGGTTACCGGACGTCCGGTGGTTCCGGAGGGACCGGACGTCCGATAATCCTCGGATTTCCGCTATTTAGCTTCTGTTGCCGTCGTCACGGACGTCCGGTGGCTTCCGGTCGTCCAGTCGTCTGGGAGAGGCCGGACGTCCGGTGTCTTCCGGTCGTCCGGTGCCTGGAAGTCACCGGTCGTCCGGTGCAGGCCGGACGTCCGGTGCCTGTAGCATCTTCAGCCTTCCTTCTTCTTGTCTCGTGTACTTGTCGGGCCTGTCATCTTGACCATTGTGCAGAGCTGTCCCGTGGCCTTCGTCCAAGCACCTTAGTATGCACAGAGTCCCTGATGAAGGTAGAAGCCATGTCTCAAGTGAATCCGAAAGATGTAGAGAGAGGAGCGAAGTCACCTCGGTCTCGAGAGCTCTTGCACGGGCTCGAGTCATTGGTCCTTTGGGCACTTGGTGAGGCGATGGAGAGTCCATGGGGATGACCTTAGGATGCTCCGCATCATCTCCCCTCCCTTGGGAAAGATCCGACCTCGGATCGAAATCTTAATCACCATGGAAAGGAGAAAGATCCTTGACGTTGAAGGTGTCGCTCACGGAGTACTTGTCTCGAGGGAGGTCGATCTTGTAGGCGTTGTCATTGTAGCGAGCTAGCACCTTGAAGGGTCCGTCGGCGCGAGGTAGAAGTTTGGACTTGCGCTCGTGTGGGAAGCGGTCCTTGCGAAGATGAAGCCAAACAAGATCTCCCGATTGGAATAATATTGGTGCCTTGTTGGCATTGAGCTTGGTGGCGAGACGTTGGACTTGGCGCTCGATCATTGCCCTTGTATCTTCGTGCACCTTCTTGAGATAGCTTGCTCGAGCACTTGCGTCCTTGTTGATGCGCTCTTGTAGAGGTAGAGGTAGAATGTCCAATGGAGACAACGGATTGAAGCCGTAGACAACCTCGAATGGCGACTTGCCGGTGGTCGAATGTCTTGCGCGGTTGTAGGCGAACTCGGCGATGGGCAAGCAATGCTCCCATTCCCGGATGTTCCTCTTGATCAACACACGAAGAAGAGTGGAAAGCGTGCGGTTTGTCACCTCCGTCTGGCCGTCCGTTTGTGGATGGTACGCCGAAGAAAAGAGTAGCTTGATTCCGAGCTTGGCACATAGTGTTTTCCAAAAGTAACTCAAGAACTTGACGTCCCGGTCCGACACGATCGTTTTGGGCACGCCGTGTAGACGAAGTATCTCCCTACAAAAGAGAGTTGCAACATGTGAAGCATCTTCGATCTTGTTACAAGGAATGAAATGAGCCATTTTAGAGAATCTATCTACCACGACAAGCACGGAATGTTTGCCATTTTGAGTCCTAGGCAAGCCAAGTATGAAATCCATGCTTATGTCTTCCCATGGATGGTATGGAATAGGAAGAGGCATGTAAATACCATGAGATTGAGCTTTGGACTTAGATTTGCGGCATGTAGAACATCGGTTGGTGAGGCGTGAGACGTCACGAAGCATCTTGGGCCAAAAATAGTTCTTAGAGAGGGTAGCAAACGTCTTGTCGCGTCCAAAGTGTCCCATGAGTCCTCCTCCATGAGATTCCTGCAAAAGGAGCAAACGAAGCGAAGACTCGGGAATGCAAAGTTTGTTAGCTCTCATAAGATATCCATCCTTGATGTAGTAATGTTACCAAGAAGTGTGAGTCAAGCACTTAGCATAAGCATTTGCAAAGAAAGGATCATGCTCATATAAATCTTTAATATGCTCAAAGCCAATCACATTCAACTCAAGTTGTGTTACAAGCATGCATTTGGGGAAAGCGCATCCGCCACAACATTTTCTTTGCCCTTGATGTATTTGATGACATAGGGAAAAGACTCAATGAACTCACTCCATTTAGCATGACGCTTGTTCAACTTAGTTTGACCTTTGAGATACTTGAGTGTCTCATGGTCCGTATGAAGAATGAATTCATGAGGTCTAAGATAGTGTTCCCAAACAGGTAAAACTCTCACCAAGGCATAAAGCTCTTTATCATAGATGGGGTAGTTAAGTTGCGCTCCCGATAGCTTTTCGTAAAGTACGCAATTGGGCGCTTTTCTTGCATTAGCACGCCACCTATGCCGGTACCACTAGCATCACAATGAATCTCAAACGGTTTGTCAAAGTTTGGTAGGTCTAGAAGTGGTGCATGTGTGAGCAAGCTCTTAAGCTCATTGAACGCGGTGTCTTGCGAAGGACCCCAAATGAAGGGTGCGTTCTTCTTGCTCAAAGCGTGTGGAGGCATAGGAATGGTGCTAAAGTCCTTCACAAAACGTCGATAGAAACCGGCTAGACCAAGGAAACTACGCACTTGCATGAGATTCTTTGGTTGAGGCCAAGTTTTAATTGCTTCAATTTTAGTTTCATCAACACCTTGAGAAGAAACGACAAATCCTAGAAAGACAACCTTGTCAACGCCAAAAGTGCATTTCTCCATATTAGCGTATAATTGTTGTTTGCGAAGTGCTTGCAAAACTAGTTGGACATGGTCAACATGTTCTTCAAGCGACTTGCTAAAGATGAGAATGTCATCAAAGTAAACCACTACAAAGACGCCTATATAGGGTCGGAGAACAAAATGCATAAGACGCATGAAAGTGTCGGGTGCTTCCGATAAGCCCATTGGCATAACAAGCCACTCGTATAACCCGAACTTGGTTTTGAAAGCAGTTTTCCACTCATCACCCTCTTGAATGCGAATTTGGTAGTAGCCACTTTTAAGATCAATTTTGGAAAAAAATTGTGGCACCACATAATTCATCAAGCATGTCGTCTAAGCGTGGAATAGGGTGACGGTATCTAACGGTGATAGCATTTATCGGACGACAATCGGAGCACATGCGAAAACTTCCATCTTTCTTAGGCACGAGGATAACGGGAACGGCACAAGGGCTTAAGCTTTCACGTACATGACCTTTGTCGATGAGTTTTTGCACTTGCCGTTGTATCTCCTTTGTTTCCTCAGGGTTGACGCGGTAGGGAGCCTTGTTTGGGAGTGGTGCACCGGGTACGAGGTCGATGCGGTGTTCTATCCCGCGAAGTGGAGGTAGACCCGGTGGTAGCTCATCGGGAAAGACGTCCGAGAATTCCTGCAATAATTGAGACAACACAAAAGGTGGAGGTGGTGAAGTGTTAGTAGGTTTGGCTTCCCCTTTGCATAAAAGCACAAGGTGGAAGACGCTCGATGGGTTCTCACACACTTCTCTCATCTCACGTTTGGTGGCAAATAGAATTAGTTGCTTCTTGTCGCTCATCGTGGAGTCGCTCATATTTGGCTTGTGGCTCTCGCTCTCTTTTTGGTGGCTCACTCTCTCACCATTTTCTCCACGATGGGTGGTAGGTAAAAGCTTGTCGGCGGCTACTTGACTTGGAGTCATTGGTCGGAGCACGAATTCCTTGCCCTTCATCTTGAAGTGATAGTGATTTGTCCGTCCATTGTGTGTGACTCCACGATCATATTGCCATGGACGTCCAAGAATAAGGTGGCACACGGACATGGGTATCACATCACATTCAAGTGTGTCCTCGTAGGCGCCAATCTTGAAAGAGATTTGCACGGTGTGCTCGACTCAAAGAATTCCGGCGTCGTTGAGCCACTGGACCTTGTAGGGGTGAGGATGCTTCGTCTTGACCAAATGAAGCTTGTCGCATAGCTCTTCGCTTGCCAAGTTGTGGCAACTTCCTCCATCGATGATAACCTTGACGGAGCGTCCATTGATGCCGGCCTTCGTATGGAAAATATGACATCGTTGGTCGTCATCTTGTTGATGTTGGAGTGTCAAGACTTTGGAGACAACAAGGTTGGGGCTTGAGTCATTGTCGCAAAACACTTGATGGTCTTCTTCTTCATTGACTTGGCGATGCATAGCGACATGCTTAAGTGCTTCCATCTCATCATCGCTCATGCAGTCATAAGATCCGTCGTCGTTGATGATCATGGTGCGAACGGTCTTGCACTCAAATGACTTGTGGCCTCGTCCTTGGCACTTGAAGCATTTGATGGAGCTCGTCTTGTTATTGTCTTCGGTTGGAGTTGTAGCTGAGGAAGCTCTTGGCTTGAAGTTGTTGGTAGAAGGTGGACGACTCGATGTAGTCGCATTCTTGTAGCTTGACTTGTCACCGAAGTTTGTAGATGGCTTGGTAGAGGTAGGAGGAGTAGCCGAAGTCGTTGAAGCTTGGTTGTAGGAGCCGAAGTTCTTGGAGTTGAACTTGGAGTACTTGTAGTCCTCTTGAACTTGTCGCTCCGCTTTGGTTGCTTGATGCACTAGCTCGAGGAGATTGTTGTATGGTTGGAAGTCCGCAATCTTCTTGATAGGATAGTTGAGTCCATTCAAGAATCTCGCCATAGTTTGCTCGTCATCTTCCGTGATGTTTGCTCGTATCATAGCAATCTCCATCTCCTTGTAGTACTCTTCAACGGACTTGGTACCTTGCTTGAGGAGTTGTAGCTTCTTGAACAAGTCACGATTGTAGTGGGTAGGCACAAAGCGTGCTCTCATGACTTCCTTCATTTGAGCCCAAGTGGTGATAGGAGGTTCGCCTTTTGCTTCTCTTCTCTCTATAATTTGCTCCCACCAAATGAGAACATAGTCTTGGAACTCAAGGGATGCCATTGCGATCTTCTTCTCTTCATCGAAGTTGTGAAGGCGAAAGATCTTGTCAACCTTCAATGCCCATGAGAGATAGTCTTCGGGATCAATGCTTCCGGAGAACTTTGGCATGGTGAACTTGAGCTTGCCATAGCGATGCTCGTCATTGTTTCCTTGCCTATTGGGAGGGCGATCTCGATTTTGGCGGTTTGCCATATCTTGTTGCTCTTGTTGATGTAGATGTTCTTGTTGGAGTTGATGTTCTTGTTGGTGATGTTGCTCTTGCCGCGCTTGAGGAGGAGCTTCTTCTTGCATTCTTGCTTGATGGCGCCTCTCTTGTATCTCATCGCGAAGGAAATCCTCTTCTTGACGAGTGTGTCGAGTGCGGGCTGCCACATTGCAATGTGCATCTTGTAAAGCACGTTGCGCCTCCATAGCTTGAGCTTCTCGACGTTGTCGTGTTTGGCGGTTAGCCTCGGCGTCTTGTTCTTCTTGATATTGACGTGCTCGCTCTTGTTGTTGTTGGCGTAGTCGTTGACGTTCTTGTGCTTGCTCAAGTGTAGCTTGGTTTTGACGACGTCGGCTTTCTTGCTCGTCGAATAGCTCTTGTGAACTCTTGTCATGTAGAGGATGCCGGTGGTCATGTCGAGCTTGATGTGCGGCTTGACGAAGAGAGTTGGACGTAGGTGTACTTGAGTCTTGCGTGGAGTCGGAGTGTCGACTTGAGCGGCTTCGTCTTTGAGATGATGTTAAGGAAGAACGTCGGTTGATTATCAATGTCCGGAGCTCATTGTATTGAGTAGTCATGTTGGTGTTGATGATGTCGAATTGTTCTTTCGTCCTTGCTTCAAATTGGCGCGCGTCCTCGGCGACTTGACCAATGTACTCACGCATAGCTTCACTCTCTTGATTGAGAGCTCGTTGGACACCGAATAGATGTAGTTTGGTGACGTAGTTGTTCGCTTCTTGAGGATCGTCGAAGATCGGGTTGGAAGATGTACTTGGCCTATCCATCATCACAAGCAAGTATGTGAGTGGGAGAAAGGAGAAGACAATATCAATGTACCTTAACCGAGGTTGAAAATGGATCAATGATCACTCAATAATGTAACCTGGAAATAGCACTATTGGTATCACTTCGTGTCGATTCTCACACCTACACAAGTAAAGCTTTGAGAGGAGCTTGGTTAGGATGTGGCACAAAATCAATGCAATCGTCAAAGTGACTCAATGATGTTGAAAATGGTTCACAATTTGCTCATGCAACAAGTAGATCACTAGCAAAGAGTAGCACACGGAACACACGCACGGATAGATAAATGTGGTTGTGCAACCAAGGGTGAGCGAAAATGTGGTAAACCACGGAAAATGCTCGTGTTGCACAACACTAGAGAGACGCTAACCGATTGCTTAATAGGCGGATACGCACTTGTGCACGACCTATAAGAGGCAAAACGTAACGACTATCTATCACAAGTATGCTATGAGTGTATGATGTGCCGATGCTTGAGCACAAGATGAAGTTGCTATGATGTATGATCTCTTTTGATGCAAGGCGTATGATGCTATTGTCTTTTGCTTTGATTGGCTCGTTTGCTTAAAAGCTTGTGAGCTCTTTCTTTGGGTACATATGCATGCTTCTCGGATCAAGGTAGCTATTGTGTATGCGGTACACTCTTGTGTCACACGGAGATATGCAAGATACCAAGATGATGTGGTGGTACTCACAATGATGTAGTATGCAATATCTATGACTATCACTAATGTGCACAAGTGTCGTGGCCCGGCAATACTCAAATGGCTAGTCTCAATGGGAAAGCTACGCAAAGATGGTTCATAGGGTGACAATGCAATTGCAAGGTAGGATGAGCGAAGTGTCGTCGATGTTACCGTCCTTGCCGAAGTTGAGCGGTGGTGTTGTCGAAGTCTTGCCATTCCAGGGTAGCCTAAACATCCAAGGAAACGGTGAAACCACAACTCATGTATCCAAGGCAAAGGGAGACACACTTTCCAAACTCGGAGCGGGTAAGCGATGGTGGTTGCGGAAAGTGGGATGAAATGTAGGTGGTAGCGGAAGGTGGTACGGAACTGAACAAGTCAGCCTCGTCAGGTTTTGTCAGACGTCCGGAAGTTACCGGTCGTCCGGTCGGTCGGATGGGGTCGGACGTCCGGAAGTTGCCGGAAATCCGGTAAAAGCTTCTGTAATTGGGGTGCCGGTCGTCCGGTGTTTAGCGGACGTCCGGTGACTCGAGGGGTGCCGGACGTCCGGTAAACGTCGGTCGTCCGGTAGGTCTGGGACTATGGTTGGTGGAATCCGTGGAGAAATTGTCGAACGTGGTCGAATTTGCGGTGGAAAAAGGGGGAAAAGGTGGGGAAATGCTAGATCGACACGTGGCACAGCAAATCCATGGAGCAAAGTCAACAAAATCTTGCCAAATCAACAGATCACAAATTTTTTTTTGGGTTATTTTTGTGGGGATTTTTCGAAATTGGGAAGAACACAACAAAAACAAGCTAGAAAACAGTGTGTGGGGCTCCAAAATCGTGATCAACCTTGCTCTTGATACCAAGATGATGTAGGGTGGAACCCTAATCAGCGGATCTTTCACGTTTTGGAGGGTGTCCCACGATGAACACGGAGAACACAAGGAGGAAGACGGGGAAAACACAAGAGGAAACACTCAAATCAACACGAAGATAATCACACAAGCGCTAGATCCACGATACATAGTGCGATACATGATCCATAGTCAACGACGGTGGTACAAGGGTAGTCTTCTCCGTGATTAGGTCTTGGAATCCCGTAGGATCTTCTCCGATGTGGAGGCCTTAAATCCGTAGTGGATCTTCTCTGTAGAGGCGCACGGTCTCGTGGGAGAAATCCACACAAGTCTGAGAAATGAGCTAACCAACAGCTACCTCCAAAGGGGGGGAAGTCAACGGGTATAAATTACACAGATGGGCACCGTCGGGGCGGACGTCCGGTGGTACCGGAGGGACCGGACGTCCGGTAATCCTCGGATTTCCGCTATTTAGCTTCTGTTGCAGTTGTCACGGACGTCCGGTGGCTTCCGGTCGTCGGGTCGTCTGGGAGAGGCCGGACGTCCGGTGTCTTCCGGTCGTCCGGTGCCTGGAAGTCGCCGGTCGTCCGGTGCCTGGAAGTCGCCGGTCGTCCGGTGCAGGCCGGACGTCCGGTGCTTGTAGCATCTTCAGCCTTCCTTCTTCTTGTCTCGTGTACTTGTCGGGCCTGTCATCTTGACCATTGTGCAGAGCTATCCTGTGGCCTTCGTCCAAGCACCTGAGTATGCACAGAGTCCCTGATGAAGGTAGAAGCCATGTCTCAAGTGAATCCGAAAGATGTAGAGAGAGGAGCGAAGTCACCTCGGTCTCGAGAGCTCTTGCACGGGCTCGAGTCATTGGTCCTTTGGGCACTTGGTGAGGCGATGGAGAGTCCATGGGGATGACCTTAGGATGCTCCGCATCACATTTACTGAAAGGGGTCGAGGCGTGGTCCTCAAGGCGTCCACTCCCCACGATCACGGGGTGGGGAGAGGTCGCGTCACCCATCCCCTCGGTTCTGCAAGTCTGCCACGTGTCTCTCATGCGCTTGGGGTGGCAAACGATGGAGGCAGGAAACCGGGCCGTCACTGGTTGGGGCGGCGGGTCGGTCCTGGCTCCCTGCGCCTTCCGTCTCTTGATTGGCCGAGCGGGGCGGTCGAGCCCCAACCCCGTTCCTTTATAAAGAGCGGGGGGGGAGGTACGGTGTCTCGCACTCTTCCATCTTCTTCCTCCTTCAGCTTCTGCTCCTCTCTTCCATTCGTCATGGAGAGAGGAAATCCCGGCCCTTCAACGGTGGCGGCGAGGGTCACCGCTCGACAACGTGTCCCTCCTTCTCCTGCGCATGCGGTGGCAGAGCCGGCCGCGAGGGCAAGACGGAGGGGGCAAGGCCGTGGGCGAGGCCGGGGCTCTCGGGGAAGAGGAGGACGGGGTGGCCCGCCGGCCTCGCCCCCGCTAGCAGCTCCTCCCCCAATGGAGGGACATGTTGGGGATGACCCTTGTGAGTTATTCGTCAGGTTGCGCCAGCCGCCGCGCCGTCGCCTTCGTCTCCTGACTTCATTTGCGCGGGAGCTCGAGCTGGATTCACCGGAGTCACTGCGGCTGCACATGAGGGGCTGCGAGATCAGTGGCACGCGGGTCCGTGTCAACTTCCCTGCTCCTCATGTGATGTATCTTCGTGAAGGATGGAAGACGTTTGTTCATATCCACGGCTAGACGGATGGGCTCCCTCTCCATTTTAAGTTGATGGAGGGTGGCCTTCTTTCCATCAAGGTCTTCGGGCACTTTGGGACTCGTGCAAGGTGCTTCGTGGAGAGCTCTTCTGATGACGAAGATTCCTCCTCGAGCGAGAGTGACGAGGAGGACAGCGGCAGCGACGACGAGGGCGGTGGGCGGCAGGATGACGGGTCCGACTAGGTATCGGGCGCCGCTCCTTGTGGAACCGGCGACCCCATCATCCGTGTCGCCGGCTCCTTGAACTTCTCGGGGTCGTCCCCTTGGGCGGCT
>LR738712.1:340344373-340395210 GCA_902687465.1 Secale cereale
GCTGCGAAGGAGGAAGAGGGCAGGCGGCAAGGCCGTCATGTCGGAGTACGCGGGCACCGACGCCTTCGACGCGTACCGACGTCCAACCGCCTCGTCTTCGAGCTCTGCTTCCGGTGCCGCCATCACCATCCAGCCTTTGGGCGGCCACCAAGATGTTATCTTGGTGTCTTCTGCCACCCGTAGCTCACCTAGGCGCTCCTTTTGCCCTTCTCGCCTCCTTGACCTGCCTCCTGAGGAGAGGGACAAGAAAGGGATTACGGGCATCTTATCTCTTTTTAGTTTGTAAGCCTTCGGGCGTCTGTTAAATTTAAAACTTGTAATCCCCTTGTTCATGTTTTTCATTTCCTATGGACTGTACCTGAGTGGAATGTTTTTAATGAAAAAGGGATGTTTGCCGGGTCATTTTTTTGCAAGTAGAACCCACAATAGGGAATAAATCCCTGATATCTCTAAGATAAACATTTTCTTGCCCAGCAACAGGCCTCGCCATCCCCCCACTTCGCTCGACCTGTCTCACGCCTTTGGCGGAGGCAGGGATGAAGTGGGTTTAGGCTCCTTGTTTCACCCTTTCGCTGCCATGACTACAACCAAACTTGGTCCCAGGAACGAGCCCTAGGGCCTAGAGTTAGGGGAGCACGGTAGTTTAAGGAAAAAACGAGATTTCACATACCTCAGTCCATAATGGAATGCATGATAAGGGATGAAGAACTTATCTGAAGTTGCATCCCCCGGCAAACCTGGTTCGCCGTGGGTGAATCTTTTCTCTTGTAGCCCCCGGCAACACTGGCTTGCCGGGGCCTAGGTGCTAGTCTGTTCCTCTTTCTTCTCCCCAAGTGGCTTTGGCAAGGATATCTGTGCGTCCTGTGAACCAAAGGAGATAGAGGAAAGACAAAGAGATGCAAACTCGACCTCTAAGCTAGGGGTTAGCCGCCGCTAAGCACTAACAACCCTAACCAAGGACGAGACTCGACTCAGCATGCATGCTATAACTTAGGGCGCCAGCGCTTCATTTATTTATGCTCAGGATCTGCGCCTGGCTTTGTACAAAGGGTTACATGCCTTGTCGTCAAGGCTTGTACAAAAGGTGGCTTGCCGGGGAGCCCGGCAAGCCGCGCCTCACGGGTAAAACATGGACATTTGTAACATTGATTGCTTGCATGATGTTGATCCACCTATTGCCATGCTTCATGCTAGCTCGACTACCTCATGGGATACATTACCCATTTATGATATGTATGATGATTGCCATGTGGAGTCTATTAGTTGTGATGCCATGTTGCATAGGATCTCTTGTATTCATTCTTTAGGTCACATCATGTTTGATAATCCGCTTGACTTGTCATATGCTATAAATGAGATCAACCATATGTCATATTTGCAATCTCTTCGTAGTAACTATGCATATGCCACTAAAATAAACCCAATTTGCACTTATGGCATAGATGACAAGCCCATGGTTATTGGCATTTGTTTCTATTGTGATGATATTGACATGCTTCCTTTGCACCATATCCATCATATGCCATGCCATGATTATCTCGCTTCGGACATGCATTGTTTTGGATGTTGTTCCACTTCTCCACATTATGTTTCCGATATTGCTCATGTGGAGACCCCCATAGGTTCCTCATACACTTTAGGAGATTTTGATCCATCCCATCCATTGCATGCTCCCCATACTTGTATGCACAATATGCTCCCCATGAATGAACTTGCTATATATGCGCCATATAATTGTATTCTCAATTTGCATCCACATCATGCTATACACAATAACTATGCATTCATGATGGATGACATGTTCTTATACCGTGCATCAAATTTCTTTGAGAGATGCTTATCTCGTGCTAACTCACACATGCATATACACATCATGATGGATGATGTGCACATTTACCACGCACACAATTTCTTTGGTTTGTGTCTCTTTTGTGTAGGTACCCATCCATACTCGTCAACTTCACAAACGCATGAGTTGACGAAACGAGCTCTAGAGAGCAAGGACGACTTCGGATTCCGTGGATTATCCTTCCAACCGCTCCCTTCGCGCAAAGACTTTGCGCATCTCTTCTACATGGCACTCACATGGTTATGGGGTATTGTCCATTATATCTCTTACGCCCATCTTGCCATGTTCACTTTGCACGATATGCTCATTTATATGCCTTTGCCATGCATTTGTGACCCATGCTTTGCATTACACATGATGATTGATTCTTATACTTGTATGTGTATTTGCAAGCTTGGTGGAGATATTGCTTGTTATTGCCATGATGCCTTTGTACCCCATACCTATTATGATGCTTTGATCTTGATTTGTGATCGTGCTTGCGATATGTCATGTGCATTGCCTATATCCACCATTTGCTCACATGACATGATTGCCATGAGTTCCTCTAGTGTGTTGCATCTTTGCGCCACTAGCTTGCACGACATGATTGATATGCTTGCTTATGTTGCATCACCGATGATTCATACTTGCTCCTTTCATGCGGTTGATGTCAACCATTTCCATGCTTTGCACATGATTGATATTTCTTGTTGTCATATGTCTCCACATGTTGCCTCTCTCATGCGATATGATTGTCCATGCATTGAGTGCAACCATGATTTTAGTCTAGCCAATGAGATTGCCCCCATAGCATTCTCGCATTTATTTGGAGATTTTGACATATTTCTTGGGAAGCATGCTTGTCTTATCTCTTTGCACCATATGCCTAGTGCCATGAATATAGTCATTGTTGTATCATCTTATTCATGCACTTTTGCTTCTAATAGTTATGTGCAAGAGAAGAGAACCATCATGATGGATGATGTGTTTATCTACCATGCGCATACATTCTTTGTTTTATTGTGTGCATGTGTAGGATACTTGGACTTCGTGTCAACTTCCACTTCACGTGAGTTGACCATTCGAGCTCTTGAGAGCGAACCACTTTTGTTCACGACGCTTCTACATCGCACTTGCCTGTGCTTCGACATTGTGAAGGACGCACAAGGACACACTTTCAAGGTGATATCCTTCTCTTTCGAGACACCCAAAACCATGAGCATGGATATTAATGATCACACTACATGTGTTGCTTGCACCATGAGACTTATTTGTCATCTTGGAACCCTTGATTGCACACATGTTCGAGATCTTGCTTCGACTTGTCATTGTCACATTGCCATGCTTCATGTTTACATGCCTTGTGTGTTGCATCCAACTTGTTGCCTACTTGCTCATATCACATGTTTGGTTGTACCAATGTCATCCCTTCACATATGCCATGTCCCTTTACTTGTCACATGCTTGACTTATTTGCCTCACACATGTCGAACAATTGTTCTTTCTATTGTGTTGAGTGCCACACGACTTTCACTACACCATATGCACGTTATGCTTCGATTGTCTTGCACTTGACTCATGTGTTTAGACACTTCATTTTACTTGGTGTTGTGAATGATTCGTACGCCTACCATAGACCTTTCATTGAGCACTTTATGCATGCTTGCTATGACTTTGAGGTAGATGCTTATTCTCTTGTCAAACATATGTGCATCTCTACCTCACATTTACATGCTTGTTTCCATGATGACCTTGATTGTGCTCACCTCATATGCTCACATGCCATGTCACAATCCTTTGTCACACCACATGCTATGCTTGATGACCACACTTGTTGGGTGAATCACCTCTTGAATGCTTGGTTTTGCACTAATGATAACCACATTTGTTTTTCCAAGTGTTTGTTGTCCTTTCTCCTTTTCAAGTAATCACTAGATGGTGCGACATTGGAGAGTGCCCACTTCGAGCTTCAAGATGATGAATGCTTGGTGATCGACCTCTTCGACATGGCGACGCCACCTCTTTCCCATGGTTATTTGTCTTTTGATCCGAGGTCGGATCTTTTCCAAGGGGGAGGGGATGATGCGGAGCATCCTAAGGACATCACCATGTCAAGAGTCCGTTTGGCAAGTGACACGTGCGACCTCTACTGCTCATACATAAAGGTGAATCATCTCCTATACACATGTTCACTTAACCCCTTCGAGGGTGGTATACTACTTGACACTCCACTCATGTGCATACATAGGTATTGTCGAAACACCATGGACGAGGAGGAGGAGTGCGAGCGCAAGTGTACAACTACACCATCCATGAGCGAAGCATGGAAGAGAAGGAAGAAGAGGAACCTTCCCAGCGCAGAGATAGAGGTACTACCGGTCCAACTACCGGTCTGCCGGTACTACCGGTCCAACTACCGGTCAACTACCGGTCTACCTTCTGTGATCAACCGGTGCAAGGCCGGAACTTCCGCTAAACTGCAAAAACCGGTACTACCTGTCCTAGGACCGGTACTACCGCCCTGCCTGCGCGCAGTTGAAGGGTTTTCACCCCATGTATCCCCCCAACTTACCCCTAGACTATAAGTACTCCTTCCCTTCCATCTTTTAGGGTTAGCATTGATTTAGCTCATATGAGAGATAGAGCTTTGCTCATCCATTACGGATCTACTCCATGAGAGAGACCGCGTCCCCTCTACGGAGAAGATCCACCTTGGATTCAAGACCCCTAACGGGAATATCCTTCGCGGATTCAAGACCTCCTCTTGGAGATGAACTCTACCTTGTATCTTTCTCTTTGTTGTTCATGTACCTTGTGGATCTCATGTGTTTGTGAGTCTAGTGGATATGTGATTTGGACTTGTTCTTGAGTGTTTCTCTTGTGTTCTCCCCTTTGTGCTCCTCTTGTTCTTGGGGATTCCCTCCATTCCGTGAAAGATCGGCCATCTAGGGTTCCACCCTACAACATCGGGGGTGTCTTCTTCCTCCCGCGCCTTGTTCCTCTCGTGAGGCAGAGGAAGAATGGGGGAGGGAGGCGGATGGCTGGCTCCGGCCGTCTCTCGCCCGGCCGAGGGCACCAGCAAATGCGGCATGGCTTGGCGCACCTATTCCTGAGGAGCACGGCCACCGCCGAGGGTAGGGAATGTTGCGACGGGTGGTGGCAGGGAGGTGACAGAGGCGGGCGGTGGTGGTGGTTGGCAACGACCAGGGGCACTCCGGCGTGGGGCAAGGGGTGGGGCGACTCACGGAGAGAAGAGTGAGGTAGTGGGGGTGTTGGAATGGCGAGGGGAGGCGTGAGGTGGCTGGAAACGATGGAGGCCGGCGATGGCCGAGGATGAAGCAGCAAACTTCGGCGAGATGCAGCTGCTCTGGTGGGCTAGAGAGGTGGAGGAGGAAGTGGTGAGGTGCGGAGGGGCTTGGGGTCGCTTAAATAGCTGCAGGGGAGGGTTCTAGAGCTCACGGGCCAGCTCAAGCTAGGCTCTAATGGAGGACAGAAGTTCCTTGTGGCACGGGCGCGGCGACAGCGACCACACCACATCGATGCTGGGCGGGGCAGCGATGCAGAGTGATGCAGACGAGCACATGCGAGCTCCTGGATAAGGCGAGGCATCAAGACGTGGATGAAGGCGACAGTAATAGGGACGACAATGTGCCAGAGCACGAGATATGGCTGGTGTGGCCCGCGGCCACCGCGTGAACTGGAACACGCGGTGCCTGCTGACCAGCTAAACCATGTCTAGTGTATAGTCCCTAGTGCCCTTAGTTGCAATGAAGAAAAAAATATCCTGGGGTCAAACAAGAGATTTGCAGGAGGAGCCAAACCAGAATAGTAACAAAGTGCTTGTGCTGAGCAGAGAGGGCCCAGACTTAGCCACGAAGGAATGGGTTCCTGTAGTGATGATCACATACTAAGATGATGCTTATCACCAAACATCGGCTTAAGAAGAGGAGTTTAGATGGCACTTGCTGTAGAAAGTTCCATGATGGCTACAATAAGAGGTGATGAAGTAGCACTCACTTAAGTGTATGAAATGAGCCGAAAATGGGCATGGCCAAATTATTTGGAGAAATGAAGATGCTCAAAAAGTTTCATGCAATTTGGACTTGCCAAAATTTCACTTGCTTCATAAAGCATCTCTCTGGACAACATCTTGGAAAAATTGCACAAGGCAAATGGTTTAATGAATTGATCCAAAACTTGCTCGCGAGAGTTGATATGGATAGGAGAATGCCCTAGTAAATTGTTAGCTTAAAGGAAGCAATATAAAATATAGTTGCTTCACAGAGTGAAGATCTGACTAGAAACCAAGATTTGGAGCTGGGCTCACATGGAAAGGTTACATGAACTCAAATTTGGTGGAGAGGTATGATTTGAGCCGTGGCAAAGTTTAATCTCATTTGGACATGCTTCTAATATATCTCCTTCCTGAAGTTCCTTCCTAGACAGAAACTTTGGAAAATTGCTGAAAAATAATGACTAGGCAAATGAGGTTGAAATTTGGCACAGGGCAATGATATGGACATGATACGATGTCCAAAAAGTTTGGATGCAATCAAACAAAGATAAATAGCACTTGCTTTGCAAATGGCCATTTAGGGGAGAATAGGAAAAGAATTATTGGTGGATGATCTTTGAACATGACAATGAAATGTTTTGCCATATTTGAGCAAGATAGGACCCAAAAAATATATGAGAATTATTTCAGGATTTATGTAGTGACAGAAAGATAGGTTGCTTTACAACCTAGGGAGTAAAGGGTTATAACTTTAATAGAAAAGGAATATTCCCTAGAAAAAGTATATTGGATTAGGCCAGTGATGAAAATGACTTGATCTAGGGATGCTGCTGAGGATGGAAAGCCAACATAAAACCTAGGTAGATATGATCTTTCCATGTTTCAGAACCACATAGCCACAGAAAAACAATCCAAATCAATAAATCTAAGAAAATCATCAGAAAAAGAAAAGGGCAAAAATCCAGGGTGTTACAAGGTTGTGGGCTAGCTCCTCCATTGGACTAGTCTACGCCACGTTATCCCGATAGGTGTGGCCCACATGTTGATTTCCCTATTTTCCCGGCCAAATTTAATGCATGCTAGAGTGACCTAGGTGTGTTTCGAAGAGCGACCTCACGACGAGCGAGATACAATCCCGATACCTCGGGAGATCAATAAGGTTTGACAAGCACAAAGAGGAAGAGAGGTGGTATGTATGTGTGTGTGTGTGTTTGTGTGTGTGTGCGAGAGAGAGAGAGAGAAAGTGAGAGAGAGAGACCCCGAGATGAAACAGAGAGAGAACGAGTGGGTGCATGTGTGATACCTAACGCAGATTCAAAATTTTGAACCGGTGATCATGCCATCAGAAAACATATATAAAGGGTATTCAATGTTCGTTTCGCTTTTGAACGTAGTACAATATACTCCCTCCGATCCTTTCTAGTTTACATATAAGTTTTATGTGTAGTCAAAGTATCTCTACTTTGGTTAAACTGACAGAAAAAAGTATCAACATTCAAGAACGCCCAATCAATATTGTTAGATTCGTACGTACTCCTAGATTTGTATTCAAACAGAAATGGTTTCCAATTTGTTTTCAAACACGTGAATGCTTGTTCCCGCGCATGCTCTTCCTACTAGGATTTCGCCACGTATAGCCAGTCCAATAGTAACCTTTTTAAGATCCTTGTCCAATAGTAGTAGAATTAGAAGTAGAAGTAATAGTACAACATGTGTTGTAGAGTATGTAGTGCTCATAGTACTAGTAGTATACTCCCTCCATTTTTATTTACTCTGCATATTAGAGTTGATTGAAGTCAAACTTTACGAAGTTTGACCAAATTTATAGAAATGAATACAAATATTTAGCATAACAAATCTATATGATGTGGAAGTACATTCAACAATGAATCTAATGGTATTCATTTGTATATGTTAATATTTTTATCTATAAACTTTGTCAAAGTTTGTAAAACTTGACTTTGACCAAAACTAATATGTAGAGTAAATAAAAACAGAGGGAGTACTAGTAGCACTCGGCCGACCTCTCACCTCTCTCTCTTCTAGTAGTACTAGCAACATGCCCTTTCGTTTCACAGAATATCAAGATGCATTTATATGAGTAATTTATCATGTGGGAGATAATGATGAATGAGGGAAGGCCTTATCTGCAAATGTGGAGAGGATTGTGGGTCTCTTTTCGCAAAATTGTCATAGTTTTCTTCCTATCCATCAGATATAGATCGGACGGCTTATATTGCAGGATGGCAGGCACACCATCATCACCAACTATGTTTTTATAAGAGTAGAGATATAGATATATAGATATATAGATAGATAGGATAGATATAGATGTAGATAAATGACGCGGGTGGGGGAGGGGCAGGGACGTCGGTTGGCTCTCAACTATGGTCCCACAAGCGAGCGAAAATACAAGACGAAGCGTGTTCCATTCGGTGAGCGACGTGGAAGGTTCAGCGTGCGGGGGTATTCTTTCTCTAGATATTATTTTTCTCATCTTTCTTGAGATATCATTTTTCGATGAAATTATTGACAAACCATTTTTCGATGAAATTCTTCAGATATCATAAAAAATGCATCCTGATGTTGCGTGCAATGCACGGGCATCTTGCTAGTCATCTAGAGATTTACGAAGTTACTGCCTTGTCATCGATAGGAACAGTGGGGAGGTCCGGACGTCTGCCACGTGAAACTCTAAAACTTTGGTCCCATCCCACCTCAGAACTCTCCAGGCTCTAGCCATACGGCTTTGCAAACTTCGTACAGTCAAAATCGATTGACCGGTCATCATCGGAATCACTATTCACACCAGAACCTTCGCTGCTCGGCCTACGCCAACTACTTGCCGACCGGCCACCACTGCCCCAAAACCACACCTCCTCTCCAGCCCATTCCCCCACCTTTCGATCACTTAGCCCGCATCAGCCGTCCCCTAGTTCGTTGAAAAGCCATGGTGCGCCGCAAGATCACGTATTAGAAGATGCTGACGCCGGAGTGCCGCACAGAAATTGTGGCGGCGGTCGGCACCACAGACCTCCGTTCTCAAGCTCGCATTGCGGCAGGCCAATCCCCGAGTTATATGGAGTCAAGCTCCGTGGAGGAGGAAGCCGATCCAATGTTCATGGTGGAGGTGGCAGTGCAGAAGGCCCCCGGTGCATATGAGACGATAGACGTCGACTTCGTGCCGGCGTCCGGGCCCCCCATGCTGCAGGCGGACCAGCGGTTCAACCTAGCGATACTAAAGATGGAACGGGAGGCGAAGGCTCAACTCAAGGCGGAGCGCGCAGAGGCCACTGCCATCAAGGCTCTCCTGCAAGTGGAACCGGATGTCGTGGATGTGAACCGAGCGGCGGAGGTTCATCTTGAAGCGTAGCGCTCGGATGCCGCTGCCATCGAGGCCCTCTTGCAGGCGGAACCGGACATCCTGGACTTGAACTGGGTGGCAGAGGCTCAACTCGACACGGAGCGCGCGAATGCCACTGCCATCGAGGCCCTCCTGCAGGTGGAACCGAACGTCGTGGACGTGAATCGGGCAGTGCTAGCGCCCATGCAGAGCGCCCGCACGCTCTGCGTGAATGAGTAGCTGGAGGCCGAGGACAACCACGGTGCAGAGAAACACATCGGCAGCTACGGCTGGTCTGCGCCGACAGCCAAAGACGACGAGGTCATCTCGTTCTGCGACCAGTGATAGTTTTACTTTATGTTGTTGTTTTTAGGGATCTTTTGTTGTGTAAAAACATATATTTGTGCAAGTCGCCTGACTCTCATCATTTGGGTCAGTCGACCATTTAAAGCGGTTGGATGGATATCCCACGTCTCCTAACCCTTCTTCTTCCCCAACAAACCATCACACGAGCAGCACGGATCTTCCTCAACATGCGGTTGGATGAACATATTGTATGAGTGAAAATTATGTGTTAGTGGTAGAACGGCTGAGTTTGGTTTGATCACATGCGGTAGCACGTGCCTGTGAGGGTGCGTTCCCTTGGTTGGGTGTGTGGCGTGTAGGAGCGACTTTGTGAGGGTGTGGTGCGACCGCGACAGCCGCGCGCAAGTGTACCTCCTTTTCATTTTGAGAAACTTTAGGCAAGCTTGGCAAAAATGTGTGGCAAAGTATGGCAATGCAAGGCCTAAGACCCAAACATGATAGTACATACTACTTGTGTTAAAAAAGAAAGGGGGGTTCCTTCACGGGATTGATCAATACAAATCCTCTTTTGACGTGTCAATTAATGCGTACTTTTTTCTCCAACGCCCAAAGAGCTAACCATCTCACTCATCATTGCTTGATTAATGCAGCACAATGCAAACCAACCTTCTCACTTCCGCATGCATGCAATGGTATATTAATGTCCTTGGTTGCTAGTACGAGGCAAAGCCCATCAATTTTGCCTCGATTAGTGTTAGTGGCCTCCTTCAAATTGTAATTTTGATACTTGCCTTGTATACCAAAAAAGTTGGTAGTAACTATTTGACTTCCTTTCCCATTGCGGTGACGTCGACGATATCTCAAACGTTGTGGCTTTGGAGAAGTGTGTTCGATGAAGCACACCATTGAGGGTGACCACGGTAAGTTGTTTGCATGTGCTGTCTGCAAGCCGAGATAAGCATCTTCTTTGCATCCAAGAAGTCCATTGAACTAAAGGAGGCGTAAATGTACTAGTACTACACACTTGCTTCCTCCGTCCAGCTTAGTGCGGTATGGTGGTTTCTCGAAGAAGACAATGGAGAAGCAGAGTCAGCGAAGATTGAAATGATGGTTGCTTTGTCCGTGCTTTGTGATTTGACGCCTCATTGCTTTGTGATTTGTGATAGAAGGGACAGGGGAGTAGACTCTGTTCTCTATATGTACTGTACATGTGTCCAAGCACGGCAGAAAGAGGAGAGAGGTTGCATTTTTCTATTCCTTCAATCAATCAATTAGGGAGCTCCGGTTCATAAGGCTTTGGCAGCACCCTCCATGATGGCTCCCATTGATGCCAAAAGCTATTTTCACATTTGGCTACACATTGTGGATGCCCTTAACCATACCAATTGGTTTTGTTCCTGTGTGCTATCTATACAAATCTTGATTATATTTATCTAAAAAATTATATCAAGATTAGTAAAAAAGGAGGTGATTTTGCCGCGCAGAAGGCGGGGGAGGTTTCTTAGTTTTAGAGGACGTTGGCCTGGCAGTTTGCTAACATGTTGTCCCACGTGTCAGTTATTTACCAAGCCGATCCATGTCCCACATGAGGCTGGCCATAGTGGTGGTATCTTAGAGCAAGTAAAATCACTGGTACGCGTCGGTGCTATCCAAACGGTTTTTAACCCCTTTCCGCAACGGCATTTCGAACTATCACCAAGCTAGTGTGGGCGATAGGGGGGGGGTCCTTCCCACATGACTCAGAAACCATCGGGGATAGGCCCAAGCTGGGGCAAAATGAGCTCGTGTGCGATCGGGCGAGGCATCGAAACCCAATCATTTTCGTTCGTATGTACATCCCACATGGTGAATCTCAGAAAAACATTTCCGTTTGTATGTATATCACATAGAGTCAATCCAAGGAATACGTTTCCATTATTATGTACATCCCACACATTCAATTCAGGGAAAATGTTTCCGTTCGTATGTATATCACACACAGTCAATCCAAGGAATACATTTCCGTTCTTATGTACATCCCACACGGTCAATCCAGGGAAAACGTCTCCGTTCATATGTACATCCCACACAGTTTTATGTGTAGGCTCGTGTGTGAAATGTGTAACTATCACAAACGCTCTACCTTGGTTAACTATTTGCTTTTATCAACTACATCACCCACAATTTGATGAAGAAAATTGTGTGGCATTGGGCTATCCATCACAAGAGCTTTTACTGCTAGAACCGTTTGCAAAGTTCCATGACACATTTAGCAGGTTTATTAGTTTACAATTAATAATTCTAGTATTACGCAAATTCACATTTCATATCGAACAGATGTTTGCCAATTTCATATCAAGCACATAAATATATTATAACATCACAGCACGATAGCTACATGAGAACAACACAGTACAACATATAGCTAGTTCAGCTTCATAAGAACAATATTAGAACGATATATTCATTCCCTAATCGAGATCATCCAGGCTTGTCTTATCAACCTGATGTAGGGTGGAACCCTAATCGGCAGATCTTTCACGAAAGGAGGTTATCCCACGACAAACACGGAGAACACAAGGAGGAGACGGAGGAAAACACGAGGGGAAACACTCAAATCAACACAAATACGGTCACACAGGTGCTAGATCCATGATACACATCAAGATACACGATCCATAGTCAACAACGGTGGTACAAAGATAGTCTTCTCCCGGGGGAGGTCTTAGGTATCCCTTGGGATCTTCTCCAATGTGGAGGCCTTGAATCCGAGGTGGATCTTCTCCGAAGAGGCCGTGGTCTCGTAGGAGAGGAACCACAAAGGTTTATGATGAGCTATCCAAAAGCTACCTCGAAAGGATGGAAGTCAACGAGTATATATTACATGAGATGACGCCGTCGGGGCGGACGTCCGCGGGTCACCAGACGTCCGGTGGCTCCTGAGGGATCGGACGTCCGGTAATCCTCGGATTTCCGCTATTTATGTTCTGTGGTCGATGTCACGGACGTCCGGTGGCTTCCGGTCGTCCGGTCGTCTAGGAGTCGTCCGGTCGTCCGGTGGGCGCCGGACGTCCGGCGCTTGGCAGTGTCCGGTCGTCCGGAGCCTCTAGAGTCTTCAGCCTTCCTTCTTCTTGTTCCAAGCACTTGTCGATCTCGCCGTCTTGACCATTGTGCAGAGCTGTCCCGTGGCCTTCATCCAAGTACATGAGTATGCACAGAGTTTCTGATGAGGGTAGAAGCCATGTCTCATGTGAATCGGAAAGATGTCGAGAGAGGAGCAAAGTCACCTTGGTCTCGAGAGCTCTTGCACGGGCTCGAGTCATTGGTCCTTTGGGCACTTGGTGAGGCGATGAAGGGTCCATGAGGATGACCTTTGGATGCTCCGCATCATCTCCCCTCCCTTGGGAAAGATCCGACCTCGGATCAAAATCTTCATCACCATGGAAAGGAGATAGGTCCTTGATGTTGAAAGTATCGCTCACGGAGTACTTGTCTCGTGGGATGTCGATCTTGTAGGCGTTGTTGTTGTAGCGTGCTAGCACCTTGAAGGGTCCGTCGGCGCGAGGTAGTAGTTTGGACTTGCGCTCGTGTGGGAAACGGTCCTTGCGAAGATGAAGCCAAACAAGATCTCCCGGTTGGAACACCATTGGTGCCTTGTTGATGTTGATCTTGGTGGTGAGACGATGGACTTGTCGCTCGATCATTGCCCTTGTATCTTCGTGCACCTTCTTGAGATAGCTTGCTCGTGCACTTGCGTCCATGTTGATGCGCTCTTGTAGATGTAGAGGTAGGATGTCCAATGGGGACAACGGGTTGAAGCCGTAGACGACCTCGAAGGGGGACTTGCCGGTAGTCGAATGTCTTGCGCGATTATAGGCGTACTCGGCGATGGGCAAGCATTGCTCCCATTCCTTGATGTTCTTCTTGATCAACACGCGAAGAAGCGTCGAAAGCGTGCGGTTCGTCACCTCCGTTTGGCCGTCGGTTTGTGGATGGTATGCCGAAAAGAAGAGTAGCTAGATTTCGAGTTTGGCGCATAGAGTTTTCCAAAAGTAGCTCAAGAACTTGACGTCCCGGTCCGACACGATCGTCTTGGGCACGCCGTGTAGACGAATTATCTCCCTACAAAAGAGATTTGCAACATGTGAAGCATCGTCGATCTTGTTGCAAGGAATGAAATGAGCCATTTTAGAGAATCTATCCACGACAACGAACACGGAATCTTTGCCATTTTGAGTCCTAGGCAATCCAAGTACAAAGTCCATGCTTATGTCTTCCCATGGATGGTATGGAATAGGAAGTGGCATGTAAAGACCATGAGATTGAGCTTTGGACTTAGCTTTGCGCATGTAGAACAACGGTTGGTGAGGCGTGAGACGTCACGTAGCATCTTGGGCCAAAAGTAGTTCTTAGAGAGCGTAGCAAATGTCTTGTCGCGTCCAAAGTGTCCCATGAGTCCTCCTCCATGCGATTCCTGCAAAAGGAGCAAACGAAGCGAAGACTCGGGAATGCAAAGTTTGTTAGCTCTCATAAGATATCCATCCTTTATGTAGTAACGTTCCCGAGAAGTGTGAGTCAAACACTTAGCAAAAGGATTTGCAAAGAAATGATCATGCACATATAAATCTTTTATGTGCTCAAAGCCAATAACATTCAACTCAAGTTGCGTAACAAGCATGCATTTGAGGGAAAGCGCGTCCGCCACAACATTTTCTTTGCCTTTGATGTACTTGATGACATAGGGAAACGACTCAATGAACTCACTCCACTTAGCATGACGCTTGTTCAACTTAGTTTGACCCTTGAGATACTTGAGAGTCCCATGGTCCGTATGAAGGATGAATTCATGAGGTCTAAGATAATGTTCCCAAACACGTTAAACTCTCACTAAGGCATAGAGCTCTTTATCATAGATGGGGTAGTTAAGTTGCGCTCTGGATAGCTTCTCGCTAAAATACGCAATTGGGCGCTTTTCTTGCATGAGCACGCCACCTATGCCGGTACCACTAGCGTCACAGTGAATCTCAAACGGTTTATCAAAGTTTGGTAGGTCTAGAAGTGGTGCGTGGGTAAGCAGACTTTTTAGCTCATTGAACGCGGTGTCTTGCGAAGGACCCCAAATGAAGGGTGTGTTCTTCTTGCTCAAGGCATGTAGAGGCATAGCAATAGTGCTAAAGTCCTTCACAAAAAGTCAGTAGAAACCGGCTAGACCAAGGAAACTACGCACTTGCATGAAATTCGTTGGTTGAGGCCAAGTTTTAATTGCTTCAATTTTAGTTTCATCAACGTGAACACCTTGTGAAGAAATGACAAATCCTAGGAAGACGACCTTGTCAACTCCAAAAGTGCATTTCTCCATATTAGCATATAAACGCTCTTTCTGAAGGGTTTGTAAAACCAACCGGATGTGTGTCACATGGTCCTCTAGCGTCTTGCTAAAAACGAGGATGTCATCAAAGTAAACCACTACAAAGACACCTATGTAGAGTCGTGGACAAACATGCATAAGACGCATAAATGAACCGGGCGCTTCCGATAAACCCATTGGCATAACAAGCCATTCATATAACCCAAATTTGGTTTTGAAAGCCGTTTTCCACTCATCACCCTCTTGAATGCGAATTTGGTAGTAACCACTTTTAAGATCAATTTTTGAAAAGATGGTGGCACCACATAATTCATCAAGCATGTCGTCTAAGCGTGGAATAGGATAGCGGTATCTACCGGTGATAGCATTTATAGGTCGACAATCGGAGCACATGCGAAAACTTCCATCTTTCTTAGGCACGAGAATAACCGGAACGGCAAAAGGGCTTAAGCTTTCACGTACATGACCTTTGTTGATGAGTTGTTGTACTTGCCGTTGTATCTCCTTTGTTTCCTCGGGGTTGACGCGGTAAGGAGCCTTGTTTGGAAGTGGTGCGCCGGGTATGAGGTCGATGCGGTGTTCGATTCCGCGAAGTGGAGGTAGACCCGGAGGTAGCTCATCGGGAAAGACGTCTGAGAATCCCTGCAACAATTGAGACAACACTAAAGGTAGAGGTGGTGAAGTGTTAGTAGGTTTGGCTTCCCCTTTGCATAAAAGCACAAGGTGAAAGACACTCGATGGGTTCTCACACACTTCTCTCATCTCACTTTTGGTGGCAAATAGCACTAGTTGCTTCTTGTCGCTCATCGTGGAGTCGCTCATATTTGGCTTGTGGCTCTCACTCTCCTTCTGGTGGCTCACTCTCTCACCATTCTCTCCTGATGGTTGGTAGGTAAGTGTTTGTCGGCGGCTACTTCACTTGGAGACATTGGTCGGAGCACGAATTCCTTGCCCTTCATCTTGAAGCTATAGTGATTGGTCCGTCCATTGTGCGTGACTCCACGATCATATTGCCATGGTCGTCCAAGAATATGGTGGCACACGGACATGGTGATCACATCGCATTCAAGAGTGTCCTCGTAGGCGCCTATCTTGAAAGAGACTTGTAGGGTGTGCTCGACTCGAAGAATTCCGGCGTCTTTGAGCCATTGGACCTTGTAGGGGTGAGGATGCTTTGTCTTGACCAATTAAAGCTTGTCGCATAGCTCTTCGCTTGCCAAGTTGTGACAACTTCCTGCATCGATGATAACCTTGACGGAGCGTCCATTGATGCCGGCCTTGGTATGGAAGATATGACATCGTTGGTCGTCATCTTGTTGGTGTTGGAGTGTCAAGACCTTGGAGACAACAAGATTGGGACTTGAGTCATTATCGCAAAACACTTGATGGTCTTCTTCTTCATTCACTTGGCGATGCATAGCTACATTCTCAAGTGCTTCCATCTCATCGTCGCTCATTGAGTCATAAGATCCGTCATCGTTGATGATCATGGTGCGAACGGTCTTGCACTCAAATGACTTGTGGCCTCGCCCTTGGCACTTGAAGCATTTGATGGAAATCGTCTTGGAGTTGTCTTCGGTTGGAGTTGTAGTTGATGAAGCTCTTGGCTTGAAGTTGTTGGTAGAAGGTGGACGACTCGAGTTAGTCATATTCTTGTAGCTTGACTTATCACTGAAGTTTGTAGATGGCTTGGTAGAGGTAGGAGGAGTAGCCGAAGTTGTTGAAGCTTGATTGTAGGAGCCGAAGTTCTTGGAATTGAACTTGGAGTACTTGTAGTCCTCTTGAACTTGTCGCTCCGCTTTGGTTGCTTGATGTACTAGCTCGAGGAGATTGGTGTATGGTTGAAAGTCCGCAATCTTCTTGATAGGATAGTTGAGTCCATTCAAGAATCTCGCCATTGTTTGCTCTTCATCTTCCGTGACGATTGCTCTTATCATGGCAATCTCCATCTCTTTGTAGTACTCTTCAACGGACTTGGTACCTTGCTTGAGGAGTTGTAGCTTCTTGAATAAGTCACGGTTGTAGTGTGTAGGCACAAAGCATGCTCTCATGACTTCCTTCATTTGAGCCCAAGTGGTGATAGGAGGTTCGCCTTTTGCTTCTCTTTTCTCTATGATTTGCTCCCACCAAATGAGAACATAGTCTTGGAACTCAAGTGATGCCATTGCGATCTTCTTCTCTTCATCGAAGTTGTGAAGGCGAAAGATCTTGTCAACCTTCAATGCCCATGAGAGGTAGTCTTCGGGATCAATGCTTTCGGAAAACTTTGGCATGGTGAACTTTATCTTGCCATAGCGATGCTCTTCATTGTTTCCTTGCCTATTGGGAGGGCGTTCTTGATTGGGTCGATTGGCAATCTCATGTTGCTCTTGTCGAAGTAGATGTCCATTATCATGGTGTGCTTGTCGAGCTTGTGGTTCATGTTGGGGTTGATGATCTTGTCGCGCTTGAGGAGGAGCTTCTTCTTGCATTCTTGCTTGGTGGCGTCTCTCTTGCATCTCATCGCGAAGGAAATCCTCTTCTTGACGAGTGTGTCGAGTGCGAGCTGCCACATTGCGATGTGCATCACGTAATGCTCGTTGCGCCTCAAGAGCTTGAGCTTCTCGACGTTGTTGTGTTTGGCGATTAGTCTCGGCATCTTGTTCTTCTTGGTATTGACGTGCTCGCTCTTGTTGTTGTTAGCGTAGTCGTTGCCGTTCTTGCGCTTGGTCAAGTGTAGCTTGGTTTTGACGATGTCGACTCTCTTGCTCTTCAGATAGCTCTTGTGAACTCTTGTCATGAAGTGGATTCCGCTTGTCATGTCGAGCTTGACGTGCGGCTTGACGAAGAGTGTTTGATGTAGGGGTACTTGAGCCATCCGTGGAGTTGGTATGTCGACTAGAGCGGCTTCCTCTTTGAGAAGATGTGGAAGAGGAACGTCAGTTGACTATCAAAGTCCGTAGCTCGTCGAATTGAGTAGACATGTTGGTGTTCATGATGTCGAATTGCTCTCTTGTTCGTGCTTCAAATTGGCGCGCGTCGGCGGTGACTTGCTCAATGTACTCTCGCATAGCTTCACTTTCTTGATGGAGAGCTCGTTGTACACCGAAGAGATGTAGTTTGGTGACGTAGTTGTTCGCTTCTTGAGGATCGTCGAAGATTGGGTTCGAAGATGTACTTGGCCTATCCATCATCACAAGCAAGTATGTGAGTGGGAGAAAGGAGAAGACAATACCAAATGTACCTTAACCGAAGTTGAAAATGGATCAATGATCACTCAATAATGTATTCCGGAAATAGCACTATTGGTACCACTTTGTGTCGATTCTCACACCAACATAAGTAAAGCTTTGAGAGGAGCTTGGTTAGGATGGTGGCACAAATTCAATGCAATCGTCAAAGTGACTCAAAGATGTTGAAAATGGTTCACAATTTGCTCATGCAACAAGTAGATTACTAGCAAAGTAGCACACGGAACACATGCACGGATAGATAAATGTGGTTGTGCAACCAAGGGTGAGTGAAAAATGTGGAATCCACGGAAAATGCTCGTGTTGCACAACACTAGAGAGACGCTAACCGATTGCTTAATAGGCTGATACGCACTTGTGCACGACCTATAAGAGGACTATCTATCACAAGTATGCTATGAGTGTATGATGGGCCGATGCTTGAGCACAAGATGATGTATTGCTATGTCATATGATCTCGTTTGATGCAAGGCGTATGATGCTATTGTTGTTTTGCTTATAAGCTTTGGTTGGCTCTTTTGCTTAAAAGCTTGTGAGCTCTTTCTTTGGATACTTATGCATGCTTCTCGTATCAAGGTAGCTATTGTGTATGCGGATCACTCTTGTGGCACACGGAGATATGATGATACGGTATGCAATATCTATGACTATCACTAATGTGCACAAGTGACGTGGCCCAGCAATACTCAAATGGCTAGTCTCAATGGGAAAGCTACGCAAAGATGGTCCATAGGGTGACAATGCAATTGCAAGGTAGAATGAACAAAGTGTCGTCGATGTTACCGTCCTTGCCGAAGTTGAGCGGTGGTGTTGTCGAAGCCTTGCCGTTCCAAGGTAGCCGAAACATCCAAGGAAACGGTGAAACCACAACTCAAGTATCCAAGGCAAAGGGAGACAAGAATGTCAAAATCGTAGCGGTTAAGCGATGGTGGTTGCGGAAGTGGTAGTAGAATGAAAGGTAGGTGGTAGCGGAAGGTGGAACAAAACTGAGAAAATTCAGTTTCGTCAGGGTACGTCGGACGTCCAGTAGGTTGCCGGTCGTCCGGTCGATCGGAAGGGGTCGGATGTCCGGTAAATCCCAGAAATCCGGTAAAAGTTTCTGTAGGTGGGGTGCCGGTCGTCCGGTGTTTAGCGGACGTCCGGTGTCTCGAGAGGGGCCGGACGTCCGGTAAACCGTCGGTCGTCCGGTAGGTCTGGGCTAGGGCTCGCGGATCCATGGACAAATTGGTCAAATTGGCCGAATTTGCGGAGGAAAGTCGGTGAAAAGGTGGAGAAAAGCTAGATCCACTCGTGGCACAGCAAATCCATGGAACAAAGTCAACAAAATCTTGCCAAATCAACAGATCACAAAATAAAATTGGGGCTATTTTTGGTGGGGATTTTCGAAATTGGGAAGAACACAACAAAAACAAGCTAGAAAAACAGGGCGTGGGATCCAGATTCGTGATCAACCTATGCTCATGATACCATAATATGATGTAGGGTGGAACCCTAATCGGCAGATCTTTCACGAAAGGAGGTTATCCCACGACGAACACGGAGAACACAAGGAGGAGACGGAGGAAAACACGAGGGGAAACACTCAAATCAACACAAATACGGTCACACAGGTACTAGATCCACGATACACATCAAGATACACGATCCATTGTCAACAACGGTGGTACAAAGATAGTCTTCTCCCGGGGGAGGTCTTGGGTATCCCTTGGGATCTTCTCTGATGTGGAGGCCTTGAATCCGAGGTGGATCTTCTCCGAAGAGGCCGCGGTCTCGTAGGAGAGGAACCACAAAGGTTTATGATGAGCTATCCAAAAGCTACCTCGAAAGGATGGAAGTCAACGAGTATATATTACATGAGATGACGCAGTCGGGGCGGACGTCCGCGGGTCACCGAACGTCCGGTGGTTCCTGAGGGACCGGACGTCCGTTAATCCTCGGATTTCCGCTATTTATGTTATGTGGTCGATATCACGGACGTCCGGTGGCTCCCGGTCGTCCGGTCGTCTGGGAGTCGCCGGCCGTCCGGTGGGCGTCGGACGTCCGGTGCCTGGCAGTGTCCGGTCGTCCGGAGCCTGTAGAGTCTTCAGCCTTCCTTCTTCTTGTTCCAAGCACTTGTCGATCTCGCCGTCTTGACCGCTGTGCAGAGCTGTCCCGTGGCCTTCATCCAAGTACCTGAGTATGCATAGAGTTTCTGATGAGGGTAGAAGCCATGTCTCATGTGAATCGAAAAGATGTCGAGAGAGGAGCGAAGTCACCTTGGTCTCGAGAGCTCTTGCACGGGGTCGAGTCATTGGTCCTTTGGGCACTTGGTGAGACGATGAAGGGTCCATGGGGATGACCTTTGGATGCTCCGCATCACAACCTCTGCTTTTAGTTCAGTAAGTCCATTGAACCAAATGGTTGGTAATCAATGAGTGGACTCTGCTCATCATTCACGAGAAAATGGCTGGTAATCGGGATGCCCGGTCCCATGCTTAAATCAAAATATAAATAAACAAGCTCCCCCTGGACTATTGTTGGTTTGGACGGTACCCGTTGTTTTCGGATAAGCCATGGAGTGTGTTTGATGGTGGAGGGGGAGTAAAACTTTACCATTCAGTTTGGGAACCGCCTATAATGTGTGTAGCATGGAAGATATTGAGAACTCTTGGTTGTTATGTTGACAATGAAAGTATGCCACTAAAAATATTATTTATCTCTGTTTCAAAAATTGAGGTCTAGCACCTATGCAAATCCATGCTTCCCTCTGCGAAGGGCCTCTCTATTTATTTTTATGTTGAGTCATCATCCTCTTATTAAAAAGAACCAGTTGCAGAGCACCACTTTTATTTGCATGCATTGCTATTAATTTAAAGTAAAGTATGACTGTGACTGGATCTCTTTTACCATGAATTACAATGTCTAGTCAGTCCTTGATCTTCAGGGGTGCTCTGCATTTATGTTTTGCGGTCTCAGAAAGGGCTAGCGCGATACCATCTTGTTATATCATGTTATGATTGTTTTGAGAAAGTGTTGTCATCCGAGATTTATTATTATTGCTCGCTAGTTGATTATGCCATTGATATGAGTAAACATGAGAACTAAATGTTATTGTGAATATGGTTAGTTCATAATGTTTGCTGAAAACTTGAATGATGGCTTTACATATTTGCAACAACAAGGTCAAACAGAGTTTGTAAAAGTTTTTCTCTATCAGTTTCAGTTTGTCAACTGAATTGCTTGAGGACAAGCAAAGGTTTAAGCTTGGGGGAGCTGATACGTCTCCAACATATCTACTTTTCCAAACGCTTTGGCCCTTGTTTTGGACTCTAACTTGTATGATTTGAATGGAACTAACCTGGACTGACGTTGTTTTCAGCAAAACTGCCATGGTGTTATTTTTGTGCAGAAATAGAAGTTCTCGAAATGACCTGAAAATTCACGGAGACACTTTTTGGAAATAATAAAAAATACTGGCAAAAGAATCAGCATCAGGGGGCCCACACCCTGTCCACGAGGGTGTAGAGCGCGCCCCTGCCTCGTGGGCCCCCAGGGACTCCACCGACCTCAACTCCAACTCTATATATTTACTTTCGAGGAGAAAAAAAATAAGAGAGAATGATTCATCGCGTTTGACGATACGGAGCCACCGCCTAACCCTAATCTTATTCGGGAGGGCTGATCTGAAGTCCGTTCGGGGCTCCGGAGAGGGGAATCCGTCGCCATCGTCATCATCAACCATCCTCCATCAACAATTTGATGATGCTCACCGCCATGCGTGAGTAATCCCATCGTAGGCTTGCTGGACGGTGATGGGTTGGATGTGATTTACCATGTAATCGAGTTAGTTTTGTTAGGGTTTGATCCCTAGTATCCATTATGTTCTAAGATTGATGTTGCTATGACTTTGCTATGCTTAATGCTTGTCACTAGGGCCCGAGTGCCATGAGTTTTGATCTGAACCTATTATGTTTTCAAGAATATATGTGAGTTCTTGATCCTATCTTGCAAATCAATAGTCACCTACTATGTGTTATGATCCGGCGACCCCGAAGTGACAATAATTGGGACCACTCCCGGTGATGGTCGTAGTTTGAGGAGTTCATGTATTCACTAAGTGTTAATGCTTTGGTCTGGTACTCTATTAAAAGGAGGCCTTAATATCCCTTAGTTTCCGATAGGACCCCGCTGCCACGGGAGGGTAGGACAAAAGATGTCATGCAAGTTCTTTTCCATAAGCACGTATGACTATATTCAGAATACATGCCTACATTACATTAATGAACTGGAGCTAGTTCTGTGTCACCCTATGTTATAACTGTTGCATGAGGAATTGCATCCGACATAATTATCCATCATTGATCCATTGCCTACGAGCTTTTCACATATTGATCTTTGCTTAGTTACTTTTTATTGCCACTATTACGATTGCTACAAAAATTGCTATTGTTACTTTTGCCACCGTTACCGTTACTTCCATACTACTTTGCTACTAAATACTTTGCTGTAGATATTAAGTCTTCCGGGTGTGGTTGAATTGACAACTCAACTGCTAATACTTGAGTATATTCTTTGGCTCCTCTTGTGTCGAATCAATAAATTTGGGTTGCATACTCTACCCTCGAAAACTGTTGCGATCCCCTATACTTGTGGGTTATCAATACTGCATATGCAATTGTAACAATGATATGGGTAGTATCTGTGGACTGAACTGCAGAAAGCCATAATAAGAGGGGGATAGCTAATCCTATCGGAGCCTACGCTTCTGGCAACCTCCATCTTCTAGCAATAGAAGAGAGAAGATGGTAAGTTCACCAAGTAACATCGTCTAGCATAATCCTACCTGGAGATCCTCCCCTCGTCACTCCATGGGAAAGAGATCACTGGGTTGTCTGTGGAACTTGTCTGGGTGTTTTTTATTAAGTATCCGGTTCTAGTTGTCATGAGGTCGAAGTACAACTCCGAGTCGTCCTTTTACCAAGGGACGCGACTATTCGAATAGATAAACTTCCCTGGAGGGGTGCACCACATTTCCCAACATGCTCAATCCCCTTTGGCCGGACACACTTTCCTGGGTCATGCCCGACCTCGGAAGATCAACACGTCAGATCCCTACCTAAGCACAACAGAGAGGTCAGCCCGCCGGTCTAAATCCTATGCGCGCAAGGGTCTGGGCTGTGACACCCCGAGACCGTTGCTCTAGTTGCCTTCCTTTTATTTTAGTTGTTGCTGTGTGTTCTTTGTGTTTGTTGCATTATCATAATTGTTTTGTATATTTCATTCCTATATGTTTATGCCATGATCATGTTGGGTGTCTTTTCAAATCATTGCTTCTTGCACCATGCTCATTTCACTTGTTATGCCATGTGTTTGCATTGTGTCTCTTGCCATCTTATTGCATTGTGCCCTTGTCTCTTTTTCCATTTCAACATGCTCATCATGTGCATTGTGAGGTCCATCTTGTTGTGCTTTGCACTATGTTTATTTTGTTGCTTGCCCTATGCATATGTCCCATGCAACACCCATCCTTCTTCTTCTTCTTCTTCCTCTTATTCTTTTACTTCTTCATGCAAGTGAGTTCTTCGCTACCTCCATTAATGTTCATTCTTTTCCTAAAAATTCTAGACCATGCCATATGCCCCTCCTCCAAATTTCATCCCTTTCAGATATGCTCTGGACAGATTCAAAAATGGCTCTAGTTTGAACTAAATTCAAACTTGAATTATTTTTCTATCTCTAAATAATGCCAGAGTATTTTATTGAAATGGTGCATAATTCCAGGAGTCCAGAAGTATTGTTACTTCTTTCAAATTCATCCAGTAAACCCCTGTCTTTTCCGTCTTATATTCTGTGGATTTTTTATTTGCAGAAAGAATTTAAGACGGGAGAAGGCCTTACCTGGGCACTGCACTTGGGCCTCCTCCTTCTTGGAGCCCATCCAGCGCCAGCGTGCCCCTTCTCCCCCTCTCGGTGGTAAATTCTTCAAGGAGCACCTAGGCGACCCCACATGTCACCCCCTCACTCTTCACCTTTCTTCCTCCTCCCGCAGCTCTCTCTCTCTCACACAGTAAAAGGACGGGGTATATGGCCACCGCGGAGCACCCATGGCCGAGCCCTCCATCCGTGCATGTATAAAGCCGCAGCTCCAACCCCTAGGGTTTCCTCATCTCCGCCGCCACCAAGGGCCTCTCCCCTGCCTTCCTTATCCTTTCCCATGAGAGACCGAGAGATCACAGGAGCATGTGGCCGTCGTCGGCGCACTCTCCGCCTAGCCCAGCCGCATCCGAGGTGACCAGGAGAACCCCGACGTCGACCACTTCCTCTGTGTCATGGATAGGACCCCATCTCGCCTTCACGCCGTCGTCCACATCGTCTACTTCCTCTGTTTCTTCTTCTTGGAGCCAGAACCGCCTCCGCCAATCAGCGCCTCGCCTCTTCCTCTTCAGCGCCTTCCCCGCTTCCTCTCCATGTCCTATGGGACCTCGGTGAGCTCCTTCTTCCCCTAGATATTTAATTACCTGCATCATCTCCGCTGTCATAACCATCGATCCGTTCGTGCCGAAGCCATGATCGCCTGTTCTCATCTTGGTAATTTCGTGAAGCTCTTGTTCTGTTAAAATTTGGGCACAATCGAGGAGATCGTGCGCCTGCTCACGCGCGACCTCCGGAGATAGCCCAGCAACACGCCTCCCTTGCAGCACCCACACATGCACCGCCTCCTCTGCAGCTTGCCCTGCTTCTCACCCATGCTCTCCAAGCTATTGTTGTCGCCGTCGTGCCGTGCCCGAGTCGAGCGCGAGCTTGAGGTCGAGCCACTGTACACGCGCTTCCAGTAGCTGCGCCCTCACCATCTTCCTCACCCCCGCAGGCCCTTTGAAGCTGCGGTGTTGTTGCTCTGTCCGCCTGCATCGCCGGCAACCTTCGTCAGCACCCATGGCTCCAATCTCGGATCTTGCTGTACCTGTTCAAGAGGGGCCAGTAGCCCTTTCATTTCAGTAACATAGCAGTAGCCTAGTGGATCGGGCTATTGAGTTCTACCCGAGAGACCCGGGTTTGAATCCTCGTAGGATCATTTTTAGAACCCCTATTTTTTTAGTCTGTTATATCTCTATCTGCACCTCGCCATAATTTGTTGATTTAAGTTTGTATCCTGTGCAATATCACTAATAGAGACCAGGCGAGCTGGTTAGCCCAGCTCGTTTCCACATCGAAGACAGGGGTTCGAATCCCAGGCTCAGCACATTTTTGTTGTTGTTTATCACCTTTCCTGTGACACTGACAGTGGCACCCCACTTGTCATCCTCTTTGTCCTCACACCCCTCTCCACACCCCACTCCTGCCACCTGAGCACCACAGGCCCCCTCGTCATTGACAGTGGCTGGCCGAATCCATGTCCCCTTTTGTTTTTTCTTTGTTTTGCATATTCACATAAATGCCATCATTTTGATTTGTCAATAGCTAAATAACCATGCATCATATGTAAAAACTTTATATATGAAAGTTGCTTAGAATTCTGTGTAGATTAATAATTTTCAGCTGCCATGCATGTTAAAAATGTTTAAACTTGCTGTTTGTTTAATTTTATGAAATAACATGCTAAAATGGTTTGATTCATAACTAATTAACCGTAGCTCCAAATTTAATAAACTTTATATGTAAATGGGGTAGAAAAATGAGTAGATTAACTGGGTGCAATTACTTTTGCTGTTTGACAACTTTAAAATTGTGTTATAGGAAAAACAGTAGAAAATATGAAATATGCACATGGGGATTTTCCAGAATTGTTGTTTTTTGTTTCGGCCTCATTTAAACTTGTCTAAATAGATAGTTTATAAATGCTTCACCTCTTGCCATGTATTGCATCCTACCTTGCCTTGTTGTGGTTCCTGTATAGACTTGTCATGCATCATACCTTGCCATGTATTGCATCATATAGACTTGTGTTGTTTTCTGTGCTTCCTACCTTGCCATGTTATGCTTCCTGTATAGACTTGTTGTGCTTCCTGTATAGACTTGTCATGCATCCTACCTTGCCATGTTTTGCATCATATAAACTTGTGTTGTTTTACTGTGCTTCCTACCTTGCCATGTTTTGCTTCCTGTATAGACTTGCTGTGCATCATATGTAGACTTGTTTTGCATCATACTTGCTTGAGAATATTGTCATGTCTCGTGTGGTGTGTTTACCGTATTGCTTGCTTCTTCTCGTTAGTGCTTGTTCCGTTGCAATCGTGAGGATTCGTTCTCTACCCGTGGTTCTTCTTCAAGGCTTCTTCTCCATCTTCTTCATGGAACCGTTCTTCTTCCTTGCGGGATCTCAGGCAAGATGACCATACCCTTGGATACCTTTTCTATCATTGTCATGCTTAGTGTCTCGATCCTATCGTTACATGTCGCGCTACCCATCATTATTGTCAGCCTCTCCTTGTTGCCATGAAACCTCTAACCTTTGAAACCTTCCTAGCAAACCATTGTTTGGCTATGTTACCCGCTTGCTCAGCCCCTCTTATAGCGTTGTTAGTTGGAGGTGAAGATGAAGATCGTTCCAGGTGGGAACTTGTTGTTGGAATATCACAATATGTTATATATATAATAACACACCTATATACTGGGCATGGGTGGAAGGCTTGGCCTTTTGCTCGGTGTTTTGTTCCACTCATGCCACCTTAGGCGCCGATAAACCGGCATTATGTTCCTTGATTTTGCGTTCCTTACACGATGGGTATATGGGGACCCCTTAACAGTTCGTCTTTGAATAAAACTCCTCCAGCAAGGCCCAACATTGGTTTTAATTTGCTCATAATAACAACTTAATTAATTAATTAAATTGCATAGGGAGTTAGCACTACCCGAGGATTCTTCTACATAGCAGGGGGGCCAGTGCTGATGGTGTTGGTCCCAAACGGGGAGACTGTGGGGCCACCACGGGGAAACTCGAGGATTGGCTCTCGTAGGCTCACCTATCCGGTTGTGGCCTAAGATGAGATATGCGCGGCTACTATCAGGGTGTCGGCACGCCGGGAGGTCTTGCTGGACTTGTTTTACCATTGTCGAAATGTCTTGTGCACCGGGATGCCGAGCCTGATCGGATTTCCCTAAGATAAGGGGTGATGATATTATATTTATCACTTCAGCTGATCGTGAGAGCTTGTGATGGGCTAAGTTGGGACACCCCTGCAGGGTTATGATCTTTCGAAAGCCGTGCCCGCGGTTATGTGGCAGATTGGAATTTGTTAATGTCCGGTTGTAGAAAACTTGACAGAGGATCCGAAGTAAAACACACAACTGTGTGAGTAACCGTGACTGTCTCTTTTCACTTTGAGAAGAGAACACGGCGGGGTTATGTTTGACTTGTAAGTAGTTTAGGATCTTTAGAGATCACTACTAGTTGCGACCGTTTGCGTAGATGCTCATCTTATTCTTGTCCTCGTAAGTTAGCCACCATACTTTTGCATAGCCGCTGCTGCAACCTCACCACTTTACCTCTTCCTACCTATTAAGCTTTGATAGTCTTGTTACCCATGGTTATTGGATTGCTGAGTCCTCGTGGCTCACAGATACTACAACAACAGTTGCAGGTGCAGGTTTCCGATGAATTGACGTGAGAGCGTTGTTCTTTTGTTAGAGTTCTTCTTCTTCAGTCTTGGGTTAGGTTCCGGGTCGGCAGCCTGGGATAGCAGATGGATGTCGTGTTCTTTTCATTGTTTGTATCCGTAGTCGGATTCTTTGTAGTGATGTTGTTGTTTTCATGTGAATTGTATGTATTGTTGTATCCCCCATGTATGTATGTAATGGTACGATGTAATGATATCCATCTTGCTAAGCGCCCGAAATGCGGTTGTGCGCCAATCACGTAAGTGTCACGTGATCGGGATAGAATCGCAGCTTGGGCCTGACAAGTTGGTATCAGAGCCTCGACCGACCATAGGAGCCCCCTTGATTGATCGTAGTCTGGCCGTTGTTGAGTCTAGCAAAAACTTTTTCGGAGTCTAGTTATATCGGAGAGTAGGAATTCTTTTACTCCTCAGCCCCTTCGTCGCTCTGGTGAGGAATCTTGATGTAGGTGTTTTGAATTACCCCTCTTCCCCTTCAATTTTTTTTTAGGATCACGTGGTTAGTTTTCGTTCGTCGCGTTGTTAGTTCTTTCATCTGGTGCATCTCTCGTCAAGTGGATTCAACCCTCTTCTTCTTGCAAGTTCAATCCTCAGTTCTTACCACCCGATGTTGTTTTCCCCTTCCGAAGTGGTCTTTCTTTTTCCCACGCGCCCACCCTTTTTCTTCTCGGATCCGGAGTCCTTAATCGTGTATCCATCTGACTCGTGTGAATCATTTGCTTTCTTTCCTCAGTTTTTTTCCAACTGGTGAATTCTCGTCTAGCTCGTCATCATTCTTCTCTTTTCTTCTCTGATGAATTCTCCTCTCGGTTGATACTCTTCATTTCTTTTCTTTTCCGGTGGATTTTAATTCCAATATCTCAGTGTTGTTCTTCTTCTTGCATCGGCTCAAGTGTTTTCCCCTGTCTTGCTCGTTCCTCTCTCACCATTTAATTATTCGAGAGTTCCGAAGTCATCTCAGGAGATTTATCCGTGTTCCAATTAATTCGAGGTTGTCACCTCAGTCGAGTCTTTGAATCGTTCCGGTGCATCATCTCATATTTAATCCTTTTCAATGGTGGTTTTCTCTTCAGTGGGCTCATAACCCATAGGTCTTTCTCAGGATCTTACCTGACTCCTCTAGTATTCCCGGAGTGTTCCTAAAATTCTTTTCAATGTGACGTAAGAATGGATTCCATCAGTTATATGCCTTCTCCAAGATCGCTTTTTATTCTTTTCGCCGTGGGTTCAACCTTTCACTTTTCATTCTTCCGGAGCATTTCATGAATTCTTTCTCATGGTGTTCTTCCGAAGGCCATCATTTCAGAAGATTTATTCATTCTCAGTTTTCAACTTCGTCCTCTAAATATTCTTCAGTGACGCCTCTTCATTCGTCTCACATTCCGGTGCTTGTTCAAGAATTCTTTAATCAGTTCACAATCTCTTCGTTCTCGTCATTCTAATTGTCCGCAAGTGCTTTATTCTTCCCGGAGATTCATTCTCTTGTATTCACTCAATTTCATTCCTTACGGTGGTCATTCTCGTTCTTCACTCGGTTTCAATTCTTTACGGTGGTTCGCTAAAGAGTTCTTTTCCGGTGCTATCATATCAATCCATTCTTTTATTCCAATCCTACCGGTGTTTCATGAAGATTGTCGCAAGTTCGCGATATATTCCTTTTAATCATTTCAAGGAGAATAAGTAGTTGTGAATCCATTGTTCATCAATTTAATTGGTGGAGGATAAGCATAACATAATTCTTATTTCTTTCATCGATTAATTTATTACTTCCTTCGGAGTTTATTCTTGATGAATAAATTCTAGTTCCAAGTGCCTTAATCTTTTCTTTCCGGAATTTAAGTTTTCTCGGTTATCTTATCGGAACCCCATCTAATCATCGCAAGCCTTCAATCTTATTCCTTTCGTTCGTCATTTCTATATCATCATCCTTTTCGTTACCGGAGTTCTTCATGGTGGTTCTCCATCATTTAATTCATTCTTCAAGCGTTCAGCTAATTCTTCCAGAGCAGCTCAAGCATTCTTATTCTTTTGCCTCTCGAGTGCAAATAATTCTATGTATTCTTTTGAAATGGAGTTTTGCATTCTGTCTTTATTCACGTCTATCCAATCTTTCGGTTGCGGAATATTTCACCTCAAGTTTTGGGATGATTTTCATAAGTCCACAACAAGATTATTCTTTTGTTGTTGATTTTCTCAACAACTCCGTTTGAGTCTTTCCTTCAAGATGCTCTTTCAAATTCATTCGTGCTCAAAGTCGTCATCTTCTTCTCCATTATTTTATTCCATCATTTCAATTGTTCCGGAGGCATTGTCTTGTTCATTTCGTCATGTTTTTATTCAATCTCCTCAAGTTCTTGTTCCATTCCATTCATGTTCAACCAGTGTGCTATTTCTTTCAGTTTCAGCCGGAGTGCTACCAGAATTCCTTTGTGGAGATTCCTTTTCTATCTCTTATTAACCGGAGTGGTTCTATGTCTCTCTTGTCATTAAACCTCTTGGTTCTTGTCTTATGCCTTGTTGCTTATTTTACCGGAGCTTCTCAAATCTCGTTCATCTCCGTTGTATCCTTTCTTTCAAGTGGCTCAACCTCTCAAGGTTCTCTGGTTTCACTCTTCTGTCCTCGAAGAACTTTGTGCTTCATTTTCCTCTCCTGTCTCGTTCCTAAGATCTCGGGATGAGATCTCTTGTTAATAGGGGAGTGTTGTGACACCTCGAGACCGTTCCTCTAGTTGCCTTCCTTTTATTTTAGTTGTTGCCATGTGTTCTTTGTGTTTGTTGCATTATCATAATTGTTTTGCATATTTCATTCCTATATGTTTATGCCACGATCATGTTGGGTGTCTTTTCATATCCTTGCTTCTTGCACCATGCTCATTTCACTTGTTATGCCATGTGTTTGCATTGTGTCTCTTGCCATCTTATTGCATTGTGCCCTTGTCTCTTTTTCCATTTCAACATGCTCATCATGTGCATTGTGAGGTCCATCTTGTTGTGCTTTGCACTATGCTTATTTTGTTGCTTGCCCTATGCATATGTCCCATGAAACACCCATCCTTATTCTTCTTCTTCCTCTTATTCTTTTACTTCTTAATGCAAGTGAGTTCTTTGCTACCTCCATTAATGTTCATTCTTTTCCTAAAAATTCTAGACCATGCCATATGCCCCTCCTCCAAATTTCATCCTTTTCAGATATGCTCTGGTCAGATTCAAAAATGGCTCTAGTTTGAACTAATTTCAAACTTGAATTATTTTTCTATCTCTAAATAATGCCAGAGTATTTTATTTAAATGGTGCATAATTCCAGGAGTCCAGAAGTATTGTTACTTCTTTCAAATTCATCCAGTAAACCCCTGGCCTTTTCCGTCTTATATTCAGTGGATTGTTTATTTGCCGAAAGAATTTAAGACGGGAGAAGGCCTTACCTGGGCGCTGCACTTGGGCCTCCTCCTTCTTGGAGCCCATCCAGCGCCAGCGTGCCCCTTCTCTCCCTCTCGGTGGTAAATTCTTCAAGGAGCACCTAGGCGACCCCACATGTCACCCCCTCACTCTTCACCTTTTCTTCCTCCTCCCGTAGCTCTCTCTCTCTCTCACACACAGTAAAAGGACGGGGTATATGGCCACCGCGACGCCCCCGTGGCCGAGCCCTCCATCCGTGCATGTATAAAGCCACAACCCCAACCCCTAGGGTTTCCCCATCTCCGCCGCCACCAAGGGCCTCTCCCCTGCCTTCCTTCTCCTTTCCCATGAGAGACCGAGAAATCACAGGAGCATGTGCCCGTCGTCGGCACACTCTCTGCCTAGCCCAGCCGCATCCGAGGTGACCAGGAGAACCCCGACGTAGACCACTTCCTCTGCGTCACGGATCGGACCCCATCTCGCCTTCACGCCGTCGTCCACATCGTCTACTTCCTCTGTTTCTTCTTCTTGGAGCCAGAACCGCCTCCGCCAATCAGCGCCTCGCCTCGTCCTCTTCAGCGCCTTCCCCGCTTCCTCTCCATGTCCTACGGGACCTCGGTGAGCTCCTTCTTCCCCTAGATATTTAATTACCTGCATCATCTCCGCTGTCATAACCATCGATCCGTTCGTGCCGAAGCCATGATCGCCTGTTCTCATCTTAGTAATTTCGTGAAGCTCTTGTTCTGTTAAAATTTGGGCACAATCGAGGAGATCGTGCGCCTGCTCGCGCGCGACCTCCGGAGATAGCCCAGCAACACGCCTCCCTTGCAGCACCCACACATGCACCGCCTCCTATGCAGCTTGCCTTGCTTCTCACCCATGCTCTCCAAGCTATTGTTGTCGCCGTCGTGCCGTGCCCGAGTCGAGCGCGAGCTTGAGGTCGAGCCACTGTACACGCGCTTCCAGTAGCTACGCCCTCACCATCTTCCTCACCCCCGCCGGCCCTTTGAAGCTGCGGTGCTGTTGCTCTGTCCGCCTGCATCGCCGGCAACCTTCGTGAGCACCCATGGCTCCAATCTCGGATCTTGCTGTACCTGTTCAAGAGGGGCCAGTAGCCCTTTCATTTCAGTAACACAGCAGTAGCCTAGTGGATCGGGCTATTGAGTTCTACCCGAGAGACCCGGGTTCGAATCCTCGTAGGATCATTTTGAGAACCCCTATTGTTTTTTTAGTCTGTTATATCTCTATCTGCACCCCGCCATAATTTTATGATTTAAGTCTGTATCATGTGCAATATCACTAATAGAGACCGGGCGAGCTGGTTAGCCCAGCTCGTTTCCACATCGAAGACAGGGGTTCGAATCTCAGGCTCAGCACATTTTTTTGCTGTTTATCACCTTTCCTGTGACACTGACAGTGGCACCACACTTGTCATCCTCTCTGTCCTCACACCCCTCTCCACACCCCACTCCTGCCACCTGAGCACCGCGGGCCCCCTCGTCATTGACAGTGGCTGGCCCAATCCGTGTCCCCTTTTGTTTTTTCTTTGTTTTGCATATTCACATAAATGCCATCATTTTGATTTGTGAATAGCTAAATAACCATGCATCATATGTAAAAACTTTATATATAAAAGTTGCTTAGAATTCTGTGTAGATTAATAATTTCCAGCTACCATGCATGTTAAAAATGTTTAAACTTGTTGTTTGTTTAATTTTATGAAATAACATGCTAAAATGGTTTGATTCATAACTAATTAACTGTAGCTCCAAATTTAATAAACTTTATCTGTAAATGGGGTAATAAAATGAGTAGATTAACTTGGTGCAATTACTTTTGCTGTTTGACAACTTTAAAATTGTGTTATAGGCAAAACAGTAGAAAATATGAAATATGCACATGGGGATTTTCCGGAATTGTTGTTTGTTGTTCCGGCCTCATTTAAATATGAAATATGCAAATGAGTAGATATTTATATATGCTTCACCTCTTGCCATGTATTGCATCCTACCTTGCCTTGTTGTGCTTCATGTATAGACTTGTCATGCATCATACCTTGCCATGTATTGCATCATATAGACTTGTGTTGTTTTCTGTGCTTCCTACCTTGTCATGTTATGCTTCATGTATAGACTTGTTGTGCTTCCTGTATAGACTTGTCATGCATCCTACCTTGCCATGTTTTGCATCATATAAACTTGTGTTGTTTTAATGTGCTTCCTACCTTGCCATGTTTTGCTTCCTGTATAGACTTGCTGTGCATCATATGTAGACTTGTTTTGCATCATACTTGCTTGAGCATATTGTCATGTCTCGTGTGGTGTGTTTACCGTATTGCTTGCTTCTTTTCGTTAGTGCTTGTTCCGTTGCGATCGTGAGGATTCGTTCGTCTACCCGTGGTTCTTCTTCAAGGCTTGTTCTCCCTCTTCTTCATGGAACCGTTCTTCTTCCTTGCGGGATCTCAGGCAAGATGACCATACCCTTGGATACCTTTTCTATCATTGTCATGCTTTGTGTCTCGATGCTATCATTACATGTCGCGCTACCCATCATTATTGTCAGCCTCTCCTTGTTGCCATGAAACCTCTAACCTTTGAAACCTTCCTAGAAAACCATTGTTTGGCTATGTTACCCGCTGGCTCAGCCCCTCTTATAGTGTTGTTAGTTGCAGGTGAAGATGAAGATCGTTCCAGGTGGGAACTTGTTGTTGGAATATTACAATATGTTATATATATAATAACACACCTATATACTGGGCATGGGTGGAAGGCTTGGCCTTTTGCTCGGTGTTTTGTTCCACTCGTGCCACCTTAGGCGCCGATAAACCGGCATTATGTTGCTTGATTTTGCGTTCCTTACACGATGGGTATATGGGGACCCCTTGACAGTTCGTCTTTGAATAAAACTCCTCCAGCAAGGCCCAACATTGGTTTTAATTTGCTCATAATAACAACTTAATTAATTAATTAAATTGCATAGGGAGTTAGCGCTACCCGAGGATTTTTCTACATAGCAGGGGGGCCAGTGCTGATCGTGTTGGTCCCAAACGGGGAGACTGCGGGGCCACCACGGGGAAACTCGAGGATTGGCTCCCGTAGGCTCACCTATCCGGTTGTGGCCTGAGACGAGATACGCGCGGCTACTATCAGGGTGACGGCACGTTGGGAGGTCTTGCTGGACTTGTTTTACCATTGTCGAAATGTCTTGTGCACCGGGATGCCGAGCCTGATCGGATTTCCCTAAGATAAGGGGTGATGATATTATATTTATCACTTCAGCTGATCGTGAGAGCTTGTGATGGGCTAAGTTGGGACTCCCCTGCAGGGTTATGATCTTTCGAAAGCCGTGCCCGCTGTTATGTGGCAGATTGGAATTTGTTAATGTCCGGTTGTAGAAAAATTGACAGTGGATCCGAAGTAAAACACACAACTGTGTGAGTAACCGTGACTGTCTCTTTTCACTTTGAGAAGAGAACACGGCGGGGTTATGTTTGACTCGTAAGTAGTTTAGGATCTTTAGCGATCACTACTAGTTGCGACCGTTTGCGTAGATTCTCATCTTATTCTTGTCCTCGTAAGTTAGCCACCATAATTTTGCTTAGCCGCTGCTGCAACCTCACCACTTTACCTCTTCCTACCTATTAAGCTTTGATAGTCTTGTTACCCTTGGTTATGGGATTGCTAAGTCCTCGTGGCTCACAGATACTACAACAACAGTTGCAGGTGCAGGTTTCCGATGACTTGACGTGACAGCGTTGTTCTTTTGTTGAAGTTCTTCTTCTTCAGTCTTGGGTTAGGTTCCGGGTCGGCAGCCTGGGATAGCAGATGGATGTCGTGTTCTTTTCATTGTTTGTATCCGTAGTCGGATACTTTGTATTGATGTTGTTGTTTTCATGTGAATTGTATGTATTGTTGTATCCCCCATGTATGTATGTAATGGTACGGTGTAATGATATCCATCTTGCTAAGCGCCCGAAATGCGGTTGTGCCCCAATCATGTAAGTGTCACGTGATCGGGATAGCATCGCATCTTGGGCCTGACATGGGCTCATCACCCATTGCACACCTACATGTTGCGTGGGCGGCCAGAAACGGACCTAGCCGCTCCTAATACCAGAGTGGCATTCCAGTCCAATCCGACGCGCGCTGCTCAGTCGCTGAGGTCAAGAAGGCTTTGGCTGATACCACAACATTGAGTGCCCATAAATGTTCCCGCGTAGCTGGTTAGTGTGTATAGGCCAGTGGCCAGACTCAGATCAATTATCCAAACTCGTTAATCGTGTTATTATTATTAAGAATAACCGTGGACAGCTACCAGGGCCAGGCCCACGTGTCTCCTAGGTGGTCGCGATGATGAGGACATCACTAACAAGGTTACACCCACAGCTCCAACTGACACATATACATGACCAATTACTAGAGCTCGCGCACGCTAATTAAATTACTAGGTACTTTCGTTTCTTGGTAATGAATCTAATGTTCATGAGAATATGATGCTGCCTAAATTGGATACATTTTTCTTGCTTACAAATGAAGGGCCTAGCTTGGACAAGAAGGATGAACATTGGAGCGAGATCAAGCATGGAGATGATGGCATGCGCAAGGGGAACAAGAATGGAGTTACAATTGATGATTTCAGGACTTTGAAGCCACCATAATGAGTGTGAGAAGCCTTGGACGAAATATACAAGATGCCACTTCATAAGTTTCGTCCAGAGGCTATTATAGGTGCTGCGTCACCTTATTATTGGGCCAGGCCCATGTAATTTCGAAATACTTGAGTATAGGCTGTTTTTAGAGTCCGTATGTGTGGGGAAACAAGAGTTAGGGTTGGTTTCGGACCCCTCCACCAAGGGCCACGAAATTCCCCCTCTTTCCCCCATATATACAGCCCTTAGGGCGTCGTTTAGACTTTGGGTTTTGTTTAGATTAAAGTTCGCCATAGCTGCAACTTCGCGTACTTCATTTGTGTCCAACGACCAGACCAAGACGTCACATAACCCTACTTGATCAATAAAGCTTTGCTCTTGAATTCGCAATATCCAGATTGCAATCTCAGTTTCTTGCTTGTTCTTCGTTTGCCTGCAGGAAACAGACCTTCGGGGTCAGGTTGATCGTGATCCGGCGTGGTCAATAACCTCTCGGAGCTGGTTTAGCGATTGCTAAGGCGCGACGTCCTCGCACGTACGTAGTCGGATCGTCAAAGTCGACTTCCTCCAAAACGATAGCTTCCATCTCATCGAAAGACGGGACACCTTTGCCTCTATCAAGTGGTATCAGATTTCCAAGTTGCTCGGTGAGATTTTACAGTTTTTCATAGTTTAGATCGAGTTTGTTCTTCATACCTATAGTCCACGAAAAAAGCCAAAAAAATTAGGGTTAGTTCATCCCATCCGAACCAATCTGAGCCTTTGCATAATCTTTTTTGTATTTGCTTTGTTGAATTTGCGGTTGCATCGTCGTGTCAAGTTGCTGGTCTTAGCGTCTAGTTCTTTAGAGTTTCGAGTTCTGTTCACAGTTTGTCACGCCGCCGCTGCACCATATTCATCGCCGCTGCCATACCACCACCGCTGCCATATCCCACCACCGCCACCACATACCACCACCGCTGCCATAACCTACCACCGCTGCCATAACCTACCACCATATATCCACCACCAATCCGAGTTCTTTTCATATTAGGTTTGTTCTCGAGATCCATCTAGGTTTCGGATTTGTGTTTCCTTGCCTGCGTAGGTCTCGGGAAAAAAAATATTTTTAGTCCCCCGTGTAGTTTTTAGGCCAAAATTTCGGCAGGTGAAAATATTTTTCCCTATCCTATTTTTAGGCTTTTCTGAGTCTTTTGAGACACGTGCCACCATACTGTATTTTTACCGCACTTTTCATCGTCGCTGCCCTGTTTCCGAAAAAAAATGTCAAAAATATTTCGTGCCTATCATCTTAGTTTGACTTGGGAAGTGTTTTGAGACACTCGCTATTATAGCGATTTTCGAAAAAAAAGCGAAAAAAGAGCGCAAAAAAAGAGCGCAAAAAAAGGCGAAAAAAAAATTCCAGATTGTGCTTTCCCCTTGATTACGTGCAGCGCCGTGATTTTGTTAGTGTTCTAGGCTCGCGTCTCTAGTACGGTCTAGCCTAGGACCAGCATAGTACCGTCGTTGAGCGTTTATTCTACTTTGCATCTCTGAATTGATTATTGCTGACCCTTTTTCCTACCATCTTATAAGCCTTCCCAGCTCCACATACATCTACGTCGTGCGTTTTGACTCTCCCTGGTAATCGCTTTATCCAACCTTTGAGAGTTTTGACTACCACGGTTGCCGATCACCACCTGCTGCTGGGTAAGAACTGGTAAGAATTTGAGATTTGCTTGACGGATTTGTGACGCCCGACCACCACCATTTTCTAGTAGTATGTAGGATCAAATTCTTGTGTGTTTCTATTGCTGCTAACCATGCCAGGATCACAAGCCGACGAGACTGACTGGGAGAACTTGACGAACAAGGAGCTTCATGATAAGTTTCAGCAAATGATGAGTGAACAGCTGCAAGATGTGCTAAACAAATTTGAAGAGGCCATGGAGAAGATAGTTAGCATGGAGAAGACGTTTGAAGCAAAGCTCGATAACAAGTTTGCTGAATAGCTTTTGCGTTTTCCACCACCACCGGCTGCTGCAGCTGTCCCACCTCTACAACAACAACAACAACAACAACAATAACATCGCCTTCCAAATCAAGTGGGACGAGCGCAACGCGTTCCCCTTGAGCATGGTCAACCTTCTGGTGCTGCTGTTCATGTTTCTGTAGCCTCTGCTGCTACTGCAGAGGTGGAGGACCATTACGAGGATGAGGTTGACCAAAATCAGAACTATGTGCAACCACCAGCACCACCACCACCAGGTCGTCCTCATGCATATCATCGCAACGGTAGGGCTGCACCACCACCTGAGGTACATGACCATCTTCCTAAACTGAAATTTAATATTCCACCATTTGAGGGTAGATATGTTCCTGATATATATCTTACTTGGGAGTTAGAAACTGAACAACGTTTTACATGTTTAAACTATCCCGAGGAGAGACGTGTTCCTGCTGCTGTATGTGCTTTCACTAGTTTTGCATGTGTTTGGTGGTCTAAACATTGTAGATTATATCCTATTCCAGCTACTTGGGCTGCTTTGAAAACTGCTATGCGTACTCGTTGGGTTCCACCATATTATGAACGTGAATTACTTCAAAAATTGCAGCGCTTAAGACAAGGAAAACATTCTCTAGAAGAATATTATCAGCAATTACAAACTAGCCTGATTAGATGTGGTATAGTTGAGGAGAATGAAGCTATGCTTGCACGTTCTATGGGTGGATTAAATAAAGAGATTCATACCATTCTAGAGTATAAGGATTATAATAATATTACTCGTTTATTCCATCTTGCTTGTAAAGCTGAACGTGAAGTGCAGGATCGACATGCATTGGCGCGGACTAACTTTTCTGCAGGTCGACCTTCATCATGGACACCGCGTGTATCCTCTTCTTCCACACATTCTACTGCACCGACACCTCCATCAGCTGTTACCTCCAGCCGTGATACAAGGAAGCAGATGCAACCACCATTATCTGCCAAGAGCACACCTATTGGGCATGCACAGAGTTCTTCTTCTTCCATGGCATCAACAGGGCACACCAGTGATATTATTTGTCGTCGTTGTAAGGGAAGAGGACATTTTGCGAGAGAATGCAAATCTCAGCGTGTGATGATTGCTACTATGGATGGTGGATATGAGTCCGCTAGTGACTATGATGAGGAGACTTTGGCTCTTATTACACGTGAAGAACACGGTGGATACGATTCTGATCATGAGACGCAATACATGGCTCCTGAAGATGCTGACAGGTATGAATGCTTAGTTGCTTAATGTGTTTTGAGTGTGCAGGTTACACAAGCTGAGCAAAATCAGAGGCATAATTTGTTCCATACAAAGGGAGTTGTGAAGGAACGTTCTGTTCGCGTGATCATAGATGGAGGGAGTTGCAACAACTTGGCTAGCATGGAGATGGTGGAGAAGCTATCTCTCACCACAAGACCACATCCACATCCTTACTACATCCAATGGTTAAACAACAGCGGCAAGGTTAAGGTAACACGTACTGTTCGTGTGCATTTTAGTATCTCTACATATGCTGATTATGTTGATTGTGATGTGGTACCAATGCAAGCATGTTCCTTATTACTTGGTAGACCATGGCAATTTGATAAAAATTCTGTACACCATGGTAGAAACAATCAGTATACTCTTGTTCATAAGGATAAAAATATTACTTTGCTTCCTATGACTCCTGATTCCATTTTGAAAGATGATATTAATAGAGCTAATAAATCAAAACCGGAGAAAAATATGAGTGAAAATCAGATTGTGGCAAAAGAATTTGAGCAACAAATGAAGCCTAATAATAAACCATCTACTGTTGCTTCTGAAATTAAATTGAAAACTGCATGTTTATTTGCCACCAAATCTGATATTGATGATCTAGATTTAAGCAAATCTGTTTGCTATGCTTTTGTGTGCAAAGAGGCATTATTTTCATTCGAGGACGTGCCTTACTCTTTGCCTCGTGCTGTCACTAACATTTTGCAGGAGTTCACCGACGCCTTTCCACAAGACGTGCCACCGGTATTACCACCTATTTGAGGGATTGAGCATCAGATTGACTTAATTCCCCGTGCATCGCTACCCAACTGCGCACCATACCGTACCAATCCAGAAGAGACGAAGGAGATTTTGCGTCAAGTACAAGAGCTACTCGACAAAGGTTATATACGCGAATCCCTTAGTCCTTGTGATGTTCCTATTATTCTAGTGCCGAAAAAGGATGGTACATCACGTATGTGTGTTGATTGTTGAAGCATTAATAATATTACTATTTGTTATCGTCATCCTATTCCTAGGCTAGATGATATGCTTGATGAATTGAGTGGCTCTACAATATTCTCCAAAGTTGATTTGCGTAGTGGATACCATCAAATTCGTATGAAGTTGGGAGATGAATGGAAAATAGCATTTAAAACTAAGTTTGGATTATATGAGTGGTTAGTCATGCCTTTTGGGTTAACTAATGCACCTAGTACTTTCATGAGATTAATGAATGAAGTTTTACGTGCTTTCGTTGGACGATTTGTGGTAGTTTACTTTGATGATATATTGATTTTTAGCAGATCTTTGGAGGAACATTTGGAACATTTACGTGCTGTTTTTATTGCTCTACATGATGCACGTTTGTTTGGTAACCTTGGAAAGTGCACCTTTTGCACCGACCGCGTATCTTTTCTTGGCTATGTTGTTACTCATAGGGAATTGAGGTTGATAAAGCCAAGATTGAAGCTATTGAGAGTTGGCCGCAACCCAAAACGGTCACACATGTGAGGAGTTTCCTTGGCCTCGCTGGATTCTATCGGCGTTTTGTGAGAGATTTTAGCTCCATTACTGCAGCTCTCGATGAGCTTACAAAGAAGGATGTGCCTTTTGTTTGGGGTACTGCACAGGAAGAAGCATTCACGGTATTGAAAGATAAGTTGACACATGCTCCTTTACTCCAACTTCCTGATTATAATAAGACTTTTGAGCTTGAATGTGATGCTAGTGGAATTGGGTTAGGAGGTGTGTTATTACAAGATGGTAAACCTGTTGTATACTTTTCTGAAAAATTGAGTGGGCCTAGTCTGAATTATTCTACTTATGATAAAGAATTATATGCTCTTGTTCGGACTTTGGAGACATGGCAACATTATTTATGGCCCAAAGAATTTGTTATTCATTCTGATCATGAATATTTGAAGCACATTAAAATTCAAGCAAAACTGAACCGTAGACATGCTAAATGGGTTGAATTCATAGAGACTTTCCCTTATGTTATTAATCACAAGAAGGGAAAAGAAAATGTTATTGCTGATGCATTGTCTTGTCGTTATACTATGCTTTCACAACTTGACATTAAAATATTTGGTTTGGAGACCATCAAAGATCAATATGTGCATGATGCTGAATTTAAATATGTATTGCAGAATTGTAAAGAAGGGAGAACATGGAACAAGTTCGTCGTTAATGATGGATTTGTGTTTCGTTCTAACAAGCTGTGCATTCCAGCTAGCTCTGTTCGTCTTTTGTTGTTGCAGGAGGCGCATGGAGAAGGATTAATGGGACACTTTGGTGTGAAGAAGACGGAGGACGTACTTGCTACACATTTCTTTTGGCCAAATATGCGACGGGATGTTGAGCGTTTTGTTGGTCGCTGCACTACATGTCAAAAAGCTAAGTCACGACTCAATCCTCATGGTTTATATATGCCTTTGCCTGTCCCTAGTGTTCCTTGGGAAGATATATCTATGGACTTTGTTTTGGGTTTACCTCGAACAAAGAAGGGGAGGGATAGCATATTTGTTGTCGTGGATAGGTTCTCGAAGATGGCACACTTTATACCATGTCATAAAAGCGACGATGCTGCTAATGTTGCTGATTTATTCTTTCGTGAAATTATTCGCTTGCATGGTGTGCCAAATACTATTGTTTCAGATCGTGATACTAAATTTCTTAGCCACTTTTGGAGATGTTTATGGGCTAAGTTGGGGACTAAACTGCTTTTTAGTACTACTTGTCACCCCCAAACTGATGGACAAACTGAAGTAGTCAACAGAACTTTGTCTACTATGCTTAGGGCTGTTTTGAAGAATAATAAGAAAATGTGGGAAGAATGCTTGCCTCATATTGAATTTTCTTATAATCGTTCGTTACATTCTACTACTAAGATGTGCCCTTTTGAAATTGTCTATGGTTTCCTACCTCGTGCACCTATTGATTTGTTGCCTCTTCCATCTTCGGAGAAGGTTAATTTTGATGCTAAACAATGTGCTGAATTGATCTTAAAAATGCATGAGTTAACTAAGGAAAATATTCAGCGCATGAATTATAAATTCGGAATCAAGCTACTCTTCTCTTCGGCTTACCATCCACAAACCGACGGCCAAACGGAGGTGACGAACCACACGCTTTCGACGCTTCTTCGCGTGTTGATCAAGAAGAACATCAAGGAATGGGAGCAATGCTTACCCATCGCCGAGTACGCCTACAACCGCGCAAGACATTCAACTACCGGCAAGTCCCCTTTCGAGGTCGTCTATGGCTTCAACCCGTTGTCTCCATTGGACATCCTACCTCTACCTCTACAAAAGCGCACAAACATGGACGCAAGTGCACGACCGAGCTATCTCAAGAAGGTGCACGAAGATACAAGGGCAATGATCGAGCGACAAGTCCATCGTCTCACCACAAAGATCAACATCAACAAGGCACCAATGGTGTTCCAACCGGGAGATCTTGTTTGGCTTCATCTTCGCAAGGACCGTTTCCCACATCAGCGCAAGTCCAAACTACTACCTCGCGCCGACGGACCCTTCAAGGTGCTAGCACGATACAACAACAACGCCTACAAGATCGACATCCCACGAGACAAGTACTCCGTGAGCGATACTTTCAACATCAATGACCTATCTCCTTTCCATGGTGACGAAGATTTCGATCCGAGGTCGGATCTTTCCCAAGGGAGGGAGATGATGCGGAGCATCCCGAGGTCATCCCCATGGACCCTCCATCACCTCACCAAGTGCCTCAAGGACCAATAACACGTGCTCGTGCTAGAGCTCTCGAGGCCGAGGTGACGTCACTCCTAGCCCAACTTCCATATGAATCTTGCGAGACATGGTTACTACCTTAGACGGATGTGTTTTGTGTACTCAGGTGTGAAGAAGACCACATTGGAGATGTGCGTGAAGATGGATAAGTCTCCAAGCTCACAGACGAGGCTTTGCATCGAGAAGGGCTGAAGAAGGCTCCAGGCCCCAGACATCCGGCCTCCTGGCCCGGACCTCCGGCCCCTGGAAATACAACTACAGAAGGGCACCAGCAGCCGAAGCTACAGGGCCCGGACATCCGGCCAGGCCCCGGACATCTGGCCTCGGGCCCGGAAATCCGGCGCCACCCTACAGAAGCCACCCGAGACTCGACCCCTCCAGCCCGGACATCCAGCCCCTCGCCCCGGACATCCGTCCCGTCGCCCGGACGTCCGGCCCCTTAATGCCTGCGTGCATCCCCTTTGGGCCGTGGCCCGTGTATCCCTTCATTCCGTACTCTATATATACTCCTCCTTTCCCCACATCTTTTAGGGTTAGATTTTAGATAGCTCATCATAGACCTTTGTGGTTCCTCTCCTACGAGACCGCGGCCTCTTCGGAGAAGATCCACCTCGGATTCAAGGCGTCCACACCGGAGAAGATCCCAAGGGATACCCAAGACCTCCTCCGGGAGAAGACTATCTTTGTACCACCGTTGTTGACTATGGATCATGTATCTTGATGTGTATCGCGGATCTAGCACCTGTGTGACCGTATTTGTGTTGATTTGAGTGTTTCCCCTCGTGTTTTCTTCCGTATCATCCTTGTGTTCTCCGTGTTCATCGTGGGATAACCTCCTTTCGTGAAAGATCTGTCGATTAGGGTTCCACCCTACATCAGGGGAGCTAAAGACAAAGTTGTGAGAAAGGCTTACAAATCAATACAAAGTTTTTCTCTTAGTACCAACATCAATGCTTCTCCGAAGAAACAGTTGGATCATAGCGAAAGACAAATTTGCACCAAGATGAAAGACAGCGGCATCGTCTCCAACGCAACCAAGGTGCACAGATGAATGATATATTTGTCTTCGTGGCTAACTAGCAAAGAGCACTGATGGAATACAACTCCTATTTCATCGAACATTGATCAGCTTCACCAGCTGATGAAACCATGAGACTCAAGCATGAGCATCAATGGGTCATTATGGTGATGCATCATCGATTCCGCATCAAATTTGGGTGAGGCACCAATGAAGTTTGATAAATACTCACTATGGACTGTTCCTTCTCCATAATCAAGGTCGAGAAAGTTAGAACCACATGGCAGTGGACAATGAGGCGGAGCAACATTGCCATCCAATTTTGTGCAGCTGCACTAAAATTGAGTAAGGCATGCCCGGGTATCGAGATATGCATCGCTTTCGCTAAAATATAAAAAGGGGATATTTAAGTAGTGTAGTTACTTTGTTTTGGTAGCAGTACAAGATTAACAGCGGCATATCAATTGTCAATAAGAATTAATAAAAAGTGCACCCACAAATAGAAGCAACATGATTGTCCTCATGGGAACTAAAGCAGGACACAAAGCATTTATCAACACCTCTAGATTGACAACAATATTAAAAGGCACATCACTTTAACATGGGCATTGCTTCATTTTACCAGTGATATTAGATTCCTAGCAGCAATAGGGGCATATGGACAGTGAGCTCACAACCACCATGTACCTCCACCGAGGCATGAACCAGGATAACTTTTGGAGTGGCCTTTCCTATAATAGTAAAAATGTAGGTGATGTTGGACCAGCCAATGAAGCCTAGCTATTGTACATGGGGAGCTAGGGAGTACTAGTATAGAAGAAACCCCACACACAATTACATGGGGATCTGTACCAGTTGAATGAAGCATGAGATCCAAAAAAAGTTATACATCAGGTGGGCGAGGTGTGGCTTAGGTGGGCGGCAGGATCTGCCCACACGACGGCAGGGAAGAAGGAGGACCTTCCTCCACGTCGGTGCTGGCTTAGAGACGATGGTGCATGTCATCTTCCTCCCTCGTTAACGGTGACAATCCCAACGTTGCACCTCGCCCCCTCCCGCAAGGGACAGGATCCGACCGAATCTGTGAACAACGGCGAGGAGAGAGATAGAGTGGACACTCTCGTATTGCATAGCAGGGGGCCGGGATGGGCCCTTGTCCACTAGGGGGTTGGAGGAATGGCTGCACGTGGCAGGGGGGCGGCCATGTCCGTCTGATCCTTAAAAATATGTATGCTAAAACTCCTAGGAATTATGGGTGCATGATTGAGGAGTTGGAAACAAAAGATGACAATACTTGAAACCATGCAATATGCCTAGCTAGGGGCGTAAAACGATAGCGCTTGTTCGGAGGCAACCCAATAATTATCTTAATTTTTTATTGATTTTTTTTTCAAACACATTGATGCCTCTGTTTTGGATGTGATTTTGTGTTTTAATTAGTGTTTGTGCCAAGGAAAGTGTTCGGCATGATTTGGTTGATAGTTGATTTGATTCTATGCAGAAACAAAAACTTTCATGTCCAGCAGCAGAATTGTCTGCAATTGCTGGAGCGCGGACAATTTCGGAAATTTTTAAAAGTAATTAATATACAAATTTCCGACGTTGTCCTATTTTTTTTAGAAATTTCTGAGTTACGTAATTATGAATGTAAATTATGTCTTTACAGAATTTTGTTTTTCACATATTCAGTTTTCGTTGTGTTGTGTGCTTGTTTTGATGAATATAAGGATTGTATTGGGGGGCATAAGCCATGGTGAAGTTCAATATAATGCAATAATAAAATATGAATGTGTTCGCAACAATACTTAAAGTAAGGATTGGTTTTGTTATGCTAACGGATCTCACGAGGTTTTGTTGAGTTTTGTGTGATCGAAGTTTTCAAGTTTTGGGTGAGATCATGATGGATGAAAGAATAAGGAGTTGGAAGAGCCTAAGCTTGGGGATGCCAGATGCACCCCAAGGTAATATTCAAGGACTCCCAAACAACTAAGCTTGGGGATGCCCCGGAAGGCATCCCCTCTGTCTTCCAACGACTATCAGTAATTTTACTTGGAGCTATATTTTTATTCATCACATATCATGAGTATAGCTAGGAGCACCTTGTACTATATGAGTCTTTGCTTTATTTGCTTTTTAGTTTGTCACAATAATCCTCACTAAACACACTTGTTTGAGAGAGCCACACGCTTATCATGATTTCTTAGAATACTGTATGTGCTTCACTTAAATCTTTTGAGCTAGGAAGTTTCTCTACTTCACTTATATGATTTTAGCACGGCGGTGATTAAATTTTGAAGAAATACCCTCATGTTCACTTATATCATTTTGAGACTTGGTAAGATTAAATTTTAAAGAAACACTCCCATGCTTCGCTTATATCTTTTTGAGAGTTGATAATAGTAATGGTAATTTGCACAAGATATGAATTTGGTCCCAATATGATGAATATCCAAGAGGGATATAATAAAAGTATTCATATATATCATTGGATGTGATAAGCTTGATTCCTTGCAATAGTTTTGCGATACGAAGATGATAAAATGTGAGCTATGCTAGTGAGTAATTGTGTTTTAGTAAGAATATTGGTGTTAAGGTTTGTGATTCCCTATGCATGCATGTAAAGTCAATAGTTATGCAATGGAGTTATGTTTATGACTATTTTCGTTTTTTGGTTGGTCGCTTCTCAATCTATTTGCTAGCGTCCACTTGTACTGAGCGGAAATATTGCTTGTGCATTCAATTCCTTAAACCTGACGTTGTGCCATATGAGTCCACCATACCTACCTAAATGCGGTATTTACATGCCGTTCCAAGTAAATTTGTATGTGCCAACTCTAATTTTTCAAAATAAATTCATGTTTCATGTACCCATACCACTCATGAAGCGGTAGGGGGTGGTCATTATTTTCCATGCTAGGTGTTCTATTTTCATGATTGTCGGTGTTCCGGGAACCAGGGTACCCAGACTTGCTTGCCTGCGGCCCAAGACGTGGCTCCTTCACTGGCCTGGTACAGCCCATCTTCAGCAACAACACTCAAGACCCTCGCGAGGGGACAAGCCTGGCGAGGCGGACGACATCAAGACCCTCGGAAGGAGCAGCCTCACTAGGCTGGCTCCCGAGAGGCGGAGGTATCTATGCAAGCACCCACCTCGTGAGGTTTGGATGACGCAAGCTATTGGGGATATAACTACTGAGTATAAACCACCCAGGGGGGGCCGGGTTATACCTATATTGAGTTATCCATATTGACGCCCATGAAGACAAGGAATATGGCGCTTTACTATAGAGATCTAAAAGCCCAGGGCCCAAACACGGATTATGGCCCGTAGACATAAACCGTCATAAGGTGCATAACTTGTGTTGTAAGATAGGAAAGGATAGAAACCAAGCCGGACACGTTTATGAGCTGGCCTCGGGATTCTGTGAACCGCCGGGCGTCAACCTGTGTATATAAAGGGACGACCCAGCGGCGGTTCAGGGACAGACAACAACTCGAGAGCCAGGTCAAGCGAATTCCTTCCCTGGTCATCGAAACCCTAGCAATTCCACATCAACTAGAGTAAGCCTTTACCTTCACCGCAAGGGGCCGAACTAGTATAAATTCCTTGCGTCCTTTGTCCAGCTTTAACCCCTTTAAGCTAACCCGTCGCGATGGCTCCACGACTAAGTCCTCACACTAGGACATATGCCGTGACAAAACCACGACAGTTGGCGCCCACTGTGGGGTATGCGCATGGTGGTGTTGAGTTATTGAAGGGATCTACCGGGGATCAAGGAGCTCGCGTTTCATTGAAGAAAGAAGAGCCGACAGATTCATCGTCTGTCCACAGCAGACACCTCGACGATCCGTCGAATTCAACGGAATATTCAATCTTTGGTTATTGCGCCGCCGCAAGTCGCGAGTCCGACAAAGGGAAATTATTGGAAAAGAGAAAAGAAGAATAGATTGGTCAAAATGACAATGACCCGGAGAAGGATTCGCGCGTGGGATGGACCCGAATTCGTCTTTTGTCACCTCTGAGCCTCGGTGGTCTCGTTTATCGCCTCGAGCTGCCCCCACAGCATGGCCATCGTGGGTTGACTAACGCACCAAGCTGCCGCCACCATCACAGCTTCGCACCGTCACTAAGTCGCCTCGCTGACCACTTGGGCCGCCCTGGTCGAGCTGCTGTCGGGCCTCGTCTCGCCGTCTTCGCCGAGCCGCTTCAATGCCTCTGAATCGCCTCCGCAGAGCCGCTGTGGCTCCCCTCACTGCGGGCTAGCCTCCAGGTCGCCGCCCTGGTCCGCCAGGTCGCCGGCCCCTCACCGGAGCAGCTCCAAGTCGCCGCCTCCATCCTGAGCTCCTTTTGAGCGCCGCCTATGTCTAGAGCAGTCGCTTTGAGTGCCGTTTCCGCCGCGGGCTGCTGTGACCAGCCTTGCCACTCCTGCTGTCATCATCACGTCCGCAGCCGCCACTATGCCACGGCCTCGTCAGACCTCCAAGCTGTTCCGCGACCTCGCCAGAGCAGGCCTCGAAGCCCCTGCTGCCTCGTTGTTGTGGCCGCTTCTCTGGCCTTGCCTCCGCTCGAATTTGCTCTGAGTCGCCGTCGGGCCTCTACAGCCAACCGAGCTACGACCCTTGATTTCGTGCTAAGCTGCATCTCCATAGTGCTCGAGCCGCAGGGCCCCGTCTCCACTGGCCTAAACCGCCCGCGCCGGCTGACCGCCGCCTCCGCGCTCAAGACGCTGAGCGTCTCGCCGACCACGCTGGCCTCTGCAACAAGTCATTACAGCTGACCTTCAAGTCTCCTTCATGCCGCCAAGCTATTCTGTCTCTGTGGCCGCTCCGTCCTCGAGTCGCGCTGCTTCATCGAGCTGCTATAGCCACGCCCCCGCTGTTCCGCCGGGCGGCCTGCTTCAGCCGCCGTCGAGCCGGCCACGCGTTGGGCTGCCAGCCTTGTGTTTCACTATGGTCCAATTGAGCACTAGATCAACAGAGACTATAACACTGTCAGCACCGCGCCGGGCTACCTGATGGCCTGCGCACGTAACCTGCTGTCTGTATTTTTCAGTCTACATCAAACAGGTCAGTGACCATGCTGGAATCCGACCGAGCGACGTTGTTGTCTGATACTACAAGGATTAGACTAAAGAAAAACAAAAGAACAGATTACAAGCTAGACATTGATTCCCTGGGTTCACAAAACTGGAGGCGAGATGACTGATTGCTAGTGTTCTGCATCATCGAAATCCAGAGCTATACTACACGCATACTACTATATGGCCCCTCTCAAGCACATATTAATTCGTCCGAGCAAAACTACTTTCCCCTCCTGTGTTTTATATGCAGGAGAATTATTCATTACAAAGTGGCATTATACCGCGGAGATGGAGGTGTGCCAACATCATTCAGCATAGGTGGTCATCCTTACTCAACGGACTCCCGCGCTGGCTTACAATGCCTTGGCCGACTCGCCCGTCTGTGCCGCCTTACAACGCCACGGACGACTCGCTCATCTGCCCTCGTGGCGGTTCACGCGTCCGCACCGGTTTATAGTATCAATTTTATATGTTTTATATGTCATTAGGTACAATTACATATCATTTTTTGGGAATAACCTATTAACTCAGTGCCAAGTGCCAATTATTGTTTTTGCATATTTTTGGCTTTTCGGAAAATCAATATCAAACAAAGTCCAAATGGAGAAAAAACATTGGATTAATTTTTTCTGGACCAGAAGAGACCCTAGAAGGTTCCCGAGGAGGCCAGAAGAGCCACGAGAGAGCGACAAGCCCTAGGAGTGCGCCCGATGGGGTGTTTGCGCCCTCAGGATTATGGGCCCCTTGTGGCACATCCAACCCTAATTCCACCTCTATAAATACTCAAATATTCCCCTGACATCAAGAAGACACCCGAAATACTTTTTTCATCGCCGCAAGTTCCAGAACCACGAGATCCCATCTCCAGGCCTTCTCTGATACTCTGTCGGAGAGGGAATTGATGATGGAGGGGCTCTACATCAACCTTAATGCCCTTCCGATGATGCGTGAGTAGTTTACCACAGACCTACGGGTCCATAGTTAGTAGTTAGATGGCTTCTTCATCTATTTGATCTACAATACAATGTTCTCCTCGATGTTTTTGGAGATCTATTTGATGTAATGACTTTTTGCAGTGTGTTTGTTAGGATCTGGTGAATAGTGAGTTCATGATCAGATCTATGCATGGATATTATTTGAGTTTTCTCCGATCTCTTTTATGCATGTTTACTATAGCCTCGTATTTCTTCTCTGATTTATTGGTTTGGTTTTGCGAACTAGATTGATTTATCTTGCCATGGGAAGAGGTGACACGTATCTATCGTTGCTATTAAGTGTAAAAAGATGGGGTTTATTTATAGTGACTTTCTCTTGTCTACATCATGTCATCTTGCTTAAGGTGTTACTCCGTTTTTCCATGACCTTAATACACTAGATGCATGCTGGATAGCGGTTGATGTGTGGAGCAATAGTAGTACATGCAGGCAGGAGACGGTCTACTTGTCTCGGACGTGATGCCTATATGTGATCATTGCCTTGGATATTGCCATAATTATTTGCTTTTCTATCATTTTCCCAATAGTAATTTGTTTACCCACCGTATGCTATTTTCTTGAGAGAATCCTCTAGTGAAAACTATGGCCCAGGTCTATCTTCTATCATATATTAAAACTTAAAATATCTTTCTGCAATTTTATTTTATTTATTTTATTTTGTATTTTTGTTCAATCTATTTATCAAAACCTATGCGATTTAATCTTGCTCCTAACCGTCGAGGGATTGACAACCCCTCTACGAGTTGGGTTGCAATTATTTGTTGTTTGTGTGCGGGTGTTGTGTACATAGTGTTTATTGGTTCTCCTACGAGATTGAAAACCTTGGTTTCATAAATGAGGAAAATACTTGTCTCTACAGTACTGCATGATCCTCTCCTCTTCAGGGAAATCCCAACGCAGCTCACATGTACCACCTACGGGTCCATAGTCATTAGCTAGATGACTTTCTCTCTCTCTCTCTCTCTCTCTCTCTCTCTCTCTCTCTCTCTCTCTTTCTCTCTCTC
>LR738712.1:340395286-340774617 GCA_902687465.1 Secale cereale
CTCTCTCTCTCTCTCTCTCTCTCTCTCTCTCTCTCTCTCTTTGATCTTCAATACAATGTTCTCCATGATGCTCTTGGAGTTCTATTCGATGTAATCACTTTTTGCAGTGTGTTTGTTGGGATCCGATGACTTGTAAGTTTATGATCAGACTATCCATGAATATTATCTGAGTATTTTCTGAACTCTTTTATGGATGATTATTATAGCTTTGTATTTCTCTCCTATCTATTGATTTGGCTTGGTCAACTAGATTGATTTTTCTTCCAATGGGAGAGGTGCTTTGTGATGCGTTCGATCTTACGGTGCTCAATCCCAGTAACAGAAAGGGACATTACATGTATTCGTATCGCGGCCATTAAGGATAAAAAGATGGGGTTTATTCATGCATGAGTTTACATTGTCTACATCATGTCATCTTGCTTATGGCGTTACTCCGTTCTTTATGAACTTAATACTCTAGATGCATGCTGGATAGCGGTCGATGTGTGGATTAATATTAGTAGATGTAGAATCGTTTTGGTCTACTTGTCTCGGACGTGATACCTATATACATAATCATTTCCTCGTGTATCATCATGATTATTTGCTTTTCTATCAATTGACAATAGTAATTTGTTTACCCACCGTATGCTACTTTCAAGAGAGAAGCATCTAGTAAAAACTATGGTCCCCGGGTCTACTTTTATCATATATTAAAATCCAAAAATACCTTGCTATAATTGTTCTTTCTTTATTTTATTTTGTCTTTTATTGTGGGGACCCCGACTTGGAAGTCGAGATCACCGAATGCACGTTTACAGTGATCCCAGAGATCAATGCTCACTGAACACACAGAAGCTGAAATAACAAGAGTCTTACATCCATACAAAGAGTCTTACACGAATTAAGGCCATTATGGCCAAGCCTTACATAGATAGAGCCTCACGGGCTGAATAGCAAATAACTCAGGTAGCGGAAGTCTTCGATAAAATGGGTAGAACCCATGCCATCTGCCTTAACCCTACAGGCATTCTGACTGGGATAGCGTCCTAGTTCGCATGATCGCCTCCAAAGAACTCTTCCTCATAATCCTGCTCTTCCATGCCTGGCCAATTAAATAACCAGTGGCAAGCCAATGAGTACTTTGAATGTACTCGCAAGCAACCCATGATGTGGTTCAAGTAACAATGCAATTTGAATATTAATGAACAATCTAGCAGGAGGCTAGGACAATATGCCATCATCAAGTTTATGCATCAATAACCTCGCGTAACCTTGAAGACAGGTTACCGATATCAACATGAATATAATTCATCTCACCGAGTCAAGTCACCATCTTGACTCATCACACACAATGTATCACCAAAGAAGTAAAATTCTGGACATAGTTTAAGTAGCACCACCCAATTGTCCATGACCGTGGACACGGCTATTCGAATAGTTTTACACTCTGCAGAGGTTGCGCACTTTACCCACAAGATCCGGGGAACTTCCGTGTCATCCACGACCCGCGGTACCTCAAGTACCCGGGGTAAGCACCCGGTCATTACCTTTCCTTAGACGATACTAACATAGAGTCCACTCGTTGGCACACGGCCCTAGGGTACAAACAATAGATCACGGGACTTGCCCGAATTTCAATGTTCACGCGTACCCGAAGGGACCAACGGTGTGTCCGGTGCCCTGTGAAAACAGTCATGGCCGCCTATCCAAGCACGACCCCGTCCCGGGAAAGACCTCAAGTCTTCCCGTCACTAGTAATGCGGGCACCATGCTAGTATCGACCTAAGTAATCAAGAAAGCCCCGTCCCATAAGGGGTAGTGTGGTTGCACATGTTTGGTTGGGACGGTAGTCACACATAAATCTAATCCATCATTCCACCATGCACATGATATTACCGGCACATCACTTCTTTCTCAAGTGATGACCTAACACTTCATCACCCTCGGGCATTAGGGGCACCCGATGGGTTCATGCAAAGTTTTCAACTACGGGGGTTCATATCACACATGCATCATATAAGCATCAAGACCAACTATTGCATGTCATCTAGCATATAGCAAGATCAACAATAAAGCATGCATCATGTGGTGGTTCATCTAGGTTACCATCGTAACCCTATCATCATGTATCGGAAACAAACGGGTTCCGAGGAACAAGTGTATCATGGTCAAAGGGCTGCTTGCCTGGATTGGCTTGGTCTTCAAAGTCTTCTAGTCCTTCTCCTTCTTCTTCCACAGCAACTTCGTCAAATACGGGATCTATACGTCGCATAATAACCACGGAAAAATAAGAATACAAACAAAACAGAAAAACCAAAGTGCTCAGAAAAATGTCAACTCATTTTTGTAAAATACTAGAGGGTTTTCTAAGATGGGGAAAAATCTTAGTTGGAGTTTTGGAGTTACAGAATATGATATATTGATTTTTGAACAGGAGTTATACTGCTCAAATTTGAATTTAAATTTGAACAGTACAGAAAAGTTTCATGGATTTGAATGAAAGTGGTACCATTAAATAGGTTGGAATATTACAAGATTTTAGGAGTTGGAAATATTTAATTTGGATCAATATTCTTTTCTGCATAAATGTTTAAAACATTAACAGAAAAGAAAAAGAGAAAAAGGGTCCTGTGCACTGGGCCAGAAGAGGCCACAGTGCACGGCCCAGACGGACTGGCCCAGCCGCACGGTGCCAGCGCGCGCGCACGTCAGGTTTCAAACCTGACGGGCGGGGCCCGTGGGTCAGCGGCACAGAGGAGGGGAGAGAGGTGGGGGGATGACAGGCGGGGCCCACCTGTCATCTCTAACCCCTCGGTCACGGCGGCGGCGAGCTCACCGGCGACGATACCGGCCACGGCGACGGCAACGGAGGCCAGGGACGGACTCAGTGTCGTGTCGCGGTTGCAGCGGTGGTAGCACGGCACGACGGGGAGCCCTGGTTCGTCGGCGACGAGGTGCGACGGCGGAGGCTCGTCGGAGGACGGTGGTCGGGGTCGTTTCCGACTGCAAATGGAGGGGGAAAGAGAGGGGAAAGGGCCAGTGAGGTGCGGCGGTTCCGAAATGAGCGGAAGGAGAGGCAGGGGAGGCCTGTACCTCGAGATCGCCGACGGCCCGACGCGGCGGAGCTCCGGTCGATCCCGAGCACTGGGGCGCTCCGGGGTCGAACTGAGGGTGCAGGAGGGATCAGTGGAGAGGTGTGAGGCTGGTGGTGGTGTTGGAGAAGCTCGGGGGGGGTCTATTTATAGGGGCCCGACGGGGACCCGTGGTCCAGTGCGCCGGCGAGCTCATCGGCGAGGCTACAGCGCACTGGAGGCTTGGGGAATGGGTCTGTGGAGCTCCTGGACGAGCTCCACGTCCAGCTGAGGTAAGAGGAGGAGCGGGGGAGCGACAGAGAGGCACACGCGTGCGAGGCAGAGGAGTGGCTGCCGCGGGCGGCCAGCGCGCGTGCGACGGCGGCTACTGGAGGGCGCAAGAGGAGGGGGGACAGCGCCGGGGAGGTCACGGACGTCGAGACGCCTCGACTGGCGCGAGGGGGAGGCCCGAGGCTGTCGGGGATCGACGATTGGTCCGAGCCAGCGTGCGAGGTGCACTGTTCACGCGCTCTGGAGCGTGCGTATGACCGGCATCAGCGTGCTCTATCCAGTTTGGCCCGTCCCAGCGTGTCCAACAGTGTCTGGGGCGTAGAGGAAGGAGTAAAGAATTGCCCTGAGGCCTTGGATGCTCTGGGGTTGCAGAGAGAGAAGGGGAGGGCTGGTAACAAGGTGAAAGTTGGCTGTACAGCAAGGTAAAGCTGGGGTTTCACCCCCCAATCATGGAGATGAGGTGCTGGGGGAGTTACTGGAGGTTGCTGGTAACTCAATGGGCCTGTGGTAAGAAGTTGAGGCTATGGAGAAAAGTGAAAGTGATCAAGTTGGAGGTTTTAGAATTTCTGCAGAAGGTGTTTGATCAGTGTTTGATCAAGTAAATGAGGTCCACTTGACATGGCACTTAACAGGGTTGAAAGACATGAGAAAATAGGGTGCCTCACCAAATTTGGCCTCATTTGAAGAAACTAGCCAATGTAACTTTGGTGAACCCTAGAAATCAACAGAAACAGTTTCATCTTGATTGAGTCAAGCTAATCATCTCCCCTTGATGCACCACTTTGTGTAGCATCATCATTTGGGGTATTGATCATGCTCACAAAGTTTGAGGCTCCAGATAAAAAGTTGGTAATGTAAAGTTGTTCAAATTTGCATTTGAACAGAAAGGGTTTTGAGGTGATCTGATCAAGTTGCTCTATTCCAAATCTTGTGCCATTTGGTCTAGGTGCCTTATTAGGCCATTCTAGCATGTGCACCAAGTTTGAGAGCAATTGGACAAGTTTGGCAATGTAAAGTTGCTCAAACTCCAAATATGGACAGAATGGTTATGAAGGGGTTTGAGGAGGTTTTCTTGCTTCCCAAGGCATGGGACTTGGCAAGATCATCAAATATGTCATATATGACATGATAGAATTTCCCTGGAATTTTTGGAGAAAAATTCCTTTGTAAATATTTCAAAAGCTTGAAATATTCAGAAAGGGTTTTAGAGGGTTTAGCCCATTATTTTGAACATGACCAAGTGTTGAAACTCTCATATATGGACAATATATGTCCTATGAGTTTCTCTGAATTTTGGCAAATATTTTTTGAAATAGTTAAATAATTTTCCCCTATTAAAGACCATTTCTGGCCTTAAGAGAAAGCTTTTAAATAAAATAGGAAAATAACTTTTAAAATTATACCTTTGTTGTTTCTGGGAGTCCTATGACTACTAGGTCTCAAATAAACCTTTTGAAATAATTTTCACACCCTTAATCAAGTACTTGCAGTGCAAAATCTCAATTCAGGGGTTTTTGGAAAACTAAATTTATAAAATACTTTTTGGCCAAAATAATTTTGCAAGAAAATACTATACTGTTATATATCACTTGGCATGATCATTGGGCAGAAGTTTTGGATAAGGAGATGAAATCTACAAGAGATCATAGTTGACTTTAATGAGCACATGAAAAAGCAAATGAAGAAAACTCAATTCCAAATAAAAGCCAAATGATGCTAAAAAAATTTGCTGGTCCAAATTTTCATGCTTCAAAGTTACAAATAACATGTTACAAAATGCAGGGTGTGACAGACCTACCCCCCTTACAAGAATCTCGTCCCCGAGATTCCTAAACTAGGGCTTAAAAGAGGTCGGGAAACTCGGATCTAAGATAGTCTTCTCGTTCCCAGGTTGCTTCTGCTTCGGTGTGGTTGCTCCACTGGACCTTGAAGTACTTGATGGTACGGCTCCGCGTACGTCGTTCTGCTTCATCCAGAATACGAATGGGCTTCTCGCGGTAGGTCAGATCAGGCTGCAGATCAATGGCTTGGTGATCCACATCCTTGTAGAGACTGGGCTTGTCTGGAACCTGGAGACATTTCCGGAGTTGTGACACATGGAACACATTGTGCACATCGGATAGCTCAGGTGGTAGTTCCAACTGATAAGCCACTTCTCCTCGTCGTGCAGTGATCTCAAAGGGTCCAATGAACCTTGGTGCGAGCTTCCCCTTGACATGGAAACACTTGGTTCCCTTCAGAGGAGTTACCCGCAGGTACACATGGTCCCCAACATGGAAACTCATGTCTCGGCGTCGAGTGTCAGCATAGCTCTTCTGCCTTGACTTGGCTGCCTTTAATCGCTCTCTGACTAGTTGGACTTGCTCTTCTGCTGCGCGGAGATTATCCGGTCCAAAGACTAGTCCTTCTCCAGTCTCTGACCAATTGAGGGGTGTGCGGCATCTGCGTCCGTACAACACCTCAAATGGTGCCATCTGAAGGCTTGACTGGTAACTGTTGTTATAGGAGAACTCGGCAAAAGGGAGACAGTCTTCCCACTTGGCTCCATATGCCAGGACACAGGCTCGGAGCATGTCTTCGAGAATCTGATTGACTCGCTCAGTTTGACCTCCGGTCTGTGGGTGGAAAGCTGTGCTGAAAGACAACTTGGTTCCCAAGGCTTCTTGGAACTTCTTCCAGAACCTTGAGGTGAACTGGGTTCCTCGATCTGACACAATCTCCTTGGGAACACCGTGAAGACTTACGATTCGGTCGATGTAGAGAGCTGCCAGCCGGTTGCCATCATAAGTGGTCTTGACAGGAATGAAATGAGCCACCTTGGTCAAATGATCGACTATGACCCAGATAGAGTCATGTCCTCAATTCGACCTTGGTAATCCAGTGATGAAGTCCATTCCGACTTTATCCCACTTCCACTCAGGAACCTTGAGTGGTTGAAGCAATCCAGCGGGTCGCTGATATTCAGCCTTGACCTTTTGGCACACATCACACTTTGCAACATAGGTTGCAATCTCTCTCTTCATACCGTGCCACCAGAATCGTGCCTTCAAGTCTTGGTACATCTTGGTTCCTCCGGGGTGGATGGAATACGGGGTGTCGTGGGCTTCTCGCAGAATCAGCGTCTTCAACTCGGTGTTGTTTGGTACGCAGAGACGACCTTTGTACCAAACAATCCCGTGCTCGTCTTCGGAGAAGCCTGGGGCCTTGCCCATCTTCATCTTCCTCTTGATACCTTCGATGCTTGCGTGTCCATCTTGAGCCTTCTTGACGTCGTCCATCAGGGTTGGTCTGACTTCCAAATGATCCAGAAATCCGGGGGTGACCAATTCCAAACTGAATTGTTCGATCTCCTTAAACAAGGCTGGCTGCCTTTTTTGAATAATGACATTCAAAGAGCAAGCCTTCCTGCTTAAGGCATCGGCCACCACGTTGGCCTTCCCAGGGTGATACTGAACACTGAGGTCATAATCCTTGATGAGTTCCAACCATCTCCGCTGCCTCATGTTCAACTCTTTTTGGGTGAAAATATACTTCAGACTTTTGTGGTCTGTGTAAATCTCACACCGTTTCCCTAGGAGGTAATGCCGCCATGTCTTCAAGGCATGAACTACTGCCGCTAGCTCAAGATTGTGAGTAGCGTAGTTCTCCTCATGAGGTCGTAGCTGCCTGGAGAGGTATGCTATGACGCGACCTTCTTGCATCAGAACGCTTCCCAATCCGGTTCGAGAGGCATCACAATATATCACGAACTCCTTGTGAATATCAGGTGTTGCCAGAACTGGGGCGGTGGTCAATCTCTTCTTGAGCTCTTGGAAGCTCTCTTCGCATTTTGGCGTCCACTCGAACTTCTTGTCCTTCTTGAGGAGCTGAGTCATTGGTCGTGCAATGCTAGAGAATCCTTCCACGAACTTGCGGTAATAGCCCGCCAATCCGAGGAAGCTTCTGACTTCCTTGACGGTCGTTGGAGATTGCCATTGGGTCACAGCTTCGATTTTTGCAGGATCAACAGATAATCCTTCCTCGGTCAAGACATGACCTAAGAATCCAACTTTGTGCAGCCAAAACTCACACTTGCTGAACTTGGCATACAGTTGGTGCTCACGAAGCTTGTCTAGGACCATCCTCAGATGCTGCTCATGCTCTTCCTCCGACTTCGAGAACACAAGGATGTCATCAATGAAGACAACAACGAACTTGTCCAAATATTCCATGAAGACTTTATTCATGAGATACATGAAGTAAGCTGGGGCATTGGTTAACCCAAAAGACATGACCGTGCACTCGTACAGGCCATATCTGGTTACGAATGCCGTCTTTGGAATATCTTGGGGTCTGATCTTCAGCTGGTAATACCCAGATCTGAGGTCGATCTTGGAGAATACCTTGGCTCCGCTGAGCTGATCAAACAGATCTTCGATCTTGGGAAGTGGGTACTTGTTCTTGATTGTAACTTCATTGAGGGAACGATAGTCAATGCATAAGCGGATGGTACCGTCCCTCTTTGCCACAAACAGAACAGGAGATCCCCAAGGGGAGGCACTCGGGCGAATAAATCCTTTCCTTAGCTGCTCTTCTAGCTGCTTCTTCAACTCGGCTAATTCTTCCGTCCCCATTCTATAAGGCTTCTTATAGATGGGTCCTGCTCCGGGCACGAGCTCGATGATGAACTCAATGTCACGGTCAGGGGGCATTCCCGGTAGTTCATCCGGAAAGACATCAGGATACTCACATACCACCGGTACTTGATCTAGCCCAACTTCAGACAGACAGTTGACTTTAGCGGCTTGAGCGGAAGAGGAGTTGGGGGCAAACTTGACTTCTACTCCTTGGTCATTGGTCACAGTGACTGTCCGATTGGCACAGTCTAACAAGCCTTGGTGCTTACTGAGCCAATCCATCCCTATGATCACATCCAAGCCTTGTGATCTTAGGATGATAAGGTCTGCTAGGAAGTCTACACCGTTAATGGTAATACTGACTCCTTTACAGCCTATCTTGGCCCTCATCTCGGTTCCGGGGGTTTGTACCACCATAGGGTTATTCAGGGGTGTAGGGGTCATGCCACTTTTTAATGCAAATCGTTGAGTGACAAATGAATGCGTTGCTCCAGAATCAAACAAGACAGTTGCAGGTGCTGAGTTGACAAGGAACGTACCCAGCACGACGTCCGGGTCTTCCTGGGCTTCTTCAGCAGTGACGTGATTCACACGCCCCTTCCCATAGTTCGGTGGATTGCGAGGAGCTGGGTTCCTTGGTGGCATACCACGGCCTTGTCCCTGGTTCTGCGCATTGGGGCGCGGGGCATCAGGCTTCTTGTTGGGGCACACCCTGGAGATGTGTCCGGGCTGACCACACCCAAAGCAAGTGACTTGATTTGGAGTGTTGATCTTGTTGCCACCACTGGTATTGGGGTTGAAAGCTGACCTGGGGTTGGCATACTGCTGAGGCTGAGGATTGGCACGAGGTGCAGGAGCTCTTGGCTGCTGATAGGTTGGCTTGGCCGGGGCTGACTGCCACGGACGAGGCTTCTGGTTGCTGGAACTTCCCTTACTGACCAACTTGCGCTTGCGAGTGTCTTCCAAAGCACGCCGCTTGTCTTCAAGCATAAGTGCCTTGTTCACCAGGTGAGGGAAAGACGGGCAGTCACACACGACAAGCGAGTATTGTAGAGTCTGATTAAGGCCTTCCATGAAGCGCTCCCTTTTGGCAGCATCAGTGCTGACATCCTCAGGGGCATACCTTGACAGAATACTGAACTTCTGCATGTACTCCTTGACAGTGCCACTTCCTTGCTTCAGGGCTCGGAACTCGCGCTTCTTGATAGCCATGACTCCAGAAGGAATGTGGGCCTTGCGGAATTCTGCCTTGAAGTTAACCCAAGTGATGTCTTGTTCAGCATGCATGACCTTGAATCCATCCCAACAAGCTCTTGCGGTTCCCCCGAGGTAGTGGGCTGCATAAGCCACCTTCTCGCGATCTTCGGTGCATCCGACTAGCTCCAGGATTTCCTCAATGGAACGGACCCAGTCATCAACATCCAGGGGTTCAGCAGTCTCGATGAAGGTTGGCGGTGCATGCTTCTTGAACTCTGCCAACGTGGAACGTCCATTGCCATTCCCCGCCGGCTGGCGGTTGTTGGCGACAGCTTGAGCAATCAGCTGAAGAGCTGCAGTGTTGGCTTGGCGTTCCTCTCGGAAAGCTTGGAGAAGCTGAGCCATGTCCATGCTTGGAGGAGGTGGTGGTGGAGCTTGGTCGTGGTCTGCCTCTGACTGAGAGGATGCTCCGGCTTCGGGCTGCTGGGTAGAGGTACCAGTACGAGTTACAACAGGCATCCTGTTGGAGCGGTAAAAGATCTCATGACTCGGAAGAGGAAAAGCAAGATAGATGGGTGCCTAGTAAGGGGGTGGGTGTGACACTAAATCAAATCATGCAAGGGCCGTAAGGCAAAAACACTTTCATTAAAATCCAAATGGGTGATGTAGTCGTTTACACCTTCCTGAAGGAAGAATACGACATACATCCAGACACAACAAAAGCAAACGCTAGATGGTTTCATATGAACCATACAAGGACTCGACTGCGCATAGGGGTTACACGACCTATCCTACCGTAGGGGTTACAACTGGCATATCCGAGTAGCGAATAATGCCTAAGCGGCGGAATGCTCGGCCGCGTATTCCGGCTCTTCTGGGTCTTCCTCCTTGTCTTCATCTGTCTGGGCTCCCTTGTCGCTGGAGGGAGTGGGGGAGTGGAGGAGTTGGATACGACGGTGCTTCAATGGTGGTGCAGGGAAAAGCTTGCGGTATTCCCTTGCTGTCATCCGGCGTCGCCGAGGTGGTTCTTCACCCTTGGAAGACACATCCTCGGAGGGCCTTCCACCTCGATATGCGATAGCGGATTGTCCAGAAGGTGCTCCTTCCTTCTTGATCCTGTTTGCCTTCTCTTGAGCTCGACGAAGAAGTGCCTTGGTCTTGTAAAGTTCTTCTCGAAGCTTTATTGATTCCGAGGCCAACTCTTGTGCCAGGCTGTCGGCACATAGACTGAAGTAGGTCTGGAACTGAAGCGAGAGTCCATCCTTCAGTGGAGGGGCTAGTGCGCTGCTTTCTTCGTCACCTTCCTTCAGGTAAGGTAAGAAGCGAGTTGCCATCTTGGCTGCCATCTCCGGAAGAAGCTCGCGGAGACGTGTTAGTGCCTTGAGTGCAGCAGCCTCGGCAGCGAGTGGTAGTGTCGTCATCTGGGGTCCCTCGAAGAACCAACTTGTGGGAGGATCGTTTGCCTTCACGATCACTTCCACATGGTACTCCACCTCAGTATCGCTCACCCAATGCTCAAGGTAGGTGAGGATGGGTGCTCGGTGGAACTGACAGTCCTGGAGGCTATCCTCGAGAAGTAGGGGAAACCTAGTGGTCAGGTGCTCTTCGGGAACAGCGGCCATCTACAAAGGTGGAATAGGAGGGGTTAATAAGCTGAGGAAATCTCAGGTTTAGAAAAGAAGAGAGGTTCAGAAGGTTTTGAAAAAGGGGTCTCAACTAACTAACGTCCATGCTAACTAAGGCTTCCTACAGTCAGGATGGCTCTGATACCAGCTCTGTGGGGACCCCGACTTGGAAGTCGAGATCACCGAATGCACGTGTATAGTGATCCCAGAGATCAATGCTCACTGAACACACAGAAGCTGAAATAACAAGAGTCTTACATCCATACAAAGAGTCTTACATGAATTAAGGCCATTATGGCCAAGCCTTACATAGATAGAGCCTCACGGGCTGAATAGCAAATAACTCAGGTAGCGGAAGTCTTCGATAAAACGGGTAGAACCCATGCCATCTGCCTTAACCCTACAGGCATTCTGACTAGGATAGCGTCCTAGTTCGCATGATCGTCTCCAAAGAACTCTTCCTCATAATCCTGCTCTTCCATGGCTGGCCAATTAAATAACCAGTGGCAAGCCAATGAGTACTTTGAATGTACTCGCAAGCAACCCATGATGTGGTTCAAGTAACAATGCAATTTGAATATTAATGAACAATCTAGCAGGAGGCTAGGACAATATGCCATCATCAAGTTTATGCATCAATAACCTCGCGTAACCTCGAAGACAGGTTACCGATAACAACATGAATATAATTCATCTCACCGAGTCAAGTCACCATCTTGACTCATCACACACAATGTATCACCAAAGAAGTAAAATTCTGGACATAGTTTAAGTAGCACCACCCAACTGTCCATGACCGTGGACAAGGCTATTCGAATAGTTTTACACTCTGCAGAGGTTGCGCACTTTACCCACAAGATCCGGGGAACTTCCGTGTCATCCACGACCCGCGGTACCTCAAGTACCCGGGGTAAGCACCCGGTCATTACCTTTCCTTAGACGATAGTAACATAGAGTCCACTCATTGGCACACGGCCCTCGGGTACAAACAATAGATCACGGGACTTGCCCTAATTTCAATGTTCACGCGTACCCGAAGGGACCAACGGTGTGTCCGGTGCCCTGTGAAAACAGTCATGGCCGCCTATCCAAGCACGACCCCGTCCCGGGAAAGACCTCAAGTCTTCCCGTCACTAGTAATGCGGGCACCATGCTAGTATCGACCTAAGTAATCAATAAAGCCCCGTCCCATAAGGGGTAGTGTGGTTGCACATGTTTGGTTGGGACGGTAGTCACACATAAATCTAATCCATCATTCCACCATGCACATGATATTACCGGCACATCACTTCTTTCTCAAGTGATGACCTAACACTTCATCACCCTCGGGCATTAGGGGCACCCGATGGGTTAATGCAAAGTTTTCAACTACGGGGGTTCATATCACACATGCATCATATAAGCATCAAGACCAACTATTGCATGTCATCTAGCATATAGCAAGATCAACAATAAAGCATGCATCATGTGGTGGTTCATCTAGGTTACCATCGTAACCCTATCATCATGTATCGGAAACAAACGGGTTCCGAGGAACAAGTGTATCATGGTCAAAGGGCTGCTTGCCTGGATTGGCTTGGTCTTCAAAGTCTTCTAGTCCTTCTCCTTCTTCTTCCACAACAACTTCGTCAAATACGGGATCTTTACGTCGCATAATAACCACGGAAAAATAAGAATACAAACAAAACAGAAAAACCAAAGTGCTCAGATAAATGTCAACTCATTTTTGTAAAATACTAGAGGGTTTTCTAAGATGGGGAAAATCTTAGTTGGAGTTTTGGAGTTACAGAATAGGATATATTGATTTTTGAACAGGAGTTATACTGCTCAAATTTGAATTTGAATTTGAACAGTACAGAAAAGTTTCATGGATTTGAATGAAAGTGGTACCATTAAATAGGTTGGAATATTACAAGATTTTAGGAGTTGGAAATATTTAATTTGGATCAATATTCTTTTCTGCATAAATGTTTAAAACATTAACAGAAAAGAAAAAGAGAAAAAGGGTCCTGTGCACTGGGCCAGAAGAGGCCACAGTGCACGGCCCAGACGGACTGGCCCAGCCGCACGGTGCCAGCGCGCGCGCACGTCAGGTTTCAAACCTGACGGGCGGGGCCCGTGGGTCAGCGGCACAGAGGAGGGGAGAGAGGTGGGGGGATGACAGGAGGGGCCCGCCTGTCATCTCGAACCCCTCGGTCACGGCGGCGGCGAGCTCACCGGCGACGATACCGGCCACGGCGACGGCAACGGAGGCCAGGGACGGACTCAGTGTCGTGTCGCGGTTGCAGCGGTGGTAGCGCGGCACGACGGGGAGCCCTGGTTCGTCGGCGACGAGGTGCGACGGCGGAGGCTCGTCGGAGGACGGTGGTCGGGGTCGTTTCCAACTGCAAATGGAGGGGGAAAGAGAGGGAAAAGGGTCAGTGAGGTGCGGCGGTTCCGAAATGAGCGGAAGGAGAGGCAGGGGAGGCCTGTACCTCGAGATCGCCGGCGGCCCGACGCGGCGGAGCTCCGGTCGAACCCGAGCACTGGGGCGCTCCGGGGTCGAACTGAGGGTGCAGGAGGGATCAGTGGAGAGGTGTGAGGCTGGTGGTGGTGTTGGAGAAGCTCGGGGGGGTCTATTTATAGGGGCCCGACGGGGACCCGTGGTCCAGTGCGCCGGCGAGCTCATCGGTGAGGCTACAGCGCACGGAAGGCTTGGGGAATGGGTATGTGGAGCTCCTGGACGAGCTCCACGTCCAGCTGAGGTAAGAGGAGGAGCGGGGGAGCGACAGAGAGGCGCGCGCGTGCGAGGCAGAGGAGTGGCTGCCGCGGGCGGCCAGCGCGCGTGCGACGGCGGCTACTGGAGGGCGCAGGAGGAGGGGGGACAGCGCCGGGGAGGTCGCAGACGTCGAGACGCCTCGACTGGCGCGAGGGGGAGGCCCGAGGCTGTCGGGGATCGACGATTGGTCCGAGCCAGCGTGCGAGGTGCACTGTTCACGCGCTCTGGAGCGTGCGTATGACCGGCATCAGCGTGCTCTCGCCGGTTTGGCCCGTCCCAGCGTGTCCAACAGTGTCTGGGGCGTAGAGGAAGGAGTAAAGAATTGCCCTGAGGCCTTGGATGCTCTGGGGTTGCAGAGAGAGAAGGGGAGGGCTGGTAACAAGGTGAAAGTTGGCTGTACAGCAATGTAAAGCTGGGGTTTCACCCCCCAATCATGGAGATGAGGTGCTGGGGGAGTTACTGGAGGTTGCTGGTAACTCAATGGGCCTGTGGTAAGAAGTTGAGGCTATGGAGAAAAGTGAAAGTGGTCAAGTTGGAGGTTTTAGAATTTCTGCAGAAGGTGTTTGATCAGTGTTTGATCAAGTAAATGAGGTCCACTTGACATGGCACTTAACAGGGTTGAAAGACATGAGAAAATAGGGTGCCTCACCAAATTTGGCCTCATTTGAAGAAACTAGCCAATGTAACTTTGGTGAACCCTAGAAATCAACAGAAACAGTTTCGTCTTGATTGAGTCAAGCTAATCATCTCCCCTTGATGCACCACTTGGTGTAGCATCATCATTTGGGGTATTGATCATGCTCACAAAGTTTGAGGCTCCAGATAAAAAGTTGGTAATGTAAAGTTGTTCAAATTTGCATTTGAACAGAAAGGGTTTTGAGGTGATCTGATCAAGTTGCTCTATTCCAAATCTTGTGCCATTTGGTCTAGGTGCCTTATTAGGCCATTCTAGCATGTGCACCAAGTTTGAGAGCATTTGGACAAGTTTGGCAATGTAAATTTGCTCAAACTCCAAATATGGACAGAATGGTTATGAAGGGGTTTGAGGAGGTTTTCTTGCTTCCCAAGGCATGGGACTTGGCAAGATCATCAAATATGTCATATATGACATGATAGAATTTCCCTGGAATTTTTGGAGAAAAATTCCTTTGTAAATATTTCAAAAGCTTGAAATATCCAGAAAGGGTTTTAGAGGGTTTAGCCCATTATTTTGAACATGACCAAGTGTTGAAACTCTCATATATGGACAATATATGTCCTATGAGTCTCTCTGAATTTTGGCAAATATTTTTTGAAATAGTTAAATAATTTTCCCCTATTAAAGACCATTTCTGGCCTTAAGAGAAAGCTTTTAAATAAAATAGGAAAATAACTTTTAAAATTATACCTTTGTGGTTTCTGGGAGTCCTATGACTACTAGGTCTCAAATAAACCTTTTGAAATAATTTTCACACCCTTAATCAAGTACTTGCAGTGCAAAATCTCAATTCAGGGGTTTTTGGAAAACTAAATTTATAAAATACTTTTTGGCGAAAATAATTTTGCAAGAAAATACTATACTGTTATATATCACTTGGCATGATCATTGGCAGAAGTTTTGGATAAGGAGATGAAATCTACAAGAGATCATAGTTGACTTTAATGAGCACATGAAAAAGCAAATGAAGAAAACTCAATTCCAAATAAAAGCCAAATGATGCTAAAAAATTTTGCTGGTCCAAATTTTCATGCTTCAAAGTTACAAATAACATGTTACAAAATGCAGGGTGTGACATTTATCAATCTATCTATCACTACAAAATTTAATCTTGCAAGTAATGGTCCAGGGATTGACAACCCCATGTTTGTGTTGGGTGCAGTATTTGTAATTTTGTGTGCAGGTACTACTAACAAGGTGTTGCGTGATTCTCCTACTGGATTGATAACATTGGTTCTTAACTGAGGGAAATACTTATCTCTACTATATTGCATCATCCCCTCCTCTTCGGGGAAATGCCAACGCCGCTCACAAGTAGCACTTACCAAGTCGATTCGTATCAAATTTTGAAATATTAGTTTTATGGTGTTGCATCTTTCCACTTCCTTTTTTAGATGGTGAGATGATGCTCTGGACTACTGTGTTTTTACATGCTTTTTTCTACCGATTTATTTGACAAATAGTTGACCCACTAAAAAATGGGAATCAAACCCAAGATGAAATATCACAATTCAATGTAATAGCTTATTGACCCGGTCAAAATTGTGGACTAAATACAAAATTGAACACCTCAATTGAATGGCATGTTGTATTATAGGACACCACGAACATGCTCAAAGTCAAATTAATGAACTTGTTTGATACACATATCTCCATTCATGTGGGAATTGCAAACACCATGTTCCCCAATTCAAAGATTTGAATGGAATTTTATAATGAATCATGGGTTATATCAGTTTTTGATGCATAAATGCGACCTCCCCATCTCCCGGACTCTCGTTCTCTCTCTAGCCGACAATCTTTGTTTCTATCACACGCATACAAGCACAATCCTTGTCGGCCCCTCTCCATCCCTCCATCCCTACCTCTCTATATCTATCTCTATCCAGGTCTTTCTAGTTGGCATGCACACTCCATGTATAGGTCTCTCTGGCACACAATGTATGACTCTCTAGTCTAAGCTAAATAGCTAGGGTGCACTCATCACACGCACACAAATTCTCTCGCTCATTGTCCGTAACTCTTTCATGCACCACTCCGTCATCTCGGGGCTCTTCCCTCTCTCTATCTCTCAAACTTTCTATCTCCCTAGGTCACACATACACATATCTCACTCGCACTAGATAGACCCATCTAAAACTCTCACTCTATCCCTGATTCTCTCTCTATCTTACATGCACACACACACACAATCTCTCACCTAGCTAAGTACGACTATCTCTCGCTCCATTATAGGCACACACAGTCCCCCTAGGTATAACTATCTCTCACTCTCCATCACGAACACACACATTGCCTCTTTCCCTCACTGGGTCTATCTCGATCTCTCCTGGGGCATCTTTCTATGGCTCAGGCATGCCTCGTCTCTCGGTCTCCCACCCACATAGTCCCCTCACGATCTCGAGGGGGTCTCTCTATCACAAACATATCCTCTCTCCCTCCACATGCCTCCATTTCTCCATACACCCTCTCGACCTCTGTCCCATGTTTGCCACACCTCTCTTCGACACGTGCTATAGGGGTATCTCTCCCCGTTGCAAATAACCACACACTATCTCCTTGTATCTCATGACCTCGCTTTCTCTCTCAAAGATGCATGCATGATATTTTTGTATAAGACACACACTTTCTCTCTATTTTATCGTCTGTTGTCCCTTTCTCTTTCTCACACACACTCTTTTTGCACACTCACTCTTCCTCCTTCACACACACTTGATCTCTCTCGACTTAGGTAATCTCTTTGGTCCATAGCTTATAGATCTTTTGAAAAGTCAAAGCTCACAAAGTTTGACCAGGTATGTGGAGAAAAACATTTACATCTAGAACGGCAAACTTATATCATTAGATTCATCACAAGATGCAGTTTCGTCTGACGTATCTTTGGTATTGTGGATATAAATATTTTTATCTATAAACTTGGTCAAAATTTCGAAAGTTTGACTTTAAAAATATATATGCACTACGTTATCGAATAGAGGGAGTATATATTTCTCTCTCTCAACTCTATCATGCACCACTCAGCCGTATCGTGGCTCCTCTCTCTCTATCTCAATTTTTATGTCTCCCTAGATCACACATACACATATCTCGCTCGTACTAGATAGACCCATCTAACACTCTCCCCCTTGGTCTCTCTCGATCTCACATGCACCCCCCTAAGTACCATTATATATCACTCCATCATAGGCACATGCACTCCCCCTAGGTATGACTATCTTTCACTATCCATGACAAACACAATTACTATCCCCTTCCATCCCTGGGTCTATCTCGATCTCTCTCAAGGTATCTTTCTATTGCGCACACGCCTTGTCACTCGATCTGCCACCCATATAGTCCCCTCATGATCTCAAGGGGATCCCTCTATCACAAACACACCATCTCTCCCTCCCCATGCCTGCATTTTCTCCATACGTCTCTGTCGACCTCTCTCTTGTTTGCCAGGCCTCTTTTCGTCACATGCTAGGGGTCTCTCTCTCCGTTGCGAACAACCACACACTACGTCCTCACCTCGCTTCCACTCTTGGAGATGCATGCATGATATGTTTGCATAAGACACACACACACCTTTTCTCTACTTTCAGTGTGTTGTCCATTTCTCTTTCACACACACACGCACACACACACACACACATGCATAATTTTTTTTCCACACTCACTCTTTCACACACACTTGATCGCTCTTTAGTTAAATACTCTTATTGGAAGTATGCCCTAGACGCAATAATAAAGTGGTTATTATTATATTTACTTAATCATGATAAATGTTTACTATTCATGCTATAATTGTATTGAACGGAAACATAAATACATGTGTGGATACATAAATAAATACCAAGTCCCTAGTGAGCCTCTACTAGACTAGCTCGTTGATCAAAATATGGTTAAGGTTTCTTGACCATAGACATGAGTTACCGTTTGATAACGGGATGACTTCATTAGGAAAATGATGTGATGGACAAGACTCATCCGTTAGCATAGCATATGATCGTTTAGTTTATTGCTACTACTTTCTTAATGTCAAGTACATGTTCCTTTGACCATGAAATCATACAACTCCCGGACTCCAGAGGAATGCCTTGTGTGTATCAAACGTCACTTCATAACTTGGTGATCATAAAGGTGCTCTACGGGTATCTCCGAAGGTGTCGGTTGAATTGGCATGGATCGAGATTGGGATTTTTCACTCCATATGACGGGGAGGTGTCTTTGGGCCCTCTCATTAATACAACATCACAAGAAGCTTGCAAGCAAAGTGACTACGGAGTTAGTGACAAGATGATGTATTACGAAACGAGTAAAGAGACTTGCCGATAACGAGATTAAACAGGGTATGGAGATACCGACGATTAAATCTCAGGCAAGTAACATCCCAACGAACAAAGGGAACTACGTATGTTATCATAAAGGATCGACCGATAAAGATCTTGGTAGAATATGTAGGAACCAATATGGGCATACAGGTCCAGCTATTGGTTATTGATCGGAGAGCGTCCCGGTCATGTCTGTATCATTCTCGAACACGTAGGGTCCGCACGCTTAACATTTATTGACGGTATAGTATTATATGAGTTATGTATGTTGGTGACCGAATGTTGTTTGGAGTCCCAGATGAGATCACCGACATAACGAGGAGCTCAGGAATGGAATGGAGGTAAAGGATGATATATAGGATGATAGTATTCGATATCCGGAAGAGTTCCAGAATACATCAAACAATTATCGGATCACTGGAAGGTTGGTTGGGCCAAGGGGTAAGGCCCACAGGGCTTTAGGTCAGTGCAAAAGGAAGTTTTGCGGAGGTCTGGGATTAGACGCCAGGGACCATGGCATCTGGCCCTGGGCCAGATGCCGAGGATCATGGCATCTGGGCCAGACACCGAGTATGGTGGCGTCTGGTGCTAGAATCCATGAAGGACTCTTCCTTGTGTTCCAAACCGATTTTGGGGAGGCCCTCTTCCCAAGTTATGACCACCAGGATCAACATATAAATAGAGGAGTAGGGCTAGCCCCTAGAACACAAGTTTTGGAGCCTCCTCTAGTTCTTCTATTTCTAGTTGGTCCTAGTTGACTAATAAGAGCTAGGCTAACCTTCTATTTCCTCCCCCGTTCTAAATTCGTTGTGCTTGGTGAATCCCTACGGAAACAGTTTCACCACCACTGTCACCAGCCATCGTGCTGCCGGAACTCATCTACTACTTCACCCCTGTTGCTAGATCGAGAAGGTGAGGACGTCACCGAGCTGAACGTGTGCTGAACGCAAAAGTGTCGTACGTTCGGTCCTTGATCGGGACAGATCGTGAAGGTGTACGACTACATCAACTACGTTGATAAATGCTTTGACTTAGCGATCTACAATGGTATGTAGACGCTCTCCCCCTCTCATAGCTATGCATCTCCATGGATAGATCTTGTGTGTGCGTAGATATTTTTTTTGGTTTCCATGCAACGTTCCACAACAGTGGCATCATGAGCCAGGTCTATGCGTAGATGATATGCACGAGTATAACGCAAACGAGTTGTGAGCGGTGATGTTCATATTGCTTACCACCAATGCTTATTTTGATTCGGCGGTATTGTGCGATGAAGAGGCACGGACTAACCTTACATGTCCACGTACATGAGACAGGTTCCACCGACAAACATGCAACTTGTTTTGCATAAAGGTGGATGGTGGGTGTCTGTTTCTCCCACTTTAGTTGAATCTGATTTGACTACAGCGGTCCTTCCAGAAGGTTAAATATCAACTTTATAATCACCATTGTGGTTTTGCGTAGGTAAGAACGGTTCTTGCTAGTTGCCTATAGCAGCCATGTATAACTTGCAACAACAAAGTAGAGGACATTTAACTTGTTTTTGCATGGTATGTTGTGACGTGATATGGCCAAGACCTGATATGATATATGTTGATGTATGAGATGAACATGTTTTGTAATAAGTTCACGACTTGCATGTGGATGAGTATGACCACCGGCAAGTGCCCTAGGGTTGTCTTTGATTTATTGTATGACCTGTGTGTCAATCACTACGTGCCATGTAATTGCTTTCCTTTATCGCTATATGTTAGCAATAGTTGTAGAAGCAATAGTTGGCCAGACGACACCGACGCAACGATGGAGATCGAGGTGTCGTGCCGGTGACGATGGAGATCATGTCGTTGCTCTGGAGATGGAGCTCAAAAGCACAAGATGATGATGGCCATATCATGTCACATATTTTGATTGCATGAGATGTTTATCCTTTATGCATCTTATTTTACTTAGAACGATGGTAGCATTATAAGATGATCCATTTTCTTAATTTCAAGATAAAAGTGTTCTCCCCGAGTATGCACCGTTTCTCAAGTTTGTCATTTCGAAGCACCTCGTGATGCTCGGGTGTAATAGACTCTACGTTCACATACAACTGGGTAAGCCCATTTTGCACATGCAGAATACTTAGGTTAAACTTGATGAGCCTAGCATGTACATGCATGGTCTCGGAAGACTTGAGACCGAAAGGTCGAACATGATTCATATAGTAGATATGATCAACGTGGAGATGTTCACCATTGAAGAGTACCCCATCTCACGTGATGATCGAACATGGGTTAGTTGATTTGAATCACGTATCACTTACTGATGAGGAAATCACTAACAAGGTTACACCCACAACTCCAACTGACACATATACAGGACCAATTACTAGAGCTCGCGCACGCCAATTAAATTACCAGGTACTTTCGTTTCTTGATAATGAATCTAATGTTCATGAGAATATGATGCTGCCTAAATTGGATACATTTGTCTTGCTTGCAAATGAAGGGCCTAGGTTGGACAAGAAGGATGAACATCGGAGCAAGATCAAGCATGGAGATGATGGCATGCGCAAGGGGAACAAGAATGGAGTTACAAGTGATGATTTCAGGACTTTGAAGCCACCATAATGAGTGCGTGAAGCCTTGGACGAAATATACAAGATGCCACTTCATAAATTTCGTCCAGAGGCTATTATAGGTGCTGCGTCACATTATTATTGGGCCAGGCCCATGTAATTTCGAAATACTTGAGTATAGGCTGCTTTTAGAGTCCGTATGTGTGGGGAAACAAGAGTTAGGGTTGTTTTCGAACCCCTCCACCAAGGGCACGAAATTCCCCCCTCTTTCCCCCATATATACAGCCGTTAGGGCGTCGTTTAGACTTTGGGTTTTGTTTAGATTAAAGTTCGCCATAGCTGCAACTTCGCATACTTCGTTTGTGTTCAACGACCAGACAAAGACGTCACAGAACCCCACTTGATCAATAAAGCTTTCCTCTTGAATTCGCAATATCCAGATTGCAATCTCAGTTTCTTTCTTGTTCTTTGTTTGCGTGCAGGAAACAGACCTTCGTGGTCAGGTTGATCGTGCTCCGGCGTGGTCAATAACCTCTCGGAGTTGGTTTAGCGATTGCTAAGGCGCGACGTCCACGCACGTTCGTAGTCAGATCGTTCAAGTCGACTTCCTCCAAAACGATAGCCACCATCTCATCAAAAGATGAGACACCTTTGCCTCTATCAAGTGGTATCAGATTTCCAGGTTGCTCGGTGAGATTTTACAGTTTTTCGTAGATTAGATCGAGTTTGTTCTTCATACCTACAGTCCACGAAAAAGCCAAAAACAATTTAGGGTTAGTTCATCATATCCGAACCAGTCCGAGCCATTGCATAATCTTTTCCGTGTTTGCTTAGTTGAATTTGCGGTTGCATCGTCGTGTCAAGTTGCTGGTCTTAGCGTCTAGGCTTTTAGAGTTTCGAGTTCTGGCCATAAGTAGTCACGCCGCCGCCGCAACATCTTCATCACTACTGCCATATACCACCACCGATCCGTATCCATATACAACCACCAATCCGTATCCATATACCACCACTGCTGCCATATACCACCACCGCTGCCATATTCTACCACCACATATCCACCACCAATCCGAGTTCTTTTCGTTTTAGATTGGCTTTCAAGATCCATCTAGTTTCGGTTTCGTGTTTCCTTGCCTGAGTAGGTCTCGAAAAAAAAGTCTGGAGACCCCCGGGCAGTTTTTAGGCCAAAATTTCGGCAGGTGAAAATATTTTTTCCCTATCTTATTTTTGGGCTTTTCGGAGTCTTTTGAGACACTTGCTACCATACTATTTTTTTACCGCACTTTTTCGTCGTCGCTGCCCTGATTCCGAAAAAAATTCGTCAAAAAAATTCCGTGCCTATCATCTTAGTTTGACTTGGGAAGTGTTTTGAGACACTCGCCATTATAGTGATTTTCGGCAAAAAAAAGGAGCGCAAAAAAAAGGTGAAAAAAAAGAATTCAGAGTGTGCTTTCCCCTTGATTATGTGCAGCGCCGTGATTTTGTTAGTGTTCTAGGCTTGCGTCTCTAGTACAGTCTAGCCTAGGACCAGCACAGTTCTGTCGTTGAGCGTTTATTCAACTTTGCATCTATGAATTGATTATTGCTGACCCTTTTTCCTACCATCTTATAAGCCTTCCCAGCTCCACATACATCTATGTCATGCGTTTTGACTCTCCTTGGTAATCGCTTTATCCAACCTTTGAGAGTTTTGACTACCACGGTTGCCGATCACCACCTACTGCTGGGTAATAACTGGTAAGAATTAGAGATTTGCTTGACGGATTTGTGACGCCTGACCACCACCATTTTCTAGTAGTGTGTAGGATCATATTCTTGTGTGTTTCTATTGCTGCTAACCATGTCAGGATCACAAGACGACGAGACTGACTGGGAGAACTTGACGAACAAGGAGCTTCATGACAAGTTTCAGAAAATGATGAGTGTACAGGTGCAAGATGTGCTAAACAGATTTGACGAGGCCATGGAGAAGATAGATGGCATGGAGAAGACGTTTGAAACAAAGCTCGATCACAAGTTTGCTGAATTGCTTTCGCGTTTTCCACCACCACCGGCTGCTGCAGCTGTCGCACCTCTACAACAACAACAACATCGCCTTCCAAATCAAGTGGGACGAGCACAACGCGTTCCCCTTGAGCCTGGTCAAAGTTCTGGTGCCGCTGTTGATGTTTCTGTAGCTCCTGCTGCTACTGCAGAGGTGGAGGACCATTACGAGGATGAGGTTGACCAAAATCAGAACTACGTGCAACCACCAGCACCACCACCACCACCACCACCACCGCAACGGTAGGGCTGCACCACCACCTGAGGTACATGACCATCTTCCTAAACTGAAATTGAATATTCCACCATTTGAGGGTAGATATGTTCCTGATATATATCTTACTTGGGAGTTAGAAAGTGAACAATGTTTTACATGTTTACACTATCCCGAGGAGAGACGTGTTCCTGCTGCTGTTTGTGCTTTCACTAGTTTTGCATGTGTTTGGTGGTGTGAACATTGTAGATTATATCCTATTCCAGCTACTTGGGCTGCTTTGAAAACTGCTATGCGTACTCGTTAGGTTCCACCATATTATCAACGTGAATTACTTCAAAAATTGCAGCGCTTAAGACAAGGAACAAATTCTGTAGAAGAATATTATCAGCAATTACAAACTGGCCTGATTAGCTGTGGTATTGTTGAGGAGAATGAAGCTATGCTTGCACGTTTTATGGGTGGATTAAATAGAGATATTCAGACCATTCTAGAGTATAGGGATTATAATAATATCACTCGTTTATTCCATCTTGCTTGTAAAGCTGAACGTGAAGTGCAGGATCGACAGGCATTGGCGCAGACTAACTTTTCTGCAGGTCGACCTTCATCATGGACACCGCATGCATCCTCTACTTCCACAAATTCTACTGCACCGACACCTCCATCAGCTGTTACCTCGAGCCGTGATACAAGGAAGAAGGCACAACCACCATTTTCTGCCAAGAGCACACCTATTGGGCCTGCACAGAGTTCTTCTTCTTCCATGGCATCAACAGGGCACACCAGTGATATTATTTGTCGTCGTTGTAAGGGAAGATGACATTTTGCGAGAGAATGCAAATCTCAGCGTGTGATGATTGCTACTGAGGATGGTGGATATCAGTCCGCTAGTGACTATGATGAGGAGACTTTGGCTCTTATTACACGTGAAGAACACGGCGGAGACGATTCTGATCATGAGACACAATACATGGCTCCTGAAGATGCTGATAGGTATGAATGTTTAGTTGCTCAACGTGTTTTGAGTGTGCAGGTTACACAAGCTGAGCAAAATCAGAGGCATAATTTGTTCCATACAAAGGGAGTTGTGAAGGAACGTTCTGTTCGCGTGATCATAGATGGAGGGAGTTGCAACAACTTTGCTAGCATGGAGATGGTGGAGAAGCTATCTCTCACCACAAGACCACATCCACATCCTTACTACATCCAATGGTTCAGCAACAGCGGCAAGGTTAAGGTAACACGTACTGTTCGTGTGCATTTTAGTATGTCTACATATGCTGATTATGATGATTGTGATGTGGTACCTATGCAAGCATGTTCCTTATTACTTGGTAGACCATGGCAATTTCATAAAAATTCTGTACACCATGGTAGAAACAATCAGTATACTCTTGTTCATAAGGATAAAAATATTACTTTACTTCCTATGACTCCTGATTCCATTTTGAAAGATGATATTAATAGAGCTAATAAAGCAAAACAGGAGAAAAATAAGAGTGAAAATCAGATTGTGGCAAAAGAATTTGAGCAACAAATGAAACCTAATAATAAACCACCTACTGTTGCGTCTGAAATTAAATTGAAAAGTGCATGTTTACTTGCCACCAAATCTGATATTGATGAGCTAGATTTTAGCAAATCTATTTGTTATTCTTTTGTGTGCAAAGAGGCATTATTTTCATTCGAGGACGTGCCTTCCTCTTTGCCTCCTGCTGTCAGTAACATTTTGCAGGAGTTCGCCGACGTTTTTCCACAAGACGTGCCACCGGGATTACCATCTATTCGAGGGATTGAGCATCAGATTGACTTAATTCCCGATGCATCGCTGCCCAACCGCGCACCATACCGTACCAATCCAGAAGAGACGAAGGAGATTATGCGTCAAGTACAGGAGCTACTCGACAAAGGTTATATACGCGAATCCCTTAGTCCTTGTGTTGTTCCTATTATTCTAGTGCCGAAAAAGGATGGATGTGTGTTGATTGTAGAGGCATTAATAATATTAATATTCGTTATCGTCATCCTATTCCTAGGCTAGATGATATGCTTGATGAATTGAGTGGCTCTACAGTATTGTCCAAAGTTGATTTGCGTAGTGGATACCATCAAATTCGTATGAAATTGGGAGATGAATGGAAAACAGCATTTAAAACTAAGTTTGGATTATATGAGTGGTTAGTCATGCATTTTGGGTTAACTAATGCACCTAGTACTTTCATGAGATTAATGAATGAAGTTTTACGTGCTTTCATTCGACGATTTGTGGTAGTATACTTTGATGATATATTGATTTTTTGCAGATCTTTGGAGGAACATTTGGAACATTTACGTGCTGTTTTTATTGCTCTATGCGATGCACGTTTGTTTGGTAACCTTGGAAAGTGCACCTTTTGCACCGACCGAGTCTCTTTTCTTGGCTATGTTGTTACTCCACAGGGAATTGAGGTTGATAAAGCCAAGATTGAAGCTATTGAGAGTTGGCCGCAGCCCAAAACGGTCACACACGTGAGGAGTTTCCTTGGCCTCGCTGGATTCTATCGGCGTTTTGTGAGAGATTTCAGCACCATTGTTGCACCTCTCAATGAGCTTACAAACAAGGATGTGCCTTTTGTTTGGGGTATTGCATAGGAAGAAGCATTCACGGTATTGAAAGATAAGTTGACACATGATCCTTTACTCCAACTTCCTGATTTTAATAAGACTTTTGAGCTTGAATGTGATGCTAGTGGAATTGGGTTAGGAGGTGTGTTATTACAAGATGGTAAACCTGTTGCATACTTTTCTGAAAAATTGAGTGGGCCTAGTCTGAATTGTTCTACTTATAATAAGGAATTATATGCTCTTGTTCAGACTTTGGAAACATGGCAACATTATTTATGGCCCAAAGAATTTGTTATACATTCTGATCATGAATCTTTGAAGCACATTAAAAGTCAAGCAAAACTGAACCGTAGACATGCTAAATGGGTTGAATTCATAGAGACTTTCCCTTATGTTATTAAACACAAGAAGGGAAAAGAAAATGTTATTGCTGATGCATTGTCTCGTCGTTATACTATGCTTTCACAACTTGACTTTAAAATATTTGGCTTGGAGACCATCAAAGATCAATATGTGCATGATGCTGAATCTAAAGATATATTGCAGAATTGTAAAGAAGGGAGAACATGGAACAAGTTCGTCGTTAATGATGGATTTGTGTTTCGTGCTAACAAGCTATGCATTCCAGCTAGCTCTGTTCGTCTTTTGTTGTTGAAGGAGGCGCATGGAGGAGGATTAATGGGACACTTTGGCGTGAAGAAGACGGAGTACATACTTGCTACACATTTCTTTTGGCCAAAGATGCGACGGTATGTTGAGCGTTTTGTTGCTCGCTGCACTACATATCAAAAAGCTAAGTCATGACTCAATCCTCATGGTTTATTTATGCCTTTGCCTGTTTCTAGTGTTCCTTGGGAAGATATATCTATGGACTTTGTTTTGGGTTTACCTCGAACAAAGAAGGGGAGGGATAGCATATTTGTTGTCGTGGATAGGTTCTGGAAGATGGCACACTTTATACCATGTCATAAAAGCGATGATGTTGCTATTGTTGCTGACTTGTTCTTTCGTGAAATTATTCGCTTGCATGGTGTGCCAAATACTATTGTTACATATTGTGATACTAAATTTCTTAGCCACTTTTGGAGATGTTTATGGGCTAAGTTGGGGACTAAACTGCTTTTTAGTACTACTTGTCACCCCCACACTGATGGTCAAACTGAAGTAGTCAACATAACTTTGTCTACTATGCTTAGGGCTGTTTTGAAGAATAATAAGAAAATGTTGGAAGAATGATTGCCTCATATTGAATTTGCTTATAATCGTTCGTTGCATTCTACTACTAAGATGTGCCCTTTTGAAATTGTCTATGGTTTCCTACCTCGTGCACCTATTGATTTGTTGCCTCTTCCATCTTCGGAGAAGGTTAATTTTGATGCTAAACAACATGCTGAATTGATCTTAAAATGCATGATTTAACTATGGAAAATATTGAGCGCATGAATGCTAAATATAAACTTGTTGGAGATAAGGGTAGAAAACGTGTTGTCTTTGCACCTCGAGATCTTGTTTGGTTACATTTGCGTAAGGATAGGTTTCCTAATCTGCGCAAGTCAAAGCTAATGCCACGTGCTGATGGTCCTTTCAAGGTGTTAGAGAAAATAAATGATAATGCATATAAACTTGAGTTGCCTGCAGATTTTGGGGTTAGTTCCACATTTAACATTGCAGATTTGAAGCCTTACTTGGGTGAGGAAGATGAGCTTCCGTTGAGGACGACTTCAATTCAAGAAGGGGAGGATGATGAGGACATCACTAACAAGGTTACACCCACAGATCCAACTGACACATATACAAGACCAATTACTAGAGCTCTCGCACGCCAATTAAATTACCAGGTACTTTCGTTTCTTGATAATGAATCTAATGTTCATGAGAATATGATGCTGCCTAAATTGGATACATTTGTCTTGCTTACAAATGAAGGGCCTAGCTTGGACAAGAAGGGTGAACATTGGAGCAAGATCAAGCATGGAGATGATGGCATGCGCAAGGGGAACAAGAATGGAGTTACAAGTGATGATTTCAGGACTTTGAAGCCACCATAATGAGTGCGTGAAGCCTTGGACGAAATATACAAGATGCCACTTCATAAATTTCGTCCAGAGGCTATTATAGGTGCTGCGTCACCTTATTATTGGGCCAGGCCCATGTAATTTCGAAATACTTGAGTATAGGCTGTTTTTAGAGTCCGTATGTGTGGGGAAACAAGAGTTAGGGTTGTTTTCTGACCCCTCCATCAAGGGCCACGAAATTCCCCCCTCTTTCCCCCATATATACAGCCCTTAGGGGATCGTTTAGACTTTGGGTTTTTTTTAGATTAAAGTTCGCCATAGCTGCAACTTCGCGTACTTCGTTTGTGTTCAACGACCAGACAAAGACGTCACAGAACCCCACTTGATCAATAAAGCTTTCCTCTTGAATTCGCAATACCCAGATTGCAATCTCAGTTTCTTGCTTGTTCTTCGTTTGCCTGCAGGAAACAGACCTTCGTGGTCAGGTTGATCGTGCTCCGACGTGGCCAATAACCTCTCGGAGTTGGTTTAGCGATTGCTAAGGCGCGACGTCCACGCACGTTCGTAGTTGGATCGTCCAAGTCGACTTCCTCCAAAACGATAGCCACCATCTTATCGAAAGACGGGACACCTTTGCCTCTATCACTTACTTGACGAATGTTGATTTAAGTGGTGGTTCTTTAGTAATTTGATTAACTGAACTAAAATTTATCATGAACTTAGTCCTAATAGTCTTTGCAAATCTATGTTGTGGATCAACGGCCCGTGCTACCATTCCCTTGAATTTTAATGCGTTCCTAGAGAAAGCTCGGTTTAAAGATGATGGTAGCAACTACATGGACTGGGTCCATAACTTGAGGATTATACTCATTTCTCGACAAAAGAATTATGTCCTTGATGCACCGCTAGATGACAGACCTGCTATAGGAGCTGATGCAGATGTTGTGAATATCTGGCAAGCTCGATCAGATGACTACTCAATAGTTCAGTGTGCCATGCTTTACGGCTTGGAACCGGGACTTCAAAAGCGTTTTGAGTGCCATGAAGCATATGAGATGTTCCAAGAGTTGAAGTTGATATTTCAAGCTAATGCCCGGGTTGAGAGATATAAAGTCTCCAACAAGTTCTTTAGCTATAAGATGGAAGAGAACAGTTCTGTCAGTGAACACATGCTCAGAATGTCTGGGTACCATAACCACTTGACTCGACCGGGAATGGATCTTCTAGTTGAGAGTGTTATTCATAGAGTTCTTCAGTCACTGCCACCAAGCTACAAAGACTTCGTGATGAACTATAATATGCAAGAGATGACGAAAATGATTCCCGAGCTCTTCGCGATGCTGAAATCGGTAGAGGTAGTAATCAAGAAAGATCATCAAGTGTTGATGGATAACAAGGCCACTAGTTTCAGAAAAAGGGCATGGTAAAGAAAGGGATGATGTAGGGTGGAACCCTAATCGGCAGATCTTTCACGAAAGGAGGTTATCCCATGATGAACACGGAGAACACAAGGATGATATGGAAGAAAACACGAGGGGAAACACTCAAATCAACACAAATACGGTCACACATGTGCTAGATCCGCGATACACATCAAGATACACGATCCATAGTCAACAACGGTGGTACAAAGATAGTCTTCTCCCGGAGGAGGTCTTGGGTATCCCTTGGGATCTTCTCCGGTGTGGAGGCCTTGAATCCGAGGTGGATCTTCTCCAAAGAGGCCGCGGTCTCGTAGGAGAGGAACCACAAAGGTCTATGATGAGCTATCCAAAAGCTAACCCTAAAAGATGTGGGGAAAGGAGTATATATAGAGTACGGAACGAAGGAATACACGGGCCACGGCCCAAAGGGGAAGCACGCACGCATTCAGGGGCCGGACGTCCGGGCGACGGGCCGGATGTCCGGGGCGAGGGGCTGGATGTTCGGGCTGGAGGGGTCGAGTCTCGGGTGGCTTCTGTAGGATGGCACCGGATTTCCGGGCCCGAGGCCGGATGTCCGGGCCTTGCCTGGCCGGATGTCCGGGCCCTATAGCTTCGACCGCTGGTGCCCTTCTGTAGTTGTATGTCCAGGGGCCGGATGTCCGGGCCAGGAGGCCGGATGTCCGGGGCCTGGAGCCTTCTTCAGCCCTTCTCGATGCAAAGCCTCGTCCGTGAGCTTGGGGACTTGTCCATCTTCACGCACATCTTCAATGTGGTCTTCTTCACACCTGAGTACACAAAACACATCCGTCTGAGGTAGTAACCATGTCTCGCAAGATTCATATGGAAGTTGGGCTAGGAGTGACGTCACCTCGGTCTCGAGAGCTCTAGCACGAGCATGTGTCATTGGTCCTTGAGGCACTTGGTGAGGTGATGGAGGGTCCATGGGGATGACCTCGGGATGCTCCGCATCATCTCCCCTCCCTTGGGAAAGATCCGACCTCGGATCGAAATCTTCATCACCATGGAAAGGAGATAGGTCCTTCATGTTTAAAGTATCGCTCACGAAGTACTTGTCTCGTGGGATGTAGATCTTGTAGGCGTTGTTGTTGTATCGTGCTAGCACCTTGAAGGGTCCGTCGGTGTGAGGTAGTAGTTTGGACTTGCGCTCGTGTGGGAAACGGTCCTTACGAAGATGAAGCCAAACAAGATCTCCCGGTTGGAACACCATTGGTGCCTTGTTGATGTTAATCTTTGTGGTGAGACGATGGACTTGTCGCTCGATCATTGCCCTTGTATCTTCGTGCACCTTCTTGAGATAGCTCGCTCGTGCACTTGCGTCCATGTTTGTGCGCTCTTGTAGAGGTAGAGGTAGGATGTCCAATGGAGACAACGGGTTGAAGCCATAGACGACCTCGAAAGGGGACTTGCCGGTAGTTGAATGTCTTGCGCGGTTGTAGGCATACTCGGCGATGGGTAAGCATTGCTCCCATTCCTTGATGTTCTTCTTGATCAACACGCGAAGAAGCGTCGAAAGCATGCGGTTCGTCACCTCCGTTTGGCCGTCGGTTTGTGGATGGTATGCCGAAGAGAAGAGTAGCTTGATTCCGAGTTTGGCGCATAGATTTTTCCAAAAGTAGCTCAAGAACTTGACATCCCGGTCCGACACGATTGTCTTGGGCACTCCGTGTAGACGAATTACCTCCCTACAAAAGAGATTTGCAACATGTGAAGCATCATTGATCTTGTTACAAGGAATGAAATGAGCCATTTTAGAGAATCTATCCACGACAACAAACACGGAATATTTGCCATTTTGAGTCCTAGGCAATCCAAGTACAAAGTCCATGCTTATGTCTTCCCATGGATGGTATGGAATAGCAAGTGGCATGTAAAGACCATGAGATTGAGCTTTTGACTTAGCTTTGTGGCATGTAGAACATCGGTTGGTGAGGCGTGAGACGTCACGGAGCATCTTGGGCCAAAAGTAGTTCTTGGAGAGCGTAGCAAATGTCTTGTCGCGTCAAAAGTGTCCCATGAGTCCTCCTCCATGCGATCCCTGCAAAAGGAGCAAATGAAGCGAAGACTCGGGAATGCAAAGTTTGTTAGCTCTCATAAGATATCCATCCTTTAGGTAGTAACGTTCCCAAGAAGTGTGAGTCAAACACTTAGCATAAGGATTTGCAAAGAAAGGATCATGCTCATATAAATCTTTTATGTGCTCAAAGCCAATCACATTCAACTCAAGTTGTGTAACAAGCATGCATTTGCGGGAAAGCACATCCGCCACAACATTTTCTTTGCCTTTGATGTATTTGATGACATAGGGAAAAGACTCAATGAACTCACTCAACTTAGCATGACGCTTGTTCAACTTAGTTTGACCCTTGAGATACTTGAGAGTCTCATGGTCCGTATGAAGAATGAATTCATGAGGTCTAAGATAATATTCCCAAACACGTAAAACTCTCACCAAGGCATAAAGCTCTTTGTCATAAATGGGGTAATTAAGTTGCGCTCCGGATAGCTTCTCGCTAAAGTATGCAATTGGGCGCTTTTCTTGCATAAGCACGCCACCTATGCCGGTACCACTAGCGTCACAATGAATTTCAAATGGTTTATCAAAGTTTGGTAGGGCTAGAAGTGGTGCATGTGTAAGCAAGCTTTTAAGCTCATTGAACGCGGTGTCTTGCGAAGGACCCCAAATGAAGGGTGCATTCTTCTTGCTCAAGGCGTGTAGAGGCATCGCAATAGTGCTGAAGTCCTTCACAAAACGTCGGTAGAAACCGGCTAGACCAAGGAAACTACGCACTTGCATGAGATTCGTTGGTTGAGGCCAAGTTTTAATTGCTTCAATTTTAGTTTCATCAACGTGAACACCTTGTGAAGAAACGACAAATCCTAGGAAAACGACCTTGTCAACGCCAAAAGTGCATTTCTCCATATTAGCATATAAGCGCTCTTTCTGAAGGGTTTGTAAAACCATACGGATGTGTGTCACATGGTCCTCTAGCGACTTGCTAAAAATGAGGATGTCATCAAAGTAAACCACTACAAAGATGCCTATGTAGGGTTGTAGACAAAAATGCATAAGACGCATAAAAGAACCGGGTGCTTCTGATAAACCCATTGGCATAAAAAGCCACTCATATAACCCAAATTTGGTTTTGAAAGCCGTTTTCCACTGATCACCCTCCTGAATGCGAATTTGGTAGTAACCACTTTTAAGATCAATTTTCGAAAAGATGGTGGCACCACATAATTCATCAAGCATGTCGTCTAAGCGTGGGATAGGATAACGGTATCTAACGGTGATAGCATTTATAGGATGGCAATCGGAGCACATGCGAAAACTTCCATCTTTCTTAGGCACAAGAATAACCGGAACGACACAAGGGCTTAAGCTTTCGCGTACATGACCTTTGTCGATGAGTTGTTGCACTTGTCGTTGTATCTCCTTTGTTTCCTCGGGATTGACGTGGTAAGGAGCCTTGTTTGGAAGTGGTGCGCCGGGTATGAGGTCGATGCGGTGTTCGATTCCGCGAAGTGGAGGTAGACCTGGATAGACGTCCGAGAATTCCTGCAACAATTGAGACAACACTGAAGGTAGAGGTGGTGAAGTGTTAGTAGGTTTGGCTTCCCCTTTGCATAAAAGCATAAGGTGAATGACACTCGATGGGTTCTCACACACTTCTCTCATCTCACTTTTGGTGGCAAATAGCACTAGTTGCTTCTTGTCGCTCATCGTGGAGTCGCTCATATTTGGCTTGTAGCTCTCACTCTCCTTTTGGTGTCTCACTCTCTCACCATTTTCTCCATGATGGTTGGTAGATAAGTGTTTGTCAGCGGCTACTTGACTTGGTGACATGGGACGTAGCACGAACTCCTTGCCCTTCATCATGAAACTATAGTGGTTGGTCCATCCATTGTGTGTCACTCCACGATCATATTGCCATGGACGGACAAGTAGAAGGTGGCACACGGACATTGGAACCACATCACATTCAAGTGTGTCCTCGTAGGCGCCTATCTTGAATGAGACTTGCACGGTGTGCTCGACTCGAAGAATTTCGGCGTCGTTAAGCCATTGGACTTTGTAGGGATGAGGGTGCTTCATCTTGATCAATTGGAGCTTGTCGCATAGCTCTTCGCTTGCCAAGTTGTGACAACTTCCTCCATTGATGATGACCTTGATGGAGCATCCATTGATGCCGGCCTTGGTATGGAAGATATGACATCGTTGGTCGTCATCTTGTTGGTGTTGGAGTGTCAAGACCTTCGAGACAACAAGGTTGGGACTTGAGTCATTGTCGCAAAACACTTGATGGTCTTCATCTTCGTTCACTTGGCGATGCATAGCGACATGCTCAAGGGCTTCCATCTCATCGTCGCTCATTGAGTCATAGGATCCGTCATCGTTGATGATCATGGTGTGAACGGTCTTGCACTCAAATGACTTGTGAACTCGCCCTTGGCACTTGAAACATTTGATGGAACTCGTCTTGGAGTTGTCCTCGGGTGGAGTTGTAGATGATGAAGCTCTTGGCTTGAAGTTGTTGGTAGAAGGGGGCCGACTTGATGTAGTTGCATTCTTGTAGCTTGACTTGTCACCGAAGTTTGTAGATGGCTTGGTAGAGGTAGGAGGAGTAGCCGAAGTCATTGAAGTTTGGTTGTAGGAGCCGAATTTCTTGGAGTTGAACTTGGAGTACTTGTAGTCCTCTTGAACTTGTCGCTCCACTTTGGTTGCTTGATGTACTAGCTCGAGAAGGTTGGTTTATGGTTGAAAATCCGCTATCTTCTTGATAGGATAGTTGAGTCCATTCAAGAATCTCGCCATTGTTTGCTCTTCATCTTCCGTGATGTTGGCTCTTATCATGGAAATCTCCATCTCCTTGTAGTACTCTTCAACGGACTTGGTGCCTTGCTTGAGGAGTTGTAGCTTCTTGAACAAGTCATGGTTGTAGTGTGTTGGCACAAAACGTGTTCTCATGACTTCCTTCATTTGAGCCCAAGTGGTGATAGGAGTTTCGCCTTTTGCTTATCTTCTCTCTATGATTTGCTCCCACCAAATGAGAACATAGTCTTGGAACTCGGATGCCATTGCGATCTTCTTCTCTTCATCGAAGTTGTAAGGCGAAAGATCTTGTCAACCTTCAATGCCCATGAGAGGTAGTCTTCGGGATCAATGCTTTCGGAAAACTTTGGCATGGTGAACTTGAGCTTGCCATAGCGATGCTCTTCATTGTTGCCTTGCCTATTGGGAAGGCGGTCTTGATTGGGACGATTAGCAATCTCATGTTGCTCTTGGCGTAGTAGATGTCCATTGCCATTGTGTACTTGCCGAGCTTGTTGTTCTTGTTGAGGTTGTTGCTCTTGTCACGCTTGAGGAGGGACTTCTTCTTGCATTCTTGCTTGGTGGCGCCTCTCTTGCATCTCATCGCGAAGGAAATCCTCTTCTTGACGAGTGTGTCAGTGCGAGCTGCCACATTGCAATGTGCGTCATGTAATGCTCATTGCGCCTCGAGAGCTTGAGCTTCTCGACGTTGTTGTGCTTGACGATTAGCCTTGGCATCTTGTTCTTCTTGGTATTGACGTGCTCGCTCTTGTTGTTGTTGGCGTAGTCGTTGCCGTTCTTGTGCTTGCTCAAGTGTAGCTTGATTTTGACGATGTCGACTTTCTTGCTCTTCAATTAGCTCTTGTGAACTCTTGTCATGAAGTGGATTCCGGTTGTCCTGTCGAGCTTGACGTGCGGCTTGACGAAGAGTGTTTGATGTAGGGGTACTTGAGCCTTCTGTGGAGTCGGTATGAAGACTTAAGCGGCTTCGTCTTTGAGAGGATGTGGAAGAAGAACGTCGATTGACTATCAAAGTCCGTAGCTCGTCAAATTGGGAAGACATGTTGGTGTTGATGATGTCGAATTGCTCTTTTGTTCTTGCTTCAAATTGACGCGCGTCCTCGGCGACTTGACCAATGTACTCGCGCATATCTTCACTTTCTTGATGGAGAGCTCGTTGTACACCGAAGAGATGTAGTTTGGTGACGTAGTTGTTCGCTTCTTGAGGATCGTCGAAGATCGGGTTTGAAGATGTACTTGGCCTATCCATCATCACAAGCAAGTATGTGAGTGGGAGAAAGGAGAAGACAATACCAAAAGTACCTTAACCGAAGTTGAAAATGGATCAATGATCACTCAATAATGTAACCCAGAAATAGCACTATTGGTACCACTTCGTGTCGATTCTCACACCTACACAAGTAAAGCTTTGAGAGGAGCTTGGTTAGGATGTGGCACAAATTCAACGCAATCGTCAAAGTGACTCAAAGATGTTGAAACTGGTTCACAATTTGCTCATGCAACAAGTAGATCACTAGCAAAGTAGCACACGGAACACACGCACGGATAAATAAATGTGGTTGTGCAACCAAGGGTGAGCGAAAATTTGGAAACCACGGAAAATGCTCGTGTTGCACAACACTAGAGAGACGCTAACCGATTGCTTAATAGGCGGATACGCACTTGTGCACGACCTATAAGAGGCAAAACGTAACGACTATCTATCACAAGTATGCTATGAGTGTATGATGTGCCGATGCTTGAGCACAAGATGATGTATTGCTATCTCATATGATCTCTTTTGATGCAAGGCGTATGATGCTATTTTCCTTTTGCTTATAAGCTTTGGGTGGCTCTTTTGCTTAAAAGCTTGTGAGCTCTTTCTTTGGGCACTTATGCATGCTTCTCGTATCAAGGTAGCTATTGTGTACGCGGGACACTTTGTGTCACACGGCGATATGATGATGTAGTATGCAATATCTATGACTATCACTAATGTGCACAAGTGTCGTGGCCCGGCAATACTCAAATGGCTAGTCTCGATGGGAAAGCTACGCAAAGATGGTCCATAGGGTGACAATGCAATTGTAAGGTAAAATGAACAAGGTGTCGTCGATGTTACCGTCCTTGCCGAAGTTGAGCGGTGGTGTTGTCGAAGTCTTGCCGTTCCAAGGTAGCCTAAACATCCAAGGAAACGGTGAAACCACAACTCAAGTATCCAAGGCAAAGAGAGAGAAAATTTTCCAAAGTGTAGCGGTTAATCGATGGTTGTTGCGGAAGTGGTGGTGGTGTGCGGAAGGTTTGGTGGGATACCGAACGAAAATGGCGGTGGAAAATACAAGGTGGAGTGGATGGGGGGTTTTGTGGCTGCGGGAGGCCGGATGTCCGGGGTGCCAGAGGCCGTGATGAACTCCTTGCACACGGTGATTTTCTGGCCAAAATTCGTCGGAATTTGCGGAGAAAAATTGGGGAAAAGCTAGATGCACTCGTGGCACAGCAAATCCATGGAACAAAGTCAACAAAATCTTGCCAAATCAACAGATCACAAAACAATTTGGGGCTCTTTTTGTGGGCAATTTTCGAAATTGGGAAGAACACAACAAAAACAAGCTAGAAAACAAGGTGTGGGGCTCCAATTTCGTGATCAACCTATGCTCATGATACCATAATATGATGTAGGGTGGAACCCTAATCGGCAGATCTTTCACGAAAGGAGGTTATCCCACGATGAACACGGAGAACACAAGGATGATACGGAAGAAAACACGAGGGGAAACACTCAAATGAACACAAATACGATCACACAGGTGCTAGATCCACGATACACATCAAGATACACGATCCATAGTCAACAACGGTGGTACAAAGATAGTCTTCTCCCGGAGGAGGTCTTGGGGTATCCCTTGGGATCTTCTCCGGTGTGGAGGCCTTGAATCTGAGGTGGATCTTCTCCGAAGAGGCCGCGATCTCGCAGGAGAGGAACCACAAAGGTCTATGATGAGCTATCCAAAAGCTAACCCTAAAAGATGTGGGGAAAGGAGTATATATAGAGTACGGAACGAAGGGATACAGGGGCCACGGCCCAAAGGGGATGCACGCAGGCATTCAGGGGCCGGACGTCCGGGCGACGGGCCGGATGTCCGGGGCTTCGCGGGTCGCCGGATGTCCGGGGCGAGGGGCCGGATGTCCGGGCTGGAGGGGTCGAGTCTCGGGTGGCTTCTCTAGGGTGGCGCCGGATTTCCGGGCCCGAGGCCGGATGTCCGGGCCTTGCCTGGCCGGATATCCGGAGCCTGGCCGGATGTCCGTGTCGTGTAGCTTCGGCCGCTGGTGCCCTTCTGTAGTTGTATGTCCAGGGACCGGATGTCCGGGCAAGGAGGCCGGATGTCCGGGGCCTGGAGCCTTCTTCAGCCCTTCTCGATGCAAAGCCTCGTCCGTGAGCTTGGGGACTTGTCCATCTTCACGCACATCTCCAATGTGGTCTTCTTCACACCCGAGTACACAAAACACATCTGTTTAAGGTAGTAACCATGTCTCGCAAGATTCATATGGAAGTTGGGCTAGGAGTGACGTCACCTCGGTCTCAAGAGCTCTAGCACGAGCACGTGTCATTGGTCCTTGAGGCACTTGGTGAGGTGATGGAGGGTCCATGGGGATGACCTCGGGATGCTCCGCATCAAGGGAACTTCAAGAAGACCGGGAAGCAAGTTGATGCTCCCAAGAAGAACCCCAATACTGGACCCAAGCCAGAAAGTGAGTGCTTCTACTACAAGGGAAATGGTCACTCGAAGCGAAATTGCCCCAAGTACTTGGCAGATAAGAAGGGTTGCAAAGTGAACAAAGGTATATTTGATATACATGTTGTCGATGTGTTCCTTACTAGTGCTCGTAGTAGCGCATGGTATTTGATACTGGTTTGGTTTCTCATATTTGTAACTCGAAATAGGACTACAAAATAAACAAAGATTGGCTAAGGACGAGGTGATGATGCGCGTCGGGGATGGTTCCATGGTTGATGTGATCGCTATCGGTATGCTACCTCTACATCTACCTTCGGGATTAGTTTCAGACCTCACTAATTGTTAATTGGTGCCAGCGTTGAGCATGAACATTATATCTGGATCTTGTTTATTACGAGACGGCTATCCATTAAAGTCAGATAATAATGGTTGTTCTATTTATATGAGTAATATCTTTTATGGTCATGCACCCATAGTGAATGGTTTATTCTTGTTGAATTTCAATCGTAGTGATACACATATTCAAAAATTGATGCCAAAAATGCAAAGTTAATGATGATAGTTGATAATGATAGTGCAATATACTTGTGGCACTGTCGTTTCGGTCATATTGGTGTAAAGCGCATGAAGAAACTCCATGCGAATGATATTTTGGAATCACTTGATTATGAATCGTTTGATACTTGCAAACCATGCCTCATGGGTAAGATGACTAAAACTCCGTTCTCCGGAACAATGGAGCGAGCTAATGACTTATTGGAGATAATACATACTGAAGTATGCAGTCTGACGAGCGTTGAAGCACGCAGTGGGTATCGCTATTTTCTAACCTTCACAAATGATTTTAGTAGGTATGGGTATATCTACTTGATGAAACTCAAGTCTGAAACATTTGAAAAGTTGAAAGAATTTTAGAGTGAAGTGGAGAATCATCGTAACAAGAAAATAAAGTCTCTATGATCTGATCATGGAGGTGAATATTAGAGTTACGAATTTGGCCTTCATTTAAGACAATGTGGAATTGTTTCACAACTCACACCACTCGGAACACCACAAGGTAATGGTGTGTCCGAACGTCGTAATCGTACTTTATTAGATATGGTGTGTTCTATGATGTCTCTTACCGATTTGCCACTATCATTTTGTGGTTATGCATTAGAGACAACCGCATTCACGTTAAATAGGGCATTGTCTAAATCTATTGAGACAACACCGTATGAACTATGGTTTGGTAAGAAACCTAACCTATCATTTCTTAAAGTTTGGGGTTACGACGCTTATGTCAAAAAGGCTTCAACCTGATAAGCTCGAACCCAAAGAGGAGAAGTGCGTCTTCATAGAATACCCTAAAGAAACTATTGGGTATACCTTCTACCATAGATCCGAAGACAAGTTCTTTGTTGCTAAGAATGGGTCATTTCTAGAGAAGGAGTTTCTCTTGAAGGAAGTTAGTGGGAGGAAACTAGAACTTGATGAGGTAGTTGTACCTTCTCTCAAATTCGAAAGTAGCACATCAGAGAAAACCGTTCTCGTTATGCCTACACTAACCAGAGAGGAAGCAAATGATGATCATGAAACTTCAGATCATGTTACTACTGAACCTCGTAGGTCGACCAGAACACATACCGCACCAGAGTGGTATGGTAATCCTGTCCTGGAAGTCATGTTGTTAGACAACGGTGAACCTACGAACTATGAAGAAGTTATGATGAGCCCAGATTCTGACAAATGGCTTGAGGCCATGAAATCTGAGATAGGATCCATGTATGAGAACAAAGTGTGCACTTTGGTGGACTTGCCCAATGATCGCTAGACCATTGAGAATAAATGGAACTTCAAGAGGAAGACGAGCGATGATGGTAATATCACTGTCTAGAAAGCTCAACTTGTCGCAAAAGGTTTTTGACAAGTTCAAGGGGTTGACTATGATGAGACTTTCTCACCCGTAGTGATGCTTAAGTGTGCAGAATCATGTTAGCAATTTCCACATTTTATGATTATGAAATTTGGCAAATGGACGTTAAAATTGCATGCCTTAACGGGTTTCTTAAAGAAGAGTTGTATATGATGCAACCAGAAGGTTTTGTCGATCCTAAGGGTGCTAACAAAGTGTGCAAGCACCAGCGATCCATCTATGGACTGGTGCAAGCATCTCGGAGTTGGAATATATGCTTTGATGAGGTGATCAAAGCATTTGGTTTTATACAGACTTACGGTGAAGCCTGTATTTACAAGAAAGTGAGTGGGAGCTCTATAGCATTTCTAATATATGTGGATGAAATATTACTGATTGGAAATGACATAGAATTTCTGGATAGCATAAAATGGTATTTGAATAAGAATTTTCCAATGAAAGACCTCAGTGAAGCTTCTTACATATTGGCCATCAAGATCTATAGGGATAGATCGAGACGCTTAATAGGACTTTCACAAAGCACATACCTTGACAAAGTTCTGAAGAAGTACAAAATGGACCAGTCAAAGAAAGCGTTCTAACCTGTGTTGCAAGGTGCGAAATGTAGTAAGACTCAAAGTGTGACCATGTAGAAGATAGAGAAAGAATGAGAGTCATTCCCTATGCCTCAGCCATAGGTTCTATAATGTATGCCATGCAGTGTACCAGACCTGTTGTGTGCCTTGCCATAAGTTTGGCGGGGAGGTACCAAAGTAATCCAGGAGTGGATCACTAGACAGCGGTCAAGAATATCCTGAAGTGCTTGAAAAGTACCAAGGATATGCTTATTGTTTATGGAGGTGACGAAGAGCTCGTTGTAAAGGGTTACGTCGATGCTAGCTTCAAGACAGATCCGGATGACTCTAAGTCGCAAACCGGAAACGTATTTATATTGAATGGTGGAGCTGTCAGTTGGTGTAGTTCTAAGCAGAGCATGGTGGTGGGATCTACATGTGAAGCGGAGTATATAGCTGCTTCGGAAGCAGCGGATGAAGGAGTCTAGATGAAGGATTTCATATCTGATCTGGGTGTAATACCGAGTGCATCGGGTCCAATGACAATCTTTTGTGAAAACACAAGAGCAATTGCATAGCCAAGGATCCTAGGTTTCACAAGAGAACCAAACGCATCAAGAGATGCTTCAACTCCATTCGTGATTATGTCAAGGATGGAGACATAGAAATTCGCAAAGTACATATGGATCTGAATGTGGCAGATCCGTTGACTAAACCTCTTCCACGGGCAAAACATGATCAGCACGAGGACTCAATTGGTGTTAGATTCAATACTATGTAATCTAGAATATTGACTCTAGTACAAGTGGGAGACTGTTGGAAATATGCCCTAGAGGCAATAATGAAGTTGTTATTATTGTATTTCCTTAATCGTCATAAAAGTTTATTATTCATGCTATAATTGTATTGAACGGAAACTTAAGTACATGTGTGAATACATAAACAAATACCAAATCCATAGTGAGCCTCTACTAGACTAGCTCGTTGAACAAAAGATGGTTAAGGTATCCTGACCATAGACATGAGTCGTCGTTTCATAATAGGATCACATCATTAGGACAATTATGTCATGGACAAGACCCATCTGTTAGCATAACATATGATCTTTCAATTTATTGCTACTACTTTTTTAATGTCAAGTACATGTTCCTTCGACCATGAAATCGGGCAACTCCCGGACACCGAAGGAATCCCTTGTGTGTATGAAATGTCAGTTTGTAACTGGATGATCATAAAGGTGCTCTACAGGTATCTCCGAAGGTATCTGTTGAATTGGAATGGATCGAGATTGGGATTTGTCACTGTTGGTGCAACATCTGCCTACCTTGTGTTTTGGTGATTGTTGACAGAAACGGGTATGGACTGATTGTTTCGTTAGTCCATACAGGGAGAAAGTCCATACATAGCCGAAGAGAATGATGTCTCTGGTGTTGAGTTCGAGTAACTTCACTGAAGCATATCTGCATTACACAGAAGAACGAGCTATATCGGTTGAACACATATAGTCAAGGAGATTAATGTGAAGATAAGGTAATAGAGGCAAAGGTGTCCCGTCTTTCGATGAGATGGTGGCTATCGTTTTGGAGGAAGTCAACTTGCACGATCCGACTACGAACGTGCGTGGACGTCGCGCCTTAGCAATCGCTAAACCAACTCCGAGAGGTTATTGACCACGCCGGAGCACGATCAACCTGACCACGAAGGTCTGTTTCCTGCAGGCAAACGAAGAACAAGTAAGAAACTGAGATTGCAATCTGGATATTGCGAATTCAAGAGGAAAGCTTTATTGATCAAGTGGGGTTCTGTGACGTCTTTGTCTGGTCGTTGAACACAAATGAAGTACGCGAAGTTGCAGCTATGGCGAACTTTAATCTAAACAAAACCCAAAGTCTAAACGATGCCCTAAGGGCGTATATAAGGGGGAAAGAGGGGGGAATTTCGTGGCCCTTGGTGGAGGGGTCCGAAACCAACCCTAAATATTGTTTCCCCACACATACGGACTCTAAAAACAGCCTATGCTCAAGTATTTCGAAATTACATGGGCCTGGCCCAATAATAAGGTGACGCAGCACCTATAATAGCCTCTGGACGAAATTTATGAAGTGTCATCTTGTATATTTCGTCCAAGGCTTCTCGCACTCATTATGGTGGCTTCAAAGTCCTTAAATCATCAATAGTAACTCCATTCTTGTTCCCCTTGCGCATGCCATCATCTCCATGCTTGATCTTGCTCCAATGTTCATCCTTCTTGTCCAGGCTAGGCCCTTCATTTGTAAGCAAGACAAATGTATCCAATTTAGGCAGCATCATATTCTCATGAACATTAGAATCATTACCAAGAAATGAAAGTACCTGGTAATTTAATTGGCGTGCGCGAGCTCTAGTAATTGGTCCTGTATATGTGTTAGTTGGAGCTATGGGTGTAACCTTGTTAGTGATGTCCTCATCATCCTCCTCTTCTTGAATTGAAGTCATCCTCGACGGAAGCTCATCTTCCTCACCCAAGTAAGGCTTCAAATCTGCAATGTTAAATGTGGGACTAACCCCAAAATCTACAGGCAGCTCATGTTTATATGCATTATCATTTATTTTCTCTAACACCTTGAAAGGACCATCAGCACGTGGCATTAGCTTTGACTTGCGCAAATTAGGAAACCTATCCTTACGCAAATGTAACCAAACAAGATCTCCAGGTGCAAAGACAACATGTTTTCTACCCTTATCTCCAACAAGTTTATATTTAGCATTCATGCGCTCAATATTTTCCTTAGTTAACTCATGCATTTTTAAGATCAATTCAGCACGTTGTTTAGCATCAAAATTAACCTTCTCCGAAGATGGAAGAGGCAACAAATCAATAGGTGCACGAGGTAGGAAACCATAGACAATTTCATAAGCGCACATCTTAGTAGTAGAATGCAACGAACGATTATAAGCAAATTCAATATGAGGCAAGCATTCTTCCCACATTTTCTTATTATTCTTCAAAACAGCCCTAAGCATAGTAGACAAAGTTCTGTTGACTACTTCAGTTTGTCCATCAGTTTGGGGTGACAAGTAGTACTAAAAAGCAGTTTAGTCCCCAACTTAGCCCATATACATCTCCAAAAGTGGCTAAGAAATTTAGTATCATGATCTGAAACAATAGTATTTTGCACACCATGCAAGCGAATAATTTCACGAAAGAACAAATCAGCAACATTAGCAACATCATCGCTTTTATGACATGGTATAAAGTGTGCCCTCTTCGAGAACCTATCCACGACAACAAATATGCTATCCCTCCCCTTCTTTGTTCGAGGTAAACCCAAAACAAAGTCCATAGATATATCTTCCCAAGGAACACTAGGGACAGGCAAAGGCATATATAAACCATGAGGATGAGTCGTGACTTAGCTTTTTGACATGTAGTGCAGCGACCAACAAAACGCTCAACATCCCGTCGCATCTTTGGCCAAAAGAAATGTGTAGCAAGTACGTCCTCCGTCTTCTTCATGCCAAAGTGTCCCATTAATCCTCCTCCATGCGCCTCCTGCAACAACAAAAGACGAACAGAGCTAGCTGGAATGCATAGCTTGTTAGCACGAAACACAAATCCATCATTAACGACGAACTTGTTCCATGTTCTCCCTTCTTTACAATTCTGCAATACATCTTTAAATTCAGCATCATGCACATATTGATCTTTGATGGTCTCCAAACCAAATATTTTAAAGTCAAGTTGTGAAAGCATAGTATAACGACGAGACAATGCATCAGCAATAACATTTTTTTCCCTTCTTGTGTTTAATAACATAAGGGAAAGTCTCTATGTATTCAACCCATTTAGCATGTCTACGGTTCAGTTTTGCTTGACTCTTCATGTGCTTCAAAGATTCATGATCAGAATGTATAACAAATTCTTTAGGCCATAAATAATGTTGCCATGTTTCCAAAGTCCGAACAAGAGCATATAATTCCTTATCATAAGTAGAATAATTCAGACTAGGCCCACTCAATTTTTCAGAAAAGTATGCAACAGGTTTACCATCTTGTAATAACACACCTCCTAACCCAATTCCACTAGCGTAACATTCAAGCTCAAAAGCCTTATTAAAATCAGGAAGTTGGAGTAAAGGAGCATGTGTCAACTTATCTTTCAATACCGTGAATGCTTCTTCCTGTGCAGTACCCCAAACAAAAGGCACATCCTTCTTTGTAAGCTCATTGAGAGGTGCAGCAATGGTACTGAAATCTCTCACAAAACGCCGAAAAAATCCATCAAGGCCTAGTAAACTCCTCACGTGTGTGACCGTTTTTGGCTGCGGCCAACTCTCAATAGCTTCAATCTTGGCTTTATCAACCTCAATTCCCTGTGGAGTAACAACATAGCCAAGAAAAGAGACTCGGTCGGTGCAAAAGGTGCACTTTCCAAGGTTACCAAACAAACGTGCATCACGTAGAGCAATAAAAACAGCACGTAAATGTTCCAAATGTTCCTCCAAAGATCTGCTATAAATCAATATATCATCAAAGTATACTACCACAAATCGTCCAATGAAAGCACGTAAAACTTCATTCATTCATCTCATGAAAGTACTAGGTGCATTAGTTAACCCAAAAGGCATGACTAACCACTCATATAATCCAAACTTAGTTTTAAATGTTGTTTTCCATTCATCTCCCAATTTCATACGAATTTGATGGTATCCACTACGCAAATCAACTTTGGAGAATATTGTAGAGCCACTCAATTCATCAAGCATATCATCTAGCCTAGGAATAGGATGACGATAACAAATAGTAATATTATTAATGGCTCTACAATCAACACACATACGCGATGTACCATCCTTTTTCGGCACTAGAATAATAGGAACAGCACAAGGACTAAGGGATTCGTGTATATAACCTTTGTCGAGTAGCTCCTGTACTTGACGCATAATCTCTTTCGTCTCTTCTGGATTGGTACGATATGGTGCGTGGTTGGGTAGCGATGCACCGGGAATTAAGTCAATCTGATGCTCAATCCCTCGAATAGGTGGTAATCCCGGTGGCATGTCTTGTGGAAAAACGTCGGCGAACTTCTCCAAAATGTTAGTGACAGCTGGAGGCAAAGAGGAAGGCACGTCCTCGAATAAAAATAATGCCTCTTTGCACACAAAAGCATAGCAAATAGATTTGCTAAAATCTAGCTCATCAATATCAGATTTGGTGGCAAGTAAACATGCACTTTTCAATTTAATTTTAGAAGCAACAGTAGATGGTTTATTATTAGGTTTCATTTGTTGCTCAGATTCTTTTGCCACAATCTGATTTTCACTCTTATTTTTCTCCTGTTTTGCTTTATTAGCTCTATTAATATCATCTTTCAAAATGGAATCAGGAGTCATAGGAAGTAAAGTAATATTTTTATCCTTATGAACAAGAGTATACTGATTGTTTCTACCATGGTGTACAGAATTTTTATCAAATTGCCATGGTCTACCAAGTAATAAGGAACATGCTTGCATAGGTACCACATCACAATCAACATAATCAGCATATGTAGAGATACTAAAATGCACACGAACAGTACGTGTTACCTTAACCTTGCCGATGTTGTTGAACCATTGGATGTAGTAAGGATGTGGATGTGGTCTTGTGGTGAGAGATAGCTTCTCCACCATCTCCATGCTAGCCAAGTTGTTGCAACTCCCTCCATCTATGATCACGCGAATAGAACATTCCTTCACAACTCCCTTTATGTGGAACAAATTAGGCCTCTGATTTTGCTCATCTTGTGTAACTAGCACACTCAAAACACGTTGAGCAACTAAACATTCATACCTGTCAGCATCTTCAGGAGCCATGTATTGCATCTCATGATCAGAATCGTCTCCGCCGTGTTCTTCACGTGTAATAAGAGCCAAAGTCTCCTCATCATAGTCACTAGCGGACTCATATCCACCATCCTCAGTAGCAATCATCACACGCTGAGATTTGCATTCTCTCGCAAAATGTCCTCTTCCCTTACAACGACGACAAATAATATCACTGGTGTGCCCTGTTGATGCCATGGAAGAAGAAGAACTCTGTGCAGGCCCAATAGGTCTGCCCTTGGCAGATAATGGTGGTTGTGCCTGCTTCCTTGTATCACGGCTGGAGGTAACAGCTGATGGAGGTGTCGGTGCAGTAGAATGTGTGGAAGTAGAGGATGCACGCGGTGTCCATGATGAAGGTGGACCTGCAGAAAAGTTAGTCCGCGCCAATGCCTGTCGATCCTGCACTTCACGTTCAGCTTAACAAACAAGATGGAATAAACAAGTGATGTTATTATAATCCTTATACTCTAGAATGGTCTGAATCTCTTTATTTAATCCACCCATAAAACGTGCAAGCAAAGCTTCATTCTCCTCAACAATACCACATCTAATCAGACCAGTTTGTAATTGCTGATAATTTTCTTCTACATAATTTTTTCCTTGTCTTAAGCGCTGCAATTTTTAAAGTAATTCACGTTGATAATATGGTGGAACCCAACGAGTATGCATAGCAGTTTTCAAAGCAACCCAAGTAGTTGCAATATTATCCGGGTGTAATCTACAATATTCAGACCACCACACACAAGCAAAACTAGTGAAAGCACAAAGAGCAGCAGCAACACGTCTCTCCTCGGGATATTTTAAACATGCAAAACGTTGTTCGGTTTCTAACTCCCAAGTAAGATATATATCAGGAACATATCTACCCTCAAATGGTGGAATATTCAATTTTAGTTTAGGGAGATGGTCATGATCGCGTACCTGAGGGTATGGTGCAGCCCTACCATTGCGATTATATGCATGTGGACGACCTGGTTGTTGTGGTGCTGGTTGTTGCACGTAGTTCTGATTTTGATCAACCTCTTCCTCGTAATCCCCCGCGTAATCGTCCTCCTCCTCAGCAGCAGCAGGAGCCACAGAAACATCAACAGCAGCACCAACAGGTTGGCCAGGCAGAAGAGGGACACGGCTCGCTTTGCGGAGGGCGATTTCGTGACGTGAAGGTGGTTGTTGTTGTTGTTGCAACAGTGCAGCAGGTGGAGGTAGACGCGCAAGCACTTCAACGAAATTGGCATCCAACTTGGTGTCAATTGACTTCTCAATGCCATCCATCCTCGCTAGTGCGTTGTCAAAACTGGTCATGACATCTGCTACCTGTTGACCCATCATTTGCTGAAATTTATCATGGAACTCCTTGTTTGTCATGTTCTCCCAGTCAGTCTCGTCGACTTGTGATCCTGGCATGGTTAGCAGCAATAGAAACACACAAAAATATGATCCTACAGACTACTAGAAAATGGTGGTGGTGGGGCGTCACAAATCCGTCAACCAAACCTCAAATTCTTACCAGTTCTTACCCAGCAGCAGGTGGTGATCGGCAACCGTGGTAGTCAAAACTCTCAAAGGTTGGATCGATTACCAGGGAGAGTCAAATGCACAACGTAGATGTATGTGGAGCTGGGAAGGCTTATAAGATGGTAGCAAAAAGGGTCAGCAATAATTAATTCAGAGATGCAAAGTTGAATAAACGCTCAACGACGGTACTGTGCTGGTCCTAGGCTAGACCGTACTAGAGACGCGAGCCTAGAACACTAACAAATTCACGGCGCTGCACGTAATCAAGGGGAAAGCACACTCTGAAAAAAAATTCTCCTTTTTTTGCGCTCTTATTTTTTTCGCTCCTTTTTTTTGCGCTGCTTTTTTTTGCCGAAAATCACTATAATGGCGAGTGTCTCAAAACACTTCCCAAGTCCAACTAAGATGATATGCATAAAAAAAATTGACGATTTTTTTTCGAAATCAGGGTAGCGACGATGAAAAAGTGCGGTAAAAAAACAATATGGTGGCACGTGTCTCAAAAGACTCAGAAAAGCTTTGGATGGGGAAAAATATTTTCACCTGCCGAAATTTTGGCCTAAAAACTGCCCGGGGGTCTCCGGACTTTTTTTTTCCGAGACCTACTCAGGCAAGGAAACACGAAACCGAAACTAGATGGATCTCGAAAGCCAATCTAGAACGAAAAGAACTTGGATTGGTGGTGGATATGTGGTGGTAGAATATGGCAGCGGTGGTGGTATATGGCAGCGGTGGTGGTATATGGATATGGATTGGTGGTGGTATATGGATACAGATCGGTGGTGGTATATGGCAGTAGCGATGAAGATGTTGCGGCGGCGGCGTGACAACTTATGACCAGAACTCGAAACTCTAAAAGCCTAGATGCTAAGATCAGCAACTTGACACGACGATGCAATCGCAAATTCAACTAAGCAAACACGGAAAAGATTATGCAATGGTTCAGACTGGTTCGGATATGATGAACTAACCCTAATTTTTTTTGGCTTTTTCGTGGACTGTAGGTATGAAGAACAGACTCGATCTAATCTACGAAAAACTGTAAAATCTCATCGAGCAACCTGGAAATCTGATACCACTTGAGAGAGGCAAAGGTGTCCCGTCTTTCGATGAGATGGTGGCTATCGTTTTGGAGGAAGTCGACTTGGACAATCCGACTACGAACGTGCGTGGACGTCGCACCTTAGCAATCGCTAAACTAACTCCGAGAGGTTATTGACCACACCGGAGCACGATCAACCTGACCACGAAGGTCTGTTTCCTGCAGGCAAATGAAGAACAAGCAAGAAACTGAGATTGCAATCTAGATATTGCGAATTCAAGAGGAAAGCTTTATTGATCAAGTGGGGTTCTGTGACGTCTTTGTCTGGTCATTGAACACAAACGAAGTACGCGAAGTTGCAGCTATGGCGAACTTTAATCTAAACAAAACCCAAAGTCTAAACGACGCCCTAAGGGTTGTATATATGGGGGAAAGAGGGGGGAATTTCGTGGCCCTTGGTGGAGGGGTCCGAAACCAACCCTAACTCTTGTTTCCCCACACATACAGACTCTAAAAACAACCTATACTCAAGTATTTCGAAATTACATGGGCCTAGCCCAATAATAAGGTGACGCATCACCTATAATAGCCTCTGGACGAAATATATGAAGTGGCATCTTGCATATTTCGTCCAAGGCTTCTCGCACTCATTATGGTGGCTTCAAAGTCCTGAAATCATCAATTGTAACTCCATTCTTGTTCCCCTTGCGCATGCCATCATCTCCATGCTTGATCTTGCTCCAATGTTCATCATTCTTGTCCAGGCTAGGCCCTTCATTTGTAAGCAAGACAAATTTATCCAATTTAGGCAGCATCATATTCTCATGAACTTTAGAATCATTACCAAGAGAGGAAAGTACCTGGTAATTTAATTGGCGTGCGCGAGCTCTAGTAATTGGTCCTGTATATGTGTCAGTTGGAGCTATGGGTGTAACCTTGTTAGTGATGTCCTCATCATAAGGACCCCTTTAAAGTTCATTGTTGAAGCGAAGAATTTGACTCGGTATAGTCGTACGGAGAAATTGACTGCAATGATGGAAGTCGAAGACAAAGTGAAGACGTGGTATTCATTTCGTTTGTTCTTCTTTCATTCTTTTGAGGCATAGGACCTCCATACTATAAAGAGGGGTATAGGTTCTCCATACTTAGATCAGCTGTGATTCTTAGTCAAAACCTATGAAAGCTACGGGAGAAATTTATTTGTGTTCCGAGCAAATACTTGCCAGCAAGAGACTTTGATCTTCTTTGCCGCGAGATATTTGCCTCAGACCGAGGACTTAGCAATACTTGCCCCGCAACCAATGCTACCGTTGTGGTCAAATCCGACCATTGGAATCGTGTCATTCGGCCCTTGGCTGAACCCGATGTCTAATTTGGTCTTTTCCCATCAGGGAAGGCTGCGGCTATAAATAGCCACCCCTTTCCAACTTTGACCGTTGGATGCTTCGCTTGAGATTTCTGAGAAGATTGATTTCAGCAACCCCTCTCCGAGTGATTTTAGTTTATGATTCACCGAGAGAAAATTCAAGAGCCCAAACTTAGACAGTAGTTCTGAGTGAGAGTTCTTGTACCTATTACTCTTGAGAGTCGCGCACTCTCTAAACGGATAGGTTTAGGCTTCGAGTGTTGACTAGTTGTTGTCTTCACTGAGCCAGATCTTCAGCAACCAAGAGTATTGTGGTTTGCGCTGATCGACCAAAGGTTTGGAGATTGCCGACAAGGATGTAACACGAGTGAAATCAACATGAGTCTGATCAGATCTGCGTTGAAGTAGAATAGGGTGAATAGAGTTTATCTTCCGTGTTAAGTCACAACCCCTCCAACCAGACGTAGCCCTTTGGCAGGAAGGTGAAATGGTATACCAAATCTCTCTATCGGCATCGAGCACCAGTAGTTCTATTTGCCACTCTAAAAAATTTCAGCAGTTATTTCTTGTGCTCTGCGATGATAGTTTGATTGATCTTCTACACTGAGTTGCATATCATTCGCTCTCGTTGTGTTTGTCTGTATAACTTCTTCCTCACCTAGCTATGTAGTCTCGATGAGTTCATGTATATCTTTGTGGTTGTCCTTCATCAAAGATATTCCTCGCTGTTCAATTATTGTTCTCAGTCATGCTTGTTTACATGTTAGCTTACTGCATTACTATCTTTGTTGTCAAACCCATCGTATACTATGCCCGGTGCATTATAGCATCTTATCTTGAAGAATTTGTTCCTTAGTAGCTTATCTGATTGAGTGTTGTTCTACCAAACCTTTTCTCCGCTACTGTGTTTTGGATCCGTTCAAAACTTTCGAAGAAAATTTTGAATATCCCATTCACCCCCCTCTGGTCGATATACTCTCGGTCCTAACAATTAGTATCAGAGCGGGAACTCCCTATCACTGTTTATTAAAGGTCTAATGTCCTTGTAGTTTTGAGTATGTCGTATATAGGTAGATCCTCACACTCTGAAAGATTTCCTATAGTTTATGGAAATGACTATCTATACTGGAAGGAACGAATGAGAATCAGAATTCAAGCTGTCAACTATGATATGTGGCAAATTGTGGAAGATGGCTACACCATTCAGGAACCGAACAATCTAAGCACCGATGACAAAGCAAATCTGCAATTAGATGCTCAGGCAAAAGATATCATCTGCAATCGTCTATCAGAAGAAATTTTCTTTCGACTTCAAAGGCTCAATGCTGCAAAGCAACTCTGGGATGCTACCAACAACGCTCATGAAGAATTTGTTGCCAGATCAGATCCTCACACTCAAGTGCTTCGTGTTATGTTCACTGGATTCAAAAGCCTTCGTAAAGAAAGTGCAATGGAACTCGTTGATCGATTGGCAAACATTGTCGAAAGACTTCGTCAATGAGGAGTAACTGATATCACTGATGGAGATGTAGTCAATAAACTAATGAGTGCTCTTGATAAATCCTTCAATCCCATAGTAACTGAAATAAGACAAAGACATGACTATGAAGAACTTCACTATGTAGAGGTTATGACACTTCTATCTATACATGAAGAAAAGATGGAACTTGAAAATGATGATCAATAATCTTCTTCGAAAAGTGAAGGAGAAATTCTCTCACACTATGGCAGTACTAAAGAAAAAGAAGAAGATGCCGAGAATCAACACACCATTACCAGAGAACAAGAAATGCTCACACAAAGGCTAAGAGATCTAAAGAGGCAGACTGCCTCACAAATGATGATGAGCTTCATGCGCCAAACTAATCAAGGAGATTGCCTCCAAAAGAAATGAAGTGCTTCAAGTGCAAACAATACGGACATGTTATTGCACAGTGTCCCAGCTGTGATGGAAAACCTAGAAACAGATGGAAATATCTTCATTGAAATGGATTCACTTGAACAAATCGTCATACTAAGCTCACGAAGAAAACTGAGTCACCCTCATCCCCTTCAATGAGACCAGTCACTGACATGAATGCAAGAGTAGTTACTGAATGAAACATGAAGAAGATATCCCGACTAAATAGAGCTTGTGCTGATTTGACTTTGGACCTCGAAGAAGAATCTACTGACACTGAATTAGATGATGAAGAATTCTGCAAAAAGATTGGAAAAAGCAGTGCATATGTCGCCATGGAATCATCGAAGGATTTCAGCGGATCAGATACTGACAATGATACAAGTGATGATGAACCAAATGCCTTCTGTCTCATGGAAAAATCATCAAAGGATTAGATATCCACAAAACACCAAAGATCTATGAACGAATATTCACATGAATATATTTCTTATGCCAAGCTGGTTAAGATCGCCAAATCCCAACATGATGAACTTGAATGCTTGAGAGAAATCTCAGGAAAACCGAAGGATTACTGGTCGAAGAGATGCAGAAAAATCAAAAGTTGATTGAAGAGCAAGATGTTGTTTCATCAGCTGCTAATGATCTTACCATTTGATATGACTCGCGCTCTTAGCCAACTACTAGAGTTTATCAAATGAACTCCTTAACAGGAATCAAGAACTCATGTCACTGAAAGAATCTCATAACAAACTGGCATTAGAGAAAGCTTCTCTCTTCGCCGAGCAATCTGTTCGACTTCCTGATGGTTTTGTACCTCCTTGCTTGAAATGCCTTGAACGTAGCAACGCGGATTCTCATGCTGAAACCACTAATATCATCATAAAAAATTCTACTATTACTGAAATTGGTACTACTGACCCCTCTTCCGAGGATTTTGCTGCTATCACTAAAGAATATTGCAGGTTGAAAGGATTACTTGACACTGGAATGCTAAGGAGCCTAAAAGGGCATCAAACCTTATGTGACGTACTGAAGAAGTCCATTCTTTAGAAAAGTTCTCAGGAGGAAGGATTAGGTTTCGAAAAGATACTCAATGTTGATGGTTCCTATTGGACTCCCGAGCATTATCCTCGAACGACATGGATTCGTGCAAAGAGTAAAACCCTCGAACCTGAAGCTCTATCTGGTTGTTACTGGCCCATTCCTGTTGAATCTAACGAGTCTGTTGACTCAAACTATAAATTCTTCAAACAATGGAATGGAAAGGTTTTCGCTTGATATTTTCGGATTGAGGGCTCTGCAAAACCCTTAGTAGATTCGAACACTAGGGTGCGTGCGAAGAACTCAACTTCCCCTATCTGCCTACTCATCGTCTCCACGATCTAGCTCGATGAACGGGAAGGAAATGTGACAAAGCAGTCCACCCAAGTTCGGGCCACCTCACAGTGTAATACCCTACTCCTGCTTTGTGGTGGATTGCCTCGAGGTGGGCTGAAGATGAACTAGTACAGTGGTGGAACAACCTCGGGAGGTGTATTCTTGTGGTGGTGGTGAGGGTGGTCTGAGTGATCCGTCCTCGTCCGTCCCTTGATACAGTGGGGGCTAAGCTATATTTATAGAGGCCTCGGTCCTCTTCCCAAAATGAAGGTGGGAAGGGATCCCACAGCGGCCGAATTTGAAGGGGGGGGCAACTAGTACATCTTATCCTGACGAAAGGTGGTCTTCGCCTGCAAAGCTTTTGATCCTGACACCACGGTGGGCTCGGTGATGATCTCCGTCCTGCCGTCCTGGCGATCCTAGTCTTGTTACATCAAAATGGAAACCTTTGGCTGATTCATTGGGACTCCGTGGCTAGGCTTGCCTCTTGAGCACCAAAGAGGAAACCTGATGTACTGCGCCCGCTGGCGCCCGCTTCGCCTTGGTCGTTATGGCTTGCGTCTATCGGCATTCTGGGAACGGGGGTACCCAGACTTGCCTGCCTGCGGCCCAGGGCGTGGCTCATCAGGTGGCCTGGTACAGCCCAACATCTTCAACGACCACTCAAGACTCTCGCGAGGGGCCGAGCCTCGCGAGGCGGACGATGCAAGACATCCCCTGGGGCGGCCTCACTAGACCATCTCCTGAGGATCGGAGATATCAAGGCGAGGGGCACCTCGCGAGGTCCTCGTGACGTGAGCAGTGACGACCAAGGCCAGGCGGGTGCCAGCGAGCGCAGAGTACCAGTTTCCCCTTTGGTGCTAAAGGAGCAGGTGTAGACGAAGAGTCGCGAGGCGTCTGGCAAAGGTTTCCATATCGGTGCAACGAGACCAAGACCAGTAGGACGGCAGAGCAGAGTTCACCGCGGAGCCCACGGCGGCGTCACCACCAGAGCCTTTGGCATGCAAAGACCACCTTTTGTCGGGATAGCTTGTACTTGATGTCCCCCTTTAAATTTGGCCATTGTGGGATCCCTTCCCGCTCAATATTTGGGAGGAGGACCCGGGCCACTATAAATAGGACTAGCCAACACCATTGGGATCATCTCATCTTGAGTTGATCAGATAAAAGGCCACCCACCACAAGCTCACTCGAGCACAAGAACCCCTCTCCTCAGGAGGTAGTTCATCCTTGTACTAGTTCTCCCTCAGCCTACAAGGCAATCCACCACACCACACTGGATTAGGGTATTACACCACAACGGTGGCCCGAACCAGTATAAACCTTGTGTCCCTTGTTCTTCGGATCTGATGATCTAGGCCTAGGGATCGGCGAGTAGACGAGCTAGGGCGGAAGGAGAGACCTTCGCGCGACCCCAGAGTTCGAACCTCAAGGGTTTTGCCGGAACCCAAGATCTGATATTTGCCGCGCCAGGTAAGGGTGTGCTGAAACTTCCGTTCCGTCGATCCGCGCTCCGTTGTCCCATCGGTTCCATGGTCGACGCTCGCAGAGCCCGTGCTAAGCGGCGTGCTGCCCTTGCCACCCGCGTCGCTCAGACTGCTCCTGCCGGCGGACCATCCCGCCGTTCTCCATCGCATGCCACCAACGCAGCCACCTGCCCGGCGCGGCATGAAAAGTAGGCCTTGTCCCTACACCCCTCCGTGCGGTGTGACGCACGCACCGCGACCCCGTAACTAACCCCGGCGGTCTCGTCATCCCATGCTCATTGCGGACCCACGGATGCGCAGGCTGCGTTACTCATGGCACACGAGCTCCTGCGCTACCACCCCGTCGACGACTTCTACGAAGAATGGTGTCACATCCCTAGTTAGCACTTGCATTAGGGTTAGTTGGTGTGTGCATCATGTTTACTTTTCAAAGAAATTTGAAATGGGAATGACAGAAACCCCAGCACCCCTCTTCTAACAACTAGGGTTTGATAAAATATTTTCCTATGTACCCAAAATGCCCTTCAAAAATGTTCATCATTTCTGCCTTGGTCTCAAACCTTTGCTAAAAATGGTGCACAATTTTCTAGGACATCCAAGGTCACTGGATTAAATCATATGGTATTTGAATTTGGGCATTTAAATGCTATAAAATATTTTAAATTCTCAAATAATCATAAACTATAATGTTTCCTACTGTTCATATTATATACAGTAGGTATGACAAGTGTTATGAATTATAAAATGCTCTGGCATTTTATTTAATTAAACAAAGTTGCAAAACAAATGAAACAGAAAAGAAATAGAAAAAAGGGAGAGAGTAAGTTTACCTGGTGCCCCACCCGGCACACCTGCCGGCCCAGCCCAGCTGCCGCTCCAGCGAGCTGCTTGGCTCGGCCAGGCAGGCAGGCAGGTGCTCGACGGCGACCGCACCGCGCACCACGCAGCTGCCCGCCGCCCTGCTTCCTCCCCTCGCCGCCCTGGAAGCCTGGATCGGTCGTACACGTCGTCCCCGACCTCGCAGACACCTCCCCCTCTCCCCAGCTCCTCTCCCTCGCTCTCCCCGCGCCATGGCCGACGCCGTCGTGCTCGCACCGTCGTAGAAGCCGCGCCCACCGTCGTCCCTGAGCCCCGCCTTGGTGTCCGTCGTCTCCGCCGTCCTCGACTACTTCGAACAGGCCGAGCCCCGAGCGCTCGCCCGCCCTAGAGACGCCCCCGACCTCTTCTTCCCCAACTCCGGCCGCGGAGATCCCCCTCGCCGTCCCGCTCAGCTCCGACCACCCCCGAGCTCACTCCGGCGCCTGCTGCAACCCCTGTGAGCCCAGCTTCGTCCCCCCCTCTCCGTTGGCTCTCTTCTGCCCTGGAACGCACCGCACGAAGCTCACCTGGACGCACCGCCGCGGAGCTCGTCGCCGACGAGGCTCCGGCCATCCATTGGTCCGGCCACCGTGCCTATCAGTTTCACCATCACACGTAGATGCTGTAGGACTACTTCACGCTCCTCAACGAGCACCGCACCGTCGTTTTCGACTTCGCCGAACTCCGGCCGCCGCTGGACTCGTCTCCGGTGTCATCTCCGGCGACCCCGAGGCCAGCCACCACCTCCACTCGATGCGGTTTGCTTCCAGCTAACCGTAGGTGTGCTCCGCCGTCGATTTGGCAGCCGGCGCACGAAACCCGCACCCCACCGCCGTGTTTGGCCTCGCCGGCGGCTAAACGCCGACGAGATGGACCTGTTTGACCACGGGTTTGACCCCCCTGGGTCACTGACATGTGGGCCCTGCCCGCAAGTCAAACCTAGTTTAGGTGTTAAGTTAATTCTAATTAGTTAATTAGTTAACTGTGACACTGACCAGTGGGTCCCACTGGTCAGGTTTGACTTGGACTGGCCCTGTTGACTGCCTGACGTCAGCATGATGTCATGCTGACGCAGTAAAGGATTTTCTGGGATTTTTAGATTTAAAAATAATTCAGGAAATTCCGGAAAATACCCAAAACTTCTAAAAATCATATAAAATCAACCATAGCTCAGATGGAAAAGATTTATATATGAAAAATGATCAGAAAAATCCAATCTTTCCAATGGCACAGGTTTCATGCATGTTTGAGCAAGTTAACGTTGCTGTATACTTTAAAACATGATAATGCACTTATTTAAATAATAGTTAAAATGCCAATTTGAATCTTTGATTCAAATAGGCCCAAACCCTTCTGGTTTTAGTTGCATCAGCAAACACACATGCATCTTGCCATGTCATGAGCATGCATCATATTGTTGCATTTGTTTGTTAATGATTGTATCGCCGGTATTCTCTGTGTTAGGTTCTGCTCCCGAGGATACCGCTGCGTATCCAGTTGAAGAGCAGTACCCGACAACCACTTTGTCAGGCAAGCAATCATTGATCATTCCGATACAAACCCAATCTTCTCGCTCCTGCTCTCTTTTACTGCATTAAGGCAACAGCGTGTGAACTGCTACTTGGTGCGGTAGTTGAACCCTATCCCTTGCATGACCTGTCATTGCCACAGTAAATAGTTGAAACCCACTAGCATGTCTAGGAGTTGATTGAGCCATGTGATGTGTGATCCACCATGCTATTTGTTTATGTTGCCTGCTATGCTTAGAGTTGTGTCTGGTCTGGTTCATCTGGGTGATGGATCAGAGTAAGGTATCGATGAAAGGCCATGTAGGAGTACATGGTGGGTTGTTTCATTGGAATCGTCCATAGGACCTGAGATATGTGTGTGTGATTCAAGTTACAGTTACTACCACACATTGGGCCCTGAAATATGACCCCGCTCGACTTATTGACTGCCCTTGTACTCTGTCCAGGAGTTGCAACTAGTTTCTGGTGTTTATAGCTTACTGGAGGTCGTGCACAGCGCTGACCCTCGGGGTGGGCTGTGATGCGACAGGTACGTGGCACGGTGTACCGGTTGCCCGTTTGGTGACTCGAGAACCCTGTACACATCGTTTGGGGCCGTGAGCGACACCCCGGCCGGATCTCCCCACGGATGGTACCCAAATAGGCGATAAACCTGGACGAGAGACTTGAGTGGTTGGTTAGGTCGTGGTCTACACCCACGTCGGCTTTCGCTTGAAGTCTGCCGAGCACATGTCGTGTGCAGACGCTAAGTGGTGAAAACATGTGCGAAGAAGTACACCCCTGCAGGGTTATCAAACTATTCGAATAGCCGTTGTTCGCGGTACGGACTACTTGGTTACTCTTACAATTCATAGACAAGTTGATGGATACTACTAAAAGCCTCAAGATAAGCGTGAGTGCCGCGGATGGCCCTTCCGTAGGATGACGGAAGAGGATCCTCGGTAGTGTATTGATGTGGTGAGTAGAGGACTCGTGTTCGTAATAACATCTTACAATCTGTTGAGAGTTGTAGTATAGGTTAGCCAAGAGTCAAAGCTGGCTTTCTGCAATGAACTCCACTACCCCCTTTGATAATGTTGCATGTATGATAGGTTCTGTGGTAAGACTTGTTGAGTACCTTTGTACTCATGTTTGCTTAATAATTGTTGCAGAGGAGAACCCTGCCCCTGCTGATGGGTTCTACATAGACGTTGACGTCGACGAGTAGCTTGACACCCAGACGGAGATCTGGAGCTTGTGAAGGGCCTTGTAGATAGTCAGGCTACACCAAGCCTGTTTTATTTTCTAAGTTGTCTGTACTCAGACATGTAGCTTCCGCTTGTGCTTGTATGACTGTATGACTTGAGTGTTGGGTCATGTGACCCCTACCTGTATGGATATGTTATGTATGGCTCTTGGAGCCTTTTAAATAAAGTACTTTGAGTCATAGAGTTCTGTTGTGATGCAATGTTGTATTTGCACATATTGAGCATATTGCGTGTATGTTTGAATTGCTTGGTATGTGTGGGATCCGACACCTAGTTGTTTTCCTTTGGTAGCCTACCTTACAGGGAAATGCCTCCTAGTGATTCCAATGAGCCTTGGTAGCTTGCTACTGCTCGGAACACGTAGGCTGGCCGGCATGTGTCCTTCTTCGTTCCTGTGTCTGTCCCTTAGGGGAAATGTCACGCGTTGTTCCTTTAAGTCCATGTAGCTTGCTACGACTTGGGTTCATACGTTGATGACCGACACGTTCGTTGCTGGGTCATGGATGCCTGTCTCTGTAATCTAGTGCCACTTTTGGTTTATAACTAGCCATGTCGGCCCGGGTTCTCTGTCATATGGATGCTAGCGACACTGTCATATACATGTGCCAAAATGCGCAAACGGTCCCGGGCCAGGTAAGGTGGCACCCGTGGGGTTACCGTGCATGAGGCCGCAAAGTGATATGACGTGTTACAGCTAGATCGGTGTGACTTAGGATCGGGGTCCTGACAGCGTTGCGTTGGCATCAAAGCTGGACTGCCTGTAGGTTTCTCAAGCCAAACTGGTCGATGTTGAGTCTAGAAAAATTCTTAGTTATATGTAGGGGAATTGATTGTGGGAGGGAACGTAAGGCTCTTTTTACTCCTTTACCTTATGCCTTCTGATCTGAGTCAGTCTATTCTTTCTACGGGGATTTAGGACTAGGCCTCTTATCCTTATTAGGTTCACGTGTTACTAATCCGTAGACTCTTAGGATTGTTGGTTTCAAGCCTCAGTTCAGTTTATATCCTTTTAGTATGATGATTGTTGGACCGGAACCTTGATATGGATTGTTGAGTGGCTATGCAGTTTGAGCATTTACAGTTGTTATGCTGCTCGATTTCTTCCAGAAACACTAATGCCTTTGCATTATTCCATGTTTCAGATGTCTGGTCGCATCCCTCACCAAGTGGTTCGTTTGACTCGGTGCATTAATGTGCCCGGTCACACGGCCATGCTAGTCCGTGTGCTGACCGATACCGGTTATCGCTGGTATCCTGAGTACACCGTGGAGGAACAGTACCGGGATTTTAATCAGAGTCAGTATTTCTGCACAGTCCGGATATACCCCTCATATCCTGGAGCTAACGACCCCATCCATTGGTCTTATGGACTCGGGGTTACCATCGAGATGGCAGTGCAGGATGCCGCTTATTCGATGATGACCATTCTACGTGCTAGGCATGCCTTGTTGCTGAACACTGAGTTCTGTTACATGCCAGCCTCACTTCCCAGAGAGGAAGGCTACTACACTGGTCTGTATACTGATGCTGCTCATGAGGAGCCACTGCTTCAGACCACTATTCAGATGCTGGAGGATTGGGACCGTGAGGTCCGTGCCCTTCGAATGGAGCTGTATAACATTCGAGCCGCTCATTGGACTACTTTGACACGGCTTGCACTTGCTGTGCACGCCGGATATCTGGACATGCGGGATTTGTACCCCGTGCGGACTCGTCTGCCTGATCGCATGGATTGGCGTGACGTTGGGGGTATCACACCTCCACGTGGGCGTCGGTTACCACCGGCATCGGGACCGAGGCCACATCCATGTCCCTATGGTCCACAGCTTTCGAGTGCTCGCGAGTTTCAAGATCCATCTGTTCCACTTCCAGGCTACGGTGGTAATCTTTATGAGGATTACTACGCGAATGTCTGAGCTAGACCGTGGTAGTAGTAGTATTGTAGTAGTTGTATTTCCACAGTCCTGCGCGTCTTGTGGAATATGACTTAGTGTGTACTGAGTTCCGGAGGTGTAGTTAAATAATGTATAGGAGCTTGGAATGCCTCTGATGGGATGTATCGTCTTTCACCGCAGTTGTACTTTAGCCTTGGCTTGTACTAAACTTTGTATGGTGTGTATGACCACTGTTGTATATATAGCAGTTTCTATATTACCATGTCGTACGGATGAACATCCTTGAATTCCGGGTCATCCATTACATTCTGCACTTCTATGTCAAATTTTTGCCATCCTTGTCTAAACCGTTGTTTTGTTTTCCTAGGATGGTCAACACTCGCAACACTCCTGCTGCTCAGGAGCAGGGTGAGGCTAGTGGGGCTAGAGATGGGAATCTGCCCCAGCCACCCTCCTTGGCGGAAGTTATGCTTGAAGCAGAACGGAACAAGAGAGAGACCAACCGTCTGCTGGAACGCATAGAGCAGAACACTGGGTTCCGTCAGAGGAATGACGTGGTGTCAATCCACGATTTTATCAAGATGTGTCCACCGAAGTTCCATCACTCCACTGAACCTCTGGATGCTGATGACTGGCTACGTAGTATCACCCACAAGCTACACTCTGCCCATGTGGCCGAAGCTGACAAGGTTATCTATGCCGCCTACCATCTTGAGGGCCCTGCCAGTCTTTGGTGGGAAAACTTTGAAGCTATGCGTCCTGCTGGCCAAGTCACTACCTGGGTTGAGTTCAGTGAGGCATTCCGTGAACATCACATTCCGGAAGGTCTCATGGATCGCAAGCGGGAGGAATTCTGCAATTTCACCCAGGGCCGGTTAACTGTGGATGGCTATAGCCGCGAGTTTGGCAACTTGGCACGCTATGCACCTGAGGAAGTATCCACCGATGCCAAGAAGCAGGCGAGGTTCCGCAAGGGACTCAGCCCTGAACTCCGCCGAGATCTACGTCTGCACGAGTGCACTTCCTTTCAGAAGTTGGTAAACAAGGATATCAGTGCTGAAACAGGCCAGACCGACTTCGAGGCCACCCGCAAGCATACTCGAGACTTTGGTTCCTCATCCGGCTCTGGCTCTCACAAGCGCCGTGTGTGGGTTCCTAACACTACTCTGCCACCCAAGTACACACCGAGGCCATCCTATGAGGCGCCTCGCCCAACTCAACAGTTTGCACCTGCTAAGACCTATGGAGGACCACCTTCCAACTTTGCTCCACGCACTACCACTGTGACATGTTTCAAGTGTGGAGAATCGGGGCACTACATGCGTGAGTGTCCTCAGAACCAACCAGGAAAACCCGTTGGCCGTGGTAAACCAACCGGCAAGGTGAATTATGTCAAGCCAATCCCCACTACACGTGGTCATGTCAACTATGTCTCTGCCGAGGAAGCTTATGAGGATCCTAACGTCGTCCTTGGTACGCTTCTCGTAAACTGCCATCCGGCATCTGTTCTTTTCGATACTGGAGCATCCCATTCGTTCATATCTGAGAGCTATGCTCGATTGCACAACATGACTTTTTGTGACATGCCTACTTCCATGGTTATTCAAACTCCTGGTTCAAAGTGGCAAACTTCTAGGGTAAGCCATGGAAATGAAATCCTTGTCGATAGACTTGTTTTCCTAGCATCTTTAATCGCCCTCAAGTCCTCGGACATAAACATCATTTTGGGTATGGATTGGATGACAACTCATTACGCCAAAATTGATTGCTATACTAGGACCGTTCAACTTACACATCCATCCGGCAAGATAGTCAATGTCTTGACTCGAATGGCTGAGCATCAGCTCTACTCTCTTAATGCCAGCCCTCTACCAGAACTCGAAGATATCCCGGTAGTCTGTGACTTCCCGGATGTTTTTCCAGAAGAACTGCCAGGAATCCCACCTGACAGAGATGTCGAGTTCGTGATAGATCTTATCCCAGGAACTGTCCCAATCTCTAGGAGACCTTATAAGATGGCACCACTAGAATTAGCTGAGCTAAAGAAACAACTCGATGAGTCCTTGCAAAAAGGTTTCATCCGTCCTAGTTCTTCCCCCTGGGCTTGCCCCGTCCTCTTCGTCAAGAATAAGGATGGAGCGGAGCGGATGGTTGTAGATTACCGACCTGTCAATCTGGTCACCATAAAGAATAAGTATCCGCTCCCCAGGATCAACGACCTGTATGATCAGCTCGCTGGATCCTCAGTCTTCTCTAAGATGGATTTGAGGTTGGGCTACCATCAAATCAAAATCAAGAACGGGGACATTCCTAAAACGGCTTTTGTTACTCGTTATGGCCAATATGAGTACACCGTCATGTCCTTCGGATTAACCAATGCCCCAGCTACCTTTTCCCGGTTAATGAATTCTATATTCATGGAGCATTTGGATAAATTCGTCGTGGTATACCTCGATGATATACTCATCTATTCCAAGAACAAGGAAGATCATGCCGAGCATTTAAGGCTGGTATTGATGAAACTTCGAGAGCACCGCCTTTATGCCAAATTCTCTAAATGTGAATTTTGGTTGCCAGAAGTAACCTATCTAGGTCTTGTGATCTCGGGCAAGGGTATTGCTGTCAATCCCGAGCGAGTTCAAGCCGTACTTGATTGGACTCCTCCTGGATCGGTCAAGCAAGTTAGGAGCTTTCTTGGCTTAGCGAGCTATTGCCGACGCTTCGTCGAGAATTTCTCCAAGGTTGCCAAACCTCTAACTGAACTCCTCAAGAAAGATAAAAAGTTTGAGTGGACCCCACAGTGCGAGTCCAGTTTTCAGGAACTGAAAAGACGCCTGACATCTGCACCTGTACTGGTACCACCAGATTTTTCCAAGGATTTTATAATCTATTGCGACGCCTCGCGACAAGGACTAGGTTGCATTCTCATGCAAGATCGTCAAGTGACTACATACGCATCCCGACAGTTGCGTCCACATGAGGATAACTATCCTACTCATGATTTAGAGCTTGCAGCTGTAGTCCATGCACTCAAAACGTGGCGACATTACCTCCTTGGTAATCGCTGTGAAATCTTCACTGGTCATCAAAGTTTGAAGTATATCTTCACCCAACCGGATTTGAATCTCAGGCAAAGACGTTGGGTTGATTTGCTCACCGACTACGACTTAGGAATCACTTATACCCCTGGAAAGGCCAATGTCATGGCTGATGCACTAACTCGTAAGTCATATTGTAACAACTTAATGTTACAACAAGGTCAACCACTTCTCCACGAGGAATTTCGTAAACTTAACCTTCACATTGTTCCTCGAGGATTCCTTTCCACCTTGGTGGCGAAACCTACCCTTATGGATCAAGTTATAGCTGCCCAGAAGCGTGATAAAGGTATAACCCGACTCCAAGAGAACATTGCTAGCGGACTCGCTAAAAGTTTCTCTATGGATGATCGAGGTGTTGTTTTCTTTGAGAACCGTGTAGTGGTTCCCAAGAACCACCATCTACGGCAGTTAATCCTTAAGGAGGCTCATGAATCTCCTCTCATGATTCATCCCGGTAGTACCAAAATGTATCAGGATCTACGCCAGAGATTCTGGTGGACTAGGATGAAGAGAGAAATCGCTCAATTCATTGCTAACTGCGACGTTTGTCGTCGAGTCAAAGCAGAGCATCAACGGCCTGCTGGCACCCTTCAACCTTTAGCTATTCCTGAATGGAAATGGGACAAAGTCGGTATGGACTTCATTACCGGTTTTCCCAGGACCAGGAAAGGGAATAATGCTATCTTCGTCGTTATCGACCGCCTCTCTAAAGTAGCTCATTTCCTGCCTATTCGAGAGAGTATTACCGCTATCCAGCTAGCAGATTTGTATGTCTCTCGGATAGTATCACTTCATGGTGTACCGTTGGAGATTAACTCAGACCGTGGAAGTCTTTTCACCTCACGATTTTGGGAAAGTTTCCAGAATGCTATGGGAACTCATCTCTCCTTCAGTACCGCCTTCCATCCCCAGTCAAGTGGTCAAGTGGAACGAGTCAATCAAATTCTGGAAGACATGCTTCGAGCCTCTATCATTTCTTTCGGTATGGAGTGGGAAAAATGTCTTCCATTTGCCGAATTCGCTTATAACAATAGTTATCAAGCCAGCTTGGGCAAAGCTCCCTTCGAAGTTCTATATGGACGAAGGTGTCGAACACCTCTTAACTGGTAAGAGAGGGAAAGACAATTCTTTGGCCCGGATATGATTCAGGAAGCAGAAGAACAAGTTCGCATCGTTCGTGAGAGATTGAAAACAGCCCAGTCTCGCCAGAAGAGTCAATATGATAGTCATCATAAGGCTGTGACTTTTGAAGTCAGCGATAAAGCTTACCTTCGGGTTACTCCTCTTAAGGGAACCCATCGCTTCGGTATCAAAGGCCAATTGGCCCCTCGTTATATCGGTCCTTTTCGCATTCTTGCCAAACGAGGAGAAGTTGCCTACCAACTGGAACTACCTCCGCACCTATCCAAAGTTCATGACGTGTTCCACGTTTCTCAACTCAGGCGTTGCTTCTCGGATCCTATCAGCGGAGTGGACCCCGAAACGCTTGATCTCCAGGACAATCTCACATATCGAGAATACCCCGTTCGTATTCTTGATCAAACCGAGCGCACCACTCGACGCCACAATATCAAATTTGTCAAGGTTCAATGGTCACATCATTCCGAGAGTGAAGCTACTTGGGAAAGGGAGGATCGTCTTCGACATGAGTACCCCACCCTCTTTCCGGAGGAACCCGAATCTCGGGACGCGATTCTTTTAAGTGGGGGTGAGTTGTCACATCCCTGGTTAGCACTTGCATTAGGGTTCGTTGGTGTGTGCATCATGTTTAATTTTCAAAGAAATTTGAAATGGGAATGACAGAAACCCCAGCACCCCTCCTCTAACAACTAGGGTTTGATAAAATATTTTCCAATGTACCCAAAATGCCCTTCAAAAATGGTCATCATTTCTACCTTGGTCTCAAACCTTTGCTAAAAATGGTGCACAATTTTCTAGGACATCCAAGGTCACTGGATTAAATCATATGGTATTTGAATTTGGGCATTTAAATGCTATAAAATATTTTAAATGCTCAAATAATCATAAACTATAATGTTTCCTAATGTTCATATTATATACAGTAGGTATGACAAGTGTTATGAATTATAAAATGCTCTGGCATTTTATTTAATTAAACAAAGTTGCAAAACAATTGAAACAGAAAAGAAATAGAAAAAAAGGGAGAGAGAAAGTTTACCTGGCGCCCCACCCGGCCAACCTGCCGGCCCAGCCCAGCTGCCGCTCCAGCGAGCTGCTTGGCTCGGCCAGGCAGGCATGCAGGTGCTCGACGGCGACCGCACCGCGCGCCACGCAGCTGCCCGCCGCCCTGCTTCCTCCCCTCGCCGCCCTGGAAGCCTGGATCGGTCGTACACGTCGTCCCCGACCTCGCAGACACCTCCCCCTCTCCCCAGCTCCTCTCCCTCGCTCTCCCCGCGCCATGGCCGACGCCGTCGTGCTCGCACCGTCGTAGAAGCCGCGCCCACCGTCGTCCCTGAGCCCCGCCTTGGTGTCCGTCGTCTCCGCCGTCCTCGACTACTTCGAACAGGCCGAGCCCCGAGCGCTCGCCCGCCCTGGAGACGTCCCCGACCTCTTCTTCCCCAACTCCGGCCGCGGAGATCCCCCTCGCCGTCCCGCTCAGCTCCGACCACCCCCGAGCTCGCTCCGGCGCCTGCTGCAACCCCTGTGAGCCCAGCTTCGTCCTCCCCCTCTCCGTTGGCTCTCTTCTGCCCTGGAACGCACCGCACGAAGCTCACCTGCACGCACCGCCGCGGAGCTCGTCGCCGACGAAGCTCCGTCCATCCATTGGTCCGGCCACTGTGCCTATCAGTTTCACCATCACACGTAGATGCTGTAGGACTACTTCACGCTCCTCAACGAGCACCGCACCGTCGTTTTCGACTTCGCCGAACTCCGGCCGCCGCTGGACTCGTCGCCGGCGTCATCTCCGGCGACCCCGAGGCCAGCCACCACCTCCACTCGATGAGGTTTGCTTCCAGCTAACCGTAGGTGTGCTCCGCCGTTGATTTGGCAGCCGGAGCACGAAACCCGCACCCCACCGCCGTGTTTGGCCTCGCCGGCGGCTAAACGCCGGCGAGATGGACCTGTTTGACCACGGGTTTGACCCCCCTGGGTCACTGACATGTGGGCCCTGCCCGCAAGTCAAACCTAGTTTAGGTGTTAAGTTAATTCTAATTAGTTAATTAGTTAACTGTGACACTGACCAGTGGGTCCCACTGGTCAGGTTTGACTTGGACTGGCCCTGTTGACTGCCTGACGTCAGCATGATGTCATGCTGACGCAGTAAAGGATTTTCTGGGATTTTTAGATTTAAAAATAATTCAGGAAATTCCGGAAAATACCCAAAACTTCTAAAAATCATATAAAATCAACCATAGCTCAGATGGAAAAGATTTAAATATGAAAAATGATCAGAAAAATCCAATCTTTCCAATGGCACTGGTTTCATGCATGTTTGAGCAAGTTAACGTTGCTGTATACTTTAAAACATGATAATGTACTTATTTAAATAATAGTTAAAATGCCAATTTGAATCTTTGATTCTAATAGGCCCAAACCCTTCTGGTTTTAGTTGCATCAGCAAACACACATGCATCTTGCCATGTCATGAGCATGCATCATATTGTTGCATTTGTTTGTTAATGATTGTATCACCGGTATTCTCTGTGTTAGGTTCTGCTCCCGAGGATACCGCTGCGTATCCAGTTGAAGAGCAGTACCCGACAACCACTTTGTCAGGCAAGCAATCATTGATCATTCCGATACAAACCCAATCTTCTCGCTCCTGCTCTCTTTTACTGCATTAAGGCAACAACGTGTGAACTGCTACTTGCTGCGGTAGTTGAACCCTATCCCTTGCATGACCTGTCATTGCCACAGTAAATAGTTGAAACCCACTAGCATGTGTAGGAGTTGATTGAGCCATGTGATGTGTGATCCACCATGCTATTTGTTTATGTTGCCTGCTATGCTTACAGTTGTGTCTGGTCTGGTTCATCTGGGTGATGGATCAGAGTGAAATGATCATACCGATAAAGAGAGGGAAGTGTGGAACACGCTTGGTAAAGGTATCGATGAAAGGCCATGTAGGAGTACATGGTGGGTTGTTTCATTGGAATCGTCCATAGGACCCGAGATCTGTGTGTGTGATTCAAGTTACAGTTACTACCACACATTGGGCCCTGAAATATGACCCCGCTCGACTTATTGACTGCCCTTGTACTCTGTCCAGGAGTTGCAACTAGTTTCTGGTGTTTATAGCTTACTGGAGGTCGTGCACAGCGCTGACCCTCGGGGTGGGCTGTGATGCGACAGGTACGTGGCACGGTGTACCGGTTGCCCGTTTGGTGACTCGGGAACCCTGTACACATTGTTTGGGGCCGTGAGCGACACCCCGGCCGGATCTCCCCACGGATGGAACCCAAATAAGCGATAAACCTGAACGAGAGACTTGAGTGGTTGGTTAGGTCGTGGTCTACACCCACGTCGGCTTTCGCTTGAAGTCTGCCGAGCACATGTCGTGTGCAGACGCTAAGTGGTGAAAACATGTGTGAAGAAGTACACCCCTGCAGGGTTATCAAACTATTCGAATAGCCGTTGTTCACGGTACAGACTACTTGGTTACTCTTACAGTTCATAGACAAGTTGATGGATACTACTAAAAGCCTCAAGATAAGCGTGAGTGCCGCGGATGGCCCTTCCGTAGGATGACGGAAGAGGATCCTTGGTAGTGTATTGATCTGGTGAGTAGAGGACTCGTGTTCGTAATAACATCTTACAATCTGTTGAGAGTTGTAGTATAGGTTAGCCAAGAGTCAAAGCTGGCTTTTTGCAATGAACTCCACTACCCCCTTTGATAATGTTGCATGTATGATAGGTTCTGTGGTAAGACTTGTGAGTACCTTTGTACTCATGTTTGCTTAATAACTGTTGCAGAGGAGAACCCTGCCCCTGCTGATGGGTTCTACATAGACGTTGACGTCGACGAGTAGCTTGACACCCAGACGGAGATCTGGAGCTTGTGAAGGGCCTTGTAGATAGTCAGGCTACACCAAGCCTGTTTTATTTTCTAAGTTGTCTGTACTCAGACATGTAGCTTCCGCTTGTGCTTGTATGACTCTATGACTTGAGTGTTGGGTCATGTGACCCCTACCTGTATGGATATGTTATGTATGGCTCTTGGAGCCTTTTAAATAAAGTACTTTGAGTCATAGAGTTCTGTTGTGATGCAATGTTGTATTTGCACATATTGAGCATATTGCGTGTATGTTTGAAATGCTTGGTATGTGTGGGATCCGACACCTAGTTGTTTTCCTTTGGTAGCCTACCTTACAGGGAAATGCCTCCTAGTGATTCCAATGAGCCTTGGTAGCTTGCTACTGCTCGGAACACGTAGGCTGGCCGGCATGTGTCCTTCTTCGTTCCTGTGTCTGTCCCTTAGGGGAAATGTCACGCGTTGTTCCTTTAAGTCCATGTAGCTTGCTACGACTTGGGTTCATACGTTGATGACCGACACGTTCGTTGCTGGGTCATGGATGCCTGTCTCTGTAATCTAGTGCCACTTTTGGTTTATAACTAGCCATGTCGGCCCGGGTTCTCTATCATATGGATGCTAGCGACACTGTCATATACGTGTGCCAAAATGCGCAAACGGTCCCGGGCCAGGTAAGGTGGCACCCGTGGGGTTACCGTGCATGAGGCCGCAAAGTGATATGACGTGTTATAGCTAGATCGGTGTGACTTAGGATCGGGGTCCTGACAAATGGCTCGACCGCATCGCCGAGCTCGTCAGCGCACTGGGGGCTCTCCAGCGCCATCCCTCTCCCTACCTCATCCGCCTCCCCATGCGGACGACGTGGCCCATGAAGCTCCTCTGCTACCTCCGCGTCAAGGCGATGTCCAAGACCCAAGGCACGTGGCCCCACGGCGTGACCACCCACGTGCGGAGCCTGTGCACGAAGAAGAAGGCTGCCAAGAGATCGAGCGGCCCCGCGGGGGAGCGTCAGCTCTCCCTCCACCATCGCGTCGAGACCGCGCGCCCCCCGCCGCAGCGGCACGCGAGGACCAAGATCAAGCTCCACCTCTCCAACAAGCTCCCGTGTCGATAGCAGGCTGCAAGGCCCTCGCGCCGAGCTGCGCAACGTCAACTGGCCTGGGAAGTTCAAGCCCGACCTGCCTCCACGCTATGACGGCACCCCCAACCCGGCGGAGTTCCTGCAGTTCTACGAGCTGAGCATCGAAGCGTCCGGCGGCAACAAGAAGATCATGGCGAACTGGTTCCCCATGACCCGCAAAGATGGCACGCGCTCGTGGCTCCTGATCCTGCCCGCGGGATCGATCTCCACCTGGAGCGAGATGCGTGAGCAGTTCATCGCCAACTCCCAGGGCACTCGAAACCGCCCCCCGACCGCGGGTGACCTGCGGCGTATCAAGCAACAACCAGGAGAAACCATACAAAAGTTCATCCAATACTTCAACAGTGTCCGCGTCAAAATCCCCAAGGTCACGGACGAGGCCATCATTTCGGCGTTCTCAGATGGTGTCCGCGACGTCAAGATGAAGGAGGAACTTGCCATCCACGAAGATCTGTGCACGTCCCTGGAGCTGTTCAACCTTGCGACCAAGTGCGCCAGAGCTGAGGAGGGGCGCCTCTCCCTCGTCGAGCTCCCCGTTGCTGAACCCGAAGACAAAAATGCCAAGAGCAAGGATGGAAAGCGCAAGGGAGCGGCAGTGCTCGTGGCTGAACCGGAGATGAAGCGCGACCCTGACTACCCAGAATCATCCAAGAATGGTCGGGCGTTTTGCGCCTTCCACAACCTACACAGCCACAACACCGACGACAGTCAAGAGCTCAGGGCTCTCCACGAAGGACGTGTCATCCAATGCCCCGAATGCAGCAACCGTGGCTACGGCCGTGGGGGAAGCCGGACCGAGGGACGCTGGGACGACCACGGCCCCCGCCAGGTGTGGTGTGATCAACCTCGGGAGAACCATTAGCGCGGTCAGCCCCATGAGGATGCCTGGAGGGAACAGCCTCGGGAGGACCGTCCTCAGGGCAAGGCCGGCCTTCCACCTCTGCCACTGTCGAGGAGAAACGACGACCAGAACAAGGGGGCTGGGGGCTTCTAGGATCCACGTGCCATCGCCTGCATCTTGGGCGGAGCACAGGCCCCAGCTTCTCAGCGCCTCTTCAAGCAGTTCGCTCGGGAAGTAAACGAAGCTCTTCCCAAGCTCGAGGCTACTCGCCCACTCAGGTGGTCCAGGTGCCCCATCACCTTCAGTTCAACAGACCATCTCAGGTGCGAGGCTACGGCCGGCGCCCTCCCGATGCTTTGTTCGCCCGTTATCAACAACGTCCAAGTTACCAAGACCCTCATCGATGGTGGCGCAGGGCTCAATGTCCTGTCCATCGGGACATTCGACAGCCTCCAAGTACCCTACGATTAGTTGTTGCCTACCAAGCCCTTCTCCAGAGTGACTGACGGCTCCACCACCCCCGTAGGACAGGTCCGCATGCCTGTCACCTTTGGCAAGCGCGCCAACTACCACACTGAGCTCATCGACTTCGATGTCGCCCACATCCATGTCACTTACAACGCCATCCTCGGGTACCCAGCCATGGCCAAGTTCATGGCAGTGACTCACCACGGCTACAACGTCCTCAAGATGCCAGGGAGCGGTGGCGTCATCACCATCGCCTGTGAGGAGAAGGATGCAGTGTGCTCACTCGAGCGCGCCTACCAGGCGGCAGCAGTCAAGGATCCAGGCAATGACTGCATCATCTACCCGCTTGAGGTCGTCCCCAAGAAGAAGAAGCAGTTGCTCGCCCTGGAGCCTCATGGGGATGCAGCACCTCGCGTCAGCCCCTCGGGACCTACACCTAGGGAGGGGCCGCCTCCCTCCCTCGCATAGGAAAGCGCGCTTGGCGCCCCCTCAAGCTGGGCTCAAGGGCTCTCCTCTGGTGGGCCTCTGACTTAGCCAATGTCACGAGGGAGGCGCTCGGGAACCATGTGGAGGAGTGCTTCGCTGCACACTTCCTTCCGGAGGCCTCAGGGCGTGAGGCACCAGGCGCTCAGGAGTTCATCAGCCAGACCATCGAAGACCTACAGGTGCCAAGGGCAATGCGGGGCGAGCGCTGCCCGGCACCTCTGAGTGCAGTTCTCGGCCCAGGCTCAGGCGACGGGCTGCACGTCTATGTCAACGTCCCCGCACTCAACAGGATCGCTTCTCAGGAGCTCTACTGGCCTTCCCAGGTGGGTCGGTTGCAAGGGTCCCCCTCACAGCTATGTTCGCATGCCCTTCGGCCTGCCGAACCAAGCGACCCTGCACCAGCGCCATGTGCGAGAAGTCCTGGCGACTCGCGAGGCCGGGCATAAGGAGATCCAGGCGAAGTTGGACTCGGCCCTCCACGAGATCTGGGAACCCCATGGCCTCACAAGGGGCCAGAGCCAGACGGCACATGAGGAGCAGCACCTGCGTCGAGCATCTTCACCTACACCAACACTACTTCACCAACTATGCCAGGTGATATTTTCCGGTTTTTGTTCAACTGGGAGCGCCTCTCGGGCTGCATCATTCCCAGGTCGCATGGGCCTGTCCCTGCGACGTGTATCCTTTCGCATCTTAGCTCACCTTGTTGGGGGCGCCCCTCGGGCTGCATCATCCCCAGGCCGCACAGGTCTGTCCTCGTGGCATGTATCTCCCTTGCATCTCACTTGAGCTAGCATTACCATTTCTGTCAGCTGCATTAGCATCACTCATCTGTCTGACCATCACTCCGATGCCATGGACATCGTGTGCCCTCACAAACTTGCTTGCATCCGTCTTATGATCGAGGGCGGGAACGGCGTCTGTGCTCGGGTCCGTCCCTGCAGCGTCGCCAAATCCAAGCGGCCGAGCTCTGGCTCGTGGGCTAGCCTGATGAGGACACGACTACCTTGGATACGACCAAAAATATTGCATACATGTATATTTGTGAGGTGATTTATAATGCAAACTATGCAACAATTTATTTATGTCATCCAGGACAAAAATACTTCACAGACTTTTGTGCCATGTCTAATTCCGGGTGTATGGGACATTTGTACAATCCACATATGAAGATAAGGGAAAAAGAGAAGTTTAGGTGCTGTTCAAAAAGTTCTCTCACGTCACTTTTGGGCCAAGAGAAGATAGAGTCCAAGTCTCTCACGTTCTGCATCCAGATTCGGACTGCACAGACATACCTGACTCAAGACGGCAAGAACTCCTTCATACGGACTCCGAATTGGGTGATTCTTTTTTTGTTGGAAACTAGATTTCGTACACTTTCCAACCCAATTGGATTCACCTTCAAATTCGTCCGGAGCGTTGAGATACCGACGAAACAATTTGACGCTGCAGCAGAATCCGAGTCAAACTACAAGTCCAAAGGTGTTACATCACCTCCACTTTGGCCCATGAGCCTTGTACGACCTAGGGTTAGTTTTAGGCTGCCTTGGGACGTCCTTCCACCTCCTTGGCCGCCACCCCTTGCTCCTATATAAGTAGATCCATCTAGTAACTTTTTCTTTGGGATTTGTTTAGTCAAAAGTTAGCCATTGCAACTTCGTGTACTTCGTTTGTGTCCAACGACCAGACCAAGACCGCTTACGGATCCCCACCTTTATGAATACATCATTTATATTTGCAATAATCAGATTCCTTTATCATATTCTTGCTTGTTCTTCGATTGCATGCAGGAATAGACCTTCATGGTCAGGTTGATCGTGCTCCGGCGTGGTCAATAACCTCTCAGAGTTGGTTTAGCGATTGCTAAGGCGCGACGTCCATGCACGTTCGTAGTCGGATCGTCCAAGTCGACTTCCTCCAAAACGGTAGCCACCATCTCATCGAAAGACGGGACGCCCTTGCCTCTATCATGTGGTATCAGTTTTCAGGTTGCTCGGTGAGAATTTCCTGTTATTCCTAGATTAGATTTATTTTCTTACCTATTGTCCAAGAAAAAGTCCAAAAAAGGTTAGATCTATTCATCCTTTGTCCAAGCCAGTCTGAGCCTTTGCAATTTTCTTTTCATTGTTTGCATTATTGAATTATCGGTTGCATCGTCGTGTCGAGTTGCTGGTCTTAGTGTCTAGTTCGTTAGAGTTTCGAGTTCTGTTCACATTAGTCACATCGCCGCTGCATCGTTATCCCTTCCGCTATCCACCACCTCATCCATCAATTTCCACCTCGTCCTACCCATCGTTCATTGTCATAATCATATTTGAAGCTTGATAGAGACAAAGGCGTCCCGTCTTTCGATGAGATGGTGGCTATCGTTTTAGAGGAAGTCGACTTGGACGATCCGACTACGAACGTGCGTGGACGTCGCGCCTTAGCAATCGCTAAACCAACTCCGAGAGGTTATTGACCACGCCGGAGCACGATCAACCTGACCACGAAGGTCTATTCCTGCATGCAATCAAAGAACAAGCAAGAATATGATAAAGCAATCTGAATATTGCAAATATAAATGATGTATTGATAAAGGTGGGGATCCGTAAGCGGTCTTGGTCTGGTCGTTGGACACAAACGAAGTACACGAAGTTGCAATGGCTAACTTTTGACTAAAAATATCCCAAAGAAAAAGCTACTAGATGGATCTACTTATATAGGAGCAAGGGGTGGCAGCCAAGGAGGTGGAAGGACGTCCCAAGGCAGCCTAAAACTAACCCTAGGTCGTACAAGGCTCATGGGCCCAAGTGGAGGTGATGTAACACCTTTGGACTTGTAGTTTGACTCGGATTCTGCTGCAGTGTCAGATTGTTTTGTCGGTATCTCAACGCTCTGGACGAATTTGAAGGTGAATCCAATTGGGTTGGAAAGTGTACGAAATCTAATTTCCAACAAAGAAAGAATCACCCAATTCGGAGTCTGTATGAAGGAGTTCTTGCCGTTTTGAGTCAGGTATGTCTGTGCAGTCCGAATCTGGATGCAGAACGTGAGAGACTTGGACTATATCTTCTCTTGACCCAAAATTGACGTGAGAGAACTTTTTGAGCAGCACCTAGACTTCTCTTTTTCCCTTATCTTCATATGTGGATTGTACAAATGTTCCATACACCTGGAATTAGACATGGCACAAAAGTCTGTGAAGTATTTTTGTCCTGGATGACATAAATAAATTGTTGCATAGTTTGCATTAGAAATCACCTCACAAATATACATGTATGCAATATTTTTGGTCGTATCCAAGGTAGTCATGTCCTCATCATAGCCCCATGTACGTCACCTCCCGTGGCCCTTGGTGCCTCGCCCACGCCCGAGCCGAATGCTAGCAGGTGAGTTGGGGCGCACAATACTATGCCCCGCCACTGCGGGAGCCGCGCGCCGATTGTCTTTTCTTAGGGCATCCATATGAGAAGATTAGGCACGGCGTCTGTGCTCGGGTCCATCCCTGCAGTGTTGATAAATCCAACGGCTGAGCTCTGTCTAGCAGGCCGGCCCCGTCCACGTCACCTCCTGGGGTCGTTGGTGCCCGACCTTCTCATATGGCGGCCTCGAGGAATTCACCCGGTGCAGGCTGCCTAACCATCTTGCAGGATCACCTCAAGCGCTCTCACACAAGACCAGGCGCAATCCGCCTTGAGGTAGGGCCTCGTGAGTCCCGCGCTGGCTCACGAATGCCCAGATACACCTCGTCTAGCCCCACTGTGCCAGCCACGCGTCCGGGCGGGGTTGTATACGCCCGGGTGCTCTCCGCAGTCGGGAGTCCCCTCCCACGTTCTAGTGGAAGCACCATGCTGCGTGCTGGCAGTCGACGCGGTCGAGGAGCAGCTAGAGGAGCGGCTATGCCCATGCAAGAACGGTAGCTCCATGCTCCGCGCTGGTGATAAACAACTGGGGGTGGCCTCGCGGCCACATTAACCTCAGGGAGCCCCTCGGCTCAATGACCAGTTGTAACACCCCAGACACACCCGCTGGTGGCCGTTACACCTGGCAGGATCTAGATTGGCCCCACATATCAATACTATTCTTTTCTGCGCACTTTGTCCTCACTCGTGCGCACCTGGGAGCAACTTCTCGGACGGTCACCCATCCTGAAACTACTCCAAGCTAAGCACGCTTAACTTTGGAGTTCTTTCGGAATGGTCTCCAGGAAAAGAAGGAATTCCTTATTGATATGAGTAGTCTATCATCCCTAATAAGCCAGGCTATCACATACACCCCCACTCAGAGGAACCGACGTCCTCGTCGGGCCACAGGAACGTTCCCTCTTGGCACAAACGTCTGTGCATCCAGTCCGATACATGTGCCATGCCGTGTGCCACGACGGATCACAAACATCATGAACACCATGACCGAGCACCTGTCCGCAAACATCCATGTAACCGCGAGGGTCGGCTCTGATACCAACTTGTAACACCTTGGACACACCCGTCGGTGGCCGTTACTCCTGGCAGGATCTAGACTGGCCCCACATATCAATACTAGTCTTTTCTGCGCACTTTGTCCTCACTCGTGCGCACCCGACAGCAACTTTCCGGACGGTCACCCATCCTGAAACTACTCCAAGCTGAGCACACTTAACTTTGGAGTTCTTTCCGAATGGGCTCCCGGAATAGAAGGAATTCCTTATTGATATGAGTAGTCTATCATCCCTAATAAGCCAGGCTATCACACCAGCCCCATCGCGCTGTGCTCCCCTTGGGAGGGTAGCGCGAGCGGGCTGGGCACGGGGGCTGCGCTCAGGTCACGCCTGGCGTACGCCCCACCAGGACCCCCGGGCCTGGTTGACACGCAACCCTCCCGAGCGCAAGCCCAACGAGGACATGTATGAGGTATGTTCGTACGTCAAGGGGGACCCTTGGGCATCGCGACCCAAGGGCCTAACTGGTCCCGTAGACCCTCACTCCCTGGTCTTGTCCTGGTGTTCGGTCAAGCCAGCGGCGGCTGAGGTACGCGTGGGCCCGGGCCCTGCCAAAGCAGAACGCTAAGGCCGGCTCATGTACCACTTCTCTCAGTGTTGTTCGTACCTCAAGGGGACCCTTGGGCATCGTGACCCAAGGGCCTAACTGGTCCCATAGCCCCTCACTCCCTGGTCTTGTCCTGGTTTCCGGTCAAGTGAGCGGCGGCTGAGGTACGTGCGTGGCCGGGCCCTGCCGATGCAGAACACCAAAGCCCCGCCTAGTGCTTCATACCTAGGGACCGTTTGCACGTCAAGGGGGACTGGTGAGCATCATGACTCAGGAGCCTAACTGGCCACGTAGCCCCTCACTCCCTGGTGTTGTCCCAGTGATCCGGACAAGCCAGCGGCAGCTGAGGTATGCGCGGGGTCGGGCTCTGCCGACGTAGAACGACAAATAGGAAGGGAACCGCGAATACTTAGCAATTATTACAAGCCAAATTGTCCTTCAAGCATCAAAGAGAAGTTTTAACGCCTCCACGAGGCCCGTGCATGTCACGGGGAAACGAAGATAGGGAGAAGCACCATCACTCACCAGCAGGCCCTTCCTTCAGCCTTGGGCGCCACCGCGAGGAAGCACTCCCTCGCCAACAGCATCGCCACGCCTCGACGAGTCGGTCTTGGCCGCAGGATTGGTGGCGCCGTCGGCTGGGGGAGGAGGGTTAATGATGAGGAAATTCTTCAGCAAGGCCTCCACATGGTCCTTCACGGCTTCAGCGGCGGCCTCGCAGCGCTCCGCCTCCACGGGCTCGAGCAGTACCCCAAGATCAGCGTTGGGATCGCGAAGGTGCATGAGGCTAAGGACGCGCGTCAAGGCGGAAGAAGAAAGCACGCGAGCTTCCTCCTCCGCCAGGCGACCGATCTCACAGACGACATCCTCGAGCGCCAAGACAAGTTAAGGGAGCAGTTGGGGAGGACCTTCATCACCCGTCGCCAGCGGCTTCTCCAAGCCCTTCTCATAGAGTGCCATCATCGCCTGGCGGGACCTCTCCTCGAGGGACTTGAAGGCCGCGCGGTCCTCGGCCAGAACCTTCGCCTTGGTTTCCAGCTGGGCCTCCTGTACTTCCGTCACCTACTTCAGCTCCTCCAGGCGACTGCGGTCCGCAGACAGCTCCTTCGCCAACTGCTCCAACTCAGCGTCACAACTGGCTACGGCATCTTGTCGGACCTTCATCCTCTCCTCATCCGCCTTTCACTTGCTACGCAAGTCCCATAGCTCGGTCTCCACCGACTGGCAGTGCTCCTGGACGGTCCGCGCATCCTTCAGCGCTGCCTCGCGAACGGCTGCGGCCTGGTCGGCGGCCCGCTTGTCCTCTTCGGAGGCCTCCACGACTCGGCTCAGCGCCTCCCGGACAGACATGTTGGAACTCAGCCAGCCGGAAACCAGCTCCAGACGCCCAGCCACCAGACGACGATCGGCGCCTCAAAGGTCGTCTTGGAGCTATGTCAGTGCAGAAAAGTCCTCCTTCAGGGCGCCGGGAGAGGCCGGAGGGCCGCGAGCTGGCGGCATGATCGCAGTAGGGGACAGTGGCGTAGCCAAGACTTCCTGAGCCCTGACAACGCCAGCAGAGGAGTCGAAGGTAGGAGCGCCCGAAGCCTGCTTGACCAAGGACGTGACCCCTACCTGAGGTTGGTCCACTGGGCCTTGCGGTGGCGACCTTGCAACAGAAGTAGGAGCTCCTCCACCACCCGTCTGCGTCAGGGGGGACGAGGCAGAGCCATGCCTCTGGACCTCTGATGTAGCTGCCTCCCCCTTCTTCTTCTTCGTCGACGGTGCTGGCCTAGCAATGTAGGGCAAGATGTTGTGAATCAACAACGGAATCAAGAACGAAGACAAAACCAGGCCAAGGTACTCACTGGTCCACTATGACGAAACCCCGAGGCCTCTTCAGAACCATGGAGCCCAAGGGCCCCGCAGCTTGCACCGCGGGAACGTGAGCCCCCAAGACAGACAAGGCCGTATCAGCCGGCACAGCAACAACGTCTGGCGGTGCCGAGGCTGAGGTGCCACCTTGGGAGATTAGTGCCGACCTGCTCTTCGTCGGGACCCCAGCTGGCGGCTTCTTCGAGGGGGTGAGCTTGGACCTCGTGACAACCCTGGATGGGGGTGCCACTGTCAGGACCCCGATCCTAAGTCACACAGGTCTAGACTGTAACACATCATATCACTTTGCGGCCTCACGCACGGTATCCCCACGGGTGCCACCTTACCTGGCCCGGGACCGTTTGCGCATTTTGGCACACGTATATGATAGTGTCGCTAGCATCCATATGACAGAGAACCCGGGCCGACATGACTAGTTATAAACCAAAAGTGGCACTAAATTACAGAGACAGGCATACATGACCCAGCAACGAACGTGTCGGTCATCAACGTATGAACCCAAGTCGTAGCAAGCTACAAGGACTTAAAGGAACAACGCGTGACATTTCCCCTAAGGGACAGACACAGGAACGAAGAAGGACACATGCCGGCCAGCCTAAGTGTTCCAGAGAAGTAGCAAGCTACCAAGGCTCGATGGAAGCACTAGGAGACATTTCCCTGTAAGGTAGGCTACCAAAGGTAAACAACTAGGTGTCGGATCCCACACATAGCAATACACATTACACGTACGCATAACATGCAATTATGTGTTGTACAACAAGGCATCACAACACAACTCAACAACTCATATGGATAAAGGCCCAGAAGAGCCATCATAGCATTTATTACAAACAGAGGTCACATGACCCAACATACAGAGCATACAGGCAACGGAAGCATAACATGTCTGAGTACAGACAACTACAAATGAAAAAGGCTGAAAAGCCTGACTATCTACAAGACCCTCCCAAGGGTACAAGATCATAGCTGAGGTAACAAGCTAAACGTCGAAGTCCACGCGGAACCACTAGCGAGAGTGAAGTCTCTCTGCATAAACATAAATTAAGCAAACGTGAGTACAAAGGTACTCAGCAAGACTTACATCAGAACTAACTACATATGCATCGGTATCAACAAAGGGGTGGTGGAGTTTGACTACAGCAAGCCAGCTTTGACTCGGTGGCTATCCTAAACTACGACTACAAGTAACTCTTTTAAGGTGGCGCACACGAGTCCCCATATTCACCAATCAATACACCACTATGGATCCGCTCCCGTCTCCCTACGAGAAGGCCATCCATAGCACTCACGCTTATCTTGCGCGTTTTAGAGTATCCACTTTCACTTGTCTATGAACTGTAATAGGCAACCCAGAAGTCCATTTCCGCGGACACGGCTATTCGAATAGATTATATTTAACCATGGAGGGGTGTACTTCTTCACACATGTTTCCACCACTTAGCGTCTGCACACGACATGTGCTCGGCAGACTTCAAGCGAAAGCCGACGTGGGTGTAGACCACGACCTAACCAACCACTCAAGTATCTCGTCCAGGTTTATCGCCTATTTGGGTTCCATCCGTGGGGAGATCCGGCCGGGGTGTCGCTCACGGCCCCAAACGATGTGTACAGGGTTCTCGCGTCACCAAACGGGCGACCGGTACACCGTGCCACGTACCTGCCGTGTCACAGCCCACCCCGAGGGTCAGCACTGCGCACGACCTCCAGTAAACTACAAACACCAGAAACTAGTTGCAACTCCTGGACAGAGAACAAGGGCTGTCAATAAGTCGAGCGGGGTCATATTTCAGAGCCCAATGTGTGGTAGTAGCTGTTTCATGGATCAACCAACACAGAACTCAGTTCCTGAGGACGGCTGCAATGAGACAACCCACCATGTACTCCTACATGGCCTCTCATCGCTACCTTTACCAAATCGTGTTCACACACTTAGCTCACACACATTAGGACATGTTCATCACCATTCCAATTCTTTCCCGATGAATCAGACCTGACACAACTCTAAGCAATAGCAGGCATAACCAAAAAGGCATGAATGAGTAGGCACAACATAGCTCAAACAACTCCTACTCATACTAGTGGGTTTCAACTATTTACTGTGGCAATGACGGGTCATGCAGTGGAAAGGGGGTTCAACTACCGCAGCAGGTAACAGTTGAAGCGTTGTTGTCCTAATGCAGTAAAAGAAAGCAAGAGCGAGAGAGTGGGATTGTATCGGAATGCTCAATGGGGTTTTGCTTGCCTGGCACTTCTGAAGATAACATTGGGTCTTCATCGGTGTCATCGATCACATCGTCGGAACCACGTCTACTGAGAGGGGACAAACACCGGCAACAGAGAAGAAACACAATCAATGCAATGCGATAATATGATGCATGATCATGACATGGCAATATGATGTTGATTGAGCTAATGCAACTAGCAACACAATTAAATGAAGTTGGTTTGAACCCAAGATTCAAATTCAAACTCCATATGTGATTATTGAAATGCCATTTAATTGATTTGACCTGATCAGCAGGTTTAACTTGTTCAAACATGCATGAAAGTGCCATAAACAGATTCCTTGAATTTTTCTGATCATTTTTCATATATAAATTATTTTCATCTGAGCTACGGTTGATTTTATATGATTTTTAGAAGTTTTGGCTATTTTCTGAAATAAATAAATCATTTAGATTTATATAAATTCCAGAAACACTTTACTGCGTCAGCATGACCACATGCTGACGTCAGCAGGTCAACAGGGGTTGTTCGGGTCAAACCTGACCAGTGGGTCCCACTGGTCAGTCTCTCAGGGCTAACTAAGCATTTTTAAAACTAAACTAAAGGTTAACAGAGTCTGGGCCCCACGTGTCAGTGACACATCTAACTAACAGGGTTAGTTAGCCTTAAGTTAATACTAACTAAACTGTCAGTGGGCCCAGGGCCCACATGTCAGTGTCCAATCTAACTAACAGAGGTAAATAACACTAAACTAAATCTAACCTTAATTAGTTAGGGGCCTGGGTCCACCTGTCATTGACCCAGGGGGGGTCATTAGTGCTAACTAAGTGAGCCACGTCGGTGGCTTAGCGCCGGCGACCAAAGAACACAGCGGTGGCTCGCCGGAGTTGGTCGGGGCGGCGCTGCAGGCCGCGGTTGGGCACGCTGAGGGCACCAGGAGGGAGCCCGTGCTCTCCCGCATCCATCCCCGCAAGTGGGAGTAGCTGGGGTGGCCGGAGCTCGTCGGAAACGAGCTCGCGGCGGCGTCGGAGTTCGGGCTCCATCGAGTTAGGCGCTGCGGGGCACGAGGAGGTGAGCTGGTGGGTGCGGCGTGCTCCTGGGGGTGCGTTGAGTGTGCTTATGGGCTCGGACGAGAGCGGCAGCAGCTGTGGCCGCGGTTGCGCCATGGCCGGCGGGTGGAAGCTCACGGCTCCGGTAGTTGGCACGGTAGAGGAAGAAATCGGCGGCGGGGCTAGGGGAGAAATAACCAGGGGCTCACCGCGGTGTCGTAGGGGTGCTCTGCGGCTCGGGGGAGGCATTGAAGAAGGCGGGCAATCGCCGGCGATCTTGGGCGGCCGAGGTTGAAGACAATGCCCAAGAAGACGAAGCGGGGCTCCCCGAGGCGCGTGACTCGGTGTAGCGGTCGTGGTCATAGCGGCGGTGCCTCTGGACATGTCAACGAGGCGAAGAAGTGGCAGTGGCTGCGGCAAAAACGAACGACGGCGACGGCAGCGCTCTCGGTGAGCTCGGGGAAGGGGCTAGGGGACGAGGGAGAGAGCAGAGGGTGAGGGAGAAGGGACCAGGGGGCTCTGGGTGTCTCCAGGTGCGGGTAGGCTCGAACGGGAGGCCGCCAGCACGAAGCAGGAGGTGGAAACCTCGGCGCGTGCGCGGGCGACACAGCGTTGTCCTCCTGGCAAGGAGGAAGACAACAGGGAGGCGGCGGCGGTGGGCTGGGCCGCTGATGACCCTCAACCGTAAGGGATCTGTTGCATCGTTTTCGATAAGTAAGAGTGTCGAACCCAACGAGGAGCAAAAGGTATTGATAAGCGATTCTGAGCAAGAAATTACTGCAAGCACTGAAAGATAACTTTTAGGGGTTTTCTCGATATAAGCAAAAGGAATGTAAAGGCAAGTAATGTAAAAGGTACTGAGAGTAACAAGTGGCCCAATCCTTTCTTAGCAAAGGAGAGGCCTAGCAACTGAACTTATAAAGACTAAAGCGTTCTTGAGGACACACGGGAGAGGTAGTCATGTGCTTTCGCCATATTCCGTATCGATACTATGTTATGTGTTGATAAGTGTTGAGTGGGTGGATCTATGCTAGTGCACTCTCTAGACTAAGATGAATGCACTCTTATGATTAAACACCTTGCAAGCATCCGCAAATACAAGATAGAATTTAAGGCAAAAGCCTAACCATAGCAATACGATCGAGGATCCATTATTCCCTTATGCAAAAGCGTGCGAACTGGGGTTCAGGTTTCTGTCACTCCAGCAACCCACCATAAGCATTCTTTATACACAATGTATTCCCCTAGGTCCTTAATAAGGCGAAGTGTTGGGTGTTCGACTCACGCAACACCACTAGTAGAATGACAACGCAACTTAAGTACCAAACAACACATATTACTTCAACAGCATATGACTACTAACAACAAGACTTCCCCCATGTCCTCAAGAACTAAGGTAACTACTCACAAGACATAAAAGAGATCATGATCAGTGGGGATAAATATGTGATAAACAATCTGGACATAATAATATTTCTCCAACAAAACTCAATAGCATTCACCACAAAGTAGCAATCAACACCAATGGAGTAGAGAGGATAGGTAGTACGAGTTACAACACGAGTTGCGATGGTAAGATGAGATTTGGATGAAGATGGAGATGGTGCTGGTGTTGGGGATGATGTTGATGATGATCTCGATGATGCCCGTGACGATGGTGATGACGATGGCGACGATCTCCCCTTCCGGGAGGTGATCTCCCCGGCGGAATCTGCCCACCGGAGATGCCCTTTTCTTCTCTGTAGGTTTCCACCTCGAAGCGGCGGCGGAACTCCGTAAAAAGTCCCGTGTCTAGGGTTTTCGGGGGACGGAGAACATATATGCAAAAGGGGGCGACCAGAGGTGGGCCAGGGGCTCCAGGCGCCCCCCGGCGCGGCAGGGGGGTGCCCCCAGGCCGCCTGGGCACCCTGCGGCCCCCCTCTGACTCCCCTTTTGCGTGTCTTCGTTATTCGTCTGAAAAATAACTCCCGTCAATTTTCAGGTAATTTGGAGGTGTTCTTCTTCAGCAACTCAGTATCCACTTTTTCCTGCTGAATCCTGCGTCTGCTGTTCCGGCACCGGAAAGTTGCAAACTGTGTAAAATAGACCAAAACAACATAAGAACATCATCATAACGTGAAATATATCAATGAATAAAGATGAATTATGATAAAAAATAGTGATGCATTTTGGACGTATCAACACCCCCAAGCTTAGACCTCGCTTGTCCCCAAGCGAATATGAACTCGGTAAACCTGTCCACAAGTTTAGAGAGTGAAGTGTCGATAAATAGAATACGGACAAGAAGCATCATAGTCTCTTCACCAACTCAAATATCCTCGGCAGCAATCTTCAACTCATAAGGCTCTTATGAAAGAGTGTTAACACTTATATTCGAAAGTAGGACCAATGGAAACTCATTATATCATGGCAAACATGTCCTTTGGTCAAAGAACAACAAATAATTTTAACTTCTTCTCTTTATATTTTGATGGAATTAATTGAAGCTTTTTGGAATAACATGTTTATAAGCAAGAAGTGGAAGTGTTAACACAAAGGAAGATATTTGCCTTAGCTGGGCATGACAAACAACTTACTTATCAAATGATAATGTCAACAAGGATATGATATGACAGATCTTAATGCAACCTTATATGAATGAATCCTTATCAACATCAAACGTCTGCTCTCTTTGGGAAATAGAGGGTAGGAATAACTGACTCATCTTAAAAATAAAAGATAGGCCCTGCTCTAGGGTAGTAGGGAAAACTCATGTGCTATCCTCAAATCAAACAGAATGAAAACAAATTTTTGAGAGGTGCATGATTCGTCAACGAATGCTAATAGATAACTCAATTACTTCTTGAACTGGACAAGTTTCGAGGAACGGCTCCCGTATGAGGACGATAACATCCTCTTATTCTCCTTTGTTTATCACTGCCAAAGTTTTCTGATTTCTCATGAACAAAGCGTGAAGGAGGGTTTGTTTGTTATATTATTTTTAAGCCGGGCGCACTCAATGCCAGTTCCTTTTCGTATTATGGGTTTGCACATTATACATGCAATCCCGGGGTGAAGCTTGTCCAGCTCAAAAAGGTCATGAATTAGCTACTACTTCCTCATGAGCTAAAGCAGAGGAACAAAATAAAAGATTTTGAACATTTAAGGATAACACATAAATTATATACTTTAGGAGGTGGTAGTGGAGTACCACGAGTAGGTAGGTATGGTGGACTCATATGGAAGGTATTGGCTTAAGGGTATGGATGCACAAGCAGAATTCCGCTTAGTACAGAGTTAGGCTAGCAAAGGTTTTGAGAGAGCAGACAATTGATGATGACTAAGATGCAAAGCAATATAAAGCATGAACATTGAAATAAGCATAACACATCAAGTTGTCTTCCTTGTCAACATAACACCTCAAGCATAATAACATAAAGGTTTTGGCTATGTTGATACTTTAAGAAAATCATGCTTGTTGTTATGACCAAAGCTATGTTTGCCAAGATTAAATAAAGTTTCATAGCCATACCTGACATAAGGTCAATACTCCCCATAAGAATCATCATATAAGGTCGATTGCTTGAAGAGAATACCGTGTGCAGCAAAAAGGAACCGATAAACTTCTCATTAATATTCCATCATAGACGACTCCACACTCACGGATACAATTCTTCACCAAAGGGCGATAGACCTTAATGCACACACCTATCTCATATAATAACATCCCTAGACATGATACGACTCTACTTGACTTCTAAAAGACAAAAGGTAAAAGATAAAGATACCGGGCACTCCCCCAAGCTTGGAACAAGCCAAGGGAATGCCATTACCACGGAGATTTCACTCATCATCCTTGTTGGCGTTGATCAAGTAGTTCTTGGCGAAACTCTTCCATGGAAGGGGTTCTCCAGTCTCGTATGAGAAGCTCGTCTCCTGGATCCTGCATTCAGCACCCAAACCCATGCGTAGAAACCTTAGTTCATACTCACAGTTCTGGTTATGTAGATCATTAATTTGCCCTTGTAGCTCTATAATTCTGTCTTCAGATGCGGCGATTCTTTCCCACATCTCCTTCATCTCCTTCAGAAAGTAGCTCTTCAGCTCGTTGGTGATGTCAAAGTTAGCTTCAACACCACGCTTGATCATCTTCTTGTACTCGAAGACTTCCTGCTCCACTTCTTCCAGCCTGGCCTGGACGCTCCCCTCCTTGATAGGTCCCTTCAGATCTTCTTGATGAAGGACGCCTTCCTTCATCTGAACAACCTGAGGGTGCTTCTTCACCTCGGCGAGGTAAGGGTTGATGACGTTGACGACGAACGTGTCCTTGGGGGAACTTGGAGAAGCCATGGCACCTAAATTTAGCTGAAAGATTTCCTGGCAGAAACAGATCGAAGAGAAAACACACGAAATCGCAAGATACGTTGCCGGAACAACCCGGTCAAATATATAGGAAATATTTATGCATAGAAAGGAAGGTAACGGAGCAAAGCAGGGTCGGAGACGGGCTCCAGGGTGTCCAGGCGGCCTACCGGCGCGGCCCAGGGGGGCGCGCCAGGGGGGCGCCTGGACTCCCTGGTGGTCGTCTCCGGCTCCACTTCGACTCAGAATTTTACTAATTTTACAAAAACTCGTAATCCGGAACTTTTATAATGTTTTGCGGTGTTTTCTTACCGTACTACATACCTTTTCTTTATTCTGCTTCTGCTGGCGTCTGAAACAGGGCTGCAACATGTTCTTCGTGGGTTGTTGTGTATATTGTATTTACATCAACATCGACAGGGTCTCCTGCTATGTAATGTTTAAGTCTTTGCCCATTCACAACTTGAGGTTTGGTGCCTTCAAAATTATTAATCTTAATTGCACCAGACCGATAAACTTCTTCAATATGAAATGGTCCTTCCCACCTGGAAAGTAGTTTACCTGGAGAAAACCTGAAACGGGATCTAAACAACAAAACTTTATCACCAACATTAAATTCACGTTTCAGAATCTTCCTATCATGCCACCTTTTTACCTTTTCCTTGAACATTTTAGCGCTCTCGTAAGCTTCACTTCTCCATTCATCTAGAGAAGTCAAGTTCATGAGACGCTTCTCACCAGCTAGTTTTGGATCAGCGTTAAGCTCTCTAACAGCCCATAAAGCTTTGTGCTCTAGCTCTAATGGCAAATGGCAAGCCTTGCCATACACCATCTTATAGGGGGACATGCCCATGGGGTTTTTGTAAGCAGTTCTATATGCCCACAAAGCATCTCCCAATTTATTTGACCAATCCTTCCTATTTCTGTTTACTGTTTTCTGCAAGATCAACTTAATCTCTCTATTGGTGAGCTCAACCTCCCCACTAGTTTGAGGATGATATGGTGAAGCAATTCTATGATTAACATCGTATTTAGCCAAAGCTTTTCTAAAAGCTCCGTGCGTGAAGTGTGATCCTCCATCGGTCATGAGATACCTTGGTACACCAAACCTAGGAAAAATTACATCTTTAAGCATTTTCAAAGATGTTTTGTGATCAGCACTTTCAGTGGGGATTGCTTCAACCCACTTGGTCACATAATCTACAGCTACTAAAATGTGAGTGTACTTGTGCAAAGAAGGAAAAGGACCCATAAAATCAAAACCCCAACAATCGAAAGGTTCAATCACTAGTGAGTAATTCATAGGCATCTCATTCCTTCTACTAATGTTACCAACTCTCTGACATTTATCACAAGCTAAAACATAATTTCTAGCATCTTTAAAGAGAGTAGGCCAATAAAAACCTGATTGAAGAACCTTATGTGCAGTCCTCTCACCGGCATGATATCCTCCATAGGGACTATCATGACACCGTCGGAGAATGTCCTTCTGCTCATGTTCCGGAATGCATCTTCTCACGATCCCGTCGGGACCTTCTTTGAAAAGATGTGGGTCATCCCAAAAGTAGTGCCTTAAATCATGAAAGAACTTCTTCCTCTGCTGAAATGTTAGACCTGGAGGCAAATACTTCGCAACAATAAAATTAGCATAATCTGCATACCAAGGATCGGAAAGAGGTTGTACTTTTACAACGGCAAGTTGCTCGTCTGGAAAACTATCGTTAACTGGGATGGGGTCATGCGGTATATCTTCCATTCTTGAAAGATTGTCCGCTACCGGATTGTCTTCCCCCTTCCTATCAACAATCTGCAAATCAAATTCTTGGAGAAGGAGTACCCATCTGATAAGCCTTGGCTTGGCATCCTTCTTTGTCATAAGATATTTAATGGCAGCATGATCAGTATGAATAATAACTTTGGAATCAACAATATACTGCCTAAACTTATCACAAGCAAAAACTACAGCTAAGAATTCCTTCTCAGTAGTAGCATAATTTCTTTGAGCACTATCAAGGGTTTTACTAGCATAATGTATAACATTCAATTTCTTATCAACTCTTTGTCCTAAAACAGCTCCAACAGCAAAATCACTTGCATCACACATAATTTCAAAAGGTAAATTCCAGTCAGGTGGTTGTACTATAGGAGCAGTTATTAAAACTTTCTTAAGGGTTTCAAAAGCTTCCTTACAATTTTCATCAAATGCAAAAGGAACATCCTTCTGGAGAAGATTAGTGAGGGGTCTCGAGGTTTTAGAAAATTCTTTAATAAATCTTCTATAAAAACCTGCATGACCGAGAAAACTGTGAATACCTTTGATGTCCCTTGGATAGGGCATCCTCTCAATAGCTTCGATCTTGGCTTTGTCCACTTCAATTCCCCTTTCGGAAATCTTGTGACCAAGAACAATTCCTTCATTAACCATAAAGTGGCACTTCTCCCAGTTGAGTACCAAATTTGTCTCCTCGCATCTCTGCAAAACTTTATTAAGGTTGTGAAGACAATGGTCAAATGAAGTTCCATCGACGGAGAAATCGTCCATGAAGACTACCATAATATCCCCGCAGAAACCATGAAAGATAGCAGACATACACCTTTGAAAAGTAGCAGGGGCATTACATAAACCAAAAGGCATACGTCTGTAAGCATAAGTACCAAAAGGACAATTAAAAGTGGTCTTCTCTTGATCGACAGTGTTAACATGAATTTGAGAGAAGCCAGAATAACCATCGAGATAACAAAAGTGGGTATTTTTGGATAACCTTTCAAGCATTTGGTCGATGAACGGCAACGGGTAGTGATCCTTCCTGGTTGCCTTGTTCAACTTCCTGTAATCAATACACATTCTATATCCAATAATAATTCTCTGAGGTATTAGTTCATTTTTATCATTAGGAACCACAGTTGTACCTCCTTTCTTAGGAACACAATGTACCGGACTTACCCACTTACTATCAGCTATAGGATAGATAATACCTGCGACTAGAAGCTTGAGAATCTCAGTTCTCACGACATCCATCATCTTCGGGTTCAACCGTCGTTGATGATCAACAACTGGTTTAGCATCAGGCTCAAGGTTGATAGTATGTTGACAGATAGATGGACTAATCCCCTTAAGGTCATCAAGGGTGTAGCCAATTGCGCCTCGGTGTTTACGAAGTACTTCCAATAATCGCTCTTCTTCATATCCTGAAAGGTTAGAATTGATAATAACATGATATACTTTCTTTTCATCTAAATAAGCATACTTGAGCGTATCGGGAAGAGGTTTAAGATCGAACACCGGGTCTTCTTTCGGTTTTGACAAAATTCCCAAAGGTTCAACCGGAAGGTTGTGCTTCAGGATAGCAGGCTGCCTCAAGAATATTTCATCTAGTTCATGTCTTTCCTGCATATGCAAATCATTCCCGTGGTCCTCCATGTATTGCTGCAAAGGATCATCAGGGGGAATAGCAATAGAGGCAATACTTTCAATAATTTTATCATCACTAGGTGAATCAGTACCACGAGGCTGCTTAGAGAACTTAGAAAAATTAAATTCATATGGCTCGCCATCGAATTCAACAGAAACTTTACCTTTCTTGCAATCTATTATAGCTCCACAAGTTCTAAGAAAAGGTCTACCAAAAATGATGGGACAAAAATTGTCCCTGGCTGAACCAAGTACCAGAAAGTCGGTAGGGTATTTTACCTTTCCACATAGGACTTCAACGTCCCTCACAATTCCGATAGGAGAGATAGTTGATCTATTTGCAAGATGAATAGTAACATCAACTTCTTCAAGTTCACAAGGGGAAATCTCACCGATGATTTCTTCATAGAGTGAATAAGGAATAGCACTCGCACTCGATCCCAAATCGCATAGCCCATAATAATTGTGATCTCCTATTTTAACAGATACCACCGGAGTACCTGAAATTGGGCCTTTGTTCTTGGCTGTGACAAGGTTAGTGGAAACAGCACAAAAAGTTATATTGGAATCCAAAACATCATCAGTAGCAAGGTCTTTAATCAATGCAACTTGAGGATCGACCCTGATCTGGTCCTCAGGTTCATCAACTCTTCTCTCACTTTTATTTATTATGCCTGTCACAAGAGAGTGTTCCTTTATCCTTGTGGGAAAAGGAGGCTTTTCATATATGACTGCAGGAAAAATAGGCTCAGCAACATAAATATCAATAGGTGGTTCTTTAAAAGGTGCATGGTGCTGGTCTCTATTCTTTTTAAAAGAATCAACGTGAGAGGCAAAATTCTTACATAAATCAATCACTAGATGGGAATCAAGACCAATCTTAGAGCAAAAAGTATTGAAGTAATCAGTTTCCACATAGCTCTCAATATAATCATGTTCATAATTTATAGCGGGTTCAATACCTTTATCAATTTCCCAATCTTCAGTATTCCTCTGGATTCTTTCAAGGAGATCCCACCTTTCTTCAACACTCTTCTTCTGAAATACCCCACTAGAGGAGGCATCCAGCATCTCCTTATCCTGACGAGAAAGCCTGGCATAAAAATTTGTAAGTATAATTTCCTTGGGGAGCTTATGAATTGGGCATTTGAGCATTAGAGACTTCAATCTCCCCCAAGCTTGAACAATGCTTTCTCCGTCACGAGACCTAAAGTTATAGATATAATTCATGTCTCGATGAATTTCATGAAGAGGATAAAACTTAGTATAAAAGAGAGACATAAGCTCCTGCCAGTCCAGCAAGTGTGAGTTATCGAGAAGCCCATACCAATCTGAAGCTTTATCTATAAGTGATACAACAAACAATTTCCTCATGATAAACTCCCTCGATACACCTGCAAGCTTAAATAATGAACATAGTCGTGACAAATATAGCAAGTGTTCACCGGGATGTCTGTCTCCTGCATAACGATTAGCCAAAACATAATTGATAATGCCAGCTGGTATTTTATAAGGCACAATTTCAGTAGGGGGAGGATCAACCACCACAGGTCTGGGGCGTCTTCCCGCAAGCAACGCTCCAATAATAGGGTTATCCATAAGGACAAAGAGCAGCAATAGCAAAAATAAAAACAGAATTATAAATAGACTTTCTTACCGGTTTCACTTTACCAATAGCGCTACGCTCCCTGGCAACGGCGCCAGAAAACGTTACTTGATGACCCTCAACCGTAAGGGATCTGTTGCAGCGTTTTCGATAAGTAAGAGTGTCGAACCCAACGAGGAGCAGAAGGTATTGATAAGCGATTCTGAGCAAGAAATTACTGCAAGCACTGAAAGATAACTTTTAGGGGTTTTCTCGATATAAGCAACAGGAATGTAAAGGCAAGTAATGTAAAAGGTACTGAGAGTAACAAGTGGCCCAATCCTTTCTTTGCAAAGGAGAGGCCTAGCAACTGAACTTATAAAGACTAAAGTGTTCTTGAGGACACACGGGAGAGGTAGTCATGTGCTTTCGCCATATTCCATATCGATACTATGTTATGTGTTGATAAGTGTTGAGTGGGTGGATCTATGCTAGTGCACTCTCTAGACTAAGATGAATGCACTCTTATGATGAAACACCTTGCAAGCATCTGCAAATACAAGATAGAATTTAAGGCAAAAGCCTAACCATAGCAATACGATCGAGGATCCATTATTCCCTTATGCAAAAGCGTGCGAACTGGGGTTCAGGTTTCTATCACTCCGGCAACCCACCATAAGCATTCTTTATACACAATGTATTCCCCTAGGTCCTTAATAAGGCGAAGTGTTGGGTGTTCGACTCACGCAACACCACTAGTAGAATGACCACGCAACTTAAGTACCAAACAACACATATTACTTCAACAACATATGACTACTAACAAAAAGACTTCCCCCATGTCCTCAAGAACTAAGGTAACTACTCACAAGACATAAAAGAGATCATGATCAGTGGGGATAAATATGTGATAAACAATCTGGACATAATAATATTTCTCCAACAAAACTCAATAGCATTCAACACAAAGTAGCAATCAACACCAATGGAGTAGAGAGGATAGATAGTACGAGTTACAACACGAGTTGCGATGGTAAGATGATATTTGGATGAAGATGGAGATGGTGCTGGTGTTGGGGATGATGTTGATGATGATCTCGATGATGCCCGTGACGATGGTAATGACGATGGCGACGATCTCCCCTTCCGGGAGGTGATCTCCCCGGCGGAATCTGCCCACCGGAGATGCCCTTTTCTTCTCTGTAGGTTTCCGCCACGAAGCGGCGGCGGAACTCCGTAAAAAGTCCCGTGTCTAGGGTTTTCGGGGGACGGAGAACATATATGCAAAAGGGGGCGACCAGAGGTGGGCCAGGGGCTCCAGGCGCCCCCCCGGCGCGGCCAGGGGGCGCGCCCCCAGGCCGCCTGGGCACCCTGTGGCCCCCCTCTGACTCCCTTTTTGCGTGTCTTCGTTATTCGTCTGAAAAATACCTCGCATCAATTTTCAGGTAATTTGGAGGTGTTCTTCTTCAGCAACTTAGTATCCACTTTTTCCTGCTGAATCCTGCGTGTGCTGTTCCAGCACCGGAAAGTTGCAAACTGTGTAAAATAGACCAAAACAACATAAGAACATCATCATAACATGAAATATATCAATGAATAAAGATGAATTATGATACAAAATAGTGATGCATTTTGGACGTATTAGCCGCCAGCTGGGCCGCAGGTAAGGACAGGTAATCCTTCTCCTTTTTCTATTTATGTTTCTGTTTTCTATTATCTATTTCTTTTGTAACTTTGTGGCTTTTCTAAAAATGCTTAGGAACTTTCAAAAATCACCAAACTGCTCATGCCCACTGTTTAGCATATAACCAACATGGAACATTTCAGTTTAGGATTATTTGAGCATTTAAAATAATATATAAAATTTAAATGCCCAAATGCAAGTAAGATATGATTCAATTCAAAATCCAGAATGGTCCTAGAAATATGTGCAACATTTTTGGCAGAGGTTTTTAATCAATCCAAAAATGATGAACTATTCCAAAGGGCATTTTGGGTTCATTGAAAAAGATTTTAAATTTGTCCCTAGTTGAATTCATTGGTGCTAGGGTTTGAACATCCCCATTTCCAGTTTCTGAGGAAATTAAACATGATGCACATGAAGACCAAGCAAGACAGGCAAGGGCTGATCTAGGGCTGTGACAGCCACCTCCTTCACCGGGTGGTCGTCGGCGTCGTCGTCATCAGGCAAGGCACGTAGGAGGTCGGCCTTCCGCGGAGGGGAGAACTCCCCGGTCCCCTCCACGGTCGCCTCCAAGTCATCTTCCCCGCTGGAGTCGCCCGAAGGCACCTCCGCCGGTTCGGCTGCCACTTGAGCTTCAGGGGGCGGCGGAGGCACGAGCCCGCGCCCGTCGAAGGTGGGAATGGAAGCCGCCACCGTCGCCCGTCCTGGCGGTGCTACAAGGGGATATGGGTAGCAGGCAGATATCCGAGGTCGACACAACCAGGAGAAGGTGAGCTTCCCCAAGCTGCTCAATGGACAGGGCGTCACTGTGCAGCCGAAGGTTGTCCGTCTTGTCCCCAAGCATCCACAAGGGGCGCAAGCGAGCCTGAAGTGGAGCCATGCGGCATGTCAAGAATTTCTTGACGATCATGGCCCCCATCAGCTTCGCCGCCTTGGGGTCATCAGGCTTCAGGTCCGCAGTCGATGAGCCACCTATCGCTCGACTCGGGCACCTCCATCGGTAGCACCAGCCAAGGATGGGAGCACTTGGCGTCCATGAGGACCCACTTGTTCCTGAAGTTCTCGACCTTCTTCTCGGCTCTCAAGATTGCATTGGCCCCATTGGCCGCAACAAGGTTGGCGCATACCGAGCACTGGCCCTCCTTGCTCCAGAGGTAGAAGAAGTGGCGAAGCAACGCCACGGAAGGCATCACCCCCACGAATGCCTTGCAGTAGAAGGCGAAGATGGGTAGAAGAAGGACGGAGTTGGGATGAAGATGAAGGGCATGAAGCTTATAGTGGCTAAGGACGGAGAAAAAGAAGTCGGAGAAAGGAGGGACGAGCCCCGCAACAATACTGCTCATAAAGAAGGGATAGAAGGTACTCTTGGAGTCCTCTGGCACGGCGAAGGCGGCTCGGACCGTGGTTTTCCCCTTCTCGTTGGTGTCCTCCGTTGTCATCAGGAGCACGGTGGCATGGTTCGTCTCAGAGACGATGGGCGCCCACAAGGCCGGCTCATACCAGCCGGGCGGAGCAGTGGCCTTCGACTTGCCGGCCGCCATCAGTTGCGAGCTTGAGGGGGAGACAGCGGAGATCTGGGACCTTGCAGAGGAGAGAAACAAGAAAGGGGATCCGGAGTAAGGCAAGGGCTAGCAATGAAGGCACAGCAGCACACACTTGCCTTTTGTCAGTCGTGCGGTTGCCAAGGCGACGTGGGAGCGCGGACTCCCACGTCCAATCAATCGCCACACGTCAGTCAAGGCCGCAGGCTTTTGGGGCCCACGGTGCTCCGTGCTTGACCCTTGGCTTCGCCGCGTAGCCAAGCTCGAGCGCACCTTGGGCCCAGGGGCTACTGTCGGCGTTCCGAGAATGGGGGTACCCAGACTTGCCTGCCAGCGGCCCAAGGCCTGGCTCATCAAGTGGCCTGGTACGGCCCATCATCTTCAGCGACCACTCAAGACCCTTGCGAGGGGCCGTTCCTCGCGAGGCGGATGACGCAAGACATCCACTGGGGCGGCCTCACTAGACCAGCTCCTAAGGATCGGAGATATCAAGGCGAGGGGCACCTCGCGAGGTCCTCGTGGCGTGAGCAGTGATGACCAAGGCTAGGCGGGCGCCAGCGGGCGCAGAGTGCCAGTTTCCCCTTTGGTGCTAAAGAAGCAGGTGCAGACGAAGAGTCCCGAGGCGTCAGGCAAAGGTTACCATATCGGTGCAACGAGACCAAGACCAGCAGGACTGCAGAGCTGAGGTCACCATGGAGCCGACGATGGCGTCACCACCAAAGCCTTTGGCAGGCGAAGACCACCTTTTGTCAGGATAGCTTGTACTGGATGTCCCCCTTCAAACTTGGCCGTTGTGGGATTCCTTCCCGCTCAATATTGGGAAGAGGACCTGGGCCACTATAAATAGGACTAGCCACCACCATTGGGATCATCTCATCTTGAGTTGATAAGATACAGGGCCACACACCACAAGCTCACTCGAGCACAAGAACCACTCTCCTCAGAAGGCAGTTCATCCTTGTACTAGTTCTCCCTCAGCCTACAAGGCAATCCACCACACCACACTGGATTAGGGTATTACACCACAATGGTGGCCCGAACCAGTATAAACCTTGTGTCCCTTGTTCTTCGGATCTGACGAGCTTGGCCTAGGGATCGGCGAGTAGACGAGCTAGGGCAGAAGGAGAAATATTCGCGTGCACCCCAGAGTTCGAACCTCAAGGGTTTTGCCGGAACACAAGATCCAACAGCGTCATCTGAACCTCACAAGGTGAAGACCTGCATAGAGATCTCCGCTCCTCAAGAGCCAGCCTAGTGAGACTGCTCCTTCCAGAGGTCTTGGTGTAATCCGCCTCGCGAGGCTTGACCCCTCGCGAAGGTCTTGAGTGTTGATGCTGAAGATGGGCCGTACCAGGCCGGTGAAGGAGCCACGTCATGGGCCGCGGGCAGGCCAGTCCGGGTACCCTGGTTCCCAAAACGCCGACAGTAGCCCCCGGGTCCAAGGCACGCTCGGACTTGACTTCAAGGCGTAGCCAAATGGCAAGGGCGAAGCGTCGCGGGCCCCAACCACCTGCGGACCTGATTGATGCGTGGCGCCTGACGGGACGTGGGCGTCTCCACTTCCCCACGCTGCCTCGGCAACCGTTCGACTTGACTGGAGCCTACTGCATGCAGAAAAAGATCATCATTACCTGTGATCGTGGAGGCCGGCGGTTTGCCTACATCTTGCTATAAATGAGGGGGTGCTGAGCCCCCTGCTCATATCCATCTTCTTGTTGCTTGCTCATTCTTGCTAAGGTATCCATGGCACCACCGAGGAAGTTCTCCGCCGCAGCAAAGGGGAAGACCCCCAAGGAGGGGTCGGGTGCACCACCACCCAAGAGAGGCCGCAGACGCCCCCGTAAGCACGCCGCGACCCCGGTGGTGACTCCTCGGGGGCGCGGGCGTCCTTTTTCAAGGGCAGACATCGCCTCTGCGAGCCGCGGCGGTGCTTCTTCGTGTGGTGGGGGCCGCCACGGGCGGGGCGGATCTTGCGACGAGGAGAGACACGTCGTGGTCGTTCGGCCTTTGTGACTCCGCTGTCGCTCAGCAGATGTCTTCCCGGAGTTCATCGTGTGGTCGGAGAGGCCCGCTGGCACCTGGCTTCCGCTCCCGCGCTTCTTCGCGAGGGTGCTGCCGTCGGGACTTGACAGCCTCTGGCTGCAAGCCGACGTCTGCTGCAGCAAGGCCTCTTCGGTGGGGGTCGAGGTCACCACCGTGCGCGTGTCCTTGACCCGCGGTTGGCAGACGTTCGCCCGCGCACGAGGCCTGAGCGATAGGTACAGCCTCCACTTCAAGTATGATGGCCTCGCGACCCTCTATGTGAGGGTGTTCAAAGAAGACGGTCGGCGTGCGGGGTGCTACCTGGAGGACGGCAGTGATGACGATGAGCTTGCCCTTGGCGGCGTCCGCGGCTCTTCCTGCAGCGACGGCTCCTCCTCCGGGGAGAGCGCCGATGGTAGTGGCTATGACGAGCCGCCCCGCCGCCAGGCCCGGATCGGAGAAGGCGACGAGGCGCCTTGCCGCCGCACCCTGGTGAAGCGGGAGGGGGCTCAGACTGAGCCCCCATGCTGCTGGAGCCAGGCCTCGGGAGCTATGACATCTACTCGTCCCGTTTTAGCTTTTTCCTGTATTTTCTGAAGAAAAAATGTAGAAGACCCCGCCAGGGTGTGTAATGAACTATGGCGCTCGCGCCAATATGATATGCTTTGTTATTCATATTATGTCATGGTATTTGTGTTGCTACGAAGCGTGGATAAGATATCTTAGCTTGGCATGCTCGTGGTAGATTCCCATGTCGTGAGGGAGCGCCTCCCGGGGGTATTATCCCGAGGCTTCCTTCTTGGCGGCTCCGAAGCCGTTGAGCCTCCGGAGATGTTGTGTAGCTGCAGAGCTAGGGAACCTCATGAGGCGTCTCGTCCCTCCTCGCGCGTAGGTTAGCCGTGGCTGGTGCACTTCATCGTGATACCCGGAGGAACAGACTTAAAGAGAGTGTGCATGCCCATGAGCTTGTTTGAGTGTGTCTCGTGAGGATAAAAGACGTCGAGGCCCTGGGACACCCAAGCTTCGGCGAGGTGTGGTTGTGGGCTAGCCCAAGCGTACACACCTACCTAGCCCTCGCATGTGGGACACGCGAGGAGGAACGACGGGAAACCGCCGCTCTCTCTAGGGCGGGGGTGGAAAAGCGAATAAAAAGGAGGGGGAATTCAAACCTCTGAGAACGAAAAGCACGAAACCTCCAAATTTCATTCCAGGAAAAACAGAAAGAGAGCAAAAGAACAGGCGTGTCAGGAACCTAAAGTAGTCTTCGTCTTCTCAGCAGCATGGAGCTAAGTGCTGCCATTGCGACGTGGGTGGGAGCCCCCATGAGGCCCAAGGGTGGCACTCAGGAGACTCCGGGGCTTGTACAATCCCAAATCATTATTAAGTGAGAGTGTCACGAGCTGAGACCTTCACAGGCATGGGGCATTGCTTTATGGGTAGAACTTTCGGAGGTGCTGGATGTTCCCGGCATTCTGGATGGGATCCCGTCTTGCGTCTCCAGGCGCGCGGCGCCAGGCCTGGAGACACGGGCGATCCTGAACGGGCCCTCCCACATGGGCGGGAGCTGATGTAGCCCTTCCCTTGAGAGCACCAGCCTCAGGACGAGATCGCCCACCTCGAGCATCATGGAGCGGATGTTGTGGCAGTGGTACCGCCGCAGCGCCTGCTGGTACCTTGCTGCTCGGAGCGAGAATTGGAGACGACGCTCCTCCCCCAGCACAAGGTACATCCCCCATGAGGCATCCTGGTGTGCCTCGTCAAACGCCAAGACCCACGCGAAGCGATGCCTGACCTCGTCAGGGAGAACCGCTTCAGCTCCCTAGACGAGGAAGAATGGAGTCTCGCCCATCGGCTTGGTTGCGGTGGTGCGGATGGACCACAGCACGGACTGGAGCTCGTCAAGCTAGCCCCTGCCACAAGCCTCGAGCTTCTTCTTGAAGGTCCTTTCCTTGCGGCCTCTCAGCACCTCTGCGTTGGCTCGCTCGGCCTGGCCATTGCTCCGTGGGCGTGCTACCGAAGCGTAGCATATCCGCGTTCCAAGGTTAGCACAATATGTTTTGAAGAGATTGCTGGTGAACTGCGAGCCGTTGTCGGTGATGATGCGATTCGGAACCCCGAAACGGCTCACGAGGCCCTTGATGAACTTGACTGTCGAGCCGGTCGGGATGGTGGGGACGGCCTCTACCTCCGCCCACTTAGTGAATTTGTCGATGGAGACGTAGAGGTAGCGGTAGCCCCCAAGCGCTCGAGGGAACAGGCCAGGGATGTCCAGCCCCCAGTCCGCAAAGGGCCAGGATAGCGGGATGGTGTGGAGGCCCTATGTGGGCTGGTGGATCTGCTTTGCATGGAATTGACAGGCTTCATAGGACCTTACCAGTTCAATGGCGTCGTTGAGTATTGTGGGCTAGTAGAATCTGTTGCGGAATGCTTTGCCCACGAGGGTGCATGAGGAGGAGTGATACCCTCAGTCCCCGCCATGTATGTCGGCCAACAGCTCGCACCCCTGCTCCTTGGAGATGCATCGCAGAGAGACATCGTTTGGCCTTCTTCGGTAGAGCTCACCATCCTGAATGCAGTACACGGTGGCCTGTCGGACCACACGCTCTGCGTCTTCTTCTTTCTCCGGCAGGGTTCCTTGGAGCAGGTACACCTTGAACTCCTTAGTCCAGCACCCCTCCTGAGGTTCCAGTGCGAGGAGTAGGCGGGCCCCTGAGGTCGGGCCGCAAGCCGAGGCACCTGAGGTGGGTGCTGGGCGAAGCTCCTCCTGAGGCGACGCTGGCCTGACAGTCTCCTGAGGCGACGCCGGCCTGACAGTGGGAGGGGCTGTCGATGGCCAGACAAGCCGTTCTTCAAAGATGCAAGGTTCTTGAGGCAAGTGCCGAGACGCCATCTTGGCGATATCATCCGCCTCCTTGTTCGTTCCACGCGGTACGTACTGTTATTCCAAGCCCAAGAATTGTTTCCCGATTTTACGTACCTCCTCGAGGTATGCCTCCATGTGCTCGTCCTTTGGTGTGTACGCCTTGTTGGAGAAGTTGACGAGGAGTTGGGAGTCGCCCTCGATGGTAAGGCGCCTCAGCTCCAGCACCATGGTGGCCCTGAGGCCAGCAATCAGGCCCTCGTACTCTGCAATGTTGCTGGAGACCTTTTCACCATTCCGGAAGCATAGTTGCACGATGTAGTAGAGCTTGTCCTTGGTTGGCGAAATGAGCACTGCTCTAGCCCCCGCACCATGACGCACGAAGGCACCATCGAAGTACATGACCCAGCCATCCAGTGCTTCATCTCCAGGGGTGAGAGGGCGATCCTCGCCCACTTCTTGGTCGGGAGTTTCAGTCCATTATGCCTTGAAATCAGCGAGGGGCGCTCCCTTGATGATCCGGGTCATGCTGAACTCCAACTCGAATGCTTGTAGCTCAATGTTCCATTCGGCGACTCTTCCCACTGCATTAGGGGTAAGCTGAGATGACCTTGATTGGTTGACCTTGGAAGTAGTGGCACAGCTTCCGAGAACCAACGAGGAGCACTAGCATGAGCTTCTGCGGCATGGGTTAGCATGCTCGTGCGTCACGTAGCACTGTGCTGACGAAGTACACTGGGTGCTCGATGAGGGCGGAGGCGCTGACGGAGTCCTGTAGTTCCTGAGGCAGAGGGTCCTCAGGATCCTTGTCGTCCACCAAGGCGGACGAGGCCTCAAGAGCACCGCCCTCGGGAGTTTTGTTGTCTTGAAGGTCGGCCAGGGCCCCGGGAGCGCCATTGATTGGTGAAGGGCTGTGGCCTCAGGGGCACCGCCCTGAACTCGCAGTGCCCTGGCCGGGCGCGAGGTGCTTCTGAAAGTGCAACTATCCCTGGATGGTTTTGGTAATTCCTAACCATATATAGCTCATTGAACTAATGCTCCTTCAAGATGATCATTTCAAAAAGTTCAATGATTGGCATGGCATGGACTAGGAATGTGGACCCCTCAAAATGCTAAGGACACATATTGGCTCAAGCTCAAGACTCTACATTTTCATTTTAGTGATCCAAGATCACATTAAGTCCATAGGAAAAGCCAATACTATTAAAAGGGGATGAGGTGTTGCTTAATAGATTGCTTGCTCAAAATGCTTAGTGATATGCTCTAAAAGCCCTCAACCACTTTCTCATATCCCCTTATGTCCCAAACCAAAATTCAAACTCGGCCCCACCAATTTGATCTATCCGGCACCATCGAGTTCATTTGATATAGCCATAGCCAGAAACCCTAATCAGTTCGATCACACCGATAGGGATCTCGGTCTCACCGAGATGGGATTGCAAACTGTCTATTTCCCTTCATAACGTTTCGGTTTAACCGAAGTGAGCGATCAGTCTCACCGAGTTCACAATGCAAACTCTCTATTTCCTTTTCGTGATGTTTCAGTCTCACCGAAATGAGCGAATCGGTCCCACCGAGTTTGCCTGACCAACTCTCTGTTTGCCTATTACAGAAATCGGTCTCACCGAGTTGATGTAATCGGTCTCACCGAGATTATGTTATGCCCTAACCCTAATGAAATCGGTCCCACAGAGTTGATCATGTCGGTCCCACCGAAAAGCCTAACGTTCACATTTTGAACTAAATCGGTCCGACCGAGTTTCATGATTCGGTCCCAACGAGTTTGGTAAATTGTGTATAACGGCTAGATTTTGTGTGGAGGCTATATATACCCCTCCACCCACTCTTCATTCGTGGGGAGAGCCATCAGAATGTGCCTACACTTCCATTATTCATTTTCTGAGAGAGAACCACCTACCCATGTGTTGAGACCAAGATTTTCCAATCCTACCATATGAATCTTGATCTCTAGCCTTCCCCAAATTGCTTTCCACTCAAATCCTCTTTCCACCATATCCAAATCTGTGAGAGAGAGTTGAGTCTTGGGGAGACTATCATTTGAAGCACAAGAGCAAGGAGTTCAGCATCAACACACTATCTATTACCTTTTGGAGAGTGGTGTCTCCTAGATTGGTTAGGTGTCACTTGGGAGCATCCGACAAGATTGTGGAGTTGAACCAAGGAGTTTGTAAGGGCAAGGAGATCGCCTACTTCGTGAAGATTTACCCTACTGAGGCAAGTCCTTCATAGGCGATGGCCATGGTGGGATAGACAAGGTTGCTTCTTCGTGGACCCTTCGTGGGTGGAGCCCTCCGTGGAATCGCGCAGGCGTTACCCTTCGTGGGTTGAAGTCTCCATCAACGTGGATGTATGATAGCACCACCTATCGGAACTATGCCAAAAACATATGTGTCTCCACTTGCGTTTGCACTCTCGAAACCCCTCCCTTTACCTTCATATGCAATGATTTACTTTCCACTACTAAACTCTAGAATTGCATGTGTAGGAAGATTGCTTGACTTCTGTTAAATTGCTAAAAAACTTTCAAAACATAAAATTGGGAAAAGGCTAAGTTTTTATTTGGTCAAGTAGTCTAATCACCCCCCTCTAGACATACATTCTATCTTACAAGTGGTATCAGACCTTTGGTCTCCATTTGCCTTGATTTCGATAGGTTTGGTGATCATAGCCTTGGTTTCACAACCTAGGAGAGTATGGCGTCTAGCGAGGGAAGTTACCGCGGTAGAGGTCTTTACTTTGACGGTACAAATTTTGCTACTTGGAAGCATAAGATGAAAAATGCATATTCTTGGACATAACCCCGCCATTTGGGCTATTGTGTGTATTGGTTTGCAAGGCGAATTCTTCAATGGGAAGGAACCAAACCGTGAAGCCTCTGCTAAAGAATCGAAGATGTTGCAATACAATGCTCAAGCTTGCGATATCCTCTTCAATGGATTATGTCTCGAAGAATTCAACAAAATCAATCGTCTTGAGAATGCGAAGGAAATTTGGGATACTTTGATTGATATGCATGAAGGTACCGACTCCGTCCAGGAATCCAAGTTGGATGTGCTTCAAAGTCAACTTGACAAGTTCAAGATGAAGGATGGTGAAGGTGTCGCTGAAATGTACTCTAGGCTTGCTCTCATCACAAATGAGATTGCCGGCTTAGGATGAAAAGAAATGATCAATAGATTCATCATCAAGAAAATCCTAAGAGCCTTGGATGGAAAATATGACACCGTGTGCACATTGATCCAAATGATGCCCAATTGCAAAGATCTCAAGCCAACGGAAGTCGTTGGAAGAATTGTTGCTCATGAGATGTCACTTAAGGATAAAGAAGAGCTTCACAGCAAGTCTAGGGGTTCTTACAAAGCTTCATGTGATGCTCCTACATCATCTAGTGAGAAACAAGTCTTCAATGAAGAATTGAACTTACTGGTGAAGAACTTCAAAAAATTCTACAAGAATAGAAGCAAAGAAAGAAACTCCAAATCAAGGTCCTACAATGACAAAAGATCTTCTAGTCGTGATCGGAATTTCTACAATTGTGGGAGATCCAGACACTACTCAAATGAGTGTACGGCTCCACAAAAAAAAAGATACGACTCACCTAAAAGGAGAAGTAGAAGATAAGAATCACCGCCAAGAGAGAGAAGGAGTAGAGATGATCGTTATGAACGAAGATCCTCTCCAAGAAGCAAGGATTCGGAAAGGAAGGACAGATCATCAACGAGTTATACAATACGAAGACATCAAGCTTATGTTGGTGAATGGGTATCCGGTTCCGACTCCGATGACCACCCCAAAAGAAGCTACTACTCCGACTACGAAGATACTCAAGATGAAGGTGTTGCCGGAATTGCTCTTGTGTCATCCAACTCCTACGACATATTTGATTCACCAAATAAAGGAATTGGAAGGTGCTTCATGGCTAAAGGTCCTAAGGTATCAAACCCCGAGTATCTTGATTTCAATAGTGATGAACATGATTTGCTAGGAGATGATGATTTACTTGTTGGTAGCAATAGTGATGAAACCTATGATGAAAACATTGATGAAAACAATGATGAAATTGCTATAAATCATGCTAATGAATATAAAATGAATGACAATGATAAGGATAAGATTGAGCGTCTAACTAAAGAATTAAACACTCTCAAGCTAGCTCATGAAACTACCTTAGAGGATCATCGAGAACTTTTGAGGACTCGTGAGAAGCTACGATTTGAAAAACTCAATCTAAAGCAAGAGCATGAGTTCTTAAAAGCAATCAATGATGATCTTCGTAAGAAAAGTTCTTCTTACATTGCCAAGCATTTACTCTTGTCTACTTACATGCCACAAGTAAAATCTAGCAACAAGAACAAGAAAGATTCTTCCTCTAGTAGTAACAATAATCATGATAAAACAAATGTTGTTGCTTCTGGCAGTTCTCTTGATTCTTTCTTAGTTTGTTTGGCTTTCTTGTTTTGCCAAATGAATGGACAAGAATGACTAAGAACCTCCTCTACCTATCTATACTTTTCTTGTCTCCAACTCTATTCATGCTACATCAAAAAGTTTGCTCAAGTCAGATTCGAACCACTCTGTGTGAGGATTGATGAAACACAAGTGTAGGGGATCTATCGTAGTCCTTTCGATAAGTAAGAGTGTCGAACCCAACGAGGAGCAGAAGGAAATGATAGGCAGTTTTCAGTAAGGTATTGTCTGCAAGCACTGAAATTATAGGTAACAGATAGTTTTGTGATAAGGTAATTGGTAGCAAGTGACAAAAGGTAAAAGTAAATAAGGTGCAGCAAGATGGCCCAAACCTTTTTGTAGCAAAGGACAAGCCTAAACAAACTCTTATATGAAGGAAAGCGCTCCCGAGGACACATGGGAATTATCGTCAAGCTAGTTTTCATCACGATCATCTGATTCGCGTTCGGTACTTTGATAATTTGGTATGTGGATGGACCGGTGCTTGGGTGTTGTCCTTACTTGGACAAGCCTCCCACTTATGATTAACCTCTAATGCAAGCATCCGCAACTACAAAAGAAGTATTAAGGTAAACCTAACCATAGCATGAAAAAAGTGGATCCAAATCAACCCCTTACGAAGCAATGCGTAAACTAGGGTTTAAGCTTTTGTCACTCTAGCAACCCATCATCTACTTATTACTTCCCAATGCCTTCCTCTAGGCCCAAATAATGGTGGAATGTCATGTAGTCGACGTTCACATGACACCACTAGAGGAAAGACAACACACATCTCATCAAAATATCAAACGGATACCAAATTCGCATGACTACTAATAGCAAGACTTCTCCCATGTCCGCAAAAAAAGACTTCTCCCATTTCCTCAGGAACAAAAGTAACTACTCACAAGACATAATATTGTTCATGATCAGAGGGGTAATAATATGCATAATGGATCTAAACATATGATCTTCCACCAAATAAACCAACTAGCATAACCTACAAGGAGTTATCAACACTACTAGCAACCCACAGGTACCAATCTGAGGTTTGGGTACAAAGATTGGATACAAGAGATGAACTAGGGTTTGAGAGGAGATGGTGCTGGTGAAGATGTCGATGAAGATATCTCTCCCCAAGATGGGAGGGTTGTTGGTGATGACAGCGGTGACGATTTCCCCCTCCCGGAGGGAAGTATCCCCGGCAGAACAGCTCTGCCGGAGCCCTAGATTTGTTTCCGCCAAGGTTCCGCCTCGAGACGGCGGCGTCTAGTCCCGAAAGCCTCCTTATGATTTTTTTTCCAGGTCAAAACACCTCATATAGGAGAATATGGGCGTCGGGAGGCCATCGTGGGGCCCACGAGGCAGGGGGCGCGCCCAGAGAGGGGGGGCGCGCCCCCCTCCCTCGTGGACAGGTGGTAGCCCCCCTGGTGATCTTCTTTAGCCAGATATTTTTTGTATTCATTGAAACGGTGTCCTGTGAAGTTTCGGAGCTTTTTGAGTTGTGTAGAATAGGTTTCCAAAGTTTGCTTCTTTTCCAGCTCAGAATTCCAGCTGCCGGCATTCTCCCTCTTCATGTAAACCTTGTAAAATAAGAGAGAAAGGGCATAAGTATTGTGACATAACGTGTAATAACAGCCCATAATGCAATAAATATCAACATATAAGCATGATGCAAAATGGACGTATCAACTCCCCCAAGCTTAGACCTCGCTTGTCCTCAAGCGAAAGCCGATATCAAGAAATATGTCCACATGTTTAGAGATAGAGGTGTCGATAAAAATAAAATACGGTCATGAGGGCATCATGATCATTCTCATAACAACAACATATATATATATATATATATATATATATATATATATATATATATATTATATATATATATATATATATATATATATATTATCATATGATTCTTATGCTAAAGTAACAATTCATTCACAATATCGAGCATGAATCATAAACTTCATTGAAAACCAACAAACTATGATCTCGGTCATTGAAGCAATTGCAATTTATCATAATTTCGGAAAGAGTCAACATAAGAGCTTTTCAACAAGCCTACATACTCAACTATCATATAGTCTTTCACAATTGCTCACACTCACGCTATGCTTATGGTTATGGAGTTTTAATCGGGCACTGAGAAAGATAGGGGCTTATGGTGTTGCCTCCCAACCTTTAACCTCAAGGGTAATGTCAACAGTAATAGACCATGAAAGCTTACATCCAAGTGGGTATATATGTCAGGATCTTTCCAACACAATGTGCTTGCCACAGGATAGAATGTAAAAAGGAAAGGTGATTTTCACCTTGACTTTAAAGGAAGAATAATAGATAGTCCCTTCGCATAGGGAAGCAGAGGTTGTCATGTGTTTTTATGGTTGGGTGCACAAAGTCTTAGCACTGAAGAACATCACTTTGTATTTCCACTTGTGATAAGGACCTTTATTCTGTAGTCCGTCACTTTTATTACTTCCATATCACAAGATCATACAAAGCTTATTTCCTCCACACTAATAAATCATACATATTTTAGCGAGTTCGCAACATGACAACTTACATGGAAGGATCTTACTCAATCCATAGGTAGGTATGGTGGATTCTCATGGAAAAACTGGGTTTAAGGATGTATGAAAGCACAAGTAGTATCTCTACTTGGTGCGAAGAGTTTTGGCTAGCATGAGGGGGAAAGGCAAGCTCAACATGTTGGATGATCCATGACAATATACTTTATTTCGGATATAAGAAAACATAACCCATTATGTTGTCTTCCTTGTCCAACATCAACTCTTTAGCATGTCATATTTTAATGAGTGCTCACAATCATAAACGATGTCCAAGATAGTATATTTGTATGTGAAGCCTCTCTTCCTTTACTACTTCCTATTAATTGCAACGATGACCAAAACTATGTTTGTCAACTCCCAACAACTTTTATTCATCATACTCTTTATATATGAAGTCATTACTTCCCATAAGATCTATATGATCTCTTGGATAGTCTTTATGTTTTCTTTCTTTTTATCATGACCAAAGTGAGGAATCAAGCGCTTGACTCAAAACTAATCTTTATTATATAGCTCACGGACTCGATTACAAAGGGTAAAGATCATAAAGCAAAAGCTCACAACTAGATCATGCTAACTTTATTCTACTAGATCAAGATACTACCAAAAGGATCGAACTAAGGAAAACGGTAAAGATAGGAGTGATGGTGATACGATACCGGGGTCACTCCCCCAAGCTTGGCAGTTGCCAAGGGGAGTGCCCATACCCATATGATTATGTCCCCTTCTTCGGAGGTGGTGATGATGGAGTTGTTGATGATGTAGGCTTGTTTTCCACCTTCCAAGGCATGGGCTCACAATAGTAGAAGGATGATCGAGTCTCCGATTTACTCAAATCTGCAGCCAAACTCATCTTCTTGAATCTATATTCATACTCACAATTTTGGCTTTGCAGATCATAGATCTGGTCTTGGAGGTGTTCCATTTTCTCTTGAAGATTGGAGATAGCTTCCCCGAAGATCCATAAGTCCAGCTTGAGGTTGTTGGCTTGCTCTGAGATCATCATGTGGTTGGCGTTGAGTCCTCGCTCCACCATAACTTGGCACTTGAAAACTTGATGCTCCATTGCTTCGAGTCTTGTCTCCACGCTTCTGGTCCTCCTTGGGCCCTCAACATCGCGGATGTGCAACACCCCCTCATGCAACTCCATGGTTTGAGGATGATGCAGCACCTCCGCAAGGTAGGGGTTGATGACCTTCTCGAAGAACTTGTCCTTGGGGGTGTTGGAAGACGCCATGATGATCTAGATCTGTCAAAAACAATAGCTCGAAACAAAAACTGATGATTTTTGCGTGATACAAAGGTCAAAACCTTCAGGGGTATATATAATGAATTTTTACCGACCAAAAGGAGTAACATACAAGAAATTGGAGTCTGGGAGGCACACGAGGTGCCCACGAGGTAGGGGGCGTGCCCAGGGGAAGGAGGCGTGCCCTCCACCCTCGTGGACGCCTCGTGTCTCTTTCGGACTGCCACTTATTTTTCTATTTTTGTAAATATTCCAAAACGGTGAAAAATTGCCTTTAGAAATGTTTTGGAGTCGGTTTACTAACCGTACCACATACCTCTTCCTTTTCGAAGTCTGAATCATTCTGGAAAGCGTCCCTTATGTATTCCTCCGAGGTTACGGTTTCAATAACATTGGTTTCAACATTTATAGGGTTACCTGAGATATAATGTTTAATTCTTTGACCATTCACCTCCTTCGGATTTGTGCCGTCGAAGTTGTTGATTTTTATGGCACCGGAACGATAGACCTCCTCGATAACGTAAGGTCCTTCCCACTTAGAGAGAAGTTTTCCTGCAAAAAATCTTAAACGAGAGTTGTATAGCAATACATAATCACCTACATTAAACTCACGCTTTTGTATCCTTTTGTCATGCCACCTTTTAACTTTTTCTTTAAACAGCCTGGCATTCTCATAGGCATGGGTTCTCCATTATTCAAGAGAGCTAATATAAAATAACCTCTTCTCACCAGTAAGTTTGAAATCATAATTGAGCTCTTTAATTGCCCAATATGCCTTTTGTTCTAGCTCGAGAGGTAAGTGACAAGCTTTTCCATAAACCATCTTATATGGAGACATACCCATAGGATTTTTGTATGCAGTTCTGTAGGCCCATAATGCATCATCAAGTTTCTTGGACCAATTATTTCTAGACCTATTAACTGTCTTTTGCAAAATTAATTTCAACTCTCTATTACTTAGTTCTACTTGACCACTAGTCTGTAGGTGATAAGGGGATGCGATTCTATGATTTACATCATACTTAGCAAGCATTTTACGGAAAGCACCATGAATAAAGTGTGAACCACCATCAGTCATTAGGTATCTAGGGACTCCAAACCTCAGAAAAATAACTTCTTTGAGCATCTTAATAGAGGTGTTATGATCAGCACTACTAGTTGGAATAGCTTCTACCCACTTAGTAACGTAATCAACATCAACTAAAATATGTGTGTATCCATTAGAGGAAGGAAACGATCCCATATAATCAAAGCCCCAAACATCAAATGGTTCAATAACAAGTGAATAGTTCATAGGAATTTCTTGACATTTACTAATATTACCAATTCTTTGACATTCATCACAAGATAAGACAAACTTACGGGCATCCTTGAAGAGAGCAGGCCAATAAAAACCAGATTGCAATACCTTATGTGCAGTTCTATCTCCAGCATGGTGTCCTCCATAAGCTAGGGAGTGGCACTTGTGTAGGATCTGTTCCTGTTCATGCTCAGGTACAACGTCTAATAATACCATCTACTCCTTCTTTATAAAGATGTGGGTCATCCCAAAAGTAATGTCTCAAATCATAGAAGAACTTTTTCTTTTGCTGGTATGTGAAGCTAGGGGGTATAAACTTAGCAACAATGTAATTAGCATAATCAGCATACCATGGAGTAGTACGAGAAGTATTTATGACAGCTAATTGTTCATCAGGAAAGCTATCATCAATAGGTTGTGGGTCATCAAGTATATTCTCTAGCCTAGACAAGTTATCTGAAATGGGGTTCTCAGCTCCCTTTCTATCAATAATATGCAGGTCAAACTCTTGCAGCAAGAGAACCCATCTAATAAGTCTAGGTTTAGAATATTTCTTTTACATAAGGTATTTGATAGCATCATGATCAGTGTGAATAGTTACTTTAGAATAAACAATATAAGGTCTAAACTTATCACAAGCAAATACAACTGCTAAAAATGCTTTCTCAGTAGTAGCATAATTTCTCTGGGCACTATCTAGAGTTTTACTAGCATATTGGATAACATTCAATTTCTTATCAACTCTTTGCCCTAAAACAGCACCTACAGCATAATCACTAGCATCGCACATAATCTCAAAAGGTAAATTCCAGTCAGGAGGCTGGACAATAGGTGCAGAGATCAATGCTTTCTTAAGTATTTCAAATGCTTCTAGGTAATCATCATCAAAGACAAAAGGAATATCTTTTTGTAAGAGATTAGTCAGAGGCCTGGAGATTTTGGCGAAGTCCTTAATGAACCTCCTATAAAACCTGGCATGACCAAGGAAACTTCGTATACCGTTCATGTCCTTGGGGCACGGCATCTTTTCAATAGCATCAACTTTGGCCTTGTCAACTTCAATACCTCTTTCAGAAATTTTATGTCCCAAGACAATGCCTTCATTAACCATAAAGTGGGACTTCTCCCAATTCAAGACAAGATTAGTTCCTTCACATCTCTGCAAAACTCGATCAAGGTTGCTCAACCAATCATCAAAAGAAGTTCCATAAATGGAGAAATCATCCATGAAAACTTCAACAATCTTTTCACAAAAATCAGAGAATATAGCCATCATGCATCTTTGAAAGGTAGCAGGTGCATTACATAAACCAAAAGGCATATGTCTATAAGCAAAGGTACTGAAAGGACAAGTAAAAGTGGTCTTTTCTTCATCCCCTTTTGACACAGGTATTTGAAAGACACCAGAATAACCATCTAGAAAGCAAAAGTGAGTATGTTTGGATAACCTTTCTAGCATTTGATCAATAAAAGGCAAAGGGAAATGATCTTTCTTAGTAGCTTTATTTTAATTTGCAGAAATCAATTACCATCCTATAACCTGTAACTATTCTTTGCGGGATCAATTCATCTTTATCATTAGGAACAACAGGCATACCTCCCTTCTTAGGGACACAATGGACAGGACTTACCCACTGGCTGTCATCAACTGGATAGATAATACCTGCCTCTAGAAGATTTAGTATTTCCTTCCTTACCACTTCTTTCATCTTAGGATTTAATCGTCGTTGATGATCAATAACTGGTTTAGCATTTTTTTTTCAATTTTATCTTGTGTTGGCATAAAGTGGGACTGATGCCCTTAAGATCATCCAGAGTATATCCAATAGCAGCACGGTGCTTCTTCAGAGTTTTCAATAATTTTTCTTCTTCTTGCTCTGAAAGGTTGGCACTAATAATAACATGATATATCTTCTTTTCATCAAGATAAACATACTTAAGATTATTAGGCAAAGGTTTAAGTTCAAACACGGGATCACCCTTAGGTGGAGGAGGATCCTCTAGGATTTCAACAGGCACGTTGTTTTTCAATACGGGTCCCTGATTAAAGAATATTTCATATCTTTCCCTTCTGTCATTCATATGCATATCATTTTCATGATCCAGCAAATATTGTTCTAAAGGATCATTAGGAGGCACAGCAATAGAAGCAAGACCAATAATTTCATCCTTACTAGATAATTCTTTATCAAGGGGTTGTCTACGGAATTTAGCAAAGTTAAAATCATGAGACATATCCCCTAAACCAACCGTAACAATATCTTTCATGCAGTCTATCTTAGCATTAACAGTATTCAAGAAGGACCAAATATAATGGGACAAAAGTCATCTTGTGGGGAACTAAGAATAAGGAAATCAGCAGGGTATTTAACTTTCCCACACAAAACTTCAACATCTCTAACAATCCCAATGGGTGATATAGTGTCTCTATTAGCCAGTTTAATAGTAACATCAATCCCTTCTAACTCAACAGGTGCAATGTCATGCATAATTTCTTGATATAAGGTTTGAGGGATAATACTCGCACTAGCACCCACATCACATAAACCATGATAGCAATGATCTCCTATTTTAACAGAGCTAACAGGCAAGCCTACAATAGGTCTATGTTTATTCCTAGCATCGGGTTTGGCTATTCTAGCAGATTCCTCTTGGAGGTAAATAACATGTCCATCTAAATCTGATACCAAGAGATATTTAACCATAGCAACACTAGGTTCAACTTTAATTTGCTCAGAGGGTGTAGGTGTTCTAGTATTACTCTTACGAACTACAGTTGAAGCTTTAGCATGATCCTTTATCCTAACAGGGAAAGGTGGTGTCTCAATATAAGAAGTAGGAACAATAGGATCAACATTATAAGTGTTAGTCTTTTCTTCAACTTTAACAGGTTAAACTACTTTTACTGAAATGGGGGGATGGTATTTAAACCACTTCTCCTTGGGAAGATCAACATGAGTAGCAAATGATTCACAGAAAGAAGCTACTATCTCAGAGTCAAGTCCATATTTAGTGATAAACTCACGGAAAACATCGGTATCCATAAAAGCCTTAACACAATCAAACTTAGGGGTCATACCTGACTCCTTACCTTCGTCGAGATCCCAATCTTCAGAGTTTCATTTAATTCTTTCCAATAAATCACATTTGAATTCAATAGTCTTCATCATAAAAGAGCCAGACCAAGAAGTATCGAGCATGGAGCGATTATTAAGAGAAAGCCGAGCATAATTTTTTTGAATAATCATTTCTCTTGAGAGCTCATGATTGGGGCATGAATATAACATTGCCTTAAGCCTCCCCCAAGCTTGAGCGATGCTTTATCCTTCGCGAGGCCAAAAATTATAGATATAATTACGATCACGATGAACCTGGTGCATAGGGTAGAACTTCTGATGAAATTCCAACTTCAGACGATTATAGTTCCATCATCCAATATCATCACATAGCCTAAACCATGTCAATGCATCTCCCTTAAAAGATAAAGGGAAGACCTTCTTCTTGATAACATCCTCGGGCATACCTGCAAGCTTAAATAATCCACAAACTTCATCCACATAGATTAGGTGTAAATCGGGATGCAGTGTTTCGTCTCCTGTAAAAGGATTATCAAGCAGTTTCTCTATCATACCCGAAGGAATTTCAAAGCAAACATTTTCAGTAGGTGCAGAAGGTTGAGGAGCAACTCTTTGCTCTTCTGGTCGGGGTGAAGATACCCCGAACAAGCCCCTCAAAGGATTATGAGCCATAGTAACAAGTGACAATAAATTTCAGCACACTATATAAATTTTTCCTTACCAAATTCCACTTACCAAAGGCGCTTCACTCCCCGGCAACGGCGCCAGAAAAGAGTCTTGATGACCGACAAGTGTAGGGGATCTATCGTAGTCCTTTCGATAAGTAAGAGTGTCGAACCCAACGAGGAGCAGAAGGAAATGATAGGCAATTTTCAGTAAGGTATTGTCTGCAAGCACTGAAATTATAGGTAGCAGATAGTTTGTGATAAGGTAATTGGTGGCAAGTGACAAAAGGTAAAAGTAAATAAGGTGCAGCAACATGGCCCAATCCTTTTTGTAGCAAAGGACAAGCCTGAACAAACTCTTATATGAAGGAAAGCGCTCCCGAGGACACATGGGAATTATCGTCAAGCTAGTTTCATCACGATCATCTGATTCACGTTCGGTACTTTGATACTTTGGTATGTGGGTGGACCGGTGCTTGGGTGCTGTCCTTACTTGGACAAGCCTCCCACTTATGATTAACCTCTAATGCAAGCATCCGCAACTACAAAAGAAGTATTAAGGTAAACCTAACCATAGCATGAAACAAGTGGATCCAAATCAGCCCCTTACGAAGCAATGCATAAACTAGGGTTTAAGCTTCTGTCACTCTAGCAACCCATCATCTACTTATTACTTCCCAATGCCTTCCTCTAGGCCCAAATAATGGTGAAGTGTCATGTAGTAAACGTTCACATGACACCACTAGAGGAGAGACAACATACATCTCATCAAAATATCGAACGAATACCAAATTCACATGACTACTAATAGCAAGACTTCTCCCATGTCCTCAGGAACAAAAGTAGCTACTCATAAGACATAATATTGTTCATGATCAGAGGGTAATAATATGCATAATGGATCTAAACATATGATCTTCCACCAAATAAACCAACTAGCATCAACTACAAGGAGTAATCAACACTACTTGCAACCCACAGGTACCAATCTGAGGTTTGGGTACAAAGATTGGACACAAGAGATGAACTAGGGTTTGAGAGGAGATGGTGCTGGTGAAGATGTTGACTAAGATAGCTCTCCCCAAGATGGGAGAGTTGTTGGTGATGACGGCGGTGATGATTTCCCCCTCCCGGAGGGAAGTATCCCCGGCAGAACAGCTCTGCCGGAGCCCTAGATTGGTTTCCGCCAAGGTTCCGCCTCGAGACGGCGGCGTCTGGTCCCGAAAGCCTCCTTATGATTTTTTCCAGGTCAAAACACCTCATATAGTAGAAGATGGGCATCGGGGGGCCATCGTGGGGCCCACGAGGCAGGGGCCGCGCCCAGAGAGGGGGGGCGCACCCCCCACCCTCGTGGACAGGTGGTGGCCCCCTTGGTGATCTTCTTTTGCTAGATATTTTTTGTATTTTCAGAAACGGTGTCCTGTGAAGTTTCAGAGCTTTTTGAGTTGTGCAGAATAGGTTTCGAGAGTTTGCTTCTTTTCCAGCTTAGAATTCCAGCTGCCGGCATTCTCCCTCTTCATGTAAACCTTGTAAAATAAGAGAGAAAAGGCATAAGTATTGTGACATAACGTATAATAACAACCCATAATGCAATAAATATCAACATATAAGCATGATGCAAAATGGACGTATCAAGGATCACTCGGAGTCCTAGATTCATCATATACTTAGACTTCGAAAACCTCACTCTGCACTTCGGTCTGATTGATTCATCATTTTCAGTCTGACCGAGTTCGCTGAGTTGATCTAGGTTTTCAATCTCGGTGCAACCGATTAGAACTTTTCGGTCACACCGAGTTGCAGTAACTGCTAGTAGTTTTGCATCTCGGTGCCACCGAGTTGTTCCACCCGGTCACACCGACAGTGTCTGGTTATATATACCCACGGGACGAAACTTGGAAAGTTCTGAATTCTCTCACCCACGCTTATCCAGCTCTGTCGTCTCGGGTCTCCGGATTGTCCTCTCATCGCCAGCGACCTCCCGCCGCTAGTCTTTGTCGCGGTCAATGGAATTCAACCCCGCCATTGCCGCCGTAGCGAGCTCATCGTCAAGTTAGGGTATGAGTTCGACCCTTTGTGCAATCTTTACCTCTGATTCTTAGCACAAAGTCAATGCCATGATTCTTGCCACGTATGAGATAATCCTGTCCAGCGAAAACTCCGTTTAGATTAGTTTTGATTCAAAGTTTTAGGGTTAGGTTTTCGCCAAATTCATCTCGGACCGACCGAGTTGTGGAAATCGGTCTCACCGATTTGGCTTAGGCCATTGCACTTGTAAGGTTCGGTCTAAGCGAAACTTGCAAATCGGTGCGAGCGAGTTCAACTCTCAGTGAAACCCTAGCAAACTTGGAGTCACCGAACTATGTCTCGGTCTGACCGATTTCACTAGTTTAGACTCCAAAGTTGCTTTGGTGTCACCGAGTTTAACAAATCAGTAGCTCCGAAATGCTTTCTGTAGAAACGCAAAACTAAGATTTTGACTCATTTTTTTTCCAAAACATCTACACTTTGTGATGCTCATCCACTCTATCTCATCTACATCCATTCACAGGGTCTGCTTGTAGTTTCAGAGATGTTAGAAGGCAGTGACAGCCAGAACAGGTCAGAGGAGCACACACATTTGAGTGAGGGTTCTAGTCCCTCCAATAGCAGCTACTATGAGAGTAGCAGAAGCACTCCAAGTATCTTCCGAAGGCTACTACCAATTCAAGGAAGAAGAAAACTTATGATAGTGAGGATGAGTATTTTGTGGCTGATGAGGCTACTTCAAAGAAGAAAGTGACTAAGAAGGAGTATGGCACAGTTGCTTCAACAAAGCCTCGTTTGAACAAGAAGAGAGCTCCAATGTCAAAGGCCAAAGCATCAACTCAAGAAACAATGGTGTTCACTCTTGAAACAAGAGATGATGAGCCAGTAGGAACCAAGTAGAGGGCTAGGAAGACCATATCCAGAGTGGTTGGCAAGCCATCTATGAGAGCTGATGATGATGATGATGCTGATGAGCATGTTGCACCTTCTGCAAAGACTCGGAAGTTGATGGGGGCGCCATCAAAGCCAGGGCTGCTCCATCTAAGCCCAAAGCTGCCCCCAAAGCTTTTGCAGCCAAGAGGTCCACTAGAGACATTCCAGCATCTGAGAAGAACAAGGCCCCAGTTCCAGAAGTTCCTGAGGAGGAGGAAGATTCAGATCAAGAATCCTTAGATGATGATGAGTCTATGTTGCTCACAAGACTCAAGCCAAAGATTCCAGATCATAATGATGCCCATCTTGTTGCTGAGAACATGAAACTAAAAAGGATGCAGGTCTGAGAAAATGGAGACAGACAGATCCATATGCCACAAGGAGAAAGGCTATTGTGGACTATAGGTTTCACACCAAGGAACAACAGGATTTCTATGAGACAGCGCTATTGGACAAGAAGCCCATTGTCTGTGACATGAAGTGGGTTGATTGGAAGTACATCAATAAACATGTTGATTTCTTTCCAGGTGTTCATGAGAGCTTCAGGCAAAATGAAGTTGACAAGTTTGTGGGAAAGAAACTGACTCGATGGAACGATGAGATGATCATGCAATTCTACTCCACTTCTCATTACTATCCAGATGGTAGGATTGTATGGATGACTGAAGGTACAAGGTACCAATCAACTGTGGCTGAATGGGCAAGTTTGATCAATGCCCCCAAGGAGGATGAAAATGACACTGATGTGTATGCCAAGTCTAGGATGGATCCAAACTCTATGGCAAATATGTACAAGACAATTCCTAACAGAGAAGTGAAAACTCACAAGTTTGGCTCCATGTATCATCTATTATATAAATTAACCACAATCAACACTATACTTAGGCAAACCTTGTTGCCCAAGTAAAGAGATCATAGAATGATCCGAGGTCATTCCAACAACTTGCTCCACATGTTTGATGTTCCCGATAAGTTAAAGGTTGTGAGTTTGATTATAGAGACTATCAAGAGGACAGCAGTTGATCAGAAAAGGTCTTGTGGATATGCCCCTCACATTTAGATGCTTATCAACTTAAAGGTGGAGAAAGGGACATATCTGCTTGACAAGAGGCATCTTCGTCTTAGGCCAGATTTCGAGGACAATGAAGTTGTCATGGATGCATCCCATCCTACTTCAGTTGAGGGCCAAGAGAAGATTGCGCAAACAAAGGCATCCAAGCAAGCAAGTGCTTCTGGAGCTCCTAAGACCAAGCAAGATCAGCTCAATCATCTGCTTGAGGCCACTCTGAGGATTGAGAAGAGTTTGTCCAACTTGACTCGGAATCAAGCGAGCCTGGAAAGGATCAGTGAGATGAAATTCTATGATCTAGATGTGAAGGTCAGGGCGATCCAAGCTACAGTGGAGAAGCTCGAGGAAGAGGTTGAGGATAGAGAAACGGCATATGTCTTTCAGAGAGTGCTAAGAGCGCAGATATTTGCTGCAGTGCCCATAGTTGACACTAGGGCTACTACATCAGCACCTGCAGCCACAGCATCAGTGCCACCTGCATTTCCCACTCCACCAGCTCCGTCAACATCCACATATGCATTCATCCTTGGAGTCCTATCAACACCTACTCCCGAAGATCAAGCCTAGAGAGACGCATAGCACTATGCATTTTCAAGCTTTTTGGTAACTTGTTGCCAAAGGGAGAGAAAGTGTATAGATCATAGGCTTCGAGAGAGAGCTTTGCTTCTTTTGCCTTCTTTGGTTTTTGCTTGCTACTTCATTTGATTGTTGGGTTATCGCTACAATTTGCTTATGTGTGTGAGATACTTATATGATCATGTGTTTGATCATATCATACTTTAATGCTTGCTTGAATGATGCTATTATTTATCTCTCATATATGATCATTCACTTTGCTGTGGTGATGAGTGCATATTTTACTTTCTATCATTTTGAGCGCTCCACCAAGATGTATGTGACATGGAAGAGTAACCCATGATCCTAATCGATTGTGCATTTGTATTTAAAAGAAAATTTTATATAACGCACAAATTTAGGGAGAGCTCTTGCTTATCACATACTTCTCAAAGCAACGATATAATTCATTCTTATTATCATTTGTCGAAGCTTTGATTTATATGTTGTCATCAGTTACCGAAAAGTGGGAGATTGAAAGTGCAACTATCCCTAGGTGGTTTTGGTAATTCCTAACAACATATAGCTCATTGAACTAATGCTCTTTCAAGATGATCATTTCAGAAAGTTCAATGATTGGCATGGAATGGACTAGGAATGTGGACCCCTCAAAATGCTAAGGACACATATTGCCTCAAGCTCAAGACTCTACATTTTCATTTTAGTGATCCAAGATCACATTGAGTCCATAGGAAAAGCCAATACTATGAAAAGGGGATGAGGTGGTTCTTAATGGCTTGCTTTCTTAAAATACTTAGTGATATGCGCCAAAAGCCATCAACCACTTTCTCATATCCACATATGTCCCAAACCAAAACTCAAACTCGGCCCCACCGATTTGATCTATCTGGCGCCACCGAGTTCATTTGACATACCCATAGCCAGAAACCCTAATCAACTCTGTCTCACCGATAGGGATCTTGGTCTCATAGAGATGGGATTGAAAACTCTCTGTTTCCCTTCGTAACGTTTTGGTCTAACCGAAGTGAGTGATTGGTCCCACCGAGTACGCAATGCAAACTCTCTGTTTCCTTTTCGTAATGTTCCGGTCTGACCGGAATGAGCAAATCGGTCCCACCGAGTTTGCGTGACCAACTATCTGTTTGCCTATTACAGAAATCGGTCTCACCGAGTTGATGTCATCGGTCTCACCGAGATTAAGTTATGCCCTAAACTTAATGAAATCCGTCCCACCGAGTTCATCACGTCGGTCCCACCGAAAAGCCTAACATTCACATTTTGAACTAAATCGGTCCGACTGAGTTTCATGATTCGGTCCCACCGAGTTTGGTAAATTGTGTGTAACGGCTAGATTTTGTGTGGAGGCTATATATACCCCTCCACCCACTCTTCAGTCGTGGGGAGAGCCATCAGAACATGCCTACACTTCCATTATTCATTTTCTGAGCCACCTACTCATGTGTTGAGACAAAAATACTCCAATCCTACCGTATGATTCTTGATCTCTAGCCTTCCCCAAGTTGCTTTCCACTCAAATCCTCTTTCCACCATATCTAAATATGTGAGAGAGAGTTGAGTGTTGGGGAGACTTTCATTTGAAGCACAAGAGCAAGGAGTTCATCATCAACACACCATCTATTACCTTATGGAGAGTGGTGTCTCCTAGATTGGTTAGGTGTCACTTGGGAGCCTACGACAAGACTGTTGAGTTGAATCAAGGAGTTTGTAAGGGCAAGGAGATCGCCTACTTCATGAAGATCTACCATAGTGTGGCAAGTCCTTCGTGGGCGATGGCCATGGTGGGATAGACAAGGTTGCATCTTCGTGGACCCTTTGTGGGTGGAGCCCTCCATGGACTCGCGCTGTCGTTACTCTTCGTGGGTTGAAGTCTCCATCAACGTGGATGTACGATAGCACCACCTATCGAAACCAAGCCAAAACATCTGTGTCACCACTTGCGTTTGCACTCTCCAAACCCCTCCCTTTAGCTTCATATGCAATGATTTACTTTCCGCTGCTACAACTCTAGAATTGCATGCGTAGGAAGATTGCTTGACTTGTAAATTGCTTAAAACTGTCAAAACATAAAACTGGGAAAAGACTATGTTTTTATTTGGTCAAGTAGTCTAATCACCCCCCCTCTATACATACTTTCGATCCTACAGCTTCGTTTCGGCAGGCCCTTGGTCGGGCGCTCCACCCGGACCGCCACCAGTGTTGGGCTGGCAAAGTGCGGCGTGGCGGCCAGATAGAGAACCAAGGGTTCACGGAGGCACGACGCTACCATCACTGGAAGGCTGGTGAGGTATCTCTTGAGGTCTTCAAAAGTTGCGCCAGCCTCTGGAGTCCACTCAAACGGGTCGTTCCTTTTCATCAGCTTGAAGAAAGGGAGGGCACGTTCCCCTAGCTTGGAGATGAAATGCCCAAGCGACGTCACGCAGCCTACTAACTTCTACATCTCCTTGAGGGTCTTCAGCGGACTCATTTTTTCTATGGCCTTGAACTTCTCGGGGTTAGCTTCGATCCCTCTGTGCGACATCAGGAAACCCAATAGCTTGCCTGATGGAACGCTGAACACACATTTTTCTGGGTTGAGCCGCATGTCCACTTTGCGCAGGCTGGCAAAGGTCTCCTCCAAGTCGTCAATGAGGGTTCTTGCCTCCCAAGATTTCACCACTATGTCATCGACGTATGCTTCTGCGTTCCTCCGGAGCTGCTCCCCCAGGGCGATGTGCATCAATCGTTGGAAAGTTGCTCCTGCATTGCGCAGCCCGAAAGGCATACAATTGTAGCAATATACCCCGCGCGGGGTCAGGAAGGCCGTCTTCTCAACATCTTGCACCGCCATCTAGATTTGGTGATAGCCCGAGAAGGCATCTAGCAAACACAACACATCACACTCGGCGGTGGAGTCGACGATCTGTTCGATGCGTGGGAGAGGGAAAGGGTCCTTAGGGCAGGCCTTGTTGAGGTTGGTGAAGTGGACACACATACGCTCTTTCCCGCCTTTCTTCGGGACAATGACCGGATTCGCGAGCCATTCCGGGTGCCGCACTTCTCGAATGAAGCCCGCCTCTAGTAACTTGCGGGTCTCCTTGGTGATGAATGCCTACTTATCGCGAGCTTGCCGCCGTGCCTTTTGCTTTACATGGCACGCGTTCGCGCACACCATCAAGTGATGCTTGATTTCCCCTCGCGGAACACCGACCCGATTCACCGCATCCCATGCGAACACCTCCTTCTTCGCACGCAAGAAGCGGACCAGGGCCCCTTCTTGGTCTGGGGGGAGGCCAGCGCCTATGGTGAAGGTGGAGCCTGACCTACCATCTTCGTCCACTGGCACCTGCTTCGTTTCTGTCCGATCTTGAGAGAACAACTGCTTCTTCTTCGTTGGTGCAACCCCGAGGCCTCTGGAACTCCTTCCTTGCCCGGTTGCGCGGCTGCCGCGGATCTGGCTGCTAGCTTGAGGGCCAAGAGCGCGTCCTTGGTGTCGCCCGCCATGGTGAGGGAGTCGCTGCTCCCCAACATCTTCATGAGGCTATAGGCAGGGTGGGTCGCCGCCATGAATTTGGCCAATGCCGGGTAGCTAAGGATGGCGTTGTACGGTAGGCTGATGCGGGTGATGTCGAAGTCGATGAGCTCGGTGCGGTAGTTGTAGCACGTGCCGAAGATGATTAGGAGGCGGATCTATCCCAGGGGGCAGCTGGAACCTTCGATGACGCCGGAGAATGGCTTCGTGGGGAGGAGCCAGCCGTAGGGCACATGTAGGAGGCCGACCGCCTCAATGAAGAGGATATTCACGTCGGCGCCACCGTCGATGAGGGTCTTGGTGACGGCCATGTTCCATATGGTGGGGGTCCAGAGCATAGGGAACGCACCCATGCGCTCCATGGATGCAGGGTGGTCACTTGAGTCGAAGGTGAGGTCAGACTCGGGGACCACAAAGCCTGGGGGCGACTGCGCGACTCCCGCCTGTCGGATGAATTGCTTGATGTGGCACCCCGATGCCGGCGCCCGCGAACTGCCGAGGAGTGTCACGACCGCGTTGGGTACCGACGCCGCGATGCGCGTGACAAACAAGTCGCGCTGCTCTTCCCAAGAGGCCACAGAAGAATCTGGCAAGCTGAGAAACCAGGCGCGTGGCTCCCCCACGAGGGCCATGGGGAGCCAGTTCACCATCACCTTGTCATCGTCGCCAGCTGCCAGACGACCTCTGTATAGGCCTGGAAGAACACCACGGGTCGGCCGCGCCGTTGTACCGTGGTGGCAGCGCCGACCTAAACCTTGGCGCCCACCGCACTCGTCGCAGAGCGGAGGAGAGGGCCCGGGGGCCCGCGCCATGTCCGAGCGCGGCCCGCGGCCCGACGGGTGGTGCAATGCCTGCCATGGATGGAGGCTAGGTGGTGAGGATAGAGCACGACGACGGGGAAGGCGGTTCCTCGATACGCACCCCTACCTGGCGCGCCAAATGTCGGATTTAGGGCTCTGCAAAACCCTTGGTAGATTTGAACATTGGGTTGCGTGCAAACTACTAAACTTCCCCTATCTACCTACTCGCCATCTCTATGATCTAGCTTGATGAACAGGAAGGAAATGGGACAAAGCAGTTCACCCAGGTTCGGGCCACCTCGCGATGTAATACCCTACTCATGCTTTGTGGTGGATTGCCTCGAGGTGGGCTGAAGATGAACTAGTATAGTGGTGGAACAACCTCGGGAGGTGTGTTCTTGTGGTGGTGGTGAGGGTGGTCTAAGTGATCCATCCTCGTCCGTCCCTTGATACGGTAGTGGCTAAGCTATATTTATAGAGGCCTCGATCGTCTTCCCAATATGAAGGAAGGAAGGGATCCCACAACGGCTGAATTTTAAGGGGGACAACTAGTACATATTATCCTGACGAAAGGTGGTCTTCGCCTGCAAAGCTTCTGATCCTGAAGCCATGGTGGGCACGGTGATGACCTCTATCCTGCAGTCTTGGCGATCCTAGTCTTGTTGCATGGAAATGGAAACCTTTGGCTGATTCCTTGGGACTTCGCGCCTGTGTTTGCCTCTTTAGAACCAAAGAGGAAACATGATGTACTGCGCCCGCTGGCGCCCACCTGGTCTTGGTCGTCATAGCTTGCGTCATCTGAAGCTCACGAGGTGAGGACCTGCATAGAGATCTCCGCTCCTCAGGAGCCAGCCTAGTGAGACTGCTCCTTCCAAAGGTCTTGGTGTCATCCGCCACGCGAGGCTTGGACCCTCGCGAAGGTGTTGAGTGTTGATGCTGAAGATGGGTCGTACCAGGCCGGTGATGGAGCCATGTCATGGGCCGCAGGCACGCAAGTCTGGGTACCCTGGTTCCCAGAATGCCGACAGATATGTTGGAACTAACTGTAGGTCTGGGTCACCCAAGAAGCAAATATGGGTGAAGAAGTGTACGATCAAAAATTTACCTGTCACGGCTAACATGAATGTGCAGGTTAAGACTCGGAGAGGAAATGGATATCATTCGTGATATACCTCAGAATATTTGTCGAATGATTATCATCCTAACCTGAGTCAAAAGAAGTATATGCGTACATCTTCATATCATTATACTCATGTCTTTGGAAATAACTTCAATGCCTATACTTATAATTATTCTCAGGAAGCACATGTATCTCACTGGCTTCGCCGAAGGAATACACCTACCTAGTTCAAGCGAATGAGATCCTCACCTCCCACACAAATGCTGCCTGTGAAGAAAAACTAATCATCTCTTGCAGGAAACTTTCTCACGGACATCTTTTATTTATCTCAAGCCCTGAGATTAATTATTGGTGGTGCTTATCCTTCTAGGTTTTCATTCAAAGTGTTTGTGTTTCCCCTGTTTGTTTTTGACTGTTTCGAGTCCTTTCCTTCTATTTTTACTCGGCTCTTCTGTGTCATAAACATGCAACTTGATCTGAGGGTGATTTCAATCTGAAATCCTTGGTCGCGAATGAAATCAGATTCAAAGTTTTCTGTTTTGGTGCTTGTGCTTCCTCGATCCTTTTGCATTCAGTTCAATTACCGAGATTTTCGCTGGAAACCGCTGACACGTACCCGTGATCTCACGTTTGTAATCTTGTCCATTGAATGCGGAACGTCCTCGAGAAGGCAATTTTTCCCTCAATCTATATAAACCCCTCTCCATGTCTCTTCATCCTTTGCTCATTCACTATTCGCCCTCAAACATCTTCTCTCGCTCTCGGTCTGAGCCGGAACTCGAAGTAGCATCGATGAAGCGCCTCGCCGTGCAACTTCGGCAAAGCCCTGTCACCATTGGTCGCATCAATGCCGTAACTCTTCTCCATCGCCCTGCTATAGTTGATATGTATTGCCAAGTTAGTGCGTACAGATCCAGTACTAGCCCTATCCCTTTTCTGTTCTAGGGAAGTTCTTCCCGGCATTGTTTATCTTGATTTATTTTCTTGCGGTAGATCTTTAGGATTCACTAAGTCTTCGCTTGTGTGGTTTGTAGTTTTTCCACGCAGTGGTCTCTTTGGATCTAGGGTTCACCATGTATACATTGAAAGATTAGAGGAGTTGTTATTATGTCTTTAGGCACATTGCAATTCCCTTGAAGATATCGTGCAAACTGTATGCCATGGATCTCTTGCTACTTCCGTAAAATTATCTGTTTTGAGTTAAAATTCTTCTATGCATGTTTGTGACCTCTCTCCTTTTTGCTCTTTTGAATTTGTGTTTTTTCTTAGGAGTGGTCATGGCAAAAAGTTCGGATGAGCATTCTGGATCCGAGGAAGAAGTTCCACAACAGCCGCAAGTGGTTGTAGAAGCCAAGATAACAAAAAGAAAATCAGCAAAGCCGCCAAAAGTACCAAAGAAAAAGGTCGAGTAAGAATCTACTAAAGAAGATCATGATATTCCCTCAGCACACAGTCAGGCAGAGGACGAGCTAGTCACTGACTCCAAAACCATGCTCTCAGATGGAAATCCCAAGAAGGGTGGTCATGGAAGAGAAAGAAATACAGCTGGTGAGATGTATGATAGAGGCAAAGGTGTCCCGTCTTTCGATGAGATGGTGGCTATCGTTTTGGAGGAAGTCAACTTTGACGATCTGACTACGAACGTGCGAGGACGTCGCGCCTTAGCAATCGCTAAACCAACTCCAAGAGGTTATTGACCACGCCGGAGCACGATCAACCTGACCACGAAGGTTTGTTTCCTGCAGGCAAACGAAGAACAAGCAAGAAACTGAGATTGCAATCTGGATATTGCGAATTCAAGAGGAAAGCTTTATTGGTCAAGTGGGGTTCTATGACGTCTTTGTCTGGCCGTTGAACACAAACGAAGTACGCGAAGTTGCAGCTATGGCAAACTTTAATCTAAACAAAACCCAAAGTCTAAACGACGCCCTAAGGGCTGTATATATGGGGGAAAGAGGGGGGAATTTCGTGGCCCTTGGTGGAGGGGTCCGAAACCAACCCTAACTCTTGTTTCCCCACACATACGGACTCTAAAAACAGCCTATACTCAAGTATTTCAAAATTACATGGGCCTGGCCCAATAATAAGGTGACGCAGCATCTATAATAGCCTCTGGACGAAATTTATGAAGTGGCATCTTGTATATTTCGTCCAAGGCTTCACGCACTCATTATGGTGGCTTCAAAGTCCTGAAATCATCACTTGTAACTCCATTCTTGTTCCCCTTGCGCATGCCATCATCTCCATGCTTGATCTTGCTCCAATGTTCATCTTTCTTGTCCAAGCTAGGCCCTCATAATTTAGTTGGCGTGCCCGAGCTCTAGTAATTGGTCTTGTATATGTGTCAGTTGGAGCTGTGGGTGTAACCTTGCTAGTGATGTCCTCATCATCCTCCCCTTCTTGAATTGAAGTCGTCCTCGATGGAAGCTCATCTTCCTCACCCAAGTAAGGCTTCAAATCTGCAATGTTAAATGTGGGACTAACCCCAAAATCTGTAGGCAACTCAAGTTTATATGCATTATCATTTATTTTCTATAACACCTTGAAAGGACCATCAGCACGTGGCATTAGCTTTGACTTGCACAAGTTAGGAAACCTATCCTTACGCAAATGTAACCAAACAAGATCTCCAGGTGCAAAGACAACACATTTTCTACCCTTATCTCGAACTAGTTTATATTTAGCATTCATGCGCTCAATATTTTCCTTAGTTAACTCATGCATTTTTAAGATCAATTCAGCACGTTGTTTAGCATCAAAATTAACCTTCTCCAAAGATGGAAGAGGCAACAAATCAATAAGTGCACGAGGTAGGAAACCATAGACAATTTCAAAAGGGCACATCTTAGTAGTAGAATGCAACGAACGATTATAAGCAAATTCAATATGAGTCAAGCATTCTTCCCACATTTTCTTATTATTCTTCAAAACAGCCCTAAGCATAGTAGACAAAGTTCTATTGACTACTTCAGTTTGTCCATCAGTTTGGGGGTGACATGTAGTACTAAAAAGCAGTTTAGTCCCCAACTGAGCCCATAAACATCTCCAAAAGTGGCTAAGAAATTTAGTATCACGATGTGAAACAATAGTATTTGGCACACCATGCAAGCGAATAATTTCACGAAATAACAAATTAGCAACATTAGCAGCATCATCGCTTTTATGACATGATATAAAGTGTGCCATCTTCGAGAACCTATCCACGACAACAAATATGCTATCCCTCCCCTTCTTTGTTCGAGGTAAACCCAAAACAAAGTCCATAGATATATCTTCCCAAGGACAGGCAAAGGCATATATAAACCATGAGGATTGAGTCGTGACTTAGCTTTTTGACATGTAGTGCAGCGACCAACAAAACGCTCAACATCCCGTCGCATCTTTGGCCAAAAGAAATGTGTACCAAGTACGTCCTCCATCTTCTTCACGCCAAAGTGTCCCATTAATCCTCCTCCATGCGCCTCCTGCAACAACAAAAGACGAACAGAGCTAGCTGGAATGCATAGCTTGTTAGCACGAAAGATAAATCCATCATTAATGACGAACTTGTTCCATGTTCTCCCTTCTTTACAATTCTGCAATACATCTTTAAATTCAGCATCATGCACATATTGATCTTTGATGGTCTCCAAACCAAATATATTAATGTCAAGTTGTGAAAGCATAGTATAACGACGAGACAATGCATCAACAATAACATTTTCTTTTCCCTTCTTGTGTTTAATAACATAAGGGAAAGTCTCTATGAATTCAACCCATTTAGCATGTCTACGGTTCAGTTTTGCTTGACTTTTAATGTGCTTCAAAGATTCATGATCAGAATGTATAACAAATTATTTGGGCCATAAATAATGTTGCCATGTTTCCAAAGTCTGAACAAGAGCTTATAATTCCTTATCATAAGTAGAATAATTCAGACTAGGCCCACTCAATTTTTCAGAAAAGTATGCAACAGGTTTACCATCTTGTAATAACACACCTCCTAACCCAGTTCCACTAACATCACATTCAAGCTCAAAAGTCTTATTAAAATCAGGAAGTTGGAGTAAAGGAGCATGTGTCAACTTATCTTTCAATACCGTGAATGATTCTTCCTGTGCAGTACCCCAAACAAAAGGCACATCCTTCTTTCTAATCTCATTGAGAGGTGCAGCAATGGTGCTGAAATCTCTCACAAAACACCGATAGAATCCAGCGAGGCCAAGGAAACTCCTCACGTGTGTGACGTTTTGGGCTGCGGCCAACTCTCAATAGCTTCAGTCTTGGCTTTATCAACCTCAATTCCCTGTGGAGTAACAACATAGCCAAGAAAAGATACTCGGTCGGTGCAAAAGGTGCACTTTCCAAGGTTACCAAACAAACGTGCATCACGTAGAGCAATAAAAATAGCACATAAAAGTTCCAAATGTTCCTCCAAAGATCTGCTAAAAATCAATATATCATCAAAGTAAACTACCACAAATCATCCAATGAAAGCACGTAAAACTTCATTCATTAATCTCATGAAAGTACTAGGTGCATTAGTTAACCCAAAAGGCATGACTAACCACTCATATAATACAAACTTAGTTTTAAATGCTGTTTTCCATTCATCTCCCAATTTCATACGAATTTGATGGTATCCACTACGCAAATCAACTTTGGAGAATATTGTAGAGCCACTCAATTCATCAAGCATATCATCTAGCCTAGGAATAGGATGACGATAACGAATAGTAAAATTATTAATGCCTCTACAATCAACACACATACGCGATGTACCATCCTTTTTCGGCACTAGAATAATAGGGACAACACAAGGACTAAGGGATTCGCGTATATAACCTTTGTCGAGTAGCTCCTGTACTTGACGCATAATCTCCTTCGTCTCTTCTGGATTGGTACGGTATGGTGCGCGGTTGGGTAGCGGTGCACCGGGAATTAAGTCAATCTGATGCTCAATCCCTCGAATAGGTGGTAATCCCGGTGGCACGTCTGGTGGAAAAACGTCGACGAACTCCTGCAAAATGTTAGTGACAGCAGGAGGCAAAGAGGAAGGCACGTCCTCGAATGAAAATAATGCCTCTTTGCACACAAAAGCATAGCAAAAAGATTTGCTAAAATCTAGCTCATCAATATCAGATTTGGTGGCAAGTAAACATGCACTTTTCAATTTAATTTCAGAAGCAACAGTAGATGGTTTATTATTAGCCTTCATTTGTTTCTCAAATTCTTTTGCCACAATCTGATTTTCACACTTATTTTTCTCCTGTTTTGCTTTATTAGCTCTATTAATATCATCTTTCAAAATGGAATCAGGAGTCATAGGAAGCAAAGTAATATTTTTATCCTTATGAACAAGAGTATACTGATTGTTTCTACCACGATGTACATAATTTTTATCAAATTGCCATGGTCTACCAAATAATAAGGAACATGCTTGCATAGGTACCACATCACAATCAACATAATCAGCATATGTAGAGATACTAAAATGCACACGAACAGTACGTGTTACCTTAACCTTGCCAATGTTGTTGAACCATTGGATGTAGTAAGGATGTGGATGTGGTCTTGTGGTGAGAGATAGCTTATCCACCATCTCCATGCTAGCCAAGTTGTTGCAACTCCCTCCATTTATGATCACGCGAACAGAACGTTCCTTCACAACTCCCTTTGTATGGAACAAATTATGCCTCTGATTTTGCTCAGCTTGTGTAACCTCCACACTCAAAACACGTTGAGTAACTAAACATTCATACCTGTCAGCATCTTCAGGAGCCATGTATTGCGTCTCATGATCAGAATCGTCTCCACCGTGTTCTTCATGTGTAATAAGAGCCAAAGTCTCCTCATCATAGTCACTAGCGGATTCATATCCACCATCCTCAGTAGGAATCATCACACGCTGAGATTTGCATTCTCTCGCAAAATGTCCTCTTCCCTTACAACGACGACAAATAATATCACTGGTGTGCCCTGTTGATGCCATGGAAGAAGAAGAACTCTGTGCAGGCCCAGTAGGTGTGCTCTTGGCAGATAATGGTGGTTGTGCCTGCTTCCTTGTATCACCGCTGGAGGTAACAACTGATGGAGGTGTCGGTGCAGTAGAATGTGTGGAAGTAGAGGTTGCACGCGTGTCCATGATGAATGTCGACCTGCAGAAAAGTTAGTCCGCGCCAATGCTTGTCGATCCTGCACTTCACGTTCAGCTTTACAAGCAAGATGGAATAAACGAGTAATATTATTATAATCCTTATACTCTAGAATGGTCTGAATCTCTTTATTTAATCCACCCATATAACGTGCAAGCATAGCTTCATTCTCCTCAACAATACCACATCTAATCAGGCCAGTTTGTAATTGCTGATAATATTCTTCTATAGAATTTTTTCCTTGTCTTAAGCGCTGCAATTTTTGAAGCAATTCATGTTGATAATATGGTGGAACCCAACGAGTACGCATAATAGTTTTCAAAGCAGCCCAAGTAGCTGGAATAGGATATAATCTACAATGTTTAGACCACCAAACACATGCAAAACTAGTGAAAGCAAAGACAGCAGCAGGAACACGTCTCTCCTCGGGATAGTGTAAACATGTAAAACGTTGTTCAGTTTCTAACTCCGAAGATATATATCAGGAACATATCTACCCTCAAATGGTGGAATATTCAATTTCAGTTTAGGAAGATGGTCATGTACCTCTGGTGGTGGTGCAGCCCTACCGTTGCGATGATATGCATGAGGACGACCTGGTGGTGGTGGTGCTGGTGGTTGCACGTAGTTCTGATTTTGGTCAACCTCATCCTCGTAATGGTCCTCCACCTCTGCAGTAACAGCAGGAGCTACAGAAACATCAACAGCGGCACCAGAAGTTTGACCAAGCTCAAGGGGAACGCGTTGTGCTCGTCCCACTTGATTTGGAAGGCGATGTTGTTGTTGTTGTTGTAGAGGTGCGACAGCTGCAGCAGCCGGTGGTGGTGGAAAACGCGAAAGTAATTCAGCAAACTTGTTATCGAGCTTTGTTTCAAACGTCTTCTCCATGCCATCTATCTTCTCCATGGCCTCGCCAAATCTGTTTAGCACATCTTGCACCTGTACACTCATCATTTGCTGAAACTTATCATGAAGCTCCTTGTTCGTCAAGTTCTCCCAGCCAGTCTCGTCGGCTTGTGATCCTGGCATGGTTAGCAGCAATAGAAACACACAAGAATATGATCCTAGAGACTACTAGAAAATGGTGGTGGCCGGGCGTCACAAATCTGTCAAGCAAATCTCAAATTCTTACCAGTTCTTACCCAGCAGCAGGTGGTGGTCGGTGATGGCTTCTCGCCCCTCGTTGGTTACCCCAAGTGGAAGGTTTGAGATGCAGTGTAGCGGTAGTTTTCCCTTGGCAAAGATACCAAGGATCGATTTCCCTGAGACTCCCAGTTTCAACAAGAAGGTGTCAACTGCTAACGGCGCCAGATATTAGCAATCAACGTGGACCTGCACACAGATATAAATAACTTTGCTCCCAACGAGTACAGAGAGGTTGTCAATCCCTCCGGCCTTGTCGTTTACAAAGGATCAAACGCAAGTGATAATAGTGATAGGTAATGCTGCAAATAGTAAGTAAAAGCTGAAAGTAAATAGCGGATGTGATCAATGATGGTAATATGGACCGGGGTCCCATGATGTTCACTAGTGATGTCTCTCTCCCAAAAGACGATAAAACAGCTATGTGAGGTAAACGAATTACAGCTGGGCAATTGATAGAATTATGTGCGCAAACCAATGCTAACTATGTTACAAGAAAGGTAGAGGTTCAAAGCATGGGCGGCACGCCAAGGCAAGTAGACCGAAATCCATCTGCATCTACTACTAATCATCCACCTTGAGATATCTATCCAGAACATCTGGCTGGTATTAAGTTGCGAGTCCCACCCATAGTGTAAACTCAAAGCAACAGACAACTGCATTAAAAGAACTTTGCGTAAAGTAAACAATCCTTGCACTCGCGGGCACAAGCACCGTTGTTTTCCCCCTTGTGGCAACAGCACATCCCCTAGACTCATGTTTCTGTCACTCAAGCTAGTCATCGAGGGGCATGAACCCACAGTAAAGCATAACGTTCCCTCTTGGAGTCACTACCTACTACTTGGCCAAAGCAATAAATAACAACGGGGAACATGCAAGAATTACTTACGAACATAAATATAAAAGAGGTAGATCAAATATATTACTCAAACACAATCTGAACATAATTTCACAATCCATCGGATCCCAGCAAACTCATCATAGCAACAGCATAAGGATTACATATGTGCCTCGATCATGTAGGGCAGCTCACGAGGACTAATTAGTGAAGCACAAGAACGGGAGGAGAACATCACATAGCTACTGGTCATGGACCCATGGTCCAAGGGAGACTACTCACAACTCATCCGGGAGGCGTCCATGGTGGTGGAGAAGCTCCCGGTGGTGATCCTCCCCTCCGGCAAGGTGCCGGGAAGAGTTCTCCTGGTGCTCCCGATCTTGGAAGCGGCGGCGGCGGCGGAACAGAGATGAGATCGTGAAAAGGGTTCCCGTCTCGAGGGTTTTGGGACGCGATATAAATATATGCCAAAGGGGGCATCAGCGGAGGCTCGGGGGGCCCAGGCGCCCCCCCGGCGCGGCCAGGGGGGCCGCGCCACCAGGGCGCCTGGAGCCCTGGTAGCCCCCCTCCGGCTGTACTTTGGCTGCTGGGAAGCTTCTGGAACGCTGATTTTTTATATAATTTTTCCGGGATTTTTCTGGTAGTTCTCGTAATGGGAAAACCTGAAATACAAAAACAGCAGAAAACAGAAACTGGCACTGGGGTGCACTAAGTTAATAGGTTAGTCCAAATATGATCAAAAGTGTATGGAAGTGTATAAATATCATAGCAATATCACGCAAAATAGGCATGGAGCAAGCAGAAATTATAGATACGTTTTGGACGTATCAACATCCCCAAGCTTAATTCCTGTTCGTCCTCGAGTAGGTAAATGATAACAAGAATAATTTCTGTGGTGACATGCTATTAACCATATAGGACTTTTCATAGTCATATGACAAAAGCTTACTGAGACAATGAATTCGTAGTAATTAAGTTGCCTCATGAGAAAATCACAAAGAACTGAAAGTTTTACAATATGGTATTGAAACATCAAATAGATTTGTAATGAGCATGGTGTGCAAATATGATAAAGTGATATCTCGCTTGCCCCCTTTAGTGAAGCAAACCATAAATGCAAGGGCACCTCCAAGGTTTAAGTGATGACTAGATACAATGATTTCAGAATAAACGATATCACAATCATGCAAAAGACAATGCTACTTTGGGACAATGCACATTACACTCAGAATGACAATCATGCTCTCAGTAGTTGGTGCTTTAAAAGAAGGTGGAGACTCTCGAACCGTGGCTTTTGTTGGCAAGGTTGAAAACCCGTAGTCGGAAACAAAGACAAAACATGTACCAGAACTCTTGGTTTTAAAAACAGAGGTAATAATAATTTTTTTCTTAGATCATGCATGTTTCGTCAACGAATGCTAGCAGATAACTCAATCACTTCTTGAGATGGACAAGTTTCGAGGAATGGCTCCCGAATGAGGACGATCACATCCTCTTAATCTCCTTTGTTTATCACTGCCAAAGTTTTCTGATTTCTCATGAACAAAGCATGAAGGAGGGTTTGTTTGTTATATTAATTTTGAGCCGGGCGCACTCAATGCCAGTTCCTTCTCGTATTATGGGTTTGCACATTATACACGCAATCCCGGGGTGAAGCTTGTCCAATCTTAAAAAGATCATGAATTAACTACTACTTCCTCATGGACTTAAAACAGAGGCACAAAATAGGAATGCATTTTTTTTCTTTTTGAATAATTTCGAGATGGTACATGAAAGTCTTCATTAGGAATGGCATGTAAATACCATGTACGAAGGTATGGTGGACTCATATGGCATAACTGGTTTAAAAGAATTTGGATGCACAAGCAGTCAGTCCGCTTAGTACAGGTGGAGGTTAGCAAAAGACTGGGACCGACCAACTAAGAGAGCAATGACGGTCATAATCATGCAGAGCGACAAAGCAACATTGAATCAGGCATGGTAGTTATATCACTACTCAGAAATAAAAGATCATCAAGGCTTGACAGACTTTCTTTACAGTCTTAAATATGCGTGAGCATACGCCAAGTCAATCAAAATAAATTCTTGAAGCAAGATATTACTAAACCATACCACATCATAGGCAAACAAATCATGTTGGTACTCCAATAACACATTGGAAACCCCCCAGCTATTTGAGACTAACAATAAGAAAACTTGAATTACTAAGCACCATTATGCACGCAGCATCTTTATCATAGACATACCAACCAATACAACGGAAGAAAACTCTCTTAATAAGATAATCATGATAATTAAAGAGAGTTCAAGCAACCAACTAAACAAAAGCTCTTTAAAAAGATAAGCATGAAAACTAAAAGCTAAGCATGATAGTAGCTATTGAAAGACAAAGAACACACACAGCAAAGATAGACATGAAAATTCTATGTTATGTTCTAGGTAGAAGTGGAGCGTGTTTCTCTCCCACATAAAGAAAGCTGAGTTCCGACTCGTTATGAAAAGCTAAAGAAAACTAAAAAGGAAAACTAAAGCAAGACGCTCCAAGCATAGCACATAACTCATGAAGTGATAAAAATATAGTGGAATGAAAGACGAACTGATAATGTTGATGGAGAAGGGGATGCACAGGGGCATCCCCAAGCTTAGACGCTTGAGTATCCTTGAATATTTCTTGGGGGTGCATGGGGGCATCCCCAAGCTTGAGCGTTTGACACTCCTGAATCTTTTTATCATCTTCCCTCGCACACTTGAAAACTCCCTTCATACATAACTCATCATAATCTGATTAGCGAGGTTAGTACCCATAATAAAATAATTGTTCCTTGCTGGAAATAAGGATATTCTTGAAGGTCTACTGTTTCTCAAGATTGCCAAAAGGTTTTTGCAAAGAAAAAGCAAGCTCAAGGTTTGCAAAATGAAGGAAAGGCAAAACAGGACAGAATCTGTGAAAAACAGAACATCAGGTAGTAAATGATTTTTTCGGGGCACTTCCGCAACTCTAATCAAAAAACTCAAAACAGACGCACGAAAGACAATTATATAGAGCATGCTGTCGAAAAAAGTCAGACCAAAAATATGATCTAGTGATTTTATACGAATTTTTCTATCCAAGGACATAATCTGTTTCCTGGACAGCACGTCACAACTTTTGAACTTTCTTGCAATCAGAGGCTACACTTGGCACAAAATTGAAAAGCAAAGATACAATGATGATGCTACTGTAGTAACAACATCAAGACACAACAAAAGCAAAATAAAATTTTACTCATGTGGGCTGCCTCCCAAAAGCGCTTTCTTTTCTGCCTTTAAGCTAGGCATAGTGCAAAGAGATCAAGTTTTAAAAGAGGTAGATCAAATATATTACTCAAACACAATCTGAACATAATCTCACAATCCATCGGATCCCAGCAAACTCATCATAGCAACAGCATAAGGATTACAAATGTGCCTCGATCATGTAGGGCAGCTCACGAGGACTAATTGGTGAAGCACAAGAACGGGAGGAGAACATCACATAGCTACTGGTCATGGACCCATGGTCCAAGGGAGACTACTCACAACTCATCCGGGAGGCGTCCATGGTGGTGGAGAAGCTCCCGGTGGTGATCCTCCCCTCCGGCAGGGTGCCGGGAAGAGTTCTCCTGGTGCTCCCGATCTTGGAAGCGGCGGCGGCGGCGGAACAGAGATGAGATCGCGAAAAGGGTTCCCGTCTCGAGGGTTTCGGGACGCGATATAAATATATGCCAAAGGGGGGCATCAGCGGAGGCTCGGGGGGCCCAGGCGCCCCCCCGGCGCGGCCAAGGGGGGGGGGGCGCCACCAGGGTGCCTGGAGCCCTGGTAGCCCCCCTCCGACTGTACTTTGGCTGCTGGGAAGCTTCTGGAATGCTGATTTTTTATATAATTTTTCCGGGATTTTTCTGGCAGTTCTCGTAATGGGAAAATCTGAAATACAAAAACAGCAGAAAACAGAAACTGGCACTGGGGTGCACTAAGTTAATAGGTTAGTCCAAATATGATCAAAAGTGTATGGAAGTGTATAAATATCATAGCAATACCACCCAAAAGAGGCATGGAGCAAGCAGAAATTATAGATACGTTTTGGACGTATCAGTCGGCAATCGTGGTAGTTAAAACTCTCAAAGGTTGGATAAAGCGATTACCAGGGAGAGTCAAAACGCACGACGTAGATGTATGTGGAGCTGGGAAGGCTTATAAGATGGTAGGAAAAAGGGTCAGCAATAATCAATTTAGAGATGCAAAGTTGAATAAACGCTCAATGACGGTACTGTGCTGGTCCTAGGCTAGACCGTGCTAGAGACGCGAGCCTAGAACACTAACAAAATCACGGTGCAACACGTAAACAAGGGAGGAGCACACTCTGAATTTTTTTCCTTTTTTTCTTCTTTTTTTTGCACTTTTTTTTGCTCCGCAACAAATTTTTTTTGAAAAAGTCTATAAATGGTCTAAAAACTGCCTAGACAGATTTTTTTTTAGTTTGGAACTATTTTTCTACTGCGGTTAGCACGGATGTTTGGGAGTCCTTCTCCGTCACGACTCGGAGTATGGCGTGATCTGGAAATCCAAAACAGAGTAACAAAATACCGGACTCCGAATAGGACTGGTGGCGGAGATGACTCTGGTGGAACTCGGACTGGTGGCGGAGATGAATCTGGTGGAACTCGGACTGGTGGCGGATATATGTTGCAGGTGGAATCGGATTGGCGTGATGGCGGCGGATATGTGGTGGCCTATATGGACTCGGATTGGCGTTGAATATGTGGTGGTGGTATATGGCAGGGGTGATGAAGTTGGTGCGGTGGTGGTATATGGCAGCAGCGATGATGATGATGCGGTGGTGATATATGGCAACGGCGACGTGACAACCTGTGAACAGAACTCGAAACTCTAAAGGACTAGACGCTAAGACCAGCAACTTGACACGACGTTGCAACCGCAAATTCAACAAAGCGAATACAGAAAAGATTATGCAAAGGCTCAGATTGGTTCGGATGGGATGAACTAACCCTAAATTTTTTGGCTTTTTCGTGGACTATAGGTATGAAGAACAGACTCGATCTAAACTACGAAAAACTGTAAAATCTCACCGAGCAACCTGGAAATCTGATACCACTTGATAGAGGGAAAGGTGTCCCGTCTTTCGATGAGATGGTGGCTATCGTTTTGGAGGGAATCGACTTTGACGATGTGACTACGAACGTGCAAGGACGTCGCGCCTTAGCAATCGCTAAACCAACTCCGAGAGGTTATTGACCACGCCGGAGCACGATCAACCTGACCACGAAGGTCTATTTCCTGCAGGCAAACGAAGAACAAGCAAGAAACTGAGATTGCAATCTAGATATTGCGAATTCAAGAGGAAAGATTTATTGATCAAGTGGGGTTCTGTGAGTCTTTGTCTGGTCGTTGAACACAAACGAAGTACGCGAACTTGCAGCTATGGCGAACTTTAATCTAAACAAAACCCAAAGTCTAAACGACGCCCTAAGGGCTGTATATATGGGGGAAAGAGGGGGGGGGATTTCGTCGCCCTTGGTGGAGGGGTCCGAAACCAACCCTAACTCTTGTTTCCCCACACATACGGACTGTAAAAATAGCCTATACTAAAGTATTTCGAAATTACATGGGCCTGGCCCAATAATAAGGTGACGCAGCACCTATAATAGCCTCTGGACGAAATTTATGAAGTGGCATCTTGTATATTTCGTCCAAGGCTTCACACACTCATTATGGTGGCTTCAATGTCCTGAAATCATCACGTGTAACTCCATTCTTGTTCCCCTTGCGCATGCCATCATCTCCATGCTTGATATTGCTCCAATGTTCATCCTTCTTGTCCAAGCTAGGCCCTGGTAATTTAATTGGCGTGCGCGAGCTCTAGTAATTGGTCATGTATATGTGTCAGTTGGAGTTGTGGGTGTAACCATGTTAGTGATGTCCTCATCAATGTCTGATGTTGAAACGTATAAAACACCTCCTGGTGTAGAAACCGTCAGTTAAAGAAATAACAGATTGTAGAAGATTCACCGTCACTGGGCGAAGAAGTGGTTCAACTATTAGGACGTCCGAAGGAAATACCAGACTGTGTTTGCCTTCAATCCTCCATGGAATGATTGCATCACAGAGAACTGCCTAGGCAAGGATGATGTAAAAGCTAGGCCAGCTCCTCCAAATGATCATGCTGATTCTTTGACAACAATTGTTGATTTCCCAGAGGAAGTGGAAAAGAGGGCAAATGCCAAGGCCAATCTTGATTCCAAGGCCTCAAAGAAAAACAAGGTGGAACAAAGGAATGTTGAGTTAACTCAACACGATGTTCAGGAGAAGAAGGAGAGGGCGTCTGCCTGAAAAGATAAGAAGAAGAGGAAGTTTGTTTCTCTTCGAGCCTCAAAGAAGAAGTCTGTTGCCAAGAAATCAAGAAAGTTGCATCTTTATCGGCGTTCTGGGAACCAGGGTACCCAGACTTGCTTGCCTGCGGCCCATGGTGTGGATCCATCACCAGCCTGGTATGGCCCATCTTCGGCATCAACACAAAAGACCCTCCTAGGGGTCCAAGCCTCGCGAGGCGGACGATACCAAGGCCTCTGGAGGGAGCAGCCCCTCTAGGCTGGCTCATGAGGAGCGGTGATTTCTATGCAAGCCCCCACCTCGTGAGGTTCAGATGACGCAAGCCATGACGACCAATGTCACGCCCAAGATGCGATTCTATCCCGATCACGTGATGACTCGTGATTGGGGCACAACCGCATTTCGGGCGCTTAGCAAGATGGATATCATTACATCGTACCGTTACATAAATAGATGGGGATACATACAAGTCATACAACATCCACATGAATACAACACATCATTCACAAAACATCCGACTACAGATGAAAAACATGAAAAGCACAACGACATTCATCCTGCTATCCCAGGCTGCCGACCAGGAACCTATCCCAAGACTAACGAAGAAGAGGAAGAAAGAACTCCAACACATGTAAACATTTCTCTCACGTCAAGTCATCAGAAACCTTCACCTGCAACTGTTGTTGTAGTATCTGTGAGCCACGAGGACTCGGCAATCCCATAACCATGGGTATCAAGACTAGCAAAGCTTAATTGGTATGGAGAGGGTAGGTGGTGAGGTTGCAGCAGCGGCTAAGCATATGTATGGTGGCTAACTTACGAGTACAAGAATAACATGATCATCTACGCAAGCGTTCGCAAACTAGTAATGATCGCTAAGTGATCCTGAACTACCTACGAGTCAAACATAATCCCACCGTGTTCTCTACTCAAACTGAGAAGATACGGTCATGGTTACTCACGCAGTTGATGTATTTTATTTCGGATCCTCTGTCAAGTTATCTACAACCGGACATTAACAAATTCCAATCTGCCACAAAACCGCGGGCATGGCTTTCGAAAGATCATAACCCTGCAGGGGTGTCCCAACTTAGCCCATCACAAGCTCTCACGATCAGCAGAGGTAAAAAACCCTTATCTTAGGGACAACCCGATCAGACTCGGAATCCCAGTGCACAAGACATTTCTACAATGGTAAAATAAGTCCAGCAAGACTTCCGAGCGTGCCGACACCCTGATAATAGTCGCGCGTATCCCGTCTCAGGCCACGTCCGGATGGGACATCCTACAGGTAACCAGATACCTCGAGTTTCCCCTAGGCGGACCCGCAGTCTACCCGTTTGGGACCAACACCAACAGCACTGCCCCCCTATATGTAGAAAAGAATCCTTGGGGACACGACCCCCTATGCAAATTAATTAATTAATAAAGTTTTATTATGTTGCAAATTAAAAACCAAAGTTGGGCCTTGTTGGAGGAGTTTTATTCAAAACGAACTGTCAAGGGGTCCCCATATACCGAACCGCATTAAGAACGCAAAAATCAAGGAACATAACACCTGTTTATCAGTTCTTAAGGCGGCATGAGTGGAACGAAACGCCGAACAAAAAGGCCAAGCCTTCCACCCATTGCCAAGTATATAGGTGCATTAATTATGGTAATAAATATTGTGATATTCCAACAACCAAGATCCTACATGGAGCAATCTTCATCTTCTCCTGCAACTAACAACGCTATAAGAGGGGCTGAGCAAGCGGTAACATAGTCATAAAACGATTTCCTGGGACGGTGTCAAAGGTTACAGGGTGTTTCATGGCAACAATGAGAGGCTGACAACAAATAGATAGGTAGCACGACATATAGCGATAGCATCGAGGCAACTAGCATAGCAATGATAGTAAAGGTATCCAAGGTGATGGTCATCTTGCCTGAGATCCCGCTAGGAAGAAGAACTAGTCCATGAAGAAGACGAAGCCACGAAGACGAACCAAGCGTAGTCGAACGTATCCTCACGATCGCAACAAAACAGGAACTAAGAAGCAACACGGGAAAGAAAGAAACAACAAGGTGAACACACATATCATAACCATGGCATGATGCAGAAACATGTATGATGCATGTTCGGTTTAATGAGGCATGGCAAAGTGCACAAACAATACTACAAGTTAAGTGGAGCTCAATATGCAACGAGTTGGTCATTGCATATTGATGAAACACCACATTCAGTTTATTTAGTTGACTCTCGTTTATGTACCCCAACAATCTTAAATGTTTTTTAAGCATGGCAAGAGTGAAGCAAGTAAACTAACTATCTAGGCAAGTTAAATGGGGTCGGACACAACAAACAACAATTCCAGAAAATCCCCATATACATATTTTGAATTCGGTACTGTTCTGCCCTATACAGAATTTTAATGTCAATGGAAAAATAAAGTCCTCCATGTTAATCTAGACATTTTTCTAACCCATTTACATATAAATTTTACAAAATTTGGAGCTACGGTTATTTAGTTATGAATTAAACCATTTTAGCATGTAATTTAAGCAAAATAATTCAAACAGCAAGTTTAAACATTTCTATCATGCATGAAAGTTGTAAATTATTATCCTACACAAAATTCTAAGCATTTTACATGTTTATAACATTTTAATCCAATGCACAGTTGAGGAGTTATTATATGCATGAAGATAGAGGGTTTTTGTGTAAAACTACAGACTCTGGAAATTAGCTAAATTCCCATATCAGAAAAAAAAACGTCTATGGGCTGAATCTGAACAGAGCGCAGGGCGGCTGGGCTCTCACCATGGGCCAAGCCTGTTCGGTGGGGAGGAGGCTGGGTAGATCTGGGCCTTGGCTGGGAGATGCGGTCGAGGACGAGGTCGACACGGCTGTGCGACTGCAACCTCCTCCTCTCGACAGAGGTGGGAACAGGACTTGCAGTGGCACCGGCGGGGAGACTTGGGCGTCAGCGTCTGTAGTTTGCTGGCGAGGCGGACGGGGTCGCAGATGAGCGACGCGGTGGCACTCTTGGCGACGATGTGGAGCTCCTTGTTCGTCCTGAAGGAGGACGGAGGGAGGCGAGGAGGACCTGCTTGCTCCGGCGACCGGCTGGTGGAAGCACGAGACGGCGGCGCAGGAAGAGGTGGCGTCGGGGTTCGCAGAGGGGAGTCGAGGAGGAGACCTCGAGCGTGGAATTGCCGCTCGCTGGACTTGGTGCGGCCGTGGACAAGGGCTGGAGGTAGAAGCGAGGGCGGCTTGTCGCAGAGCAGCAACAGCGACAGAGGCGCTTCAAAAGAGGGACTCGGTGGGGCGGGGCGATGTAGGGGCTTCGGCGTCGAGGGATGACGGGAATGGACGGATCCGAGGCGGAGGTCGTCGGATCCAAGCGGCAGAGGAGGCCACGGCGAGGAGGCAGACGGCGACGGGGCTGGGACAGCACGAGGACGACGGGGAAGCAGTCTTGACGCGGTAGAAGGAGGCCGAGCGCGGGTCGAGGCCGGTCCTGGTCGTGCTCGCCGGCGACGGTGCTAGAAGGTGGTGGTGCGCTCGGGCTACAGAGGAGGCGGGCTGCTCCAGGGCGACGAGGAGGAGGCAATGGGGCGCAGAGGTCGGGGTCAAGGGGATCGAGGAGCTCCTCTCCTGTGCGTTGGCTGCTGCGAGCTAGGCGCATGGTGGATCGAGGCAGAGGGGCTCAAGCATGAGCGATGTAGCCATCGAGGGGAGGTACTGTTGGGGGCTGGATGGATGGATTGGGTGGTGGCGGAAAACAAGGGACTTGGTCGAAGAGAGTTTGGATTGGGTGGAGATCCCGAGGTGGGAGGTGGAGTGTGGCGGCGGCGATTGGACAGGGGAGGAATGGATGGGAAAGTCTAGGGTTAGACTATTTATATAGTGCGTGGATCTATGTAGGTCACTTGGTCCCTCTTATCTTTATCAAACGGTCCTGGATAAATAGGTTAGGAAGTCCAAACAATGAACCGAAATATTTTAGGGATGTTCGGGGATGATCCGGACCCATCGGTCACGACTGCTCGGGTCGGGTTCGGGACAGTTTCAGATGCGTAGTTGAGGGGGTAAATGTGGGCTGTGTAGAGTGATTGGGTTGATAAGAGAGGGAGAGAGAGGGGCCTGGTGACTGTTTCGGAACACCAAAACGTCCGACGTTTATCCGGCTATAGTGCCGCTATATGTTTATCGGTTGGGGTTACAAACGAGCTCCAAATGTGATGAAATTTGGCAGGTGGTCTACCTACACTATAATAAGACCACATGTCAACTTTCACCCCATTCCGCGAACCTTTTACGGCGACTTATAAAATAAATATTCGGAGGTGCCGCGGGCGCGTGTGAGTGTGTCTGGGCTCAGAACGGACAACATGATGAACTGGGAGATCGGGCAACTACGAACAGATGCAAGTTTTAAAAAACATGCAGATGAAATGCACATGATGACATGGCAATGGCAACGAATAACTAGAAGACACCTGGCGCATCGGTCTTGGGGCGTCACAACACCCCCTACTAACAAGAGATCAAGTCCCGAGATCTTAGGAACGAGACGGAAGAAAAATCGGAAGCACAAGTCTTCTTGGAGAAATGAGTGAAACAAAGGATCTTGAGAGGTTGAGCCACTTGAAAGGAAGAATGCCACGGAGATGAATAAGATTGAGAAGCTTCGGTAAAATGAGGAAACAAGGCATACAACGAGAATCGAGAGCTTAAATGACAAAGAGACATTGAAATCGCTCCAGCTAAAAGAGATAAAAAGGAATTCAAACGAAGGGATTTGGGAAGCACTCCAGCTTAAAATGTAAGGAATAGAACATGAACAAGAACTTGAGGGATGGAATAATACTTGACAAAAGAAAGAACACAATGCCTCCATAAGAATTGAGAAGAACGGAGAACAAGATGACAACTTTCATCACAAATGAATTGAAAGAGCATCTTCAAAAGAAAGGCTTGAACGGAGTTGTTGAGAAAATCAACAACAAAAGAATAAGCTTGTTGAGAACTTATTGAAATCATCCCAAAACTTGAGGTGAAATTATGCCACAACCAAATGCTTGAGTAGTTGAGAAGAATGATGAATTTTAAAACTCCACTTCAAAAGAATAGGGAGAATTATTTGCACTTCAAGACGCAAGAAGAAGAATACTTGAGCTGCTCCTCACGAATTTGATGAACACTTGAAGAATGAATTAAATCATGATGAGCCACCATGAAGAACTCCGGTAACAGAAGGATGATGATAGAAGTGAAGGATGCAAGAATAATATTCAAGAGTTGCGATGATTTAGATGGAGGTTTTGAATAGATGGCCGAGAAACTTTGAACTCCGGAGAAGAAAAGATGAAAATACTTGGAACTAGAATTTATTCATTGTGAACAAATTCCGAAGGAAATGATTAAATCAACTTTATGAAAAAAATAAGAATTATGTTATGCTTATCCTTCATCAATTAAATTGATGAGAAGCAATGGATTTGCATACTACTTATTCACGTTGAAATTGATTAAAGAGGCATATAGCGCAAAACTCGAGAAAGTCTTCATGACCCACCGGTAGGATTGGAAAGAACGAATGAGTTGATATTATAACAAAGAAAAAGGAATTTTTAACGAACCACCGTAGAAAAAATTAAATCCGAGTGAATAAAAGAACGAATAATGAACGGACTGCGAACGGATTAAAGAATGCTTGAACGAATCACCGGAAGAATATGGAGACGGACGAAGAACATCAATTTAGAATATTTGGAGGACGAAGTTGAAAACTGAGAACGAAGAAATCTTCTGAAATGATGGCCTTCGGAGGATCACAATGGAAAGAATTCATGAAAAGCTTTGGATGGTTAAGGAAAAGAATTTATGACAACAAAATAATTCGAGAGGATAACATGAAGCTAGAATCACGAATCTTCACAAGAATGGACAAGATTTGGATGAAAAGATCTTCTTTTGTCTTCAAATGTTGAGAATGACGACGAGAAACAACAGCAAAATTGTTGAGATACTCCGGACGAATGAAAAGAGGGAAGATTGAACCGAACATGAAGGAATTGAAAGTGATGTTGGATAAGGCATATGACTCATGGAATCCATTCTTATGTCACACTTGAAAGGAATTTGGGAATCACTCCGGAAAATTAGAGGAGTCAGGTATGATCATGGGAAAAGACCTGTGGGTTATGAACCCACCGAAGAGAAAACACCGTTGGAAAGGATTGTAAGGGAGATGATGCACCGGGACGATTCAAAGATTCGCATGATGTGACAACCTCGAATTAATTTGAACGCAAACATGAATCTTCTGAGATGACTTGAGAACTCTGCAATAATTAAGTGGCGAGAGGCAAACGAGACAGGTGGAAAGCATTTGAGCAATGGAAAAGAATATTAACAACGCCGAAACAAATTGAATTGGATCCATCGGAGAAGAAAAAGAGATGAAGAATGACGAACTAGACGAGGATTCACCAGTTGAAATAATTGAGGAAAAAAATCAAAGGCTTCGCACGAGTAGGATGGATACTCGATTAAGGATTCTGGCTCCGAGAAGAAAAAGGGTGGGTGGGTGGGAAAAAGAAAGACCACATCGGACGGGGAAAACGATGCTGGTTGGAAAGAACCGAGGATTGAACTTGCAAAAGACAAATAGGATTGAATCATCTGAAGAGAGGTGGGCGGGATGAAAAGAGCTGACATCGCAACGAACGAAAACTAACCGCGTGATCCTAAAAAACTTTGAATGGGAAGAGGAGTAATTCAAAACACCTACGTCAAGATTCCTCACCAGAGCGACGAAGCGACTGAGGAGTAAAAAGAAGTCCTACTCTCTAATATAACTAGACTCCGAAAAAGTTTTCTCTAGACTCAACAACGGCCGAACTACGATCAATCAAGGGGGATCCTATGGTCGATCGAGGCTCTAATACCAACTTTTCATGCCCAATGTGCGATTCTATCCCGATCACGTGATGACTCGTGATTCGGGCACAACCGTATTTCGGGCGCTTAGCAAGACGGATATCATTACATCGTACCATTACATAAATAGATGGAGATACATACAAGTCATACAACATCCACATGAATATAACACATCATTCACAAAACATCCGACTACGGATGAAAAACATGAAAAGCACAACGACATTCATCCTGCTATCCCAGGCTGCCACCCAGGAACCTATCCCAAGACTGACGAAGAAGAGGAAGAAAGACCTCCAACACAAGTAAACATCGCTCTCACGTCAAGTCATCAGAAACCTGCACCTGCAACTGTTGTTGTAGTATCTGTGAGCCACGAGAACTCGGCAATCCCTTAACCATGGGTATCAAGACTAGCAAAGCTTAATTGGTATGGAGAGGGTAAGTGGTGAGGTTGCAGCAGCGACTAAGCATATGTATGGTGGCTAACTTACGAGTACAAGAATAACATTAGCATCTACGCAAGCGGTCGCAAACTAGTAATGATCGCTAAGTGATCCTGAACTACCTACGAGTCAAACATAACCCCACCGTGTTCTCTACTCAAACTAAAAAGATACGGTCACGGTTACTCACGCAGTTGATGTATTTTATTTCGGATCCTCTGTCAAGATATCTACAACCAGACATTAACAAATTCCAATCTGCCACAGAACTGCGAGCACAGCTTTCGAAAGATCATAACCCTGCAGGGGTGTCCCAACTTAGCCCATCACAAGCTCTCATGATCAGCAGAGGTAAATATCAGGACCCCGATCCTAAGTCACACCGATCTAGCTGTAACACGTCATATCACTTTGCGGCCTCACGCACAGTAACCCCTCGGGTGCCACCTTACCTGGCCCGGGACCGTTTGCGCATTTTGGCACACGTATATGACAGTGTCGCTAGCATCCATATGACAGAGAACCCGGGCCGAGATGGCTAGTTATAAACCAAAAGTGGCACTAGATTACAGAGACAGGCATCCATGACCCAGCAATGAACGTGTCGGTCATCAACGTATGAACCCAAGTCGTAGCAAGCTACATGGACTTAAATGAACAACGCGTGACATTTCCCCTAAGGGATAGACACAGGAACGAAGAAGGACACATGCCCGCCAGCCTACGTGTTCCGAGCAGTAGCAAGCTACCAAGGCTCATTGGAATCACTAGGAGGCATTTCCCTGTAAGGTAGGCTACCAAAGGAAAACAACTAGGTGTCGGATCCCACACATACCAAGCATTTCAACCGTACACACAAGATGCTCAATATGTGCAAATACAACATTGCATCACAACAGAACTCTATGACTCAAAGTACTTTATTTAAGAGGCTCCAAGAGCCATACATAACATATCCATACAGGTAGGGGTCACATGACCCAACACTCAAGTCATACAGTCATACAAGCACAAGCGGAAGCTACATGTCTGAGTACAGACAACTTAGAAAATAAAACAGGCTTGATGTAGCCTGACTATCTACAAGGCCCTTCACAAGCTCCAGATCTCCGTCTGGGTGTCAAGCTACTCGTCGATGTCAACGTCTATGTAGAACCCATCAGCAGGGGCAGGGTTCTCCTCTGCAACAGTTATTAAGCAAACATGAGTACAAAGGTACTCAGCAAATCTTACCACAGAACCTATCATACATGCAACATTATCAAAGGGGGTAGTGGAGTTCATAGCAGAAAGCCAGCTTTGACTCTTGGCTAACCTATACTACAACTCTCAACGGATTGCAAGATGTTATTACGAACACGAGTCCTCTACTCACCACAACAATACACTACCGAGGATCCTCTTCCGTCATCCTACGGAAGGGCCATCCACGGCACTCACACTTATCTTGAGGCTTTTAGTAGTATCCATCAACTTGTCTATGAACTGTAAGAGTAATCAAGTAGTCCGTACCGCGAACAATGGCTATTCGAATAGATTGATAACCCTGCAAGGGTGTACCTCTTCACACACGCTCCCACCACTTATCGCCGTTTACTCGACGTGTACTCGGCAACCTTCAAGCGGAAGCCCAGCGTGGGTGTCGGCCACGACCTGATTAACTACACAAGTCTCTCGTCCAGGTTTATCGCCTATTTGGGTTCCATCCGTGGGGAGATCCTGCCGGGGTGTCGCTCACGGCCCCAAACGATGTGTACAGGGTTCCCGAGTCACCAAACGGGCAACCGGTACACCGTGCCACGTACCTGTCGCATCACAACCCACCCCGAGGGTCAGCGTTGTGCACGACCTCCAGTAAGCTATAAACACCAGAAACTAGTTGCAACTCCTGGACAGAGATCGAGGGTAATTAATAAGCCGAGAGGGTCAATTAAGGATCCCAATGTGTGGTAGTAGCTGTAACTTGAACCGCACATACAGATCTCGGGTCCTATGGATGATTCCAATGAAACAACCCACCATGTACTCCTCCATGGCCTTTCATCGATACCTTTACCAAGCGTATTCCACACTTCCTTCTCTTTATCGGTATGATCATTTCACTCTGATCCATCACCCAGATGAACCAGACCAGACACAACTCTAAGCATCGCAGGCAACATAAACAAATAGCATGGTGGATCACACATCACATGGCTCAATCAACTCCTACACATGCTAGTGGGTTTCAACTATTTACTGTGGCCATGACAGGTCATGCAAGGGAATAGGGTTCAACTACCGCAGCAAGTAGCAGTTCACACGCTGTTGCCTTAATGTAGTAAAAGAGAGCAGGAGCGAGAAGATTGGGTTTGTATCGGAATGATCAATGATTTCTTGCCTGACAAAGTGGTTGTCGGGTACTGCTCTTCAACTGGATACGTAGTAGTATCCTCGGGAGCAGGACCTAACACAGAGAATACCGGCAATACAATCATTACACAAACAAATGCAACAATATGATGCATGCTCATGACATGGCAAGATGCATGTGTGTTGGGCTAATGCAACTATAACCATAAGGGTTTGAACCTATTTGAATCAAAGATTCAAATTGGCACTTTAGCTATTATTTAAATAAGTGCATTATCATGTTTTAATGTATACAGCAAGGTTAACTTGCTCAAACATGCATGAAACCAGTGCCATTGGAAAGATTGGATTTTTCTGATCATTTTTCATATATAAATCTTTTCCATCTGAGCTACTGTTGAATTTATATGATTTTTTGAAGTTTAGGCATTTTTTGGAATTTCCTGAATTATTTTTAAATCTAAAAATCCCAGAAAATCCTTTACTGCGTCAGCATGACATCATGCTGACGTCAGTCAGTCAACAGGGCTAGTCCAAGTCAAACCTGACCAGTGGGACCCACTGGTCAGTGTCACAGTTAACTAATTAACTAATTCGAATTAAATTAACACCTAAACTAGGTTTGACTTGCAGGCAGGGCCCACATGTCAGTGACCCAGGGGGGTCAAACCCGTGGTCAAACAGGTCCAACTCGCCGGCGTTTAGCCGCCGGCGAGGCCAAACATGGCGGTGAGGTGCGGGTTTCGTGCTCCGGCTGCCAAAACGACGGCGGAGCACACCTACGGGTAGCTGGAGGCAAACCGCATCGGATGGAGGTGGTGGCTGGCCTCGGGGTCGCCGGAGATGACGCCCGCGACGAGTCCAGCGGCTGCCGGAGTTTGGCGAAGTCGAAAACGATGGTGCGGTGCTCATAGAAGAGCGTGAAGTGGTCCTACAGCACCTACGCGTGACGGTGAAGCTGATAGGCACGGTGGCCGGACCAATGGATGGCCAGAGCCTCGTCGACGACGAGCTCCGCGGCGGTGCGTGTAGGTGAGCTTCGTGCGTTGCGTTCCAGGGCAGTAGAGAGCCAACGGGGAGGGGGAGGACGAAGCTGGGCTCACAGGGGTTGCAGCAGACGCCGGAGCGAGCCTGGGGGTGGTCGGAGCTGAGCGGGACGGTGAGGGGGATCTCCGCGGCCGGAGTTGGGGAAGAAGGGGTCGGGGGCGTCTCCAGGGCGGGCGAGCGCTCGGGGCTCGGCCTGTTCGAAGTAGTCGAGGGCGGCGGAGACGACGGACACGACGACGGAGCTCAGGGACGACGGTGGGCGCGGCTACTACGACGGTGCGAGCACGGCGGCGTCGGCCATGGTGCGGGGAGGGCGAAAGAGAGGAGCTGGGGAGAGGGGGAGGTGTCTGCGAGGTCGGGGGCGACGTGTACGACCGATCCAGCCCGCCAGGACGGTGAGGGGAGGAAGCAGGGCGGCGGGCAGCTGCGTGGCGCGCGCTGCGGCCGCCGTCGAGCACCTGCCTGCCTGCCTGGCCGAGCCAAGCAGCTCGCTGGAGCGGCAGCTGGGCTGGGCCGGCAGGTGGGCCGGGTGGGGCGCCAGGTAAACTTTCTTTCTCTTTCTTTTTCCTATTTCTTTTCTGTTTCATTTGTTTTGCAACTTTGTTTAATTAATAAAAATGCCAGAACATTTTTATAACTCATGAAACTTGTCATGCCCACTGTATATAATATGAACAGCATGGAACATTATAGTTTATGATTATTTGAGCATTTAAAATATTTTATAGCATTTAAATGCCTAAATTCAAATACCATATGATTTATTCCAGGGACCTTGGATGTCCTAGAAAATTGTGCACCATTTTTGGCAGAGGTTTAAGACCAAGGCAGAAATGATGAACATTTTTAAGGGCATTTTGGGTACATTGGAAAAGATATTATCAAACCCTAGTTGTTAGAAGAGGGGTGCTAGGGTTTCTGTCATTCCCATTTCAAGTTTCTTTGATAAGTAGACATGATGCACACTCTAGCTAGTCCTAATGCAAATGCTAACTAGGGATGTGACAACTCACCCCCACTTAAAAGAATCGCGTCCCGAGATTCGGGTTCCTCCGGAAAGAGGGTGGGGTACTCAAGTCGAAGACGATCCTCCCTTTCCCAAGTGGCTTCATTCTCGGAATGATGTGACCATTGAACCTTGAGAAACTTGATATTATGGCGTCGAGTGGTGGGCTCGGTTTGATCAAGAATACGAATGGGGTATTCTCGATATGTGAGATTGTTCTGGAGATCAAGTGTTTCGTGGTCCACTCCGCGGATAGGATCCGAGAAACAACGCCTGAGTTGAGAAACGTGGAACACGTCAGGAACTCTGGATAGGTGCGGAGGTAGTTCCAATTGGTAGGCAACTTCTCCTCGTTTGGCAAGAATGCGAAAGGACCGATGTAACGAGGGGCCAATTTTCCTTTGATACCGAAGCGATGGGTTCCCTTAAGAGGAGTAACCCGAAGGTAAGCCTTATCGCCGACTTCAAAAGTCACAGCCTTATGATGACTATCATATTGGCTCTTCTGGCGAGACTGGGCTGTTTTCAATTTCTCACGAATGATGCGAACTTGGTCTTCTGCTTCCTGGATCATATCCGGGCCAAAGAATTGTCTTTCCCCAGTTTCTGACCAGTTAAGAGGTGTTCGACACCTTCGTCCATATAGAACTTCGAAGGGAGCTTTGCCCAAGCTGGCTTGATAACTATTGTTATAAGCGAATTCGGCAAATGGAAGACACTTCTCCCAATCCATACCGAAAGAGATGACAGAGGCTCGAAGCATGTCTTCCAGAATTTGATTGACTCGTTCCACTTGACCACTTGACTGGGGATGGAAGGCGGTACTGAAGGAGAGATGAGTCCCCATTTGGATAGGTGCGGAGGTAGTTCCAATTGGTAGGCAACTTCTCCTCGTTTAGTAAGAATGCGAAAGGACCGATGTAACGAGGGGCCAATTTTCCTTTGATACCGAAGCGATGGGTTCCCTTAAGAGGAGTAACCCGAAGGTAAGCCTTATCGCCGACTTCAAAAGTCACAGCCTTATGATGACTATCATATTGGCTCTTCTGGCGAGACTGGGCTGTTTTCAATTTCTCACGAATGATGCGAACTTGGTCTTCTGCTTCCTGGATCATATCCGGGCCAAAGAATTGTCTTTCCCCGGTTTCTGACCAGTTAAGAGGTGTTCGACACCTTCGTCCATATAGAACTTCGAAGGGAGCTTTGCCCAAGCTGGCTTGATAACTATTGTTATAAGCGAATTCGGCAAATGGAAGACACTTCTCCCAATCCATACCGAAAGAGATGACAGAGGCTCGAAGCATGTCTTCCAGAATTTGATTGACTCGTTCCACTTGACCACTTGACTGGGGATGGAAGGCGGTACTGAAGGAGAGATGAGTCCCCATTTGGATAGGTGCGGAGGTAGTTCCAATTGTTAGGCAACTTCTCCTCGTTTGGCAAGAATGCGAAAGGACCGATGTAACGAGGGGCCAATTTTCCTTTGATACCGAAGCGATGGGTTCCCTTAAGAGGAGTAACCCGAAGGTAAGCCTTATCGCCGACTTCAAAAGTCACAGCCTTATGATGACTATCATATTGGCTCTTCTGGCGAGACTGGGCTGTTTTCAATTTCTCACGAATGATGCGAACTTGGTCTTCTGCTTCCTGGATCATATCCGGGCCAAAGAATTGTCTTTCCCCGGTTTCTGACCAGTTAAGAGGTGTTCGACACCTTCGTCCATATAGAACTTCGAAGGGAGCTTTGCCCAAGCTGGCTTGATAACTATTGTTATAAGCGAATTCGGCAAATGGAAGACACTTCTCCCAATCCATACCGAAAGAGATGACAGAGGCTCGAAGCATGTCTTCCAGAATTTGATTGACTCGTTCCACTTGACCACTTGACTGGGGATGGAAGGCGGTACTGAAGGAGAGATGAGTCCCCATAGCATTCTGGAAACTTTCCCAAAATCGTTAAGTGAAAAGACTTCACGGTCTGAGTTAATCTCCAACGGCACACCATGAAGTGATACTATCCGAGAGACATACAAGTCTGCTAGCTGGCTAGCGGTAATACTCTCTCGAACAGGCAGGAAATGAGCTACTTTAGAGAGGCGGTCGATAACGACGAAGATAGCATTATTCCCTTTCCTGGTCCTGGGAAACCCGGTAATGAAGTCCATACCGACTTTGTCCCATTTCCATTCAGGAAAAGCTAAAGGTTGAAGGGTGCCAGCAGGCCGTTGATGCTCTGCTTTAACTCGACGACAAACATCGCAGTTAGCAATGAATTGAGCGATTTCTCTCTTCATCCTAGTCCACCAAAATCTCTGACGTAAATCCTGATACATTTTGGTACTACCGGGATGAATTGTGAGAGGAGATTCATGAGCCTTCTTAAGAATCATTTGTCGTAGTTGTTGTTTCTTGGGTACCACCAAGCAGTTCTCGAAGTATACAATACCTCGATCATCCATAGAGAAACTTCTAGCAACTCTGCTAGCAATGTTCTCCTTGATCCGAGATATGCCTTTATCATACCGCTGGGCAACTATGATTTGATCCATAAGGGTAGGTTTCGCCACCAAGGTGGAAAGGAATCCTCGAGGAACAATGTGAAGGTTAAGCTTACGAAATTCCTCGTGGAGAAGTGGTTGCCCTTGTTGTAACATTAAGTTGTTACAATAAGACTTACGACTTAGAGCATCAGCCATGACATTGGCCTTTCCAGGGGTATAAGTGATTCCTAAGTCGTAATCTGTGAGCAACTCAACCCAACGTCTTTGCCTGAGATTTAGATCCGGTTGGGTGAAGATGTACTTCAAACTTTGATGATCAGTGAAGATTTCACATCGATTACCAAGGAGGTAATGTCGCCATGTTTTGAGTGCATGGACTATAGCTGCAAGCTCTAGATCATGAGTAGGATAGTTATCCTCATGTGGACGCAACTGTCGAGATGCGTATGCAATCACTTGACGATCTTGCATGAGTATGCAACCTAGTCCTTGTCGCGAGGCGTCGCAGTAGATTATAAAATCCTTGGAAAATTCTGGTGGTACCAATACAGGTGCAGATGTCATGCGTCTTTTCAGTTCCTGAAAACTGGACTCGCACTGTGGGGTCCACTCAAACTTTTTATCTTTCTTGAGGAGTTCAGTTAGAGGTTTAGCAACCTTGGAGAAATTTTCGACGAAGCGTCGGCAATAGCTCGCTAAGCCAAGAAAACTCCTAACTTGCTTGACCGATTCAGGAGGTGTCCAATCAAGGACGGCTTGAACTCCCTCGGGATTGACAGCAATACCATTGCCAGAGATCACATGACCTAGATAGGTTACTTCCGGCAACCAAAATTCACATTTAGAGAATTTGGCATAAAGGCGGTGCTCTCGAAGTTTCGTCAATACCAGCCTTAAATGCTCGGCATGATCTTTCTTGTTCTTGGAATAGATGAGTATATCATCGAGGTATACCACGACGAATTTATCCAAGTACTCCATGAATATAGAATTCATTAACCAAGAAAAGGTAGCTGGGGCATTGGTTAACCCGAAGGACATGACGGTGTACTCATATTGGCCATAACGAGTAACAAAAGCCGTTTTAGGGATGTCCCCATTCTTGATTTTGATTTGATGGTAACCCAACCTCAAATCCATCTTAGAGAAGACTGAGGATCCAGCGAGCTGATCATACAGGTCGTTGATCCTGGGAAGCGGATACTTGTTCTTTATGGTGACTAGATTGACAGGTCGGTAATCTACAACCATCCGCTCCGTTCCATCCTTCTTCTTGACGAAGAGGACGGGGCAAGCCCAAGGGGAGGAACTAGGACGGATGAAACCTTTTTGCAAGGACTCATCGAGTTGTTTCTTTAGCTCAGCTAATTCTAGTGGTGCCATCTTATAGGGTCTCCTAGAGATTGGGACAGTTCCAGGGATAAGATCTATCACGAACTCGACATCTCTGTCAGGTGGAATTCCTGGCAGTTCTTCTGGAAAAACATCCGGAAAGTCACGGACTACCAGGATATCTTCGAGTTCGGGTAGAGGGCTGGCATTAAGAGAGTAAAGCTGATGCTCAGCCATTCGGGTCAAGACATTGACTATCTTGCCGGATGGGTGTGTAAGTTGAACGGTCCTAGTATAGCAATCAATCTTGGCGTAATGAGTTGTCATCCAATCCATACCCAAAATGATGTTTATGTCCGAGGACTTGAGAGCGATTAGATATGCTAGGAAAACAAGTCTATCGACAAGGATTTCATTTCCATGGCTTACCCTAGAGGTTTGCCACTTTGAACCAGGAGTTTGAATAACCATGGAAGTAGGCATGTCACAAAAAGTCATGTTGTGCATTCGAGCATAGCTCTCAGATATGAACGAATGGGATGCTCCAGTATCGAAAAGAATATATGTCGGATGGCAGTTTATGAGAAGCGTACCAAGGATGACGTTAGGATCCTCATAAGCTTCCTCGGCAGAGACATAGTTGACATGACCACGTGCAGTGGGGATTGGCTTGACATAATTCACCTTGCCGATTGGCTTACCACGGCCAACGGGTTTTCCTGGTTGATTCTGGGGACACTCACGCATGTAGTGCCCCGGTTCTCCACACTTGAAGCAGGTCACAGTGTTAGTGCGTGGAGCAAAGTTGGAAGGTGGTCCTCCATAGGTCTTAGCAGGTGCATACTGTTGAGTTGGGCGAGGCGCCTCATAGGATGGCCTCGGTGTGTACTTGGGTGGCAGAGCAGTGTTAGGAACCCACACACGGCGCTTGTGAGAGCCAGAGCCGGATGAGGAACCAAAATCTCGAGTATGCTTGCATGTGGCCTCGAAGTCGGTCTGTCCCGTTTCAGCACTGATAGACTTGTTTACCAACTTCTGGAAGGAAGTGCACTCGTGCAGACGTAGATCTCGGCGGAGTTCAGGGCTGAGTCCCTTGCGGAACCTCGCCTGCTTCTTGGCATCGGTGGATACTTCCTTAGGTGCATAGCGTGCCAAGTTGCCAAACTCGCGACTATAGCCATCTACAGTTAACCGGCCCTGGATGAAATTGCAGAATTCCTCCCGCTTGCGATCCATGAGACCTTCCGGAATGTGATGTTCACGGAATGCCTCACTGAACTCAACCCAAGTAGTGATTTGGCCAGCAGGACGCATAGCTTCAAAGTTCTCCCACCAAAGACTGGCAGGGCCCTCAAGATGGTAGGCGGTGTAGGTAACCTTGTCAGCTTCGGCCACACGGGCAGAGTGTAGCTTATGGGTGATACTACGTAGATAGTCATCCGCATCCAGAGGTTCAGTGGAGTGATGGAACTTCGGTGGGCACATCTTGATAAAGTCATTGATTGACACCACGTCATTCCTCTGACGGAACCCAGTGTTCTGCTCTATACGTTCCAGCAGACGGTTGGTCTCTCTCTTGTTCCGTTCTACCTCGAGCATAACTTCCGCCAAGGAGGGTGGCTGGGGCAGATTCCCATCTCTAGCCCCACTAGCCTCACCCTGCTCCTGAGCAGCAGGAGTGTTGCGAGTGTTGACCATCCTAGGAAAACAAAACAATGGTTTAGACAAGGATGGCAAAAATTTGACATAGGAGTGCAGAATGTAATGGATGACACGGAATGCAGAGATGTTCATCCGTGCGACATGGTAATATAGAAACTGCTATATATACACCAGTGGTCATACACACCATACATAGTTTAGTACAAGCCAAGGCTAACGTACAACTGCGGTGAAAGACGATACATCCCATCAGAGGCATTCCAAGCTCCTATACATTATTTAACTACACCTCCGGAACTCAGTACACACTAAGTCATATTCCACAAGACGCGCAGGACTGTGGAAATACAACTACTACAATACTACTACTACCACGGTCTAACTCAGACATTCCCGTAGTAATCTTCGTAAAGATTACCACCGTAGCCTGGAAGTGGAACAGACGGATCTTGAAACTCGCGAGCACTCGAAGGCTGTGGACCAAAGGGACATGGATGTGGCCTCGGTCCCGATGCTGGTGGTAACCGACGCCCACGTGGAGGTGTAATACCCCCAACGTCACGCCAATCCATGTGATCAGGAAGACGAGTCCGCACGGGGTACAAATCCCGCATGTCCAGATACCCGGCGTGCACAGCAGGTGCAAGCCGTGTCAAAGTAGTCCAGTGGGCGGCTTGAGTGTTATACAGCTCCATTCGTAGGGCACGGACCTCACGGTCCCTATCCTCCAGCATCTGAACAGTAGTCTAAAGCAGTGGCTCTTCATGAGCAGCATCAGTATACAGACCAGTGTAGTAGCCTTCCTCTCTGGGAAGTGAGGCTGGCATGTAACAAAACTCAGTGTTCAGCAACAGGGCATGCCTAGCCCGGAGAATGGTCATCATCGAATAGGCGGCATCCTGCACTGCCATCTCGATGGTAACCCCGAGTCCATAAGACCAATGGATGGGGTCGTTAGCTCCAGGATATGAGGGGTATATCCGGACTGTGCAGAAATACTGACTCTGATTGAAATCCTGGTACTGTTCCTCCACGGTGTACTCAGGATACCAGCGATAACCGGTCTCAGTCAGCACACGGACTAGCAAGGCCGTGTGACCGGGCACATTGATGCACCGAGTCAAACGAACCACTTGGTGAGGGGTGCGGCCAGACATCTGATAAAAGGAAGTAATGCAAAGGCATTAGTGTTTCTGGAAGAAATCGGGCAGCATAACAGCTGTAAATGCTCAAACAAAGATTTGAGACATCATACAAATGATAGCATAGCCACTCAACAATTCCATATCAAGGTTCTGAGTCCAACAATCATACTAAAAAGATAGAAACTGAACTGAGGCTTGAAACCAACAATCCTAAGAGTCTACGGATTAGTAACACGTGAACCTAGTAAGGATAAGAGGCCTAGTCCTAAATCCCCGTAGAAAGAATAGACTGACTCAGATCAGAAGGGCATAGGGTAAAGGAGTAAAAAGAGCCTTACGTTCCCTTCTACAATCAATTCCCCTACATATAACTAAGAATTTTTCTAGACTCAACATCGACCAGTTCGGCTTGAGAAACCTACAGGCAGTCCAGCTCTGATGCCAACGCTATCAGGACCCCGATCCTAAGTCACACTAATCTAGCTGTAACACGTCATATCACTTTGCGGCCTCACGCACGGTAACCCCTCGGGTGCCACCTTACCTGGCCCGTGACCATTTGCGCATTTTGGCACACGTATATGACAGTGTCGCTAGCATCCATATGACAGAGAACCCGGGCCGACATGGCTAGTTATAAACCAAAAGTGGCACTAGATTACAGAGACAGGCATCCATGACCCAGCAACGAACGTGTCGGTCACCAACTTATGAACCCAAGTCGTAGCAAGCTGCATGGACTTAAAGGAACAACGTGTGACATTTCCCCTAAGGGACAGACACAGGAACGAAGAAGGACACATGCCGGCCAGCCTACGTGTTCCGAGCAGTAGCAAGCTACCAAGGCTCATTGGAATCACTAGGAGGCATTTCCCTGTAAGGTAGCCTACCAAAGGAAAACAACTAGGTGTCGGATCCCACACATACCAAGCATTTCAACCATACACACAATATGCTCAATATGTGCAAATACAACATTGCATCACAACAGAACTCTATGACTCAAAGTACTTTATTTAAGAGGCTCCAAGAGCCATACATAACATATCCATACAGGTAGGGGTCACATGACCCAACACTCAAGTCATACAGTCATACAAGCACAAGCGGAAGCTACATGTCTGAGTACAGACAACTTAGAAAATAAAACAGGCTTGATGTAGCCTGACTATCTACAAGGCCCTTCACAAGCTCCAGATCTCTGTCTGGGTGTCAAGCTACTCGTCGACGTCAACGTCTATGTAGAACCCATCAGCAGGGGCAGGGTTCTCCTCTGCAACAGTTATTAAGCAAACATGAGTACAAAGGTACTCAGCAAGTCTTACCACAGAACCTATCATACATGCAACATTATCAAAGGGGGTAGTGGATTTCATAGCAGAAAGCCAGCTTTGACTCTTGGCTAACCTATACTACAACTCTCAACGGATTGCAAGATGTTATTACGAACACGAGTCCTCTACTCACCACAACAATACACTATCGAGGATCCTCTTCCGTCATCCTACGGAAGGGCCATCCACGTCACTCACACTTATCTTGAGGCTTTTAGTAGTATCCATCAACTTGTCTATGAACTGTAAGAGTAACCAAGTAGTCCATACCGCGAACAACGGCTATTCGAATAGATTGATAACCCTGCAGGGGTGTACCTCTTCACACACGCTCCCACCACTTATCGCTGTTTACTCGACGTGTACTCGACAACCTTCAAGAGGAAGCCCAGCGTGGGTGTCGGCCACGACCTGACTAACTACACAAGTCTCTCGTCCAGGTTTATCGCCTATTTAGGTTCCATCCGTGGGGAGATCCGGCCGAGGTGTCGCTCACGGCCCCAAACGATGTGTACAGGGTTCCCGAGTCACCAAACGGGCAACCGGTACACCGTGCCACGTACCTGTCGCATCACAACCCACCCCGAGGGTCAGCGTTGTGCACGACCTCCAGTAAGCTGTAAACACCAGAAACTAGTTGCAACTCCTGGACAGAGATCGAGGGTAATTAATAAGCCGAGAGGGTCAATTAAGGATCCCAATGTGTGGTAGTAGCTGTAACTTGAACCACACATACATATCTCGGGTCCTATGGACGATTCCAATGAAACAACCCACCATGTACTCCTACATGGCCTTTCATCGATACCTTTACCAAGCGTATTCCACACTTCCTTCTCTTTATCGGTATGATCATTTCACTCTGATCCATCACCCAGATGAACCAGACCAGACACAACTCTAAGCATAGCAGGCAACATAAACAAATAGCATGGTGGATCACACATCACATGGCTCAATCAACTCCTACACATGCTAGTGGGTTTCAACTATTTATTGTGGCAATGACAGGTCATGCAAGGGAATAGGGTTCAACTACCGCAGCAAGTAGCAGTTCACACGCTGTTGCCTTAATGCGGTACAAGAGAGCAGGAGCGAGAAGATTGGGTTTGTATCGGAATGATCAATGATTGCTTGCCTGACAAAGTGGTTGTCGGGTACTGCTCTTCAACTGGATATGCAGCAGTATCCTCAGGAGAAGGACCTAACACAGAGAATACCGGCGATACAATCATTAAACAAACAAATGCAACAATATGATGCATGCTCATGACATGGCAAGATGCATGTCTGTTGGGCTAATGCAACTATAACCAGAAGGGTTTGAGCCTATTTGAATCAAAGATTCAAATTGGCACTTTAGCTATTATTTAAATAAGTGCATTATCATGTTTTAGTGTATACAGCAAGGTTAACTTGCTCAAACATGCATGAAACCAGCGCCATTGGAAAGATTAGATTTTTCTGATCATTTCATATATAAATCTTTTCCATCTGAGCTACTGTTGAATTTATATGATTTTTTGAAGTTTAGGCATTTTCTGGAATTTCCTGAATTATTTTTAAATCTAAAAATCCCAGAAAATCCTTTACTGCGTCAGCATGACATCATGCTAACGTGAGTCAGTCAACAGGGCTAGTCCAAGTCAAACCTGACCAGTGGGACCCACTGGTCAGTGTCACAGTTAACTAATTAACTAATTAAAATTAAATTAACACCTAAACTAGGTTTGACTTGCAGGCAGGGCCCACATGTCAGTGACCTAGGGGGGTCAAACCCGTGGCCAAACAGGTCCAACTCGCCGGCGTTTAGCCGCCTGCGAGGCTAAACATGGCGGTGAGGTGCGGGTTTCGTGCTCCGGCTGCCAAAACGACGGCGGAGCACACCTACGGGTAGCTGGAGGCAAACCGCATCGGATGGAGGTGGTGGCTGGCCTCGGGGTCGCCGGAGATGACGCTGGCGACGAGTCCAGCGGCTGCCGGAGTTCGGCGAAGTCGAAAATGACGGTGCGGTGCTCGTAGAGGAGTGTGAAGTGGTCCTACAGCACCTACGCGTGACGGTGAAGCTGATAGGCACGGTGGCCGGACCAATGGATGGCCGGAGCCTCATCGGCGACGAGCTCCGCGGCGGTGCGTGCAGGTGAGCTTCGTGCGGTGCGTTCCAGGGCAGTAGAGAGCCAACGGGGAGGGGGAGGATGAAGCTGGGCTCATAGGGGTTGCAGCAGACGCCGAAGCAAGCCTAGGGTGGTCGGAGCTGAGCGGGACGGCGAGGGGGATCTCCGCGGCCGGAGTTGGGGAAGAAGGGGTCGGGGGCGTCTCCAGGGCGGGCGAGCGCTCGGGGCTCGGCCTGTTCGAAGTAGTCGAGGGCGGCGGAGACGACGGACACGACGACGGAGCTCAGGGATGACGGTGGGCGCGACTACTACGACGGTGCGAGCACGGCGGCGTCGGCCATGGTGCGGGGAGGGCGAAAGAGAGGAGCTGGGGAGAGGGGGAGGTGTCTGCAAGGTCGGGGGCGACGTGTACGACCAATCCAGCCCTCCAGGACGGCGAGGGGAGGAAGCAGGGCGGCGGGCAGCTGCGTGGCGCGCACTGCGGCCGCCGTCGAGCACCTGCGTGCCTGCCTGGCCGAGCCAAGCAGCTCGCTGGAGCGGCAGCTGGGCTGGGCCGGCAGGTGGGCCGGGTGGGGCGCCAGGTAAACTTTCTCTCTCTTTCTTTTTCCTATTTCTTTTCTGTTTCATTTGTTTTGCAACTTTGTTTAATTAATAAAAATGCCAGAACATTTTTATAACTCATGAAACTTGTCATGCCACTGTATATAATATGAACAGCATGGAACATTATAGTTTATGATTATTTGAGCATTTAAAATATTTTATAGCATTTAAATGCCCAAATTCAAATACCATATGATTTAATCCACAGACCTTGGATGTCCTAGAAAATTGTGCACCATTTTTGGCAGAGGTTTAAGACCAAGGCAGAAATGATGAACATTTTTGAAGGGCATTTTGGGTACATTGGAAAAGATTTTATCAAACCGTAGTTGTTAGAAGAGGGGTGTTGGGGTTTCTGTCATTGCCATTTCAAGTTTCTTTGATAAGTAGACATGATGCACACTCTAGCTAGTCCGAATGCAAATGCTAACTAGGGATGTGACAGTAAAAAACCCTTATCTTAGGGACAACCCGATCAGACTCGGAATCCCGGTGCACAAGAAATTTTCGACAATGGTAAAACAAGTCCAGCAAGACCTCCTGGCATGGCGACACCCTGATAGTAGCCCCGCGTATCTCGTCTCAGGCCACGTCTGGATGGGACATCCTACAGGTAACCAGATACATCGAGTTTCACCGAGGCGGACCCGCAGTCTACCCGTTTGGGACCAACATGATGAGGACATGACTACCTTGGATACGACCAAAAATATTGCATATATGTATATTTGTGAGGTGATTTCTAATGTAAACTATGCAACAATTTATTTATGTCATTCAGGACAAAAATACTTCACAGACTTTTGTGCCATGTCTAATTCCAGGTGTATGGGACATTTGTACAATCCACATATGAAGATAAGGGAAAAAGAAAAGCTTAGGTGATGTTCAAAAAGTTCTCTCACGTCACTTTTGGGACAAGAGAAGATAGAGTACAAGTCTCTCACGTTCTGCATCCAGATTCGGACTGCAGAGACATACCTGACTCAAAACGGCAAGAACTCCTTCATACGGACTCCGAATTGGGTGTTTCTTTTTTTGTTGGAAACTAGATTTCGTACACTTTCCAACCCAATTGGATTCACCTTCAAATTCGTCGGGAGCTTTGAGATATCGACGAAACAATCTGACGCTGCAGCAGAAACCGAGTCAAACTACAAGTCCAAAGGTGTTGCATCACCTCCACTTGGGCCCATGAGCCTTGTACGACCTAGGGTTAGTTTTAGGCTGCCTTGGGACGTCCTTCCACCTCCTTGGCCGCCACCCCTTGCTCCTATATAAGTAGATCCATCTAGTAGTTTTTTCTTTGGGATTTGTTTAGTCAAAAGTTAGCCATGGCAACTTCGTGTACTTCGTTTGTGTCCAACGATCAGACCAAGACCGCTTACGGATCCCCACCTTTATCAATACTTCATATATATTTGCAATATTCAGATTGCTTTATCATATTCTTGTTTGTTCTTCGATTGCATGCAGGAATAGACCTTCGTCGTCAGGGCTATCGTGCTTCTGACATCGTCAGTAGCCCCTGGAGATGGGTTTAGCGATTGATAAGGCGCAACGTCGTGCACGTTTGTACTCGGATCGTCAAAGTCGTCTCCACCAAATCGATAGTTATCATCTCATCGAAAGATCGGGCCCCTCGCCTTTATCAAGTGGTATCACTTTTCAGGTTGCTCGGTGAGAATTTCCAATTATTCCTAGATTAGATTTATTTTCTTACCTATTCTCCGAGGAAAAGCCACAAAAAAAGTTTGGTCTATTCATCCTTTGTCCTAGCCAGTCTGAGCCTTTGCAATTTTCTTTTCATTATTTGCATTATTGAATTATCGGTTGCATCGGCGTGTCGAGTTGCTGGTCTTAGTGTCTGGTTCGTTAGAGTTTTGAGTTCTGTTCACATTAGTCACGTCACCGCTCCATCGTTATCCCTTCCGCTGTCCACCACCTCATCCATCAATTTCCACCTCGTGCTACCCATCGTTCATTGTCACAATCATACTTGAAGTCGTTCGCATCTTTGCTTGATCCAATCTGCATCTTATCTAGTTTGTCTTGGAAAGAGGGAGAAAGAAAAAAAAGACAGAGAAAATAAGTAAAAAAAAGAGGAGAGAAAGAAAAAGAAAAAAAGTGTGAGAAAAAAGAAAAAGAAAAAGAAGAAAAAGAAAGTTGGAGAGAGAGTTGTTGTATATTCTGCTAGGCAGTTGTTTTCATCATTATCTTTACTGTCGTTGTGATCTTCACTTATATCTTGCTGTTCAGAGCTACTTCGTATCCTTTATTGATGCTAGTAGTGCTACACCGTGACCTCATTAGTGTTCTAGGCTCGCGTCTCTAGTCCGTTCTAGCCTAGTACCAGCATAGTACCGTCGTTGAGCATTTATTAAACATTGCATCTCTGAATTGATTATTGCTAATCTTTTGCTACCATATATAGCCAACCCAGCTCCACATATTTCCACACCGTGCATATTTATGTTCACCTCGCAATCGCTTTCCTCAATCTTTGGAGTTATTCGACACCGCTGGTTGCCTATCACCACTTGCTGCATGGTAAGAACTTGTAAGATATTGATATTTGCTTTACTATGAGCGCTTTACCACCACATCCTAGTAGTTCATAGGAACATTATTCTCGAATTTTGTTTCTTGTTTCTACTAATCATGACAGGTACCGAAGACAGAAGTTCTTGGACGACGGATACATCTTCACCATCACGAGACGTGGGACAACACACACAAGCACATGGTCAGGTTATTTCTTTACCGTCATTTGAGGGTAGATTTAATCCTGCTATTAATCTAGCTTGGGAGCTTGAAGTAGAAAAAGTTTTTAGTCACCATCATTTTTTTGAACTTGAGATAGTACGAGCTGCCACTAGAGTATTTACTGGTTTTGCTTCTGTTTGGTGGAGTGTGCATTGTAAGAAAAATATTGATAACCAACCCACAACTTGGAAAGATTTGAAGGCTATAATGAGAAAAAAAATTCCCTCCTTACTATCGCCGTGAATTGCTTCGTAAATTGGAACAATTAAAACAAGGCAGTAACACTGTTCATGCTTACTACCAAGAGTTCAAATCTTATATGCATCATTGTGACATAGAAGAATCTGAGGATGATACAATGAATAGATTTTTGGGTGGTTTGAACCATGATATTCATGCAAGATTTCAGTATATTCCTCGTTGCATTATTGGTATGTATGTTCATGCTTGTACCTTTGAGAGACAAATACAGGAGGATGCATTGTGTGACTACAACAACTACTATTCCAGTTCATGCTCACCACCACTGGTTGGTTCCTCCGCCATTGCACCTACTAGAGCAGCCACCCCTCCAATTGTGAGCGTGACATCATCTAAAGTGTATGGTACATTGTCATCGTCCGTACCTACATCAGCTACGTCTTTGCGACAAGGTAACAGTAAAACCAATGATGATATAACTTGACATGAGGATGATGCATATCTAGTTAACTTGAATACATCATGTATTGAATTACCTGTTGATTTGAGCACACCACCTAGTTTAGATAATCATGTTACTGTCATGAATGCGTCATGTGATCAAACAACTAAAATACCAACAATTTTGAGTGCACCCATTGAATTAACTGTTGGTGCAAAACAATCATGTGAATTAGAGAATAAATCAGATTTGGATAAAATAAATTTGAAAATTATTGTGCCAATGTTTAATCATTTTGATAAGACCTCTAATCTTGGTGACGATTCTATGTCAAATGACTTATTGCATGTTTGCTTATTTAGGCATGTCGTAGCCTGTGAATTTCATGCAAGTAAGGTTTATTCACCAACGTTGGGATGGTTTAATGATGAACATTGTCAATCTTTTGATATGAATAAGAGCTTCACTTATTTGTGCAAACTGAGTTGCAATATTTTCATGCCTTCGACTTCTTGTGATAATATTTTGGCTTTATATTTTATGAACTACGAAAGTTACTCATGTATATATGTGTCATATGTGCAAAAATTAAGGAAAGTAAAAATGGATGATATATATTTATACAACATGTACACCTTGTCTATTTTCTTACCCAAATTTCAGATTAAGCAACGCCGAGGACGGCTTTATTTTCAAGAAAGGGAGGATGATGAGGACATGACTACCTTGGATACGACCAAAAATATTGCATACATGTATATTTGTGAGGTGATTTCTAATGCAAACTATGCAACAATTTATTTATGTCATCCAGGGCAAAAATACTTCACAGACTTTTGTGCCATGTCTAATTCCAGGTGTATGGGACATTTGTACAATCCACATATGAAGATAAGGGAAAAAGAGAAGTTTAGGTGATGGTCAAAAAGTTCTCTCACGTCACTTTTGGGCCAAGAGAAGATAGAGTCCAAGTCTCTCACGTTCTGCATCCAGATTCGGACTGCATAGACATACCTGACTCAAAACAGCAAGAACTCCTTCATACGGACTCTCAATTGGTTGTTTCTTTTTCTGTTGGAAACTAGATTTCGTACACTTTCCAACCCAATTGGATTGACCTTCAAATTCGTCGGGACCTTTGAGATATCAACGAAACAATCTGACGCTGCAGCAGAATCCGAGTCAAACTACAAGTCCAAAGGTGTTGCATCACCTCCACTTGGGCCCATGAGCCTTATACGACCTAGGGATAGTTCTAGGCTGCCTTGGGACGTCCTTCCACCTCCTTGGCCGCCACCCCTTGCTCCTATATAAGTAGATCCATCTAGTAGATTTTTCTTTGGGATTTGTTTAGTCAAAAGTTAGCCATTGCAACTTCGTGTACTTCGTTTGTGTCCAACGACCAGACCAAGACCGCTTACGGATCCCCACCTTTATCAATACTTCATATATATTTGCAATATTCAGATTGCTTTATCATATTCTTGTTTGTTCTTCGATTGCATGCAGGAATAGACCTTCGTGGTCAGGCTGATCGTGCTTCTGGCATTGTCAGTAACCCCTGGAGATTGGTTTAGCGATTGCTAAGGCGCAACGTCGTGCACGTTTGTAGTCGGATCGTCAAAGTCGTCTCCACCAGATCGATAGTTATCATCTCATCGAAAGATCGGGCCCCTCGCCTCTATCAAGTGGTAGATGATAAGGACATGACTGCCTTGGATACGACCAAAAATATTGCATACATGTATATTTGTGAGGTGATTTCTAATGCAAACTATGCAACAATTTATTTATGTCAGCCAGGAAAAAATACTTCACAGACTTTTGTGCCATGTCTAATTCCAGGTGTATGGGACATTTGTACAATCCACATATGAAGATAAGGGAAAGGAGAAGTTTAGGTGCTGTTCAAAAAGTTCTCTCATGTCCCTTTTGGGCCAAGAGAAGATAGAGTCCAAGTCTCTCACGTTCTGCATCCAGATTCGGACTGCACAGACATACCTGACTCAAAACGGCAAGAACTCCTTCATACGAACTCCGAATTGGGTGTTTCTTTTTTTGTTGGAAACTAGATTTCGTACACTTTCCAACCCAATTGGATTCACCTTCAAATTCGTCGGGAGCTTTGAGATATCGACGAAACAATCTGACGCTGCAGCAGAATCCGAGTCAAACTACAAGTCCAAAGGTGTTGCATCACCTCCACTTGGGCCCATGAGCCTTGTACGACCTAGGGTTAGTTTTAGGCTGCCTTGGGACGTCCTTCCACCTCCTTGGCCGCCACCCCTTGCTCCTATATAAGTAGATCCATCTACTAGCTTTTTCTTTGGGATTTGTTTAGTCAAAAGTTAGCCATTGCAACTTTGTGTACTCGTTTGTGTCCAACGACCAGACCAAGACCGCTTACGGATCCCCACCTTTATCAATACTTCATATATATTTGCAATATTCAGATTGCTTTATCATATTCTTGTTTGTTCTTCGATTGAATGCAGGAATAGACCTTCGTGCTCAGGCTGATCGTGCTTCTGGCATCGTCAGTAACCCCTGAAGATTGGTTTAGCGATTGCTAAGGCGCAATGTCGTGCATGTTTGTAGTCGGATCGTCAAAGTCGTCTCAACCAAATCGATAGTTATCATCTCATCGAAAGATCGGGCCCCTCGCCTCTATCACAACACCATCAGCACTAGCCCCCCTGTATGTGGAAAAGAATCCCCGGGGACACGACTCCCTATGGAAATTAATTAATTAATTAAGTTTTGTTATGTTGCAAATTAAAAACCAAAGTTGGGCCTTGCTAGAGGAGTTTTATTCAAAGCGAACTGTCAAGGGGTCCCCATATACCAAACCGCTCTAGGAACGCAAAATCAAGGAACATAACACCGGTTTATCGGTTCTTAAGGTGGCATGAGTGGGACAAAACACCGAGCAGAAAGGCCAAGCCTTCCACACATTGCCAAGTATATAGGTGCATTAATTATGGTAATAAATATTGTGATATTCCAACAACCAAGATCCGACATGGAGCAATCTTCATCTTCTCCTAGAACTAACAAGGCTATAAGAGGGGCAGAGCAAGCGGTAACATAGCCATACAACGGTTTTCTTGGATGATGTCAAAGGTTAGAGGGTGTTTCATGGCAACAATGAGAGGCTGACAACAAATAGATAGGTAGCGCGACATATAGCGATAGCATCGAGATACCTAGCATAGCAATGGTAGAAAAGGTATCCAAGGTGACGGTCATCTTGCCTGAGATCCCGCCAGCAAGAAGAACGAGTCCACAAAGAATACGAAACCACGAAGACGAACCAAGCGTAGTCGAACATATCCTCACGATCGCAACGAAACAGGAACTAAGAAGCAACACTGGAAAGAAACAAATAACAAGGTTAACACACATATCATAACCACGGCATGATGCACAAACAAGTATGATGCATGTTCGGTTTAATGAGGCATGGCATGGAAAAGTGCACAAACAATACTACAAGTTAAGTGGAGCTCAATATGCAATGAGTTGCTCGTTGCATATTGATGAAACACCGCATTCGATTTGTTTAGTTGACTCTCGTTTAGGTACCCCAACAATATTAAATGTTTTTTAAGCATGGCAAGAGTGAAGCAAGTAAACTAACTATCTAGGCAAGTTAAATGGGGCTGGAAACAATAAACAACAATTCCAGAAAATCCCCATATACATATTTCAAATTCGGTACTGTCCTGCCCCATACACAGTTTTAATGTTGTCAACGGAAAAATATAGTGCACCATGTTAATCTAGACATTTTTCTACCCCATTTACATATAAAATTTGTTAAATTTGGAGCTACAGTTATTTAGTTATGAATTAAACCATTTTAGCATGTCATTTAAGCAAAATAATTCAAACAGCAAGTTTAAACATTTCTATCATGCATGAAAGTTGTAAATTATTATCCTACACAAAATTCTAAGCATTTTACATGTTTACAATATTTTAATCCGATGCACAGTTGAGCGGTTATTATATGCATGAAGGTAGAGGGTTTTTGTGTAAAACTGCAGACTCTGGAAATTAGCTAAATTCCCAGATCAGAAAAAAAGTCTATGGGCTGAATCTGAACAGAGCGTTGGGCGGCTGAGCTCACACCATGGGCCAAGCCCGTTCGGTGGGGAGGAGGCTGGGCAGATCTGGGCCTTGGCTGGGAGATGCGATCGAGGACGAGTTCAACGCGGCTGCGCGACTGTAGCCTCCTCCTCTTGACAGAGGCATGAACGGGACATGCAGCGGCACCGGCGGGGATACTTGGGCGTCGGCGGCTGCAGCTTGCTGGCGAGGCGGACGGGGTCACGGAGGAGCGACGCGGTGGCACTCTTGGCGACGAGGCTGAGCTCCTTGTTCGTCCTGAAGGAGGACAGAGGGAGGCGAGGAGGACCTGCTTGCTCCAGTGGCCGGCTGGTAGAAGCACGAGATGGCGACGTAGGAAGAGGTGGCATCGAGGTTCGCAGAGGGGAGTCGAGGAGGAGACCTCGGGCGTGGAACGCGAGCAGCCGCTCGTTGGACTTGGCATGGCCGTGGACGAGGGCTGGAGGCGGAAGCGAGGGCGGCTTGCCGCAGAGCAGCAGCAGCGACAGAGGCGCTTCAATAGAGGGACTCGGCGGGCGGCGTGATGGAGGGGCTTCGGCGTCGAGGGATGACGGGAATGGACGGATCCGAGGCGGAGGTCGTCGGATCTAGGCGGCAGAGGAGGCCACGGCGAGGAGGCAGATGGCGACGGGGCTGGGACGGCACGAGGACGACGGGGAAGCAGTCTTGACACGGCAAAATGAGGCCGAGTGCGGGTTGAGGCCGGTCCTGGTCGTGGTCTCCGGCGACGGTGCTAGGAGGTGGTGGCGCGCTTGGCCTACAGAGGAGACGGGCTGCTCCAGGACGACGAGGAGGAGGCAGTGGGGCACAGAGGTCGGGGTCAAGGGGGTCGAGGAGCTCCTCTCATGTGTGTTGGCTGATGCGAGCTAGGCGCATGGTGGATCGAGGCAGAGGGGTTCAAGCATGAGCGATGAAGCCATAGAGGGGAGGCACTGTTGTAGGCTGGAGGGATGGATTGGATGGCGGCGGAAAACAAGGGACTTGGTCGGAGAGAGTTTGGATTGGGAGGAGATCCTGGGAGGTGGAGTGTGGCGGCGGCGATTGGACAAGGGAGGAATGGATCGGACAGTCTAGGGTTAGACTGTTTATATAGTAGGTGGATTTAGATATGGTCACTTGGTCCCTCTTATCTTTATCGGACGGTCCTGGATAAATAGGTTAGGAAGTCCAAACAATGAATCGAAGATATTTTAGGGATGTTCGGGGATGATCCGGACCCATCGGTCATGACTGCTCGGGTCTGGATCGGGACAGTTTCGGATGCGCAGTCGAGGGGGTAAATGTGGGTTGTGTAGAGTGATTGGGCTTAGAAGAGAGGGAGAGAGAGGAGCCCGACGACTGTTTCAGAACAACGAAACGTCCGACGTTTATCCGGCTATAATGCCGCTATATGTTTATCAGTTGGGCTATCAAACAAGCTCCGAATGCGATGAAATTTGGCAGGTGGTCTACCTACACTATAATAAGACGACACGTCAACTTTCACCCCATTCCCAGAACATTTTCCAGCCACTTATAAAATAAATATTCGGAGGTGTCGCGGGCGCGTACTAGTGTGTCTGGGCTCAGAACGAACAACTGGATGAACTGGGAGATCGGGCAACTACGAACGGATGCAAGTTTTAAAAAACATGCAGATGAACTGCACATAATGACATGGCAAAATGCAACACGCAAGCAAATGACATGGCAACGACAGCGAATAACTAGAAGACACCCGGCGCATCGGTCTCGGGGCGTCACAACCAAGGCCAGGCGGGCGCCAGCGGGCGCAGTACAGCAGGTTTCCTCTTTGGTGCTAAAGTGGAAAGCACAGACACGGAATCCTGAGGAATCAGCCAAAGGTTTCCATTTCCATGTAACAATACCAAGATCGCCAGGACGACAAGACGAAGATCATCACCGAGCCTACCATGGCGTCTCAGCCAGAAGCTTTGCGGGTGAAGACCACCTTACGTCAGCATAACATGTACTAGTTGTCTCCCTTCAAATTTGGCCATTATGGGATCCCTTGCCGCCTTCATTTTGGGGGAAGAGGACCAAGGCCACTATAAATATAGCCTAGCATCCACCATAGGGGGGAGGGTCATTCAGACCACCCTCACCACCACACAAGCAAGAACACACCTCCTCAGGTTGTTCCTCCACTGTACTAGTTCATCCTCATCCCTCCTTGAGTCTAATCCACCACAAAGCAGGAGTAGGGTATTACACCGCAAGGTGGCCCGAACCTGGGTAAACAACCTTGTACCATTTCCATCCTATTCATCGAGCTAGGCCATGAGATCGACGAGTAGGCAGATAGGGGAAGTTGAGTTCTTCGCACGCACCCCAGGGTTCGAAACTATCAAGGGTCTGCGGACCCCTGAATCCGAAATTTGGCACGCCATGTAGGGGAAGCGTCAGAGCCTCTCTTCTTCTGGTCGATTAGACATCGCTTCGCCGCTCCCATGGATGATGCTCATTGAGTCCGTGCTGAGCGCCGGGTTGCCCTCGTCGCTCGTGTCGCCCAGACGGCGCCTCCAGGCGACAGCATTCCCGCCGCTCCCCATCACTGGCGGCAAACGCCGCCACCGACCCCGTGGCCCACGAGCAGTAAGATTTGTCGCCGCCGCCTTCGGTGCGGCGCGACGGTCGGACCGCTACCCCGCCGTTGACTCCCACAGCTGCTTCATTCTCGCATGCCCATCGCGGGCCGGCGAACTCGCAGGCCACGCTGCTCATGTCACGTGAGCTCCGGCGCTACGGCCCAGCCGATGACCTCTATGAGGATTGGTTGGACCGTATCGCCGAGCTCGTCAGCATCGCGAGAGAAGCTCCAGCATCACCCCATTCACTGCCTACCCCACCACCTCAAGCAGGCGCCGTGGCCCATGGCGCACGTGCTCCTCTTCGGTGTGACGCCGTCCCCGAGCCAAGGCGCGAGGCCCCCTAGTGCGACCCACTCTGCAGGGCGCTCACGCACGATGAAGAAAGATGTCAGGTGGTGCAACGGCCCAAAGGCGAGGCACATGCGCTCCTAGCACCACCCCGTCAAGGCCGCGCGCCACCCCACGCGGCAGCACGCGAGCAATCGGACCAGGCTCCACCTCCACAGCGGGCACCCATGAGCACGGCGGGCTGCCGAGCATTCACCTCGGAGTTGTGTCGCGTCGTTTGGCCCAGCAAGTTCAAGCCAGATCTGCCTCCACGCTATGATGGAACACCTGATCCGGCTGAGCATTGAGGCGGCCAGCGGCGACAAAAAGGTTATGGCTAATTGGTTTCCCATGGCTCTCAAGGACGGCGCGCGTTCGTGGCTCCTAAACCTCCTAACGGGGTCGATCTCCTCCTGGGATGAGCTGCACGAACGTTTCTGTGACACCCCGAGACCGATGCGCCACGTGTCTTCAAGTTATTCGCTGCCATTGCCATGACATTTTCTTGCGTGTTGCACTTTGCCATGTAATCATGTGCATTTCATCTGCATTGTTTTCAAAACTTGCATCTGTGAGTAGTTGCATCGTCCGAGTTCTCTCCGTTGTCCGTTCTGAGCTCAGACACACTCGCACGCACCCGCCGCACCTTCGAAACCTTGTTTTGTCAGTGGCTGGAAAATGTTCTCGGAATGGGATGAAAGTTGACGCGTGGTCTTATTATGGCATAGGTAGACCGCCTGTCAAGTTTTGTCACATTTGGAGCTCGTTTGATAGCCCAACTGTCAAACTCGTAGCGGCACCGTTGCCAGTATTTTCGTCGGAAACTCTCCTCTCACCCAAGCCCTCTCTCTAGCACAACCACCTAGACCCAGCCAACCCCCCCCCCTCGAGACCCGGACCGCCGGATCACGATCGCGCGGCCCGAAAACCCCTCCAAACCCTAGTCCTAGCCCCCTACCCTATATATACATCCCTCCCTTCCATTTTCAGGCATCCCTAGCCAAACCCTAGCCCCTACAGCCTCCTCATAGCTCTAGCCGCTGCCACTTCTATATCTGCGTCGAAGTCTGCACTGCCCCATCTCCACCACGCCACTTGGCAGCGAGCCACAGGACCGGCCGCCACCTAAGACGCCTCCTCCTCCACTCCCACCCTGCCACGCTCCCCCTCCAACCTCCACTCCACAGACGGCCCGCCCCGGGCCGTGCCGGGCCCGAGCCGCCAGCTTCGCGCCCGCCTCTAGTGCCTCACCTCCGCCGCCGCTCGCAGCCTTCTGTGCGCATCATCGGACCCTGACGCCTGCCTCGCCTCGTCGGCCACCGAGCCGTCGCCGGCGACCACCTCCTCGACCAGATCCCCTCATGGCCGCCTCAAGGTCCGTCCCACACCCACAGGACCTCGCCGCCAGCCATCTCCGCGCTGTCGGCCGCGTTCTCCGCTTGGGAACTGCCGCCCCACGCCCGAATAAGCGGCTAGCCGCGCCGCCCCGTCGCCATGGCCTCCTCCGGCGAGATCTGCGGCTCCTCGCTAGCCCTGCGTCGCTGGATCCGCCTCTCCCCGTCCTCGCCGTATTCCCCGCCGCCATGCACCATGCGTCGTCGCTTGCCAGCCAGCGCCTCCCCAACCGCTGCCAGCTGCCTCAGCAGATCAAACCGGGCCGGCCTCGTCCAGACCGGACGGCCTGCGTGAACTAGACCGGACCCGCCAGTTCACTCGAACCGGCGCGGATCGGCCACCAGTCCAGTCAGCCCAGCCGGCCCATTGGGCCCAAGGTGAGCACACCTCCGCTAAACCTCGCCATGTCCACAACTTAGCTATATGGTGCCCACTGTTTTCTTTTCTGTCTGCAAGAACTGCTAAGTCCCTAAAAACTGTTAATATGTGTGCATGTTTCAACAACCATATCTTCGTGCATGTTTATCCAAATTGAGCATATGATATATCAAAATGTTCGTCTCTGAATGCTGTACATAATGGTTGCATTTACATACATAATAGGATGCATATTTCCATGTTAACCTCTGTTGCAAAAGTGCTAAGTGATATAAACTGCTGATGACTATTATAACTTGCTCATTTGTCTTTTTCATATCTTTTTGTGTGATTTTTTTATCATCATGTCAACATGTTTTAGGAGCATAATCATGTCATATTTGCAATGGTGTAATTATTTTTTCATGATATGCCTTGTGGTGAGTGGAACAAGCTTGCAAAGTGACCTACTCGTTGTTTGCTCTTTTCTAAGACTTGCTAATAACGGCTAAGTCTGGAACTGTTATATTATGATGCCATGTTTGCTTGATGCTACAGTCATATCCATGCATGTTTTGGAATATCCAGTGGGCATGTCTTGAAGACCATGTTATGCTCTATCAATCCATGCCCTTGTTTGCAATTATAGGATGTTGTAGCTTGTCGCTTTCTTGCTCTCAAGTTGTCATTATAATGTTTCTATCAGCTTGCAATAACATGTTCAATTTGGCAAAGCTCATTGCTATTAATCTATGCATCCTATGGAATTGTGCAAATGGAGTTACGTGGAGTATGCCATGCCTAGTACATGCTCATGATCTTTGCATGCTTATTAGAATAGATATGCTTGCTGTTATGTGCCTCCAAGTTCAGCATCATAATGTTGTTGTTGCATTCCCAGATTTTCACTAAGTCTGAGAATCGGCTATATCATGTTGGCATCTTGTTTTGATGAATGCCATGAACATGTTTCTCCCATGTATATGTCATGTTGTGTTCCTAGAGCTACATGTTATGTTCTAGCAAGCCATGCTTTGTTTTGCCATGTTATTGCAATGTAGCTTATTTATGTCTTGCCTCCAACATGTCAACTTATTAACTCTACTCATGTATATGCTCTGTATTTCACTAAGTCATAATCTGTGATATAAAGATTGCTAGTTTCCTTGATCATGATGGTTTACTATTGGTGCCTATGAACCTGATCGTTGTTGATATTGGAAGCATGTGATCTGTACATTGAGTTCATGCCATGCTTGTGCCTATCTTATACTTGTAGCATGTTGTTTTGCTGCTTGTAAGATGCCTAGTTGTTGTTTTGGAGAGCTTGTCATTTAAACTTGTTTCATGTGTATGTGTTGAACCGTGGCTCCGTTTTGTGCGTGCTCTATGTGAAACTTGCTTTGTTTTGCATGTAGATGCATCATGTCATGTTGCCTATATGTTTTGAGAGTGTTTGCTTGATGTTTGAATGCATTTTTCATCAATGGCATGCTTGACTTGTTTTCCTCATATCTTCTAGGCCGTAGCTCCGAATTAAATGAACTTTATATGTAACTTGACTAGAATTTTGTGCAGATCATCGTGGTGCATGTTAACTTGCTGTTTAACAACTTTAACATAAGGTTTGTTCAGATCTGGACCAATTTCCAAATTTGCATATGAGGACTTACCGGAATTGTTATATGTTGTTTCCGGCACATTTAAACTTGCTTTGTGTGTTTATCTTGTGTGCTTCATATCTTGCCATGATTAGAATCATGTAGCCTTGCCATGCATCATACTTGGTTGAGCATCATGTCTTGTTTATGTGTTGTGTGTTTACCATGTTGTTTGCTTCTTCTTGCTAGTTCCTGTTGCGTTGCGATCGTGAGGATTCGTTCGAGTACACTTTGTTCGTCTTCGTGGCTTCTTCTTCATGGACTCGTTCTTCTTCCTAGCGGGATCTCAGGCAAGATGACCATCAGGTTGGATCTCGTTACTATCATTGCTATGCTAGTTGTCTCGATGCTATCGCTATATGTCGCGCTACCCACCACTTGTTTCTCAAGCCTCCCATTATGCCATGAAACACCCTCTAACATTGACACCATCCCCGCAAACCGTTTTTTGGCTATGTTACGCAATGGGTGGAAGGCTTGGCCTTTTGCTCGGTGTTTTGTTCCACTCGTGCCGCCTTCAAAACTGATAAACCGGTGTTATATTCCTTGAGTTTGCGTCCTTAATACGGTTGGGGGTATGGGACCCCCTTGACAGATCGCTTTGAACAAAACTCCTCCAGCAAGGCCCAACTTTGGTTTTCCACATACAGGGGGCCAGGGTTGATGGTGTTGGTCCCAAACTAGAGCCACTTGAGGTGCCACCCAGTTATCTGGGGTCTTCGGTTGTTGTACGTACTGCTCATCCGGTCATGGCCTGAGACGATTTACACGCGGCTACTATCAGGGTGTCGGCACACCGGGAGATCCTTTTGGACTTGTTTTACCATTATCGAAATGTCTTGTGCACCGGGATTCCGAGTCTGATCGGGTTGTCCCTAAGATAGGAGGTTTTACCTCAGCTGATCGTGAGAGCTTGCGATGGGCTAAGTTGGGACACCCCTGCAGGGTTATGATCTTTCGAAAGTCGTGCCCGTGGTTATGTGGCAGATTGGAATTGTTTAATGTCCGGTTGTAGAAAATTTGACAGAGGATCCAAAATAAAATACACCAACCGCGTGAGTAACCGTGACCGTCTCTTTTCATTTTGAGAAGAGAACACGGTGGGGTTATGTTTGACTCATAGGCAGTTCATGATCACTTAGCGATCATTACTAGTTTGCGACTGTGTGCGTAGATTCTCATCTTATTCTTGTACTCGTAATTTAGCCACCATATATTGCATAGCCGCTGCTGCAACCTCACCACTTAACCTCTCCATACCCATTAAGCTTTGTTAGTCTTGATACCCATGGTTATGGGATTGCTGAGTCCTCGTGGCTCACAGAAACTACAACAACAGTTCCCGGTACAAGTTTCCGATGACTTGACGTGAGTTCGATGTTTACTTGTGTTGGAGTTCTTCCTTCTTCTTCTTCGTCAGTCTTGGGATAGGTTCCGAGTCGGCAGCCTGGGATAGCAGGATGGATGTCATTATGCTTATCATGTTTTCATTCGTAATCGGATGTTGTGTGTATGATGTTGATGTATTCATGTGGCTTTTGTATGACTTGTATGTATCCCCATCTATTTATGTAATGGTACGATGTAATGATATCCATCTTGCTAAGCTTTTGCAATGTGGTTGTGCCCCAATCACGAGTTCATCACGTGATCGGGATAGAATCGCATCTTGGGCGTGAAAAGTTGGTATCAGAGCCTTGACCGACCATATGGGCCCCTTGATTGATCGTAGTTTGGCCTTTGTCGAGTCTAGAAAAAAAACTTTTTCGGAGTCTAGTTATATCGAAGAGTAGGAATTATTTTTACTCCTCAACCTCTTGGTCGCTCTGGTGAAGAATCTTGATGTAGGTGTTTTGAGTTACTCCTTTTCCCCTTCGATTTTTTCTAGGATCACGTAGTTAGTTTTCGTTCATTGCGATGTCAACTCTTTTAATCTGGTGCATTTCCCGTCAAGTTGATTTGATCCTCTTCGCCTTTTGCAAGATCAATCCTCGGTTCTTTCCAATCGACGTTGTTTCCCCATCCGATGTGGTCTTTATTTTTCCCACCCACCCACCCTTTTTCTTCTTGGAGCCGGAGTCCGTAATCGAGTATCCATCCTACTCGTGCGAGTCCTTTGCAATCTTTCTTCAATTATTTCAAGTGGTGAATTCTTGTCTAGTTCGTCATTCTCATCTCTTTTTCTTCTCAAGTGGATCCAATTCAATTAGTTTTCGATGGTCATCATATTCTTTCCCTCGGCTCAAATGATTCCAATTTCTCGCTCACCTCTCGCCATTTAATCATTCCGGAGTTTCGAAGATATCTCACGGGATTCGTGTTTGCCTTCAAATTAATTCGAGGTTGTCACCTCATTCGAGTCTTCCAATTGTTCCGGTGCATCATCTCCTTTTCAGTCCTTTTCCAACGGTGTTTCTCTTAGGTGGGCTCATAACCCACAGGTTTATTCCCAGGATCTTACCCGACTCTTCTAATTTCCGAAGCTATTCTCCAATTCTTTTCAAAGTGTGATGTAAGAACGGATTCCATCAGTCACGTGCCTTCTCCAAGTTCGCTTACAAATTTTTCATCGTTGGTTCAACATCTCCTCTTTTCATTCGTCCGGAGTCTCTCAACAATTTTGGTGGTGTTCCTCGTCATCATTTGAAGATCGAAGTAGATTTTCCTCTAAATCTTTCCTTACCCATCCGAAGAATTTCAAGAATTCTTTCTATTGTGTTCCTCCGAAGGCCATCATTTCAGAAGATTTCTTCGTTCTCAGTTTTTAACTTCGTCCTCCAACTATTCTTCATTGATGCCTCTTCGTTCGTCTCCATAATTCTTTCGGTGCTTCGTTCAAGTATTCTTTAATTAGTTTTTGATCTCTTCGTTCTTTTTCTTTGTTCATATTCTAATTCTTTCCGGTGATTCCTTCTCTTTTCTTCGCTCATCTCCAAATTCTTACGGTGGTTCATAAAGACTCTCTCAAGTTTTGCGATATATCTCCACTTAATATTTTTCAACGCAAATAAGTGGTATGCAAATCCATTGCTTCTCGTCAATTTAATTGATGGAGGATAAGCATAACATAATTCTTATTCTTCTTTCATCAAGTTGAATTATACCTTCCTTCAGAATTTGTTCATGATGAATAAATCCTAATCCCAAGTGTTTTTGTTTTCTCTTCTCCGAAGTTCTAGTTTGCTTGGCTATCTCGTCGGAACACCTTGTCTAAATCATCGCAAGGCTTTATTCTCATTCTTGCATCCTTCACTTCTATCTCATTATCCTTTTGTTGCTGGAGTTCTTCATGAGGGTTCTTCATGATTTAATTCATCATTCAAGTGTTCATCAGAATTCTTGTGGAGCAGCTCCAGAATTATTCTTCGTGCACCTTGAGAAGCAATTAATTCTCCGTATTATTTTGAAGTGGAGTTTTGCATTTCTTCCTTGATCTCATTTATTCATTCTTTTCATGGTGGCAGAATTCACCTCAAGTTTGATATGGTTACATAAGACCATGCAAATCAAATCTTTTATCGTTGATTCTTCAACAACTCCGTTCAAGTCTTTCTTTTGAAGATGCTCTTTCAATTAATTGTGGTGCAAGTTGGCATCTTCTTCTACGTTCTTTTCATTCAACTCTTTCAATCCTTCCAGAGGCATTAAGTTGTTCCTCCCGTATATTATCGTCCCATCGTATCATGTGCTATTGATTCCATTTTCGGACGGAGTGCTACCCATATTCCTTTGTTTGAATTCCAAACTATCTCTTTGTAGCCGGAGTGATTTTGATTTCATACTTGTGCCTTGTTTCCTCACTTTACCGAAGCTTCTCAATGTCATTCATCTCCATTGTATTATTCCTTTCAAGTGGCTCAACCTCTCAAGGTTCTTTGATTTCACCTTCTTCCTTTTTCTCTTCCCTCTCGTTCCTAAGATCTCGGGACTAGATCTCTTATCAGTAGGGGAGTATTGTGACACCCCGAGACTGATGCGCCAGGTGTCTTCCAGTTATTCGATGTCGTTGCCATGTCATCTGCTTGCGTGTTGCACTTTGCCATGTCATCGTGTGCATTTCATCTCCATTGTTTTCAAAACTTGCATCTGTGAGTAGTTGCATCGTCCCAGTTCTCTCGGTGGTCCATTCTGAGCTCAGACACACTCGCATGCGCCTGCGGCACCTTCGAAACCTTGTTTTGTAAGTGGCCGGAAAATGTTCTTCGAATCAGATGAAAGTTGACGTGCGGTCTTATTATGGCATAGGTAGACCGCCTGTCAAATTTTGTCACATTCGGAGCTCGTTTGATAGCCCAACCGTCAAACTCGTAGCGGCACCGATGCCGGTATTTTCGTCGGACGTTTCGCTCTCCGAAACTGTCATCGGCCCGCACTACTTGATCTCCTCTCACCCAAGCGCTCTCTCTAGCACAACCACCTAGACCCAGCCAACCCCCCCTCGCGACCCTTACCATCGGATCACGATCGCGCGGTCCGAAAACCCCTCCAAACCCTAGTCCTAGCCCCCCTACCCTATATATACATCCCTCCCTTCCATTTTTTGGGCATCCCCTAGCCAAACCCTAGCCCCTACAGCCTCCTCCTAGCTCCAACCGTCGCCACTTGTCCATCTGCCTCGAATTCCATGCCGCCCCATCTCCACCTTGCCACTTGGCGGCGAGCCATAGGCCCGTCCGCCACCTGAGCCGCCTCCTCCAACACTCCCACGCTGCCACGCGCCCTATCCAACCTCCACTCCGCCGCCGGCTCGCCCAGGCCCGGGTCAGGCCCGCCCCGGGCCGCGCCGGGCCCGAGCCGCCCGCTTCGCGCCTGCCTCCAGTGTCTCACCTACACCGCCGCTCGCCGCCTTCTCCGCTCATCGCCGGACCCTGCCGCCTGCCTCGCCTCGCCGGCCACCGAGCCGCCGCCAGCGACCACCTCCTCGACCAGATCCCCGCCTGGCCGCCTCAAGCTCCGCTCGACACCCGCAGGACCTCGCCGCCGGCCATCTCCGTGCAGCCGACCGCATCCTTCGCCCGAGATCTATCGCCCAGCGCCCGGATCCGCAGCTAGCCGCGCCGCCCCGTCGCCACGGCCTCCTCTGGCGAGATCCGTGGCTCCTCGCCGTCCCTGCCTCGTCGGATCCGCCTCACCCCGTCATCGCCGTATTCCTCGCCGCTGTGCGCCGTACGCCATAGCTCGCCAGCCGGCGCTTCCGGCAGCTGCCTCGACAGATCGAACTGGACCAGCCGGTTCTTTTTTCATCCAGACCGGACGGCCCGCGTGAACCTGACCGGACCCGCTGGTTCACTCGAACCGGCGCGGACCGGTCACCAGTCCAGTCAACCCCAGCCAGCCCGTTGGGCCCGACGTGAGCACGCCTCCGCTAAACCTAGCCATGTGCACAACTTAGCTATATGACGCCCATTGTTTTTTTCTGTGTGCAAAAACTGCTAAGCCCCTAAAAACTGTTAATATGTGTGCATGTTTCAATGACCATATATTCGTGCATGTTGATCCAAATTGAGTATATGATATATCCAAATGTTCGTCTCTGAATGATCTACATGATGGTTGCATTTGCATACATAATATGATGCATATTGCCATGTTAATCTATATTGCAAAATTTCTAAGTGATATAAACTGCTGAAAACTATTATAACTTGCTCATTTATCTTTTTCATATCTTTTTGTGTGATTTTTGTTTGAGCATCATGTTAACATGTTTTATGAGCATAATAATGTCAGATTTGCATTGGTGTAATTAGGTTTTCACTATATGCCTTGTGGTGAGTGGAAAAAGCTTGCAAAGTGACCTACGCAATGTTTGCTGTTTATTGAGACTTGTTGAAAACTGCTAAGTCTGGAACTGTTATATTATGATGCCATGTTTGCTTGATACTATAGTCATATCCATGCATGTTTTGGGACGTACAGTGGGCATGTCTTGAAGACCTTGTTATGCTCTATGAATCCATGCCCTTGTTTGCAATTATAGGTTGCTATAGCTTGTCTCTTTCTTGCTCTCAAGTTGTCGTTATAACGTTTCTGTCAGCCTGTCAACAGCATGTTCAATTTGGCAAAGCTCATTGCTATTAATCTATGCATCCTATGGAGTTGTGCAAATGGAGTTATTTGGAGTATGCCATGACTACTATATGTTCATGATCTTTGCATGCTTATTAGAATTGATATGCTTGCTGTTATGTGCCTCCAAATTCAGCATCATAATGTTGTTGTTGCATTCGCAGATTTTCACTAAGTCTGAGAATCTGCTATATCATGTTGGCATCTTGCTTTGATGAATGCCATGAACATGTTGCTCCCATGTATATTCCATGTTGTGTTACTTGAGATCCATTTTATGTTCTAGCATGTCATGCTTTGGTTTGCCATTTTATTTCAATGTAGCTTATTTATGTCTTGCCTCCAACATCTCAACTTATTAACTCTGCTCATGTATATGCTCTATTTTTCATTAAGTCATAATCTATGATATAAAGATTGCTAGTTGCCTTGATCATGTTGGTTTACTATTGATGCCTATGAACCTGATCCTTGTTGATATTGGAAGCATGTGATATTGAATTTGAGTTCATGCCATGCTTGTTCCTATCTTATACTTGTAACATGTTGTTTTGCTGCTTGTAAGATGCCTAGTTGCTGTTTTGGACAGCTTGTCCTTTAAACTTGTTTCATGTGTATGTGTTGAACCGTGGCTCATTTTGAGCGTGCTCTATATGAAACTTGCTTGGTTTTGCTTGTAGATGCGTCATGTCATGTTGAATACATGTTTTGAGAGTGCTTGCTTGATGTTTGAATGTATTTTGCATCTATGGCGTGCTTGACTTGTTTTGCTCATATCTTCTAGGCCGTAACTCCGAATTAAATGAACTTTATATGTAACTTGACTAGAATTTCATGTAGATCATCATGGTGCATGTTAACTTGCAGTTTAACAACTTTAACATAAGGTTTGTTCAGGTCTGGACCAATTTCGAAATTTGCATATGAGGACTTATCGGAATTGTTATATGTTGTTTCCGGCCCCATTTAAACTTATTTGTGTGTTGATCTTGTGTGCTTCATCTCTTGCCATGATTAGCATCATGTAGCCTTGCCATGCATCATACGTGGTTGAGCATCATGTCTTGTTTATGTGTTGTTTTTTACCATGTTGTTTGCTTCTTCTCGTTAGTTCATGTTTCGTTGCGATCGTGAGGATTCATTCGACTACACCTGGTTCGTCTCCGTGGCTTCTTCTTCATGTACTCGTTCTTCTTACTAGCATGATATCAGGCAAGATGACCATCACCTTGCATCTCATTACTATCATTGCTATGCTAGTTGTCTCGATGCTATCGCTATATTACGCGCTACCCACCACTTGTTTCTCAAGCCTCCCATTATGCCATGAAACACCCTCTAACCTTGACACCATCCCCGCAAACCATTGTTTGGCTATGTTACCGCTTGCTCCGCCCCTCTTAGTTAGAATATCACAATGTCTATTACTTCAATTAATGCACCTCTATACTTGGCAATGGGTGGAAGGCTTGGCCTTTTGCTCGGTGTTTTGTTCCACTCATGCCGCCTTAAGAACTGATAAATCGGTGTTATATTCCTTATCTGGGGTCTTCGGTTGTTGTACGTACTACTCATCCGGTCGTGGCCTGAGATGAGATACACGCGGCTACTATCAGGGTGTCGGCACACCGGGAGGTCTTGCTGGACTTGTTTTACCATTGTCGAAATGTCTTGTGCACCGGAATTCCGAGTCTGATGAGGTTGTCCCTAATATATGATGTTTTACCTCTGCTGATCGTGAGAGCTTGTGATGGGCTAAGTTGGGACACCGCTGCTGGGTTATGATCTTTCAAAAGCCTTGCCTGTGGTTATGTGGCAGATTGGAATTTGTTAATGTCTGGTTGTAGAAAACTTGACAGAGGATCCAAAATAAAATACGCCAACCGCATGAGTAACCGTGACCGTCTCTTTTCATTTTGATAAGAGAACACGGTGGGGTTATGTTTGACTCGTAGGTAGTTCATGATCACTTAGCTATCATTACTAGTTTGCGACCGTGTGCGTAGATGCTCATCTTATTCTTGTACTCGTAAGTTAGCCACCATATATTGCGTAGCCGCTGCTGCAACTTCTCCATACCCATTAAGATTTGTTAGTCTTGATACCCATGGTTATGGGATTGCTGAGTCCTCGTGCCTCACAGATACTACAACAACAGTTCTAGGTATAGGTTTCCGATGACTTGACGTGAGAGTGATGTTTACTTGTATTGGAGTTCTTTCTTCTTCTTCTTTGTCAGTCTTGGGATAGGTTCCTGGTCGGCAGCCTGGGATAGCAGGATGGATGTCGTTATGCTTTTCATGTTTTCATCCATATTCAGATGTTGTGTGTATGATGTTGATGTATTCATGTGGCTATTGTATGACTTGTATGTATCCCCATCTATTTATGTAATTGTACGGTGTAATGATATCCATCTTGCTAAGCTTTCAAAATGTGGTTGTGCCCCAATCACGGGTTCATCACGTGATCGGGAGAAAATCGCATCTTGGGCGTGATAAGTTGTTATCAGAGCCTCGACCGACCATAGGAGCCCCCTTGATTGATCGTAGTTTGGCCTTTGCCGAGTCTAGAAGAAAACTTTTTCGGAGTCTAGTTATATCGGAGAGTAGGAATTCTTTTTACTCCTCAACCCCTTCGTCGCTCTGGTGAGGAATCTTGACATAGGTGTTTTGAGTTATTCCTCTTCCCCTTCAAATTATTCTAGGATCACGTAGTTAGTTTTCGTTCGTTGCGATGTCAGCTCTTTTCATCTGATCCATTTCCTCATCAAGTTGATTTGATCCTCTTCACCTTTCGCAAGATCAATCCTCATTTCTTTCCAATCGACGTTATTTCCAAATCCGATGTGGTCTTTCTTTTTCCCACCCTCCCACCCTTTTTCTTCTCGGAGCCAGAGTCTATAATTGAGTATCCATCCTACTCTTGCGAGTCCTTTGCATTCTTTCTTCAATTATTTCAAGTGATGAATTCTCGTCTAGTTCATCATTCATTATCTCTTTTTCTTCTCCGGTGGATCCAATTCAATTAGTTTTCGATGTTCATCATATTTTTTCCCTCAGCTCAAATGATTCCAATTGCTCACTCGCCTCTCGCCATTTAATCATTCCGGAGTTTCGAAGATATCTCACAAGATTCGTGTTTGCCTTCAAATTAATTCGAGGTTGTCGCCTTGTTCGAGTCTTCCAATTGTTCTGGTGCATCATCTCCTTTTCAATCCTTTCCAACGGTGCTTCTCTTAGGTGGGCTCATAACCCAAAGGTTTATTCCCAAGATCTTACCTTACTCTCCTAATTTCCGAAGCTATTCTCCAATTCTTTTCAAAGTGTGACGTAAGAATGGATTCCATCAGTCATGTGCCTTCTCCAAGTCCGCTTACAATTCTTTTCATCGTTGGTTTAGCATCTCCTGTTTTCATTCGTCCGGAGTCTCTCAACAATTTTGGTGGTGTTCCTCGTCGTCATTTGAAGATCGAAAGATTTTCCTCTAAATATTTCCTTACCCATCCGAAGCATTTCATTAATTCTTTCCATTGTGTTCCTCCGAAGGCCATCATTTTAGAAGATTTCTTCGTTCTCAGTTTTTAACTTCGTCCTCCAACTATTCTTCACTGATGCCTCTTTGTTCGTCTCCATAATTCTTCCGGTACTTCGTCCAAGTATTCTTTAATCAGTTTGCGATCTCCTCGTTCTTTTTCATCTTTCATATTCTAATTCTTTCCAGTGATTCCTTCTCTTTTCTACGCTCATATTCAAATTCTTACAGTGGTTCGTTCAAGATTCCTTTTCCTTTCTTATCTCATCAATTCATTCATTCTTTCCAATCCTATCGGTGGTTCATGAAGACTTTCTCAAGTTTTGCGATATATCTCCACTTAATATTTTTCAACACGAATAAGTGGTATGCAAATCCATTGCTTCTCGTCAATTTAATTGATGGAGGATAAGCATAACATAATTCTTATTCTTCTTTCATCAAGTTGAATTATCCCTTCCTTCAGAATTTGTTCATGATGAATAAATCCTAATCCCAAGTGTTTTCGTTTTCTCTTCTCCGGAGTTCAAGTTTCCTCGACTATCTCATTGGAACCCCCAGTCTAAATCATCACAAGCCTTTATTCTTATTCTTGCATCCTTCACTTCTATCTCATTATCCTTTTGTTGCCGGAGTTCTTCATGAGGGTTCTTCATGACTTAATTCATCATTCAAGTGTACATCATAATTCTTGTGGAGCAGCTCAAGCATTATTCTTCGTGCACCTTGAGAAGCAGTTAATTCACCGTATTGTTTTGAAGTGGAGTTTTCTATTTCTTCCTCATCTCATTTATTCACTTTTTTCATGGTGGCATAATTCACCTCAAGTTTGATATGGTTACATAAGCCCATGCAAATCAAAACTTTTGTCGTTGATCCTTCAACAACTCCGTTCAAGCCTTTCTTTTGAAGCTGCTTTTTCAATTAATTGTGGTGCAAGTTGTCATCTTCTTCTACGTTATTTTCATTCAACTCTTTCAATCCTTCCAGAGGCATTGATGAGGACATGACTACCTTGGATATGACCAAAAATATTGCATACATGTATATTTGTGAGGTGATTTCTAATGCAAACTATGCAACAATTTATTTATGTCATCCGGGACAAAAATACTTCACAGACTTTTGTGCCATGTCTAATTCCAGGTGTATGGGACATTTGTACAATCCACATATGAAGATAAGGGAAAAAGAGAAGTTTAGGTGTTGTTCAAAAAGTTCTCTCACGTCACTTTTGGGCCAAGAGAAGATAGAGTCCAAGTCTCTCACGTTCTGCATCCAGATTCGGACTACACAGACATACTTGACTCAAAACGGCAAGAACTCCTTCATACGGACTCCGAATTGGGTGTTTTTTTGTTTGAAACTAGATTTCGTACACTTTCCAACCCAATTGGATTCTCCTCCAAATTCGTCCGGAGCATTGAGATATCGACGAAACAATCTGACGCTGCTGCAGAATCCGAGTCAAACTACAAGTCCAAAGGTGTTGTATCACCTCCACTTGGGCACATAAGCCCTGTACGACCTAGGGTTAGTTTTAGGCTGCCTTGGGACGTCCTTCCACCTCCTTGGCCGCCACCCCTTGCTCCTATATAAGTAGATCCATCTAGTAGCTTTTTCTTTGGGATTTGTTTAGTCAAAAGTTAGCCATTGCAACTTCGTGTACTTCGTTTGTGTCCAACGACCAGACCAAGACCGCTCACGGATCCCCACCTTTACCAATACTTCATTTATATTTGCAATATTCAGATTGCTTTATCATATTCTTGCCTGTTCTTCAATTGCATGCAGGAATAGACCTTCGTGGTCAGGCTGATCGTGCTTCTGGCATCGTCAGTAACCTATGGAGATTGGTTTAGCGATTGCTAAGGAACAACGTCGTGCATGTTTGTAGTTGGATCGTCAAAGTCATCTCCACCAAATCGATAGTTACCATCTCATCGGAAGATCGGGTCCCTCGCCTCTATCAAGTGGTATCAATTTTTAGGTTGCTCGGTGAGAATTTCCAGTTATTCCTAGATTAGATTAATTTTCTTACCTATTGTCCAAGGAAAAGCCACAAAAAAAGTTAGATCTATTCATCCTTTGTCTTAGCCAGTCTGAGCCTTTGCAATTTTATTTTCATTGTTTGCATTATTGAATTATTGGTTGCATCGTCGTGTCGAGTTGCTGGTCTTAGTGTCTAGTTCGTTAGAGTTTCGAGTTCTGTTCACATTAGTCACGTCGCCGCTGCATCGTTATCACTTCCGCTGTCCACCACCTCATCCATCAATTTCCACCTCGTATACTTGAAGTCGTTCGCATCTTTGCTTGATCCAATCTGCATCTTATCTAGCTTGTCTTGGAAAGAGGGAGAAAGAAAAAAAAAGACAAAGAAAAAAATTAAAAAAAAGAGGAGAGAAAGAAAAAGAAAAAAAGTGTGAGAAAAAAGAAAAAGAAAAAGAAGAAAAAGAAAGTTGGAGAGAGAGTTGTTGTATATTCTGCTTGGCAGTTGTTTTCATCATTATCTTTACTGCCGTTGTGATCTTCACTTATATCTTGGTGTTCAGAGCTACTTCGTATCCTTTATTGATGCTAGTTGTGCTACACCGTGACCTCATTAGTGCTCTAGGCTCTCGTCTCTAGTCCGGTCTAGCCTAGGACCAGCACAGTACCATCGTTGAGCGTTTATTGAACATTGCATCTCTGAATTGATTATTGCTAATCTTTTGCTACCATATATAGCCAACCCAGCTCCACATATTTCTACACCGTGCATATTTACATTCACCTGGCAATCGCTTTACTCAATCTTTGGAGTTATTCGACACCGCTGGTTGCCTATCACCACCTGCTGCATGGTAAGAACTTGTAAGATATTGATATTTGCTTTACTGTGAGCGCTTTACCACCACATCCTAGTAGTTCATAGGAACATTATTCTCGAATTTTGTTTCTTGTTTCTACTAATCATGACAGGTACCGGAGACATAAGTTCTTGGACGACGGATACATCTTCACCATCACGAGATGTGGGACAACACACACAAGCACATGGTCGGGTTATTTCTTTACTATCATTTGAGGGTAGATTTAATCCTGCTATTTATCTAGCTTGGGAGCTTGAAATAGAAAAAGTTTTTAGTCACCATCATTTTTCTGAACTTGAGAGAGTACGAGCTGCCACTAGAGTATTTACTGGTTTTGCTTCTGTTTGGTGGAGTGTGCATTGTAAGAAAAATATTGATAACCAACCCATAACTTGGAAAGATTTGAAGGCTGTAATGAGAAAACATTTTTCCCTCCTTACTATCGTTGTGAATTGCTTCGCAAATTGCAACAATTAAAACAAGGCAGTAACATTGTTCATGCTTACTACCAAGAGTTCAAATCTTATATGCATCATTGTGACATAGAAGAATCTGAGGATGATACAATGAATATATTTTTGGTCGTTTAAACCATGATATTCGCACAAGATTTCAGTATATTCCTCGTTGCATTACTGGTATGTATGTTTGTGCTTGTACCTTTGAGAGACAAATACAGGAGGATGCATTGTGTGACTACACCAACTACTATTCCAGTTCATGCTCACCACCACTGGTTGGTTCCTCCACCATTACACCTACTAGAGCAGCCACACCTCTGATTGTGAGCGTGACATCATATAAAGTGTATGATACATTGTCATCGTTCGTACCTACATCAGCTACGTCTTTGCAACAAGGTAACAGTAAAATCAATGATGATATAACTTCACATGAGGATGATACATATCTAGTTAACTTGAATACATCATGTATTTAATTACCTGTTGATTTGAGCACACCACCTTGTTTAGATAATCATGTTACTGTCATGAATGCGTCATGTGATCAAACAACTGAAATACCAACAATTTTGAGTGCACCCATTGAATTAACTGTTGATGCAAAAGAATCATGTGAATCGGAGAATAAATCAGATTTGGATAAAATACATTTGAAAATAATTGTGCCAATGTTTAATCATTTTGATATGACCTCTAATCTTGGTGATGATTCTATGTCAAATGACTTATTGCATGTTTGCTTATTTAACCATGTTGTAGCCTGTGAATTTCATGCAAGTAAGGTTTAATCACCAATGTTGGGATGGTTTAAAGATGAACATTGTCAATATTTTGATATGAATAAGAGCTTCACTTATTTGTGCAAATTGAGTTGCAATATTTTCATGCCTTCTACTTCTTGTGATAATATTTTGGCTTTATATTTTATGAACTACGGAAGTTACTCATCTATACATGTGTCATATGTGCGAAAATTAAGGGAAGTAAAAATGGATGACATATACATATACAACATGTACACCTTATCTATTTTCTTACCCACATTTCAGATTAAGCAACGCCGAGGAAGGATTTATTTTCAAGAAAGGGAGGATGATGAGGACATGACTACCTTGGATACGACCAAAAATATTGCATACATGTATATTTGTGAGGTGATTTCTAATGCAAACTATGCAACAATTTATTTATGTCATCCAGGACAAAAATACTTCACAGACTTTTGTGCCATGTCTAATTCCAGGTGTATGGGACATTTGTACAATCCACATATGAAGATAAGGGAAAAAGAGATGTTTAGGTGCTGTTCAAAAAGTTCTCTCACGTCACTTTTGGGCCAAGAGAAGATAGATTCCAAGTCTCTCACGTTCTGCATCCAGATTCGGACTGCACAGACATAGGTGACTCAAAACGGCAAGAACTCCTTCATACGGACTCCGAATTGGGTGTTTCTTTTTTTTGTTGGAAACTAGATTTCGTACACTTTGCAACCCAATTGGATTCACCTTCAAATTCGTCCGGAGCGTTGAGATATCGATGAAACAATCGGACGCTGCAGCAGAATCCGAGTCAAACTACAAGTCCAAAGGTGTTGCATCACCTCCACTTGGGCCCATAAGCCTTGTACGACCTAGGGTTAGTTTTCGACTGCCTTGGGACGTCCTTCCACCTCCTTGGCTGCCACCCCTTGCTCCTATATAAGTAGATCAATCTAGTAGATTTTTCTTTGGGATTTGTTTAGTCAAAAGTTAGCCATTGCAACTTCGTGTACTTCGTTTGTGTCCAACGACCAGACCAAGACTGCTCACGGATCCCCACCTTTATCAATACTTCATTTATATTTGCAATATTCAGATTGCTTTATCATATTCTTGCTTGTTCTTCGATTGTATGCAGGAATAGACCTTCGTGGTCAGGCTGATCGTGCTTCTGGCATCGTCAGTAACCCATGGAGATTGGTTTAGTGATTGCTAAGGAACAACGTCGTGCACGTTTGTAATCGGATCGTCAAAGTCATCTCCACCAAATCGATAGTTTACATCTCATCGAAAGATCGGGTCCCTCGCCTCTATCAGGCATTATGTTGTTCCTCTCGTCTAGTATCATCCCATCGTAGCATGTTATATTCATTCCATTTTCAGACGGAGTGCTGTCCATATTCCTTTGTTCGAATTCCTTACTATATCTTTGTAGCCAGAGTGGTTTTGATTTCATGATTGTTCCTTGTTTCCTCACTTTACCGAAGCTTCTCAATCTCATTCATCTCCGTTGTATTCTTCCTTTCAAGTGGATCAACCTCTCAAGATTCTTTGGTTTCACCTTCTTCCTTTTCTCTTCCATCTCGTTCCTAAGATCTCGGGACGAGATCTCTTGTTAGTAGGGAAGTATTGTGACACCCTGAGACCGATGCGCCAGGTGTCTTCCAGTTATTTGCTCCCGTTGCCATGTTATCTGCTTGCGTGTTGCACTTTGCCATGTCATCATGTGCATTTCATCCACATTGTTTTCGAAACTTGCATCTGTGAGTAGTTGCATCGTCCCAGTTCTCTCGGTGGTCCGTTCTAAGCTCACACACACTCGCACGTGCCCACGGCACCTTCAAAACCTTATTTTGTCAGTGGCCAGAAAATGTTCTCAGAATGGGATGAAAGTTGACATGCGGTCTTATTATGGCATAGGTAGACCGCTTGTCAAATTTCGTCACATTCGGAGCTTGTTTGATAGCCCAACCGTCAAACTCGTAGCGGCACCGTTGTCGGTATTTTCGTCGGATGTTTCGGTCTCCGAAACTGCCGTCGGGCCTCACTACTCTCTCTCTCCCCTCACCCAAGCCCCTCTCTAGCACAACCACCTAGACCCAGCCAACCCCCCCCCCTCGCGACCCGGACCGTCGGATCACGATCGCGCGGTCCAAAAATCCCTCCAAACCCTAGTCCTAGCCCCATACCCTATATATACATCCCTCCCTTCCATTTTTGGGCATCCCCTAGCCAAACCCTAGCCCCTACAGCCTCCTCCTAGCTCCTGCCGCGGCGACTTGTCCATCTGCCTTGAAGTCCGCGCCGCCCCATCTCCACCTCACCGCTTGGTGGCGAGTCACAGGCCCGGCCGCCACCTGAGCCGCCTCCTCCTCCACTCCCACGCTTCCACGCGCCCCCTCCAACCTCCACTCCCTCGCCGGCTCACCCAGGCCCGTGTCAGGCCCGCCCCGGGCCGCGTCGGGCCCGAGCCGCCAGCTTTGCGCCCGTCTCTAGTGCCTCACCTCCGCCGGCACTCGCCGCCTTCTGCGCTCATCGCCGGACCCTGCCGCCTGCCTCGCCTCGCTGGCCACCGAGCCGCTACCGGCGACCACCTCCTCGACCAGATCCCCGCCTAGCCGCCTCAAGCTTCGCCCCACACCTGTAGGACCTCGCCACCGGCCATCTCCGCGCTGCTGGCCCCGTCCTTCGCCCGAGATCTGTCACCCCGCGCCCGGATCCGTGGCTAGCCGCGCCGCCCCGTCGCCATGGCCTCCTCCGGCGAGATCCGCGGCTCCTCGCCAGCCCTGCCTCGCCGGATCCGTGTGGGGACCCTGACTTGGAAGTCGAGATCACCGAATGCACGTGTACAGTGATCCCAGAGATCAATGCTCACTGAACACACAGAAGCTGAAATAACAAGAGTCTTACATCCATACAAAGAGTCTTACACGAATTAAGGCCATTATGGCCAAGCCTTACATAGATAGAGCCTCACGGGCTGAATAGCAAATAACTCAGGTAGCGGAAGTCTTCGATAAAATGGGTAGAACCCATGCCATCTTCCTTAACCCTACAGGCATTCTGACTGGGATAGCGTCCTAGTTCGCATGATCGTCTCCAAAGAACTCTTCCTCATAATCCTGCTCTTCCATGCCTGGCCAATTAAATAACCAGTGGCAAGCCAATGAGTACTTTGAATGTACTCGCAAGCAACCCATGATGTGGTTCAAGTAACAATGCAATTTGAATATTAATGAACAATCTAGCAGGAGGCTAGGACAATATGCCATCATCAAGTTTATGCATCAATAACCTCGCGTAACCTCGAAGACAGGTTACCGATATCAACATGAATATAATTCATCTCACCGAGTCAAGTCACCATCTTGACTCATCACACACAATGTATCACCAAAGAAGTAAAATTCTGGACATAGTTTAAGTAGCACCACCCAACTGTCCATGACCGTGGACACGGCTATTCGAATAGTTTTACACTCTGCAGAGGTTGCGCACTTTACCCACAAGATCCGGGGAACTTCCGTGTCATCCACGACCCGCGGTACCTCAAGTACCCGGGGTAAGCACCCGGTCATTACCTTTCCTTAGACGATACTAACATAGAGTCCACTCGTTGGCACACGGCCCTCGGGTACAAACAATAGATCACGGGACTTGCCCTAATTTCAATGTTCACGCGTACCCGAAGGGACCAACGGTGTGTCCGGTGCCCTGTGAAAACAGTCATGGCCGCCTATCCAAGCACGACCCAGTCCCGGGAAAGACCTCAAGTCTTCCCGTCACTAGTAATGCGGGCACCATGCTAGTATCGACCTAAGTAATCAATAAAGCCCCGTCCCATAAGGGGTAGTGTGGTTGCACATGTTTGGTTGGGACGGTAGTCACACATAAATCTAATCCATCATTCCACCATGCACATGATATTACCGGCACATCACTTCTTTCTCAAGTGATGACCTAACACTTCATCACCCTCGGGCATTAGGGCACCCGATGGGTTCATGCAAAGTTTTCAACTACGGGGGTTCATATCACACATGCATCATATAAGCATCAAGACCAACTATTGCATGTCATCTAGCATATAGCAAGATCAACAATAAAGCATGCATCATGTGGTGGTTCATCTAGGTTACCATCGTAACCCTATCATCATGTATCGGAAACAAACGGGTTCCGAGGAACAAGTGTATCATGGTCAAAGGGCTACTTGCCTGGATTTGCTTGGTCTTCAAAGTCTTCTAGTCCTTCTCCTTCTTCTTCCACAGCAACTTCGTCAAATACGGGGTCTATACGTCGCATAATAACCACGGAAAAATAAGAATACAAACAAAACAGAAAAACCAAAGTGCTCAGAAAAATGTCAACTCATTTTTGTAAAATACTAGAGGGTTTTCTAAGATGGGGAAAAATCTTAGTTGGAGTTTTGGAGTTACAGAATAGGATATATTGATTTTTGAACAGGAGTTATACTGCTCAAATTTGAATTTAAATTTGAACAGTACAGAAAAGTTTCATGGATTTGAATGAAAGTGGTACCATTAAATAGGTTGGAATATTACAAGATTTTAGGAGTTGGAAATATTTAATTTGGTTATATATTCTTTTCTGCATAAATGTTTAAAACATTAACAGAAAAGAAAAAGAGAAAAAGGGTCCTGTGCACTGGGCCAGAAGAGGCCACAGTGCACGGCCCAGACGGACTGGCCCAGCCGCACGGTGCCAGCGCGCTCGCACGTCAGGTTTCAAACCTGACGGGCGGGGCCCGTGGGTCAGCAGCACAGAGGAGGGGAGAGAGGTGGGGGGATGACAGGCGGGGCCCACCTGTCATCTCTAACCCCTCGGTCACGGCGGCGACGCGCTCACCGGCGATGATACCGGCCACGGCGACGGCAACGGAGGCCAGGGACGGACTCAGTGTCGTGTCGCGGTTGCAGCGGTGGTAACGCGGCACGACGGGGAGCCCTGGTTCGTCGGCGACGAGGTGCGACAGCGGAGGCTCGTCGGAGGACGGTGGTCGGGGTCGTTTCCGACTGCAAATGGAGGGGGAAAGAGAGGGGAAAGGGTCAGTGAGGTGCGGCGGTTCCGAAATGAGCGGAAGGAGAGGCAGGGGAGGCCTGTACCTCGAGATCGCCGGCGGCCCGACGCGGCGGAGCTCCGGTCGATCCCGAGCACTGGGGCGCTCCGGGGTCGAACTGAGGGTGCAGGAGGGATCAGTGGAGAGGTGTGAGGCTGGTGGTGGTGTTGGAGAAGCTCGGGGGGGGTCTATTTATAGGGGCCCGACGGGGACCCGTGGTCCAGTGCTCCGGCGAGCTCATCGGCGAGGCTACAGCGCACGGGAGGCTTGGGGAATGGGTCTGTGGAGCTCCTGGACGAGCTCCACGTCCAGCTGAGGTAAGAGGAGGAGCGGGGGAGCGACAGAGAGGCGCGCGCGTGCGAGGCAGAGGAGTGGCTGCCGCGGGCGGCCAGCGCGCGTGCGACGGCGGCTACTGGAGGGCGCAGGAGGAGGGGGGACAGCGCCGGGGAGGTCGCGGACGTCGAGACGCCTCGACTGGCGTGAGGGGGAGGCCCGAGGCTGTCGGGGATCGACGATTGGTCCGAGCCAGTGTGCGAGGTGCACTGTTCACGCGCTCTGGAGCATGCGTATGACCGGCATCAGCGTGCTCTCGCCGGTTTGGCTCGTCCCAGCATGTCCAACAGTGTCTGGGGCGTAGAGGAAGGAGTAAAGAATTGCCCTGAGGCCTTGGATGCTCTGGGGTTGCAGAGAGAGAAGGGGAGGGCTGGTAACAAGGTGAAAGTTGGCTGTACAGCAAGGTAAAGCTGGGGTTTCACCCCCCAATCATGGAGATGAGGTGCTGGGGGAGTTACTGGAGGTTGCTGGTAACTCAATGGGCCTGTGGTAAGAAGTTGAGGCTATGGAGAAAAGTGAAAGTGGTCAAGTTGGAGGTTTTAGAATTTCTGCAGAAGGTGTTTGACCATTGTTTGATCAAGTAAATGAGGTCCACTTGACATGGCACTTAACAGGGTTGAAAGACATGAGAAAATAGGGTGCCTCACCAAATTTGGCCTCATTTGAAGAAACTAGCCAATGTAACTTTGGTGAACCCTAGAAATCAACAGAAATAGTTTCATCTTGATTGAGTCAAGCTAATCATCTCCCCTTGATGCACCACTTGGTGTAGCATCATCATTTGGGGTATTGATCATGCTCACAAAGTTTGAGGCTCCAGATAAAAAGTTGGTAATGTAAAGTTGTTCAAATTTGCATTTGAACAGAAAGGGTTTTGAGGTGATCTGATCAAGTTGCTCTATTCCAAATCTTGTGCCATTTGGTCTAGGTGCCTTATTAGGCCATTCTAGCATGTGCACCAAGTTTGAGAGCATTTGGACAAGTTTGGCAATGTAAAGTTGCTCAAACTCCAAATATGGACATAATGGTTATGAAGGGGTTTGAGGAGGTTTTCTTGCTTCCCAAGGCATGGGACTTGGCAAGATCATCAAATATGTCATATATGACATGATAGAATTTCCCTGGAATTTTTGGAGAAAAATTCCTTTGTAAATATTTCAAAAGCTTGAAATATCCAGAAAGGGTTTTAGAGGGTTTAGCCCATTATTTTGAACATGACCAAGTGTTGAAACTCTCATATATGGACAATATATGTCCTATGAGTCTCTCTGAATTTTGGCAAATATTTTTTGAAATAGTTAAATAATTTTCCCCTATTAAAGACCATTTCTGGCCTTAAGAGAAAGCTTTTAAATAAAATAGGAAAATAACTTTTAAAATTATACCTTTGTGGTTTCTGGGAGTCCTATGACTACTAGGTCTCAAATAAACCTTTTGAAATAATTTTCACACCCTTAATCAAGTACTTGCAGTGCAAAATCTCAATTCAGGGGTTTTTTGAAAACTAAATTTATAAAATACTTTTTGGCCAAAATAATTTTGCAAGAAAATACTATACTGTTATATATCACTTGGCATGATCATTGGGCAGAAGTTTTGGATAAGGAGATGAAATCTACAAGAGATCATAGTTGACTTTAATGAGCACATGAAAAAGCAAATGAAGAAAACTCAATTCCAAATAAAAGCCAAATGATGCTAACAAATTTTGCTGGTCCAAATTTTCATGCTTCAAAGTTACAAATAACATGTTACAAAATGCAGGGTGTGACAGACCTACCCCCCTTACAAGAATCTCATCCCCGAGATTCCTAAACTAGGGCTTAAAAGAGGTCGGGAAACTCGGATCTAAGATAGTCTTCTCGTTCCCAGGTTGCTTCTGCTTCGGTGTGGTTGCTCCACTGGACCTTGAAGTACTTGATGGTACGGCTCCGCGTACGTCGTTCTGCTTCGTCCAGAATACGAATGGGCTTCTCGCGGTAGGTCAGATCAGGCTGCAGATCAATGGCTTGGTGATCCACATCCTTGTAGAGACTGGGCTTGTGTGGAACCTGGAGACATTTCCGGAGTTGTGACACATGGAACACATTGTGCACATCGGATAGCTCAGGTGGTAGTTCCAACTGATAAGCCACTTCTCCTCGTCGTGCAGTGATCTCAAAGGGTCCAATGAACCTTGGTGCGAGCTTCCCCTTGACATGGAAACGCTTGGTTCCCTTCAGAGGAGTTACCCGCAGGTACACATGGTCCCCAACATGGAAACTCATGTCTCGGCGTCGAGTGTCAGCATAGCTCTTCTGCCTTGACTTGGCTGCCTTTAATCGCTCTCTGACTAGTTGAACTTGCTCTTCTGCTGTGCGGAGATTATCCGGTCCAAAGACTAGTCCTTCTCCAGTCTCTGACCAATTGAGGGGTGTGCGGCATCTGCGTCCGTACAACACCTCAAATGGTGCCATCTGAAGGCTTGACTGGTAACTGTTGTTATAGGAGAACTCGGCAAAAGGGAGACAGTCTTCCCACTTGGCTCCATATGCCAGGACACAGGCTCGGAGCATGTCTTCGAGAATCTGATTGACTCGCTCAGTTTGACCTCCGGTCTATGGGTGGAAAGCTGTGCTGAAAGACAACTTGGTTCCCAAGGCTTCTTGGAACTTCTTCCAGAACCTTGAGGTGAACTGGGTTCCTCGATCTGACACAATCTCCTTGGGAACACCGTGAAGACTTACGATTCGGTCGATGTAGAGAGCTGCCAGCCGGTTGCCATCATAAGTGGTCTTGACAGGAATGAAATGAGCCACCTTGGTCAAATGATCGACTATGACCCAGATAGAGTCATGTCCTCGATTCGACCTTGGTAATCCAGTGATGAAGTCCATTCCGACTTTATCCCACTTCCACTCAGGAACCTTGAGTGGTTGAAGCAATCCAGCGGGTCGCTGATATTCAGCCTTGACCTTTTGGCACACATCACACTTTGCAACATAGGTTGCAATCTCTCTCTTCATACCGTGCCACCAGAATCGTGCCTTCAAGTCTTGGTACATCTTGGTTCCTTCGGGGTGGATGGAATACGGGGTGTCGTGGGCTTCTCGCAGAATCAGCGTCTTCAACTCGGTGTTGTTTAGTACGCAGAGACGACCTTTGTACCAAACAATCCCGTGCTCGTCTTCGGAGAAGCCTGGGGCCTTGCCCATCTTCATCTTCCTCTTGATACCTTCGATGCTTGCGTGTCCATCTTGAGCCTTCTTGACGTCGTCCATCAGGGTTGGTCTGACTTCCAAATGATCCAGAAATCCGGGGGTGACCAATTCCAAACTGAATTGTTCGATCTCCTTAAACAAGGCTGGCTGCCTTTTTTGAATAATGACATTCAAAGAGCAAGCCTTCCTGCTTAAGGCATCGGCCACCACGTTGGCCTTCCCAGGGTGATACTAAACACTGAGGTCATAATCCTTGATGAGTTCCAACCGTCTCCGCTACCTCATGTTCAACTCTTTTTGGGTGAAAATATACTTCAGACTTTTGTGGCCTGTGTAAATCTCACACCGTTTCCCTAGGAGGTAATGCCGCCATGTCTTCAAGGCATGAACTACTGCCGCTAGCTCAAGATCGTGAGTAGCGTAGTTCTCCTCATGAGGTCGTAGCTGCCTGGAGAGGTATGCTATGACGCGGCCTTCTTGCATCAGAACGCTTCCCAATCCGGTTCGAGAGGCATCACAATATATCACGAACTCCTTGTGAATATCAGGTGTTGCCAGAACTGGGGCGGTGGTCAATCTCTTCTTGAGCTCTTGGAAGCTCTCTTCGCATTTTGGCGTCCACTCGAACTTCTTGTCCTTCTTGAGGAGCTGAGTCATTGGTCGTGCAATGCTAGAGAATCCTTCCACGAACTTGCGGTAATAGCCCGCCAATCCGAGGAAGCTTCTGACTTCCTTGACGGTCGTTGGAGATTGCCATTGGGTCACAGCTTCGATTTTTGCAGGATGAACAGATAATCCTTCCTCGGTCAAGACATGACCTAAGAATCCAACTTTGTGCAGCCAAAACTCACACTTGCTGAATTTGGCATACAGTTGGTGCTCACGAAGCTTGTCTAGGACCATCCTCAGATGCTGCTCATGCTCTTCCTCCGACTTCGAGAACACAAGGATGTCATCAATGAAGACAACAACGAACTTGTCCAAATATTCCATGAAGACTTTATTCATGAGATACATGAAGTAAGCTGGGGCATTGGTTAACCCAAAAGACATGACCGTGCACTCGTACAGGCCATATCTGGTTACGAATGCCGTCTTCGGAATATCTTGGGGTCTGATCTTCAGCTGGTAATACCCAGATCTGAGGTCGATCTTGGAGCATACCTTGGCTCCGCTGAGCTGATCAAACAGATCTTCGATCTTGGGAAGTGGGTACTTGTTCTTGATTGTAACTTCATTGAGGGAATGATAGTCAATGCATAAGCGGATGGTACCGTCCCTCTTTGCCACAAACAGAACAGGAGATCCCCAAGGGGAGGCACTCGGGCGGATAAATCCTTTCCTTAGCTGCTCTTCTAGCTGCTTCTTCAACTCGGCTAATTCTTCCGTCCCCATTCTATAAGGCTTCTTATAGATGGGTCCTGCTCCGGGCACGAGCTCGATGATGAACTCAATGTCACGGTCAGGGGGCATTCCCGGTAGTTCATCCGGAAAGACATCAGGATACTCACATACCACCGGTACTTGATTTAGCCCAACTTCGGACAGACAGTTGACTTTAGCGGCTTGAGCGGAAGAGGAGTTGGGGGCAAACTTGACTTCTACTCCTTGGTCATTGGTCACAGTGACTGTCCGATTGGCACAGTCTAACAAGCCTTGGTGCTTACTGAGCCAATCCATCCCTAAGATCACATCCAAGCCTTGCGATCTCAGGATGATAAGGTTTGCTAGGAAGTCTACACCGTTAATGGTAATACTGACTCCTTTACAGCCTATCTTGGCCCTCATCTCGGTTCCGGGGGTTTGTACCACCATAGGGTTATTCAGGGGTATAGGGGTCATGCCACTTTTTAATGCAAATCTTTGAGTGACAAATGAATGCGTTGCTCCTGAATCAAACAAGACAGTTGCAGGTGCTGAGTTGACAAGGAACGTACCCAGCACGACGTCCGGGTCTTCCTGGGCTTCTTCAGCAGTGACGTGATTCACACGCCCCTTCCCATAGTTCGGTGGATTGCGAGGAGCTGGGTTCCTTGGTGGCATACCACGGCCTTATCCCTGGTTCTGCGCATTGGGGCACGGGGCATCAGGCTTCTTGTTGGGGCACACCCTGGAGATGTGTCCGGGCTGACCACACCCAAAGCAAGTGACTTGATTTGGAGTGTTGATCTTGTTGCCACCACTGGTATTGGGGTTGAAAGCTGACCTGGGGTTGGCATACTGCTGAGGCTGAGGATTGGCACAAGGTGCAGGAGCTCTTGGCTGCTGATAGGTTGGCTTGGCCGGGGCTGACTGCCACGGACGAGGCTTCTGGTTGCTGGAACTTCCCTTACTGACCAACTTGCGCTTGCAAGTGTCTTCCAAAGCACGCCGCTTGTCTTCAAGCATAAGTGCCTTGTTCACCAGGTCAGGGAAAGACGGGCAGTCACACACGACAAGCGAGTATTGCAGAGTCTGATTAAGGCCTTCCATGAAGCGCTCCCTTTTGGCAGCATCAGTGCTGACATCCTCAGGGGCATACCTTGACAGAATACTGAACTTCTGCATGTACTCCTTGACAGTGCCACTTCCTTGCTTCAGGGCTCGGAACTCGCGCTTCTTGATAGCCATGACTCCAGAAGGAATGTGGGCCTTGCGGAATTCTGCCTTGAAGTTAACCCAAGTGATGTCTTGTTCAGCATGCATGACCTTGAATCCATCCCACCAAGCTCTTGCGGTTCCCCCGAGGCAGTGGGCTGCATAAGCCACCTTCTCGCGATCTTCGGTGCATCCGACTAGCTCCAGGATTTCCTCAATGGAACGGACCCAGTCATCAGCATCCAGGGGTTCAGCAGTCTCGATGAAGGTTGGCGGTGCATGCTTCTTGAACTTTGCCAACGTGGAACGTCCATTGCCATTCCCCGCCGGCTGGCGGTTGTTGGCGACAGCTTGAGCAATCAGCTGAAGAGCTGCAGTGTTGGCTTGGCGTTCCTCTCGGAAAGCTTGGAGAAGCTGAGCCATGTCCATGCTTGGAGGAGGTGGTGGTGGAGCTTGGTCGTTGGTTTGGTCGTGGTCTGCCTCTGGCTGAGAGGATGCTCCGGCTTCGGGCTGCTGGGTAGAGGTACCAGTACGAGTTACAACAGGCATCCTGTTGGAGCGGTAAAAGGTCTCATGACTCGGAAGAGGAAAAGCAAGATAGATGGGTGCCTAGTAAGGGGGTGGGTGTGACACTAAATCAAATCATGCAAGGGCCGTAAGGAAAAAACACTTTCATTAAAATCCAAATGGGTGATGTAGTCGTTTACACCTTCCTGAAGGAAGAATACGACATACATCCAGACACAACAAAAGCAAACGCTAGATGGTTTCATATGAACCATACAAGGACTCGACTGCGCATAGGGGTTACACGACCTATCCTACCGTAGGGGTTACAACTGGCATATCCGAGTAGCGAATAATGCCTAAGCGGCGGAATGCTCGGTCGCGTATTCCGGCTCTTCTGGGTCTTCCTCCTTGTCTTCATCTGTGTGGGCTCCCTTGTCGCTGGAGGGAGTGGGGGAGTGGAGGAGTTGGATACAACGGTGCTTCGACGGTGGTGCAGGGAAAAGCTTGCGGTATTCCCTTGCTGTCATCCGGCGTCGCCGAGGTGGTTCTTCACCCTTGGAAGACACATCCTCGGAGGGCCTTCCACCTCGATATGCGATAGCGGATTGTCCAGAAGGTGCTCCTTCCTTCTTGATCCTGTTTGCCTTCTCTTGAGCTCGACGAAGAAGTGCCTTGGTCTTGTAAAGTTCTTCTCGAAGCTTTATTGATTCCGAGGCCAAGTCTTGTGCCAGGCTGTCGGCACATAGACTGAAGTAGGTCTGGAACCGAAGCGAGAGCCCATCCTTCAGTGGAGGGGCTAGTGCGCTACTTTCTTCGTCACCTTCCTTCCGGTAAGGTAAGAAGCGAGTTGCCATCTTGGCTGCCATCTCCGGAAGAAGCTCGCGGAGACGGGTTAGTGCCTTGAGTGCAGCAGCCTCGGCAGCGAGTGGTAGTGTCGTCATCTGGGGTCCCTCGAAGAACCAACTTGTGGGAGGATCGTTTGCCTTCACGATCACTTCCACATGGTACTCCACCTCAGTATCGCTCACCCAATGCTCAAGGTAGGTGAGGATGGGTGCTCGGTGGAACTGACACTCCTGGAGGCTATCCTTGAGAAGTAGGGGAAACCCAGTGGTCAGGTGCTCTTCGGGAACAGCGGGCATCTACAAAGGTGGAATAGGAGGGGTTAATAAGCTGAGGAAATCTCAGGTTTAGAAAAGAAGAGAGGTTCAGAAGGTTTTGAAAAAGGGGTCTCAACTAACTAACGCCCATGCTAACTAAGGCTTCCTACAGTCAGGATGGCTCTGATACCAGCTCTGTGGGGACCCCGACTTGGAAGTCGAGATCACCGAATGCACGTGTACAGTGATCCCAGAGATCAATGCTCACTGAACACACAGAAGCTGAAATAACAAGAGTCTTACATCCATACAAAGAGTCTTACACGAATTAAGGCCATTATGGCCAAGCCTTACATAGATAGAGCCTCACGGGCTGAATAGCAAATAACTCAGGTAGCGGAAGTCTTCGATAAAACGGGTAGAACCCATGCCATTTGCCTTAACCCTACAGGCATTCTAACTGGGATAGCGTCCTAGTTCGCATGATCGTCTCCAAAGAACTCTTCCTCATAATCCTGCTCTTCCATGCCTGGCCAATTAAATAACCAGTGGCAAGCCAATGAGTACTTTGAATGTACTCGCAAGCAACCCATGATGTGGTTCAAGTAACAATGCAATTTGAATATTAATGAACAATCTAGCAGGAGGCTAGGACAATATGCCATCATCAAGTTTATGCATCAATAACCTCGCATAACCTCGAAGACAGGTTACCGATATCAACATGAATATAATTCATCTCACCGAGTCAAGTCACCATCTTGACTCATCACACACAATGTATCACCAAAGAAGTAAAATTCTGGACATAGTTTAAGTAGCACCACCCAACTGTCCATGACCGTGGACACGGCTATTCGAATAGTTTTACACTCTGCAGAGGTTGCGCACTTTACCCACAAGATCCGGGGAACTTCCGTGTCATCCACGACCCGCGGTACCTCAAGTACCCGGGGTAAGCACCCGGTCATTACCTTTCCTTAGACGATACTAACATAGAGTCCACTCGTTGGCACACGGCCCTCGGGTACAAACAATAGATCACGGGACTTGCCCTAATTTCAATGTTCACGCGTACCCGAAGGGACCAACGGTGTGTCCGGTGCCCTGTGAAAACAGTCATGGCCGCCTATCCAAGCACGACCCCGTCCCGGGAAAGACCTCAAGTCTTCCCGTCACTAGTAATGCGGGCACCATGCTAGTATCGACCTAAGTAATCAATAAAGCCCCGTCCCATAAGGGGTAGTGTGGTTGCACATGTTTGGTTGGGACGGTAGTCACACATAAATCTAATCCATCATTCCACCATGCACATGATATTACCGGCACATCACTTCTTTCTCAAGTGATGACCTAACACTTCATCACCCTCGGGCATTAGGGGCACCCGATGGGTTCATGCAAAGTTTTCAACTACGGGGGTTCATATCACACATGCATCATATAAGCATCAAGACCAACTATTGCATGTCATCTAGCATATAACAAGATCAACAATAAAGCATGCATCATGTGGTGGTTCATCTAGGTTACCATCGTAACCCTATCATCATGTATCGGAAACAAACGGGTTCCGAGGAACAAGTGTATCATGGTCAAAGGGCTGCTTGCCTGGATTGGCTTGGTCTTCAAAGTCTTCTAGTCCTTCTCCTTCTTCTTCCACAGCAACTTCGTCAAATACGGGATCTATACGTCGCATAATAACCACGTTAAAATAAGAATACAAACAAAACAGAAAAACCAAAGTGCTCAGAAAAATGTCAACTCATTTTTGTAAAATACTAGAGGGTTTTCTAAGATGGGGAAAAAATCTTAGTTGGAGTTTTGGAGTTACAGAATAGGATATATTGATTTTTGAACAGGAGTTATACTGCTCAAATTTGAATTTAAATTTGAACAGTACAGAAAAGTTTCATGGATTTGAATGAAAGTGGTACCATTAAATAGGTTGGAATATTACAAGATTTTAGGAGTTGGAAATATTTAATTTGGATCAATATTCTTTTCTGCATAAATGTTTAAAACATTAACAGAAAAGAAAAAGAGAAAAAGGGTCCTGTGCACTCGGTCAGAAGAGGCCACAGTGCACGGCCCAGACGGACTGGCCCAGCCGCACGGTGCCAGCGCGCGCGCACGTCAGGTTTCAAACCTGACGGGCGGGGCCCGTGGGTCAGCGGCACAGAGGAGGGGAGAGAGGTGGGGGGATGACAGGCGGGGCCCGCCTGTCATCTCTAACCCCTCGGTCACGGCGGCGGCGAGCTCACCGGCGACGATACCGGCCACGGCGTCGACAACGGAGGCCAGGGACGGACTCAGTGTCGTGTCGCGGTTGCAGCGGTGGTAGCGCGGCACGACGGGGAGCCCTGGTTCGTCGGCGACGAGGTGCGACGGCGGAGGCTCGTCGGAGGACGGTGGTCGGGGTCGTTTCCGACTGCAAATGGAGGGGGAAAGAGAGGGGAAAGGGTCAGTGAGGTGCGGCGGTTCCGAAATGAGCGGAAGGAGAGGCAGGGGAGGCCTGTACCTCGAGATCGCCGGCGGCCCGACGCGGCGGAGCTCCGGTCGATCCCGAGCACTGGGGCGCTCCGAGGTCGAACTGAGGGTGCAGGAGGGATCAGTGGAGAGGTGTGAGGCTGGTGGTGGTGTTGGAGAAGCTCGGGGGGGTCTATTTATAGGGGCCCGACGGGGACCCGTGGTCCAGTGCGCCGGCGAGCTCATCGGCGAGGCTACAGCGCACGGGAGGCTTGGGGAATGGGTCTGTGGAGCTCCTGGACGAGCTCCACGTCCAGCTGAGGTAAGAGGAGGAGCGGGGGAGCGACAGAGAGGCGCGCGCGTGCGAGGCAGAGGAGTGGCTGCCGCGGGCGGCCAGCGCGCGTGCGACGGCGGCTACTGGAGGGCGCAGGAGGATGGGGGACAGCGCCGGGGAGGTCGCGGACGTCGAGACGCCTCGACTGGCGCGAGGGGGAGGCCCGAGGCTGTCGGGGATCGACGATTGGTCCGAGCCAGCGTGCGAGGTGCACTGTTCACGCGCTCTGGAGCGTGCGTATGACCGGCATCAGCGTGCTCTCGCCGGTTTGGCCCGTCCCAGCGTGTCCAACAGTGTCTGGGGCGTAGAGGAAGGAGTAAAGAATTGCCCTGAGGCCTTGGATGCTCTGGGGTTGCAGAGAGAGAAGGGGAGGGCTGGTAACAAGGTGAAAGTTGGCTGTACAGCAAGGTAAAGCTGGGGTTTCACCCCCCAATCATGGAGATGAGGTGCTGGGGGAGTTACTGGAGGTTGCTGGTAACTCAATGGGCATGTGGTAAGAAGTTGAGGCTATGGAGAAAAGTGAAAGTGGTCAAGTTGGAAGTTTTAGAATTTCTGCAGAAGGTGTTTGATCAGTGTTTGATCAAGTAAATGAGGTCCACTTGACATGGCACTTAACAGGGTTGAAAGACATGAGAAAATAGGGTGCCTCACCAAATTTGGCCTCATTTGAAGAAACTAGCCAATGTAACTTTGGTGAACCCTAGAAATCAACAAAAACAGTTTCATCTTTATTGAGTCAAGCTAATCATCTCCCCTTGATGCACCACTTGGTGTAGCATCATCATTTGGGGTATTGATCATGCTCACAAAGTTTGAGGCTCCAGATAAAAAGTTGGTAATGTAAAGTTGTTCAAATTTGCATTTGAACAGAAAGGGTTTTGAGGTGATCTGATCAAGTTGCTCTATTCCAAATCTTGTGCCATTTGGTCTAGGTGCCTTATTAGGCCATTTTAGCATGTGTACCAAGTTTGAGAGCATTTCGACAAGTTTGGCAATGTAAAGTTGCTCAAACTCCAAATATGGACAGAATGGTTATGAAGGGGTTTGAGGAGGTTTTCTTGCTTCCCAAGGCATGGGACTTGGCAAGATCATCAAATATGTCATATATGACATGATAGAATTTCCCTGGAATTTTTGGAGAAAAATTCCTTTGTAAATATTTCAAAAGCTTGAAATATCCAGAAAGGGTTTTAGAGGGTTTAGCCCATTATTTTGAACATGACCAAGTGTTGAAACTCTCATATATGGACAATATATGTCCTATGAGTCTCTCTGAATTTTGGCCAATATTTTTTGAAATAGTTCAATAATTTTCCCCTATTAATGACCATTTCTGGCCTTAAGAGAAAGCTTTTAAATAAAATAGGAAAATAACTTTTAAAATTATACCTTTGTGGTTTCTGGGAGTCCTATGACTACTAGGTCTCAAATAAACATTTTGAAATAATTTTCACACCCTTAATCAAGTACTTGTAGTGCAAAATCTCAATTCAGGGGTTTTTGGAAAACTAAATTTATAAAATACTTTTTGGTCAAAATAATTTCTGCAAGAAAATACTATACTGTTATATATCACTTGGCATGATCATTGGGCAGAAGTTTTGGATAAGGAGATGAAATCTACAAGAGATCATAGTTGACTTTAATGAGCACATGAAAAAGCAAATGAAGAAAACTCAATTCCAAATAAAAGCCAAATGATGCTAAAAAATTTTGCTGGTCCAAATTTTCATGCTTCAAAGTTACAAATAACATGTTACAAAATGCAGGGTGTGACAATCCGCCTCTCCTAGTCCTCGCCATATTCCCCTCCGCTGTGCGTCGTGCGTCGTAGCTCGCCAGTCGGCACTTCCCCAACCGCCGCCATCTGCCTCGACAGATCGAGCCGGACCGGCCGGTTGTTTTTCATCCAGACCGGACGACCCGCGTGAACCAGACCGGACCCGCCGGTTCACTCGAACCGGCGCGGACCGGCCACCAATCCAGTCAACCCCAGCCGACCCGTTGGGCCCGAGGTGAGCACGCCTCCGCTAAACCTCGCCCTGTGCACAACTTAGCTATATGACGCCCACTGGTTTTTCTGTCTGCAAAAACTGCTAAGTCCCTAAAAACTGTTAATATGTGTGCATGTTTCAATGACCATATCTTTGTACATGTTGATCCCAATTGAGCATATGATATATCCAAATGTCCGTCTCTGAATGATCTACATGATGGTTGCATTTGCGTACATAATAGGATGTATATTGCCATGTTAATCTATGTTGTAAAATTGCTAAGTGATATAAACTGTTGAAAACTATTATATCTTGCTCATTTGTCTTTTTCATATCTTTTTGTGTGATTTTTATTTGAGCATCATGTCAACATGTTTTAGGAGCATAATAATGTCATACTTGCAATGGTGTAATTAGGTTTTCATTATATGCCTTGTGGTGAGTGGAACAAGCTTGCAAAGTGACCTACTCAATGTTTGCTATTTTCTGAGACTTGTTAAAAACTGCTAAGTCTAGAACTGTTATATTATGATGCCATGTTTGCTTGATACTACAGTCATATCCATGCATGTTTTAGTACGTACAGTGGGCATGTCTTGAATACCATGTTATGCTCTATCAATCCATGCCCGTGTTTGCAATTATAGGTTGATGTAGCTTGTCTCTTTATTGCTCTCAAGTCGTCATTATAATGTTTCTGTCATCCTGTCAACATCATGTTCAATTTGGCAAAGCTCATTGCTATTAATCTATGCATCCTATGGAGTTGTGCAAATGGAGTTATTTGGAGTATGCCATGCCTACTACATGTTCATGATCTTTGCATTCTTATTAGAATTGATATGCTTGATGTTATGTGCCTCCAAATTCAGCATCATAATGTTGTTATTGCATTCCCAAATTTTCACTAAGTCTGAGAATCTGCTATATCATGTTGGCATCTTGCTTTGATGAATGCCATGAACCTGTTGCTCCCATGTATATTCTATGTTGTGTTACTTAAGCTCCATGTTATGTTCTAGCATGTAATGCTTTGGTTTGCCATTTTATTTCACTGTAGCTTATTTATGTCTTGCCTCCAACATGTCAACTTATTAACTCTACTCATGTATATGCTCTGTTTTTCATTAAGTCATAATCTGTGATATAAAGATTGCTAGTTTCCTTGATCATGTTGGTTTACTGTTGATACCTATGAACCTGATCCTTGTTGATATTGGAAGCATGTGATCTTTAATTTGAGTTCATGCCATGATTGTTCCTATATTATACTTGTAGCATGTTGTTTTGTTGCTTGTAAGATGCCTATTTGCTGTTTTGGACAGCTTGTCCTTTAAACTCGCTTCATCTCTTGCCATGATTAGCATCATGTAGCCTTGCCATGCATCATACTTGGTTGAGCATATTGTCTTGTTTATGTGTTGTGTGTTTACCATGTTGTTTGCTTCTTCTCGTTAGTTCCTGTTTCGTTGCGATCGTGAGGATTCGTTCGACTACACTAGGTTCGTCTTCGTGGCTTCTTCTTCATGGACTCGTTCTTCTTCCTAGCGGGATTTCAGGCAAGATGACCATCACCTTGGATCTGATTACTATCATTGCTATGCTAGTTATCTCGGTGCTATCGATATATGTCGCGCTACCCACCACTTGTTTCTCAAGCCTCCCACTATGCCATGAAACACCCTCTAACCTTGACACCATCCCCACAAACAGTTGTTTGGCTATGTTACCGCTTGCTCAGCCCCTCTTATAGCGTTCTTAGTGGCATGTGAAGATGAAGATTGCTCCATGTTGAAACATGGATTGTTGGAATATCACAATATCTATTACTTCAATTAACGCACCTCTATACTTGGCAATGGGTGGAAGGATTGGCCTTTTGCTCGGTGTTTTGTTCCACTCATGCCGCCTTAAGAACTGATACACCGGTGTTATATTCCTTGAGTTTGCGTCCCTAACACGGTTGGGGGTATGGGACCTCCTTGACGGTTTGCTGTGAACAAAACTCCTCCAGCAAGGCCCAACTTTGGTTTTAATTTGCAACATAATAAAAACTTAATTAATTAATTTGCATAGGGGGTCACGTCCTTGAGGATTCTTTTCCACATACAGGGGGGCCAGTGCTTATGGTGTTCGTCCCAAACTAGAGCCACTTGCGGTGCCACCCAGTTATCTGGGGTCTTCGGTTGTTGTACGTACTGCTCATGCGGTCATGGCCTGAGACGAGATACGCGCAGCTACTATCAGGGTGTCGGCACACCAGGAGGTCTTGCTGGACTTGTTTTATAGTTGTCGAAATGTCTTGTGCACCGGGATTCCGAGTCTAATCGGGTTGTCCCTAAGATAAGAGGTTTTACCTCTGCTGATCGTGAGAGCTTGTGATGGGCTAAGTTGGGACACCCCTGCAGGGTTATGATCTTTCGAAAGTCGTGCCCGTGGTCATGTGGCAGAATGGAATTTGTTAATGGCCAGTTGTAGAAAACTTGACAGAGGATCCGAAATAAAATACACCAACCGCGTGAGTAACTGTGATAGTCTCTTTTCGTATTGAGAAGAGAACACGGTGGGGTTATGTTTGACTCGTAGGTAGTTCAGGATCACTTAGCGATCATTACTAGTTTGAGACCGTGTGCATAGATGCTCATCTTATTCTTGTACCCGTAAGTTAGCCACCATATATTGAATATCCACTGCGGCAACCTCACCACATAACCTTTCCATACCCATTAAGCTTTGCTAGTCTTGATACCCATGGTTATAGGATTGCTGGGTCCTCGTGGCTCACAGAAACTACAACAACAGTTCTAGGTACAGGTTTCCAATGACTTGACATGAGAGTGATGTTTACCTGTGTTGGAGTTTTTCCTTCTTCTTCGTCAGTCTTGGGATAGGTTCCTGGTCGGCAACCTGGGATAGCTGGATGGATGTCGTTATGATTTTCATGTTTTCATCTGTCGAATGTTGTGTGTATGATGTTGATGTATTCATGTGGCTATTGTATGACTTGTATGTATCCCCATCTATTTATGTATTGGTACGATGTAATGATATCCGTCTTGCTAAGCGCCCGAAATGCGGTTGTGCCCCAATCACGAGTTCATCACGTGATCGGGATAGAATCGCATCTTGGGTGTGATAGTTTCATCTACAACTTCCAAGGAACTCGCGACCGCGCCCCCGCGGTGGGCGACCTGCGGAGTATCAAGGCGCGGCCAGGGGAGACCCTATGCAAATACATCCAGCATTTCACCAATGTTCGCCTCAAGGTTCCCAAGGTGTCAGACAAGGCCATCATTTCATCGTTCACTTTCGGTGTTTGGGACATAAGGATGAAGGAAGAGCTTGGTATCCACGAGGACCTGTGCTCAGCTCTGGAGATGTTCAACATGGCAACCAAGTGCGCAAAGGTAGAAGAGGGTCGCCTCTCGCTCGTCGAGCTCCCAGAGGCCAATACAGAAGAGAAGAAGGCTAAGACCAAGGATGTGAAGCGCAAGGGACCAGCTGTGCTCATGGCTGAGCCTGAGATGAAGCGTACTTGCGACCACCTAGAGTCCTCCAAGGGAAGCCGCCCATTTTGTGTCTTCCACAACGTGCATGTCCACAACACCAATGATTTCTAGGAGCTCAGGGCCATCCACGACGGGCGCCTCGGTCATCGCCTCGAGCACGGTGACCGAGGCTACGGCCGTGGAAGAGGCTGGGGTGCAGGACGCTGGGAGAACCACGACCCCCGCCAGGGCTGGGGCGATCAGCCTCGTGAGGACCACTGGCAGGTCTAGCCTCGTGAGGGCCCCTGGAAGGATCAGCCTCGTGAGGTTCGTCCTCAAGGCAACGCTGGCCTTCCTCCGCTGCCACCACCACCAAAAAGAATGACGACCACCACCAAGATGATCGGGCTTGGGGCTTTCAAGAGCCTCGTGCCATCGCTTGCATCCTAGGCGGCGCTCAGGTCCCTGCATCCCATCACATCTTCAAGAAATTCGCCCGTGAAGTGAACGCAATCCTCCCCAAGTAAAAAGGTAGTGCGCCTGAAGTATGTTATCACCTTCGACTCAACTGATCAGCTCAAGTGCGCGGCTGCAGTCGGCGCCCTCCCGATGCGCTGCTCGCCTACCATGAGCAACGTGCTAATCACCAAGACACTCATCGATGGCGGTGCGTGATACGTCTCCAACGTGTCTATAATTTATGAAGTATTCATGCCACGTTTATAACAATTTTATATGGTTTAGGTATGATTTGCATCGAACTAACCCGGACTGACGTTGTTTTCAGCAGAACTACCGTGCTGTTCTTTTTTGTGCAGAAATGAAAGTTCTCCAAATGAGCTGAAACTTTTTGACGAATTTGTTTTGGAACAAAAGAGACCCCCGAAGCTTCGTGGGAGGGACAGAAGAGCCACGAGGAGGGCAAAAGCCACCAGGGTGCGCCTGGTGGGGCACTGGTGCCCCTGTGGGTTGTGCTCACCTCGAGGTCCATCCGGATGTGAGACCGACGCCAAAAGTTCCTATAAATAGAGAAACCATCAGAAATGGACCTAGATCAGAAGTTTTGCCGCCGCAAACCTCTGTAGTCGATAAAAACCAATCTAGACCCTTTCCGACACTCCGCCAGAGGGGGAAATCATCACCAGTGGCCATCTTCATCATCCCAGCGGCCGCCACGATGAGGAGGGAGTAGTCCACCCTCGTGGTTGAAGGTTTGTACCAGTAGCTATGTGTTTAATCTCTCTCTCTCTCTCTCTCTCTCTCTCGTGTTCTTGAGATGCACAATCTTGCTGTATCGCGGGCTTTGTTAATATAGTCGGATCATATGGTGTTTTACCCTCTCTATGTTGTGATGAATTGAGTTTTTCCTTTGAGATTTCTTTGGATTGAATACTTTTATGGATTTGAGAAAACATTATATATGTCCTGCAATTGAATACTCATGGTGACAATGGGGTATCGTATTGATTCATTTGATATATATTTTGGCACTCAACTTGTGGATTCCTGCGGTGACATTGGGGTAATCTATGCATAGGGGTTGATGCACATTCTTGTCTTTGTTTCTCCGGTAGAAATCTTGGGGCACTCTTTGAGGTTCTTTGTGTTGGATTGAGTATTATAAATCTGAATATGTTTTGGTGTTATTTTAGTACGAACTCTTGATAGATAGATCGGAAAGGATAACATTGTGTTATGTTAGTACGAACTCTTGATAGATCGATCGGAAAGAATAACATTGTGTTATTTTAGTACGAACTTGATGCGGAGCATCCTTCGGTCATCCCCATGGACCCATCTCCCCAAGTGCTTAATGGACCGATGACACGATTTCGTGCAAGAGCACTTGAAACCGAGGTTAACTCTCTCCTTGTTGAATTCCCATTTGACCACCTTGAGACATGGCTACTACCTCAAACGGAGACACTTTGTATGCTTAGGTGCCAACGAGAAGTTACGGTGCAAGACGGATGCCAAGAGCATGAACCAGGATTTTCCCAGCGCAGAGATAGAGGTACTACCTGTCTACTACCGCCCAACTACCGGTCGACGGGTGCTACCGCCCAACTACCGGTAAACTACCGGTCAACCGTCTGTGATCGACCGGTGCAAGGCCGGTGCAAGGCCGGACCATCCGCTATATCCGCAAAAATCGGTACTACCGGCCCCAGGACTAGTACTACCGCCTTGCCTGCGTGTAGTGGAAGGGGTTTCACCCCATGTATCCCCCAACTTACCCATTGGACTATATATACTTGTCCCTTAGCTCCGTACTAGGGTTAGCTTTGTGATAGCTCATCATAGACCTGAGTGGTTCCTCTCCTACGAGACCGCGGCCTTTTCGGTGAAGATCCACCAGATTCAAGACCTCCTTCACGAAGAAGAACATCAAGACCTCCCCACGGAGATGACTACCATTACTTGTATCGTCCTTAGTTGATCGTGTATCATGTATCGTACTTTGTGTACCCGGATCTAGCATTTGTGTGACCTAAACTTATTGATTTGAGTGTTTTCTCCTTGTCCCTCTTGTGTTTTCCCTCGTGACTCACGTGTTCATCCTTGGGATCCCTCCTTTTCGTGAAAGATCGGCCACCTAGGGTTCCACCCTACATCATTATGGTATCATGAGCATAGGTTGATCACAAAATTGGAGCCCCACACCTTTGTTTTCTAGCTTGTTTTTATTGTGTTCTTCCCAATTTCGAAAATTCCCCACAAAAATAGCCCTAATTTTTTTTTGATCTGTTGATTTGACGAGATTTTGTTGACTTTGTTCCATGGATTTGCTGTGCCACGAGTGGATCTAGCATTTCCCCAAGTTTCACCACTTTCCATCCTCGAAATCCATCCAATTTTGCCCCCGAAATCATCCATTTCCGCCCATATCGCCCAGATCCAATTCTGAGAATTTTCTCGACACCAACGGTACTACCATCCTCCCTAACGGTACTTTTGCTGAGCACCACAAGCGGTACTACCGGCCTACCAAGCGGTAGTACCGGACCTCCCAGTTTCAGCCTTCCGAGTTTCACCGTCTTGACCATAACTTTCACTCCCGAACTCCGATTTGAGTGTTCTTTGGCTCGTTGAAAAGCTAGCGACGTGCCCGAGCTGATCATCTGGGTTTTACCACCATTGGACTCCATCAAATTTTGTCAAATTTTGCAAGTTTGCTTAGGCCCTCCACCATATCAACCACCACCAAAACTTCCGCAACCACCGTCGTTTCACCGCTTCGATTTTGACAATTTTGTCTCACTTTGCCTTGGATACTTGAGTTGTGGTTTCACCGTTTCCTTGGATGTTTCGGCTACCTTGGAACGGAACGACATCGACAACACCACCGCTCACCCTCGGCAAGGACGGTAACATCGATGACACCTTGTTCACTCTACCTTGCAATTGCATTGTCACCCTATGGACCATCTTTGCGTAGCTTTCCCATTGAGACTAGCCATTTGAGTATTGCCGGGCCACGACACTTGTGCACATTAGTGATAGTTATAGATATTGCATACTACATCATCATATCTCCGTGTGACACAAGAGTGTCCCGCATACACAATAGCTACCTTGATCCGAGAAGCATGCATAAGTGGCCAAAGAAAGAGCTCACAAGCTTTTAAGCAAAAGAGCCACCCAAAGCTTATAAGCAATAGAAAAAAATAGCATCATACGCCTTGCACCAAAAGAGTTCATATGACATAGCAATACATCATCTTGTGCTAAAGCATCGGCATATCATACACTCATAGTATACTTGTGATAGAAAGTCGTTACGTTTTGCCTCTTATAGGTTGTGCACAAGTGCGTATCCGCCTATTAAGCAATCGGCTAGCGTCTCTATAGTGTTGTGCAACACGAGCATTTTCCGTGGTTTCCACATTTTTGCTCACCCTTGGTTACACAACCACATTTATCTATCCGTGTGTGTGTTCCGTGTACTACTTCTTTCTTGTGATCTACTTGTTGCATGAGCAAATTGTGAACCATTTTCAACATCATTGAGTCACTTTGACAATTGCATTGAATTTGTGCCACCATCCTAACCAAGCTCTTCTCAAATCTTTACTTGTGTAGGTGTGAGAATCGACAAGAAGTGGTACCAATAGTGCTATTTCTAGGTTACATTATTGAGTGATCATTGATCCACTTTCAACTTCGGCCAAGGTACAATTGGTATTGTCTTCTCCCTTCTCCCACTCACAAACTTGCTTGTGATGATGGATAGGCCAAGTACATCTTCGAACCCGCTCTTCGACGATCCTCAAGAATCGAACAACTACGTCACCAAACTACATCTCTTCGGTGTCCAACGAGCTCTACATCAAGAAAGTGAAGCTATGCGCGAGCACACCGAGCAATTCGCCGCCGACGCGCGCCAATTTGAAGCAAGAACAAGAGAGCAATTCGACATCATCAACACCAACATGTCTACCCAACTTTACAAGCTCCGGACTTTGATAGTTAACCGACGTTCTTCTTCCACATCTTCTCAAAGACGAAGCCGCTCAAGTCGACATACCGACTCCACGGATGGCTCAAGTACACCTACATCAAACACTCTTCGTGAAGCCGCACGTCAAGCTCGACATGACAACCGGAATCAACTTCATGACAAGAGTTCACAAGAGCTATTTGAGGAGCAAGAGAGTCGACATCGTCAAAACCAAGCTACACTTGACCAAGCGCAAGAACAACAACGACTACGCCAACAACGACAAGAGCGAGCACGTCAATACCAAGAAGAACAAGATGCCGAGGCTAATCGTCAAGAACAACAACGCCGAGAAGCTCAAGCTCTTGAGGCGTAACGAGCATTACGTGATTCACATTGCAATGTGGCAACTCGCAATCGACATACTCATCAAGAAGAGGATTCCTTCGTGATGAGATGCAAGAGAGGCGCCATCAAGCATGAATGCAAGAAGAAGTTCCTCCTCAAGCGCGACAAGAGCAACAACCTCAACAACAACCACAAACTCCGCAAGTACACCACGACAATGGCCATCTACTACACCAAGAGTACCACGAGATTGACAATCGTCAAAATCAAGAATGCCCTCACAATAGGCAAGCAAACAATGAAGAGCATCGCTACGGCAAGCTTAAGTTTTCTGGAAGCATTGATCCCGAACACTACCTCTCATGGGCATTGAAGGTTGATAAGATCTTTGCCTTCACAACTTCGATGAAGAGAAGAAGATTGCAATGGCCTCCCTTGAGTTCCAAGACTATGTTCTCATTTGGTGGGAGCAAATCATAGAGAGAAGAGAAGCAAAAGGTGAACCTCCTATCACCACTTGGGCTCAAATGAAGGAAGTCATGAGAGCACGATTCGTGCCAACACACTACAGCCATGACTCGTTCAAGAAGCTACAACTCCTCAAGCAAGGTACCAAGTCCGTTGAAGAGTACTACAAGGAGATGGAGATTGCCATGATAAGAGCCAACATCATGGAAGATGAAGAGAAAACGATGGCGAGATTCTTGAATGGACTCAACTATCCTATCAAGAAGATTGCGGACTTTCAACCCTACACGACCCTCCTTGAGCTAGTACACCAAGCAACCAAAGCGGAGCGACAAGTTCAAGAGGACTAGAAGTACTCCAAGTTCACCTCCAAGGACTTCAGCTCCTACAACCAAGCTTCAACGACTTCGGCTACTCCTACCTCTACCAAGACATCTACAAACTTCGGTGACAAGTCAAGCTACAAGAATGCGACTACATAGACTCGTCCACCTTCTACGAACAACTTCAAGCCAAGAACTTCATCATCTACAACTCCAACCGAGGACAACTCCAAGACGAGTTCCATCAAATGTTTCAAGTGCCAAGGGCAAGGTCACAAGTCATTTGAGTGCAAGACCGTTCGTACCATGATCATCAATGATGACGGATCTTATGACACAATGAGCGACGATGAGATGGAAGCCCTTGAGCATGTAGCTATGCATCGCCAAGTGAACGAAGAAGAAGACCATCAAGTGTTTTGCGACAATGACTCAAGTCCCAATCTTGTTGTCTCCAAGGTCTTGACACTCCAACACCAACAAGATGACGACCAACGATGTCATATCTTCTATACCAAGGCCGGCATCAATGGATGCTCCGTCAAGGTTATCATCGATGGAGGAAGCTGTCATAACTTGGCAAGCGAAGAGCTATGAGACAAGCTACATTTGGTCAAGACGAAGCACCCTCATCCCTACAAGGTCCAATGGCTTAACGACGAAGGAATTCTTCGAGTCGAGCATACCGTGCAAGTCTCCTTCAAGATAGGTGCCTACGAGGACACACTTGACTGTGATGTGGTCCCTATGTCCGTGTGCCACCTTCTACTTGGTCGACCATGGCAATACGATCGTGGAGTCACACACAATGTACGGACCAACCACTATAGCTTCAAGATGAAGGGCAAGGAATTCGTGCTACGTCCCATGTCACCAAGTCAAGTAGCCGCCGACAAACACTTACCTACCAACCATCATGGAGAGAATGGTGAGAGAGTGAGCCACCAAAAGGAGAGTGAGAGCCACAAGCCATATATGAGCGACTCCACGATGAGTGATAAGAAACAACTAGTGTTATTTGCCACCAAATGCGAGATGAGAGAAGTGTGTGAGAACCCATCGAGTGTCTTTCACCTTGTGCTTTTATGCAAAGGGGACGCCATACCTACTAACACTTCACCACCTCTACCTTTAGTGTTGTCTCAATTGTTGCAGGAATTCTCGAATGTCTTTCCCGATGAGCTACCTCCGGGTCTACCTCCACTTCGCGGAATCGAACACCGCATCGACCTCATTCCTGGCGCACCACTTCCGAACAAGGCTCCTTCCCGCGTCAACCTGGAGGAAACCAAGGAGATACAACGACAAGTACAACAACTCATCGACAAAGGTCATGTACGTGAAAGCTTGAGCCCTTGTGTCGTTTCGGTTATTCTTGTGCCTAAGAAAGATGGAAGTTTTCGCATGTGCTCCGATTGTCGCCCGATAAATGCTATCACCGTTAGACGCCGTTATCCTATCCCACGCTTAGACGACATGCTTGATGAATTATGTGGTGCCACCATCTTTTCGAAAATTGATCTTAAAAGTGGTTACTACCAAATTCGCATTCAAGAGGGTGATGAGTGGAAAATGGCTTTCAAAAACAAGTTTGGGTTATATGAGTGGCTTGTCATGCCAATGGGTTTATCGGAAGCACCTGGTTCATTCATGCATTGATGTAGGGCGGAACCCTAATTGGCAGATCTTTCACGAAAGGAGGATATCCCACGATGAACACGGAGAACACAAGGAAAACACGGGAGGGAAACACGAGAGGAAACACTCAAATCAACACAAATACGGTCACACAGGTGCTAGATCCACGATACACATCAAGATACACGATCCATAGTCAACAACGGTGGTACAAAGATAGTCTTCTCCCGGAGGAGGTCTTGGGGTATCCCTTGGGATCTTCTCCGTGGTGGAGGTCTTGAATCCGAGGTGGATCTTCTCCGAAGAGGCCGCGGTCTCGTAGGGGAGGAAACACAAAGGTCTATGATGAGCTATAACAAAGCTAACCCTAAAAGATGGAAGGGACAGAGTACTTATAGTCTAGGGGTAAGTTGGGGGGATACATGGGGGTGAAACCCCTTCATCTGCGCGCAGATAGGGCGGTAGTACCGGTCCTGGGACCGGTAATACCGGTTTTTGCGGTTTTAGCGGAAGTTCCGGCCTTGCATCGGCCTTGCACCGGTCGATCACAGAAGGTAGACCGGTAGTTGACCGGTAGTTGGACCGGTAGTACCGGCAGACCGGTAGTTGGACCGGTAGTACCTCTTTCTCTGCACCGGGAGAATCATGGTTCATGCTCTTGGCATCCGTCTTGCACCGTAACTTCTCCTTGGCACCTAAGCATAGAAAGTTTCTTCGTTTGAGGTAGCAGCCATGTCTCAAGGTGGTCAAATGGGAATTCATCAAGGAGAGAGTTAACCTCAGATTCAAGTGCTCTAGCACGAGCATGTGTCATTGGTCCTTGGAGCACTTGGTGAGGCGATTGATGGTCCATTGGGATGACATTGGGATGCTCCGCATCATCTCCCCTCACTTGGGAAAGATCCGACCTCGGATCGAAATCTTCATCACCATGGAAAGTGGAGAGATCCTTGATGTTAAAGACATCGCTCATGTTGTACTTGTCGCATGGAAGGTCGAGCTTGTATGCATTGTTTTTGTAGTGTGCTAGCACCTTGAAGGGTCTGTCGGCTCGAGGTAGTAGTTTGGACTTGCGCTCGTGGGGGAAACGGTCCTTGCGAAGATGTAGCCATACGAGATCTCCTGGTTGGAACACCATAGGCTTCTTGGTGGCGTTGAGCTTGGACGCTAGACGATGTACTTGCCTCTCGATCGTTGCCCTTGTATCTTCATGCACCTTCTTGAGATAGCTTGCTCGTGCACTTGCGTCCATGTTCGTGCGCTCTTGAAGAGGTAGAGGTAGGATGTCCAATGGAGACAAGGGGTTGAAACCGTAGACGACCTCGAAAGGGGACTTGCCGGTAGTTGAATGTCTTGCGCGGTTGTAGGCGTACTCGGCGATGGGCAGGCATTGCTCCCATTCCTTGATATTCTTTTTGATCAACACGCGAAGAAGCGTTGAAAGTGTGCGATTCGTCACCTCCGTTTGGCCGTCGGTTTGTGGATGATATGCCGAAGAGAAGAGGAGCTTGATGCCGAGTTTGGCGCATAGAGTCTTCCAAAAGTAGCTCAAGAACTTGATGTTCCGGTCCGACACGATCGTCTTGGGCACTCCATGTCGACGAATGATTTCCCTACAAAAGAGATTTGCAACATGTGAAGCATCGTCGATCTTGTTATAAGGAATGAAATGAGCCATTTTAGAGAATCTATCCACGACAACAAACACGGAATCCTTTCCATTTTGAGTCCTAGGCAATCCAAGTACAAAGTCTATGCTTATGTCTTCCCATGGATGATATGGAATAGGAAGAGGCATGTAAAGGCCATGAGATTGAGCTCTTGACTTAGCTTTGTGACATGTAGAACATCGGTTGGTGAGGCGTGAGACGTCACAAAGCATCTTGGGCAAAAAGTAGTTCTTTGAGAGCGTAGCAAATGTCTTGTCGCGTCCCAAGTGTCCCATGAGTCCTCCTCCATGAGATTCCTGCAAAAGGAGCAAACGAAGCGAAGACTCGGGAATGCAAAGTTTGATAGCTCTCATAAGATATCCATCTTTTATGTAATAATGTTCCCAAGAAGTTTGAGTCAAACACTTAGCATAAGGATGTGCAAAGAAAGGAGCATGCTCATATAAATCTTTGATGTGCTCAAAGCCAATAACATTCAACTCAAGTTGTGTAACAAGCATGCATTTGCGGGAAAGCACATCCGCCACAACATTCTCTTTGCCTTTGATGTATTTGATGACATAGGGAAAAGACTCAATGAACTCACTCCATTTAGCATGACGCTTGTTCAACTTAGTTTGACCCTTGAGATACTTGAGAGTCTCATGGTCCGTATGAAGAATGAATTCATGAGGTCTAAGATAATGTTCCCAAACACGTAAAACTCTCACCAAGGCATATAGCTCTTTATCATAGATGGGGTAGTTAAGTTGCGCTCCGGATAACTTCTCACTAAAGTAAGCAATTGGGCGCTTTTCTTGCATGAGCACGCCACCTATGCCGGTACCACTAGCATCACAATGAATCTCAAACGGTTTATCGAAGTTTGGTAGGGCTAGAAGTGGTGCGTGTGTAAGCAAGCTTTTTAGCTCATTGAACGCAGTGTCTTGCGAAGGACCCCAAATGAAGGGTGCGTTCTTCTTGCTCAAAGCGTGTAGAGGCATAGCAATAGTGCTAAAGTCCCTCACAAAACGTCGGTAGAAACCGGCTAGACCAAGGAAACTACGCACTAGCATGAGATTCGTTGGTTGAGGCCAAGTTTTAAATGCTTCAATTTTAGTTTCATCAACGTGAACACCTTGGGCAGAAACGACAAATCCTAGGAATACGACCTTGTCAACACCAAAAGTGCATTTCTCCATGTTAGCATATAAGCGCTCTTTCCGAAGGGTTTGTAAAACCATACGGATGTGCGTCACATGGTCCTCAAGCGACTTGCTAAAAACGAGGATGTCATCAAAGTAAACCACTACAAAGACGCCTATGTAGGGTCGTAGACAAAAATGCATAAGATGCATAAATGAACCGGGTGCTTCCGATAAACCCATTGGCATAACAAGCCACTCATATAACCCAAACTTGGTTTTGAAAGCTGTTTTCCACTCATCACCCTCTTGAATGTGAATTTGGTAGTAACCACTTTTAAGATCAATTTTCGAAAAGATGGTGGCACCACATAATTCATCAAGCATGTCGTCTAAGCGTGGGATAGGATAACGATATCTGACGGTGATAGCATTTATCGGGCGACAATCGAAGCACATGCGAAAACTTCCATCTTTCTTAGGCATGAGAATAACCGGAACGACACAAGGGCTTAAGCTTTCACATACATGACCTTTGTCGATGAGTTGTTGCACTTGCCGTTGTATCTCCTTGGTTTCCTCGGGGTTGACGCGGTAAGGAGCCTTGTTTGGAAGTTGTGCGCCGGGTATGAGGTCGATGTGGTGTTCAATTCTGCGAAGTGGAGCTAGACCCGGAGGTAGCTCATCGGGAAAGACGTCCGAGAATTCCTGCAACAATTGAGACAACACTAAAGGTGGAGGTGGTGAAGTGTTAGTAGGTTTGGCTTCCCATTTGCATAAAAGCACAAGGTGAAAGACACTCGATGGGTTCTCACACACTTCTCTCATCTTACTTTTGGTGGCAAATAGCACTAGTTGCTTCTTGTTGCTCATCGTGGAGTCACTCATATTTGGCTTGTGGCTCTCACTCTCATTTTGGTGGCTCACTCTCTCACCATTCTCTCCATGATGGTTGGTAGGTAAGTGTTTGTCGGCGGCTACTTGACTTGGAGACATTGGTCGTAGCACGAATTCCTTGCCCTTCATCTTGAAGCTATAGTGATTGGTCCGTCCATTGTGTGTAACTCCACGATCATATTGCCATGGTCGTCCAAGAATAAGGTGGCACACGGACATGGGGATCACATCACACTCAAGTGTGTCCTCGTAGGCGCCTATCTTGAAGGAGACTTGCACGGTGTGCTCGACTCGAAGAATTCCGGCGTCTTTAAGCGATTGGACCTTGTAGGGATGAGGGTGCTTCGTCTTGACCAAATGTGGCGTGTCGCATAGCTCTTCGCTTGCCAAGTTATTACAACTTCCTCCAACGATGATAACCTTGATGGAGCGTCCATTGATGTCGGCCTTGGTATGGAAGATATGACATCGTTGGTCGTCATCTTGTTGGTGTTGGAGTGTCAAGACCTTGGAGACAACAAGATTGGGGCTTGAGTCATTGTCGCAAAACACTCGATTATCTTCTTCTTCGTTCACTTGGCGATGCATAGCTACATGCTCAAGGGCTTCCATCTCATCGTCGCTCATTGAGTCATAAGATCCATCATCATTGATGATCATGGTACGAACGGTCTTGCACTCAAATGACTTGTGGCCTCGCCCTTGGCACTTGAAACATTTGATGGAACTCGTCTTGGAGTTGTCCTCGGTTGGAGTTGTAGATGATGAAGTTCTTGGCTTGAAGTTGTTCGTAGAAGGTGGACGACTTGATGTAGTCGCATTCTTGTAGCTTGACTTGTCACCGAAGTTTGTAGATGGCTTGGTAGAGGTAGGAGGAGCCGAAGTCGTTGAAGCTTGGTTGTAGGAGCCGAAGTTCTTGGAGGTGAACTTGGAGTACTTGTAGTCCTCTTGAACTTGTCGCTCCGCTTTGGTTGCTTGGTGTATTAGCTCAAGGAGGGTCGTGTAGGGTTGAAAGTCCGCAATCTTCTTGATATGATAGTTGAGTCCATTCAAGAATCTCGCCATCGTTTGCTCTTCATCTTCTGTGATGTTGGCTCTTATCATGGCAATCTCCATCTCCTTGTAGTACTCTTCAACGGACTTGGTACCTTGCTTGAGTAGTTGTAGCTTCTTGAACAAGTCACGGTTGTAGTGTGTTGGCACAAAGCGTGCTCTCATGACTTCCTTCATTTGAGCCCAATGGTGATAGGAGGTTTGCCTTTTGCTTCTCTTCTCTCTATGATTTGCTCCCACCAAATGAGAACATAGTCTTGGAACTCAAGGGAGGCCATTGCAATCTTCTTCTCTTCATCGAAGTTATGAAGGCGAAAGATCTTGTCAACCTTCAATGCCCATGAGAGGTAGTCTTCGGGATCAATGCTTCCGGAAAACTTTGGCATGGTGAACTTAAGCTTGCTGTAGCGATGCTCTTCATTGTTTCCTTGCCTATTGGGAGGGCGTTCTTGATTGGGTCAATTGGCAATATCATGTTGCTCTTGTCGGAGTAGATGCTCATTGTCATGGTGTACTTGCCGAGCTTGTTTTTCTTGTTGAGGTTGTTTCTCTTGTCGTGCTTGAGGAGGAACTTCTTCTTGCATTCGTGCTTGATAGCGCCTCTCTTGTATCTCATCTTGGAGTTACTCCTCTTCTTGACGAGTGTGTCGAATGCGAGCTGCCACATTGCGATGAGAATCACGTAATGCTTGTTGCGCCTCAAGAGCTTGAGCTTCTCGACGTTGTTGTGCTTGGCGATTAGCCTCGGCATCTTGTTCTTGTTGGTATTGACGTGCTCGCTCTTATTGTTGTTGGCGTAGTCGTTGTCGTTCTTGCGCTTGGTCAAGTGTAGCTTGGTTTTGACGATGTCGACTCTCTTGTTCTTCAAATAGCTCTTGTGAACTCTTGTCATGAAGCGGATTCCGGTTGTCATGTCGAGCTTGACGTGCGGCTTGAGGAAGAGTGTTTTATGTACGGGTACTTGAGTCATCCATGGAGTTGGTATGTCGACTTGAGCGGCTTCGTCTTTCAGAAGATGTGGAAGAAGAACGTTGGTTGACTATCAAAGTCCATAGCTCGTCGAATTGAATAGACATGTTGGTGTTGATGATGTCGAATTGATCTCGCGTTCGTGCTTCAAATTGGCGCGCGTTGGCGGCGACTTGTCCAATGTACTCACGCATAGCTTCACTTTCTTGATCGAGAGCTCGTTGGACAACGAAGAGATGTAGTTCGGTGACGTAGTTGTTCGATTCTTGAGGATCGCCGAAGATCGGGTTTGAAGATGTACTTGGCCTATCCATCATCACAAGCAAGTATGTGAGTGGGAGAAAGTAGAAGACAATACCAAATGTACCTTAACCGAAGTAGAAAATGGATCAATGATCACTCAATAAAGTAACCCTGAAATAGCACTATTGGTACCACTTCGTGTCGATTCTCACACCTACACAAGTAAAGCTTTGAGAGGAGCTTGGTTAGGATGGTGGCACAAATTCAATGCAATTGTCAAAGTGACTCAATGATGTTGAAAATGGTTCACAATTTGCTCATGCAACAAGTAGATCACAAGCAAGAAGTAGCACATGAAACACACGCACAGATAGATAATTGTGGTTGTGCAACCAAGGATGAGCGAAAATGTGGATTCCACGGAAAATGCTCGTGTTTCACAACACTAGAGAGACGCTAGCCGATTGCTTAATAGGCGGATACACACTTGTGCACAACCTATAAGAGGCAAAACGTAACGACTTTCTATCACAAGTATACTATGAGTGTATGATATGACGATGCTTTAGCACAAGATGATGTATTGCTATGTCATATGAACTCTTTTGGTGCAAGGCGTATGATGCTATTTTTTTTCTAGTGCTTATAAGCTTTGGGTGGCTCTTTTTCTTAAAAGCTTGTGAGCTCTTTCTTTGGCCACTTATGCATGCTTCTCGGATCAAGGTAGCTATTGTGTATGCGGGACACTCGTTTGTCACACGGAGATATGATGATGTAGTATGCAATATCTATGACTAACACTAAGGTGCACAAGTGTCGTTGCCCGGCAATACTCAAATGGCTAGTCTCAATGGGAAAGCTACGCAAAGATGGTTCATACGGTGACAATGCAATTGAAAGGTAGGATGAACAAGGTGTCGTCGATGTTACCGTCCTTGTCGAGGGTGAGCGGTGGTGTTGTTGATGTCGTTCCATTCCAAGGTAGCCGAAACATCCAAGGAAACGGTGAAACCACAACTCAAGTATCCAAGGCAAAGTGAGACAAAATTGTCAAAATCGAAACGGTGAAACGATGGTGGTTGCGAAAGTGGTGGTGGTATGCGGAACGTGTATATGGTGGAGGGCCTAAGCAAACTTGCCAAATTTGACAAAATTTGATGGATTCTAATGGTGGTAAAACCAAGATGAGCAGCTCGGGCACGTCGCTAGCTTTTCAACGAGCCAAAGAACACTCAAATCGGAGTTCGGGATTGAAAGTTATGGTCAAAACGGTGAAACTCGGAAGGCTGAAACTGGGTGGGGCGGAAGTACTGCTTGGTAGGCCGGTAGTACCGCTTGTGGTGCTCAGTGGAAGTACCGCTAGTGAGGCCGGTAGTACCGCTGGTGTCGGGAAAATTCTCAAAATTGGATCGGGGCGAAATATGGACGGAAATGGATGATTTCGGGGTCGAAATTGGATGGATTTCGTGGATGGAAAGTTGGGAAACTTGAGGAGATGCTAGATCCACTCGAAACTAAGCAAATCCATGGAACAAATTCAAAAAAATCTCGTTAAAACAACAGATAACAAAAAAATTGGGGCTATTTTTGTGGGGAATTTTTGAAATTGGGAAGAACACGACAAAAACAAGCTAGAAAACAAGGTGTGGGGCTCCAAATTCGTGATCAACCTATGCTCATGATACCATAATGATGTAGGGCGGAACCCTAATCGGCAGATCTTTCACGAATGGAGGATATCCCACGATAAACACGGAGAACACAAGGAAAACACGGGAGGGAAACACGAGAGGAAACGCTCAAATCAACACAAATACGATCACACAAGTGCTAGATCCACGATACACATCAAGATACACGATCCATAGTCAACAACGGTGGTACAAAGATAGTCTTCTCCCGGAGGAGGTCTTGGGGTATCCGAGGTGGATCTTCTCCGAAGAGGCCGCGGTCTCGAATCTGAGGTGGATCTTCTCCGAAGAGGCCGTGGTCTCGTAGGAGAGGAACCACAAAGGTCTATGATGAGCTATCACAAAGCTAACCCTAAAAGATGGAAGGGACAGAGTACTTATAGTCTAGGGGTAAGTTCGGGGGATACATGGGGGTGAAACCCCTTCATCTGCGTGCAGGCAGAGCGGTAGTACCGGTCCTGGGACCGGTAGTACCGGTTTTTGCGGTTTTAGCGGAAGTTCAGGCCTTGCACCAGCCTTGCACTGGTCGATCACAGAAGGTAGACCAGTAGTTGGACCGGTAGTACCGGCAGACCGGTAGTACCTCTTTCTCTGCACTGGGAGAATCCTGGTTCATGCTCTTGGCATCCGTCTTGCACTGTAACTTCTCCTTGGCACCTAAGCATACAACGTGTCTTCGTTTGAGGTAGCAGCCATGTCTCAAGGTGGTCAAATGGGAATTCAACAAGGAGAGAGTTAACCTCGGATTCAAGTGCTCTAGCGCGAGCACGTGTCATTGGTCCTTGGAGCACTTGGTGAGGCGATTGATGGTCCATGGGGATGACCTTGGGATGCTCCGCATCATGCGTCTTATGCATTTTGTTCTACGACCCTACGTAGGCGTCTTTGTAGTGGTTTACTTTGATGACATCCTCATTTTTAGCAAGTCACTTGAGGACCATGTGACACACATCCGTATGGTTTTACAAACCCTTCGGAAGGAGCGCTTATATGCTAACATGGATAAATGCACTTTTGGCGTTGACAAGGTCATTTTCCTACGATTTGTCGTTTCTTCGCAAGGTGTTCACGTTGATGAAAATAAAATTGAAGCAATTAAAATTTGGCCACAACCAACGAATCTCCTCCAATTGCGTAGTTTCCTTGGTTTAGCCGGTTTCTACCGACATTTTGTGAAGGACTTTAGCACTATTGCTATGCCTCTACACGCCTTGAACAAGAAGAACGCACCCTTCATTTGGGGTCCTTGATAACCCTCAACCGTAAGGGATCGAGATAGTCTTCGCGGGTAAGAATAACCCAATTTATTGATTCGACACACGGGGAGCCAAAGAGTATTTATAAGCTTTGACAGTTGAGTTGTCAATTCAACCGCACCTGAAATATACTTACTTGCAACAAAAGATAAGTGGTAACAGTGATATGATAGTGATGATAGTAATAGTAAAAGTAAACAGCAAAAGTAAATAGCAGTAGTAAATGGCAAAAGTAGCAACTAGTGACAAGCAAGGTTTAAAACACTGTAGGCTAGGGAGATGGATGGTTGGGCGCTGCATGGATGAGATAGATTCTAACTTGGGGCACGGCACACGGAAAAGTAATGATCATCTAGGCAAATATCAAACATTAGGCATGTATCCCGTAGGTAGTTGTACGTGCTTGCAATAAGAACTTGCACAACATCTTTTGTCCTATCATCCCGCTACGAACGGGGCCAAAAGGAACATATGGATATTAAGGTGCTCCTGTCAAAGAGCACCGGAACAAAGCAATGAACTCAATGGATACATGTAATCCTCAAACTACGGACCATCCCCTTTGGTGTCCCAAGCTGTCACTTTTGGGATCGCCGGTTCCGAACCGTAACAGGTGCAAACAACTCATAGATAGGATCACGAACACAAATATATTCATACAAACACATATGGTTCAGATCTGAAATCATGGCACTCGGGCCCTAAGTGTCAAGCATTAAGAATAACAAGTTGAAGCAAAGATGATAAACACCATAGTAGATGATAGGCAACATGCCCCCAACAATCTGATAAACTATTACATGATCTAACTCATCCAATCCCTACCAACCCCTTCGCCTACAGCGGGGGAATTACTCACACATGGAGGGAGAAGTCATGGAGGGATGATGGAGTGGTGATGATGATGACGATGGCGACGATCTCCCCTCTCCGGAGGCCAATTCAGCCTCCAGATTAGCCCTCCCGAGGAAGAACAGAGGGTGGCGGCGGCTCCGCGACGAAAAACTGCGAAAGAACTTCCGATCTGGGGTTTCTGCATCGGGAGTACAAATACGGGCTAAAGTAGGGTACCAGGGGGTGTGGGACCCACCCAGGCGCCCCCCGGCGCGGCCCAGGGGGGGGGGCGCCCACAGGGCGCCTGGGCACCCCCTGGCCCCCCTCTGGCCCCACTTCTAGTTCCTGGTTCCTTCGGGTGCGTGGATTTTCTGTGATTTTTCGTGGATTTTTCTGAGATACCTAAAAATCCGTTTTCCTGCACACAAATAAACCATACAGGCAGCTCTGCTGAAAACAGCGTCAGTCCGGGTTAGTTTAGTCCAAATCATGCAAGAATGAGGTCAAAACAATATCAAAAGTGTTTGGAAAAGTAGATACGTTTGAGACGTATCAACTCCCCCAAGCTTAGCATATTGCTTGTCCTCAAGCAATTCAGTTCAACGAACTGGACGCGACAAAGAAAACTTTGACAAACTCTTTTGCTTCATTAGATGTATATAAGCATGTACTACGAAAAGAGTTTAGCAAGTATTGAAACAGTACTATGAGGACAAGGCAAGGAGCAATCCTTCTTTCAAATGACCAGTCACAAATACTTAAAAGTAAATAATATATTACTGAAAATCAAGACAAGATTACATTGCACATAGCTTGAGTATATTAGGGTGGTATCTCGCTAGCCTCCATGAGTGAAGCAAAATCTAAATGCAGAGACTCGTCCAGAGTTTTAAAGGAGACTAGAACTAAGAATTTCAGAATAAATCATATCACAAGTATGCAGAAGACAATGTAATACTTTGGGACAATGCACATTACACTCAGAATGACAATTATGCTCTCCTAGTTAGTGCTTTGAAGAAAGAAGGTGAGACTCTCGAACCGTGGCTTTTATTGGCAAGGTTGAAAACCCGTGGTCGGAAACAAAAACTAAACATGTACCAGAGCTCTTGGTTTTAAAAACAGAAGTAAACATGTTTTGAGAAGTGCATATTTCGTCAACGAATGCTAGCAGATAACTCAATCACTTTTTAAGTGGACACGCCTCGAGGAACGGCTCCCGCATGAGGACGATCACATCCTCTTAATCTCCTTTGTTTATCACTGCCAAAGTTTTCTGATTCCTCATGAACAAAGCGTGAAGGAGGGTTTGTTTGTTATATTATCTTTTTGAGTCGGACGCACTCAATGCCAGTTCCTTTTCGTATTAGGGGTTTGCACATTATACATGCAATCCAGGGGTGAAACTTGTCCAACTTAAAAAGATCATGAATTAACTACTACTTCCTCATGAGCTAAAACATAGGCACAAAAAGGAAATGCTTTTGATTAGTTTCGAGATGGTACATGAAAGTCTTCGTTAGGAATGGCAGGTAAATACCATGTATAGGAAGGTATAGTGGACTCATATGGCATAACTGGGTTTAAGGATTTGGATGCACAAGCAGTCAGTCCGCTTAGTACAGGTGGAGGTTTAGCAAAAGACTGGGAAGCGACCAACTAGAGAGCAATAACGGTCATAATCATGCAGAGCGACAAAGCAACATTGAATCGGGCATGAAAGTGATATAACTATTCTAAAACTCAAAGATCATCAAGGCAAAGTAGACTTTTTAGTCTTAAACATGTGTAAGCATGTGCCAAGTCAATCCAAAAATTCTCTGAAGGGAAATACCACCTTAGCATACCAGACTATGAACAGTGCAATGCATGTAGATCATTTCAATAACACATTATATACTCTAGTTATTCGGGACTAGCCACAAGGAAAGCATGAACCACTGGAAGAGCTTTGTAAACATAGCACTATGTCGCTACAAGCTGGTCTCTAGATCATAAGTACAGGCATATGTACAAAAGTAGAAACAATAAGAGTTCATACCGGTCTTCCTTGTTGCTTCCTTTTAGTCGATCTTCGTCATCACTGCTTGTCACTTGCACGATCGAACGTGGGAAATATAATCAAATGCCATCACGGACTCGAGCTGATCTCTGAAAACAAAGCAAACTAAAGAGAGAAAGGAAATCTTTTTGGTTTTTTTCAAAGGTTGAATAAAAAGCAAAAGAAAGAGAAAATCTTTTTGTTGTTTTTGCAAAGAGAGAAATAAAGAAGAACGGGCAAAAACTTCGAAAAGATCAAAGCGAATAAAACGGATAATACAATGGAGAAGTGAGAAGGGCACGTACTCCCCCAAGCTTAGGCTTTTGGCCTAAGTTGGTAGCAGCTACTGCCCCCAGGAGCCTCCTGCTCCAGGGGTATGGTGGTGAGTCCACGGGTCGTAGAAGGATGCTGGCGCGTACACCGAACTCCTCGGAGTCTCCCACGAGGAAGGTTCCGAACGCCAAACAGAGGAAGACCCTTCACCAAACTCGGTGGCGGTCTCTTCCTGAAAATGTGGTATCTCACCGTGCCTCTCCTCGTCGGGCACAACCCCCTCCATAGGGTTATGAAACTGATGCTGGACCATGGACTCATCGAACTGAACAACGCCAAAGGACCATCCGTTCCTGCGAGAAAAATCAAACAAAAGAGGTGCAGGTAGACAGATCTCGCGTTCCGCGGCAGTTCCGAAACGCAAGATATAGATAAGATTATTAAGTTCAGAACCCATGGTAACAAACTTATGCCTTTTCATAGCAGCAAGATCAAAGCTTAAATAAGTAAAAGGAGTATCATCAGGGTGTGGGGTGCCTCCTAGATGCTCTAAGATAAGTGTGGCGTAAACGCCACCATATAAGTCCCCCTTGTTACCGTTCATAGCAAGGCGTCGAGCAATTAAGGTACCTAGATTATAATCAAACCTCCCTGAGAGGGCTGCTGCCAGGATAGCAATATCCGGAGCAGAAATGTTGCTCGTGTTGTCACGAGCTAACACCCCTCTAGCAATATAATATGCAAAATACCAGAGGTGAGGAAATAAGATGCTGGAGATCTTCGACCGATGAATATCCCTCGTACCCATGCTGCAGAGAGAGTTGATGACGGTTTTCAGCTTGGAGGGCTGAGTGGCCATCCTAGCCGTCCTCCCAACGTTCGGCACACCTATTATTTCACAAAAATTTCCCAAAGTCATGGTGATAAGATCATTATAAATTTTAAACTCAATAGCACCCGAATCAGGATTATATCTAAAACTGTTAATGAAATTAGAGGTGAGTTTTTGATACTGAGTAACATGGCTCGTGACGAGTCGTGTCAAACCTGCATTAGCACAAAGATTATAAAACTCATCCTTGATTCCCGCAGCTTCCATGAATTCATCACATGGAAACGTCATCGCACATGCTGGACTTGTGTCTTCCAACAACTCCAGGGGCACATGATCTTCATTATAGCTCACCCTAGCAGTCGATGGTGAAGCTGCGGCTCTAGTAACTCGATCGGAGTGTGCGGGCCTCCTCTTCTCAAGCCACCCTTTTGCCCTTCCTAATAAACTCATTTCTGAATTTTTTTACAATTTACAAAAACGAGGATTAAAACAAAGTGAGCTAAGGCAAACTACTCAACTCACTTGCCCAAGGCATAAACTTGCATCAAAACTTGGAAAATAACTTTCTACACATGCATGCAAGCTCATCTCTACAGCACCAAGAACTACTAAATACTCGCAAATGAGGCCACCAATCAAAAATCTAATTGGAGGGGTGGAGGAGTCACATACCAGGGAGTATTTGCTCAAAATTTCAGCTCAAATGATGGGTTGTAGAGAGAGATCGAAGAATCGCCTCCAAGAACAACAAGAACACAAGAACAAAAGCAGAACTCGTGTTTTTGTAGAAAGAGAGAGGGGGAGGAAGAAGAAGTACCTGGAGGGGAGTCCCGTGGGCCCCAGGCGCCCTATGGGCGCGGCCAGGGGCTGGGCCGCACCAGCTGGCCGCCTGGGCCACTGGTGGCCCCCCCTGGCTGGCCCGAGGCCTTTCTGGGTCTCTCCCGTCGTGGAAATTTTTATTATAATTTTTCTGGAATTTTTCTGAAAACTTCACTGTTGAAATTTTTTCGAAGTTCAAAAAGCTGCGAAACTCTCTGAAAACTTGAAGCAGTTAGTAGTATTGTGAAGCTTCAAAAACATAAATACTTGGTACAGCAGGTAGGACAAAACTAAAAACAAGTGAAAACATAACAAGCTCAACTTTTTATCCATATAAAACATATTTGTTAGTAAGGTTGATCAAGTCTTACCAACAAATAGGCGATATATAGAGCAAAAAGTCTCACCTCCTACAGAGTAATCACTGAACCTTTACCTTGATGGACATTGTCCCTACCATGATAGTTTTGTATTTGTGAGGCACATGTAGTGGACAATCCCATTCTCCAATCTTCACGGTCTCGATATTCTCTATAGAGTTGAGGGCATGCCTCCTGTCGTTCTTCTTTGGAAAATATACCATGTGTTCTTTATCATTCACATGGAAGGTAACCTTCCCTTTATTGCAATCAATAATAGCACCTGCGGTGTTAAGAAAAGGTCTACCAAGAATAGTGGACATGCTCCCATCCTCAGGCATGTCAAGCACAACCAAATCAGTAAGAATTAAACAATTAGCAACTTCTACGGGAACATCCTCACAAATACCTATCGGAACAGCGGTTGACTTGTCAGCCATCTGAAGGGAGATATCTGTAGGAATTAGTTTCTCTAAACAAAGCCTCTCGTAAAGAGAGAGAGGCATAACACTCACTCCTGCTCCAAGATCACATAAAGCAGTTTTGACATAATTATTCTTTATGGAGCAAGGAATGGTGGGTATACCTGGATCACCGAGCTTCTCAGGAATCTTGCCACTGAAAGAGTAGTTAGCAAGCATAGTAGATATTGCATCATTAGGAACTTTTCTTTTATTAGTGACAATATCTTTCATATATTTTGAATAAGGAAGTAACTTAATAGCATCAGTCAAGGGTATCTGAAGAAAAAGAGGTTTAATCCACTCACAAAACTTATTATAATGCTCTTCTTCTTTAGATTTGATGGACTTACCTGGAAAGGGCATGGGTTTCTGTACCCATGGTTCTCTTTCCTTCCCATGTTTTCTTGTGATGAAGTCTTCTTTAGTGTACCTCTTACGTTTGTCAGGTGCTTCTTCTTCTCGAACTTCAGGCGGATCATTCTTCTCATTATTATTACCTTCAGGTTCAGCACCGTCTTCTGTCTCAGCATCGGAGATAGATACACTGTTGGGATCAATAGCTGGTTCTTCATCTGCAATAGGATCATTAGAATTGTCAATCTCCTTATGTTTCTTCTTTTTCTTTGGAGAGCCAACAATTTCTTCTTCCTGCATTTGAGAATCCTGCTCGATTCTCTTCGGATGCCCCTCTGGATAAAGAGGATCTTGAGTGCTAGTTCCTCCTTGAATCTTAATCCCGAAAGCCTGCAAATTATCTTGTTTGGCATTGTTAGCAAGCAAATCTCTTTGCACATTAGAAATTTGATCAAGCTGAGTTTGAACCATATGAAAATGCTTCACAAGACATTGAACATCATTAACTGTTCTATCTAAAACATCAAGCAGTTTTTTGATAGCAAGGGAATTATCATGCAACTGACTTTCTATCCTCTCATTAAAATGATTTTGTTTCATAATAAAATTATCAAAGTCATCTAAACATTGATCAGGAGGCTTACCATGAGGGATGTCACTTGCGTTGAAATCTAAAAGAGAGTGTACCTCTACCATAGGAGGGTGAGTGGTAGGCTCACACAGCTTCTCAATAGGGGGTAGATTCTTCATGTCTTCAGCTTTAATACATTTCTCTTTAATAGACTTCTTTGCTTCTCGCATATCCTCGGGGCTCAGAACAAACATGCCCCTCTTCTTTGTTGGTGGAGGTGGTTCAGGGATGGACCAATCTTCATGGTTTTTGGCAATCCTGCCCATTAAATCTTCCGCATCGTCCGGTGTTCTTTTCCTGAAAACACAACCAGCACAACTGTCCAAATAGGACCTGGATTCATCAGTTAGACTAGCATAGAATATATCGATTAATTCATTCTTAGGGATGTCATGTCCTGGTCTAGCCTGAATCAGACCGCAGTACCTCCCCCAAGCTTTAGGGAGGGACTCATCCTGCAACTGTTTAAAGTTATAAATTCTTGGTAAAGCAGCATGTTGCATGTGAGCAGGAAAGTACTTATCAACAAAAGAGTGAGCTAGGTCCTGAGGACTCTTAATGGAACCGCATGGGAGTGAATCATACCATGCTTTAGCACCCTCCTTCAAGGAGAAAGGAAGAAGCTTGGTCACATAAAAGTATCGTATCTTCTCATCTGTGGTAAACAGGCTACCCAACTCACCGAGTTTAGTCAGGTGTGCAATAGCATCATCATTTTCTCTGCCATAAAAGGGGTCAGCTTCAACCATAGGTATAAGTGAAAGATCAACAGAGAAATCAAAATCAGGATCATCAATGCATATAGGAGATGTAGCAAATTCAGGATTAGGAACGGTTTTGTTCTTCAGAGAGTGTTTTTCAAACAGTTTCTTAATAGCTTCAGGGTCAGAGCCAGAAAACTCTGTCAGTTCCCTGCATAATTCTTCATCTAGTATATAGTAATCATCATCAAGGAGTCTCTCTTTAAGTTTACTCAAATCAGGATAATCATAAGTTTCACCAATAGGGTAGCGAGTAACAGGAAGTTCAATTCCAGACTTTTTAGCAGCAGCAGCAATTTGTTTCTCAAGAGCATAACCAAGCGAACTAATATCATCATCAAAAGTAGTAGAAGCATCATCAAGAGTATCAGACATAGTAACAGATTCAGTAGGAGCATCATGTGGTGGTGGTGAGGCAAACTTACTCATAACGGAAGGTGAATCAAGTGTAGCACTCGTGCTCAGAGCAGTACCTCTTCTTGTAGTAGATAGTAAGATCGGAACCTTGGGGTCTCCTTTCTTACCCATAGTAGATAAAGTGCAGCAGGTAGGATACCTCAAGTAGACTTGTAAATATTGCTATGCTCCCCGGCAACGGTGCCAGAAAACGGTACTTGATAACCCTCAACCGTAAGGGATCGAGATAGTCTTCGCGGTTAAGAATAACCCAATTTATTGATTCGACACACGGGGAGCCAAAGAGTATTTATAAGCTTTGACAGTTGAGTTGTCAATTCAACCACACCTGAAATATACTTACTTGCAACAAAAGATAAGTGGTAACAATGATATGATAGTGATGATAGTAATAGTAAAAGTAAACAGCAAAAGTAAATAGCAGTAGTAAATGGCAAAAGTAGCAACTAGTGACAAGCAAGGTTTAAAACACTATAGGCTAGGGAGATGGATGGTTGGGCGCTGCATGGATGAGATAGATTCTAACTTGGGGCACGGCACACGGAAAAGTAATGATCATCTAGGCAAATATCAAACATTAGGCATGTATCCCGTAGGTAGTTGTACGTGCTTGCAATAAGAACTTGCACAACATCTTTTGTCCTACCATCCCGCTACGAACGGGGCCAAAAGGAACTTATGGATATTAAGGTGCTCCTGTCAAAGAGCACCGGAACAAAGCAATGAACTCAATGGATACATGTAATCCTCAAACTACGGACCATCCCCTTTGGTGTCCCAAGCTGTCACTTTTGGGAACGCCGGTTCCGAACCGTAACAGGTGCAAATAACTCATAGATAGGATCACGAACACAAATATATTCATACAAACACATATGGTTCAGATCTGAAATCATGGCACTCGGGCCCTAAGTGTCAAGCATTAAGAATAACAAGTTGAAGCAAAGATGATAAACACCATAGTAGATGATAGGCAACATGCCCCCAACAATCTGATAAACTATTACATGATCTAACTCATCCAATCCCTACCATCCCCTTCGCCTTCAGCGGGGGAATTACTCACACATGGAGGGAGAAGTCATGGAGGGATGATGGAGTGGTGATGATGATGACGATGGCGACGATCTCCCCTCTCCGGAGGCCAATTCAGCCTCCAGATTAGCCCTCCCGAGGAAGAACAGAGGGTGGCGGCGGCTCCGCGATGAAAAACTGCGAAAGAACTTCCGATCTGGGGTTTCTGCGTCGGGAGTAAAAATACGGGCCAAAGTAGGGCACCAGGGGGTGTGGGACCCACCCAGGCGCCCCCCCCTGCGCGGCCCAGGGGGGCGCGCCCACAGGGCACCTGGGCACCCCCTGGCCCCCCTCTGGCCCCACTTCTAGTTCCTGGTTCCTTCGGGTGCGTGGATTTTCTGTGATTTTTCGTGGATTTTTCTGAGATACCTAAAAATCCGTTTTCCTGCACACAAATAAACCATACAGGCAGCTCTGCTGAAAACAGCGTCAGTCCGGGTTAGTTTAGTCCAAATCATGCAAGAATGAGGTCAAAACAATATCAAAAGTGTTTGGAAAAGTAGATACGTTTGAGACGTATCAGTCCTTCACAAGACACCGCGTTCAATGAGCTAAAAAGCTTGCTTACACATGCACCACTCCTAGCCCTACCAAACTTTGATAAACCGTTTGAGATTCATTGTGACGCTAGTGGTACCGGCATAGGTGGCGTGCTCATGCAAGAAAAGTGCCCAACTGCGTACTTTAGCGAGAAGCTATACGGAGCGCAACTTAACTACCCCATCTATGATAAAGAGCTATATGCCTTGGTGAGAGTTTTACGTGTTTGGGAACATTATCTTAGACCTCATGAATTCAGTCTTCATACGGACCATGAGACTCTCAAGTATCTCAAGGGTCAAACTAAGTTGAACAAGCATCATGCTAAGTGGAGTGAGTTCATTGAGTCGTTTCCCTATGTCATCAAGTACATCAAAGGCAAAGAAAATGTTGTGGCGGATGCGCTTTCCCGTAAATGCATGCTTGTTACACAACTTGAGTTGAATGTTATTGGCTTTGAGCACATCAAAGATTTATATGAGCATGATCCTTTCTTTGCACATCCTTATGCTAAGTGTTTGACTCACACTTCTTAGGAACGCTACTACATAAAGGATGGATATCTTATGAGAGCTAACAAACTTTGCATTCCCGAGTCTTCGCTTCGTTTGCTCCTTTTTCAGGAATCTCATGGAGGAGGACTCATGGGACACTTTGGATGCGACAAGACATTTGCTACGCTCTCAAAGAACTACTTTTGGCCCAAGATGCTCCGTGACGTCTCACGACTCACCAACCGATGCTCTACATGTCGCAAAGCTAAGTCAAAAGCTCAATCTCATGGTCTTTACATGCTACTTCCTATCCCGTACCATCCATGGGAAGACATAAGTATGGACTTTGTACTTGGATTGCCTAGGACTCAAAATGGAAAGGATTCTGTGTTTGTTGTCGTGGATAGATTCCCTAAAATGGCTCATTTCATTCCTTGTAACAAGATCGACGATGCTTCACATGTTGCAAATCTCTTTTGTAGGGAAATTATTCGTCTACATGGAGTGCCCAAGACGATCGTGTCGGACCGGGACGTCAAGTTCTTGAGCTACTTTTGGAAGACTCTATGCGCCAAACTCGGCATCAAGCTACTATTCTCTTCGGCATATCATCCACAAACCGACAGCCAAACAGAGGTGACGAACCACACACTTTCGACGCTTCTTCGCGTGTTGATCAAGAAGAACATCAAGGAATGGGAGCAATGCTTGCCCATCGCCTAGTACGCCTACAACCGCGCACGACATTCCACTACCAGCAAGTCCCCTTTCGAGGTCGTCTATGGCTTCAACCCCTTGTCTCCATTGGACATCCTACCTCTACGTCTACAAGAGTGCATCAACATGGACGCAAGTGCACGAGCAAGTTGTCTCAAGAAGATGCACGACGATACAAGGGCAACGATCGAGCGCCAAGTAAATCGCCTAGCCACCAAGCTCAACGTTAACAAGACACCAATGGTGTTCCAACCGAGAGATCTTGTATGGCTTCATCTTCGCAAGGACCGCTTCCCCCAACGAGCGCAAGTCCAAACTACTACCTCGCGCCGACGGACCCTCCAAGGTGTTAGCACGCTACAACAACAATGCCTACAAGATCGACATACCTTGCGACAAGTACATTGTGAGCGATACCTTCAACGTCAAGGATCTCTCTCCTTTCCATGGTGATGAAGATTTCGATCCGAGGTCGGATCTTTCCCAAGGGAGGGGAGATGATGCGGAGCATCCTTCGGTCATCCCCATGGACCCATCTCCCCAAGTGCTTAATGGACCGATGACATGATCTCGTGCAAGAGCACTTGAAACCGAGGTTAACTCTCTCCTTGTTGAATTCCCATTTGAGCACCTTGAGACATGGCTACTACCTCAAACGGAGGCACTTTGTATCCTTAGGTGCCAAGGAGAAGTTACGGTGCAAGACGGATGCCAAGAGCATGAACCAGGATTTTCCCAGCGCAGAGATAGAGGTACTACCTGTCTACTACCGCCCAATTACCGGTTGACCGTTACTACCGCCCAACTACCGGTCAACCTTCTGTGATCGACCGGTGCAAGGCCGGAACATCCGCTATATCCGCAAAAACCGGTACTACCGGCCCCAGGACTGGTACTACCGCCCTGCCTGCGCGCAGTTGAAGGGGTTTCACCCCATGTATCCCCCAACTTACCCCTTGGACTATATATACTTGTCCCTTAGCTCCGTACTAGGGTTAGCTTTGTGATAGCTCATCATAGACCTGAGTGGTTCCTCTCCTACGAGACCGCGGCTTCTTCGGAGAAGATCCACAGGATTCAAGACCTCCTTCACGGAGAAGAACATCAAGACCTTCCCATGGAGATGACTACCGTTACTTGTATCGTCCTTAGTTGACCGTGTATCGTGTATCGCACTTTGTGTACCCGGATCTAGCATTTGTGTGACCTAAACTTGTTGATTTGAGTGTTTTGTCCTTGTCCCTCTTGTGTTTTCCCTCGTGCCTCACGTGTTCATCCTTGGGATCCCTCCTTTTCGTGAAAGATCGGCCACCTAGGGTTCCGCCCTACATCAGAACTCTTGGAAAGATTGATTGGAAAGAATAACTTCGTGTTATTTTAGTACGAACTCTTGGAACGATTGATCGGGAAGAATAACTTTGAGGTAGTTTCGTACCCCACCAACAATTTCTTCTTATGTTCTCGGCTAGATAGGAACTTTGGAGTGATTCTTCATCGCACGTTGAGGGATGGTTATGTGATCCAATTATATTATCATTGTTGAGAGATTGCACTAGTGAAAGTACGGACCCTAGGCCTCATTTTCAAGCATTGCAATATCGTTTGTGCTCCGTTTTATCACTAACTACCTTGCTGTTTTTTATTGTTACTATCAAAAAATATCTACTATCCATATTACACTTGTATCACCATCTCTTCGCCGAACTAGTGCACCTATACAATTTCCCATTGAATTTGGTGCGTTGGGGACACAAGAGACTTTTTATTACTTGGTTGCATGGTTGTTTGAGAGAGACCATCTTCGTCCTACACCTCCTACGGATTGATAAACCTTAGGTCATCCACTTCAGGAAAATTGCTATTGTCCTACAAAACTCTGCGCTTGGAGGCCCAACACGTGTCTACAAGAATAATGTTGCATAGTAGACATCAAGCTTATTTTCTAGCACCGTTGCCTGGGAGGTGAGTGCATGAAGGTATATCTTTAGATCTTGCAATCAAATCTTGTAGGTTCTTTTTTTACAAATAGTTTGGTTTTATAAAAGAAAACTAAAAAATGGAATTGCGGTTGAATCTCATTATCCATCTTTATAATGTCTTTTGTGAAAATGATGGAAAGGAAAATTGTGCTCAATTGATAGAAGAAGAATGCTATAAAATGTTTGGCACAAATGATGAGCATGATTGCAATGTTGTTAGTGTGAATTCTTTAAATATCCATGATGCTAATGACATGCAAAGCCATAAGCTTGGGGATGTTATGTTTGATGAAGATGATATTTTTAGCCCCCCAAGATTTGATGTGGAAATTTGTTATAATGGTAGCATGCCTCCTATTTATGATGATTATATTGATAAAAGTGGATTTGGAGAGGACATGACTTTATTTAGTGATGAATCCACTACTTTGGAGGATGTTTCAATTGACTATGATAACAAAGTTGCTATCTATGATGATTATTGTGATGACATCTATGCTATATTGAATAATGATAACATGAAACTTGTCATCATGACTTTAATTTTCAATCTCATGATAGTTATTTTGTTGAGTTTGCTCCCACCACTATTCATGAGAATAAATTTGCTTATGTGGAGAGTAGCAAAATTTCTATGCTTTTGCATCATGAAAATAATGATTTATGTGATGGCTATATTGTTGAATTCATTCATGATGCTACTGAAAATTACTATGAGAGAGGAACATATGCTTGTAGGTATTGCAATAATATCAAGTTTCCTCTCTATGTGTTGAAGATCTTGAAGTTTTGCTTGTTTTGCCTTCCTATGCTAGTTGATTCTTGTTCCCATAAATTGTTTGCTCACAAAATCCCTATGAATAGGAAGTGGGTTAGACTTAAATGTGCTAGTCATATTCTTCATGATGCTCTCTTTGTGTTTCAATCTTTATCTTTTATGTGAGCATCATTGAATTCATCATGCCTAGGTAAAAGGCATTAAAGAGATGCGCTTCTTGGGAGACAACCCAACACTTATACCTACTGTTTTTGTGTGTTCACATGGTTATTCTACTGTAGTAATCATGTTTTATAGCTTTTGTTTCAATAAAGTGCCAAGCAAAGCCTTAGGATCATGTTGGGTGATAGTAGATTTGATCTTGCTGAAAAACAGAAACATTTGCGCTCACGAAAAAAATTCTCATTTTTTACAGAAGAGTGTTTTTGAGTTTATTCTTTTTGAATAAGATCGGTATACAAATTGCCTATGTTTTCCTATTATTTCAGAATTTTTAGAGTTGAATAAGTATGGTGGTTATCCAGATCATTACAGATTGTTCTGTTTTTGACAGATTATGTTTTCAATGCATAGTTTGCTTGTTTTCTAGTTTCTATGGCTTATATTGATCAATATAAATTGTAGAAATGATATGATATAGTAGCCATTTTATGAGAACAATTATGAATCTTGTCTTTGATAGTACCCAAAGTGAACGATTTATTTTATCATACTAACCCATCTTACGAAGTTCTGTTAAGTTTTGTGTGATTGAAGTTTTAAAGTTTTGGGTGAGATGTCGATATGAGGAGAATAAGGAGTGGCAAGACCCTAACCTTGGGGATGCCCAAGGCACCCCAAGGTAATGTTCAAGGAATATCCAAGCAACTAAGCTTGGGGATGCCACGGAAGGCATCCCCTCTTTCGTCTCCAACATTACCGATAACCTCACTTGGAGCTATATTTTTATTCTTCACATGATATGAGTTTTGCTTGGAGTGTCATTTTATTTGGCTAGAATTTGTTTTCTGTTATTCATAATAATGTTTTGTATCTTTTATTTCAATAAAAGTGTCAAGGATAGCATTTACCATGCTTATTTTGCAAGCCTATATGTTGTTGTTTGAATACAGAAAGTATTCTATCATTGTATGAATTCTTCTGGATAGTCAGAACCTGATAAATTCATTAAATTTTTACAAAGTTATAATTAATGAGTTCTCTGTAACATGGTAATTTTTCAGAATTTTTTGTAGCTAGGTAAGTATGAGAACAATTCCACTCTTTACAGACTGTACTGTTTTGGCAGATTGTTGTTATGTTTGCATTGTTTGTATATGTTTACTTGTTTAATCATTCTATTTGAGGATAGGAGTATTGAATATGCAGAGGCATTTAGTATGCAATGTTAAAATATAATTTTAGTGATTTTCTACAGTAGAGGGTGATAAGGTTTTGCATTGGTTTATACTAACTTATCTCATGAGTTCTTGTTGAGTTTTGTGTGGATGAAGCTTTTGAGATTTAGGAAAACCGTGATGAGAAGAATTAAGGAGACACAAAAGCTCAAGCTTGGGGATGCCAAGGCAACCCAAGATAATATTTCAAGAAGTCTCAAGCATCTAAGCTTGGGGATGCCCCAATAGGCATCCCACCTTTCCTCTTCAACAATTATCGGTTAGTATCGGTTGATCCTAAGTTTTTGCTTCTTCACATGAGATGTGATATTCTTAAAATGTCATTTTTTTGCTTGTTGTTCTAATAAAATACTTAGATCTGAAAGTTTCTAAATAAAATAGAGCCCCCAAATAGTTGTCAGGGAGGCTAGATAAGCGGTATTGACATCCCGTCGACGAAGCTCTTTTCTGGCACTGTTGCTCTAGTGCTTCACCTATATCTTTTTAGCACGGTGTGCTTTAGTATTTTTGAATAAATTCTCTCTTGCTTCACTTAAATTATTTTGAGAGAAATAAATATTATGCTCATGATCTTCATTTATATCTAGCCTGTCATTTACTCTTGTGCTTCACTTATATCCTATGAGTAAATTCTTGAATAAATTGAATGTCATGAAGTTGAAATCACATCATGCCTAGTGGTAGCTTCACATTGGGTTTAGAAAGTGAAATATTTTGTGGCTTGACAATCACAATATTGGTCATACAAGCAATTCATGAATAATTAGTATGAGGAAGAGAACCTTCGCATGCAAATACACTATCCTAGAAATCATTTGTGATTGCGAGCCCCCATCAAAATATTATATGCCAAAATTGTTGACGTTGGACAAGGAAGACAATGTAATGGTTTATTTGTTCATATTCACATAGAAGTTATATTGTCATAGATCCTTCAACATCTGGTGCTTTCCCCCCATCTTTTCTAGCCAAAAATTCCGCACCAAGTAGAGATACTACTTCTGCATTCAAAAACCCTTAAACCCAAATCTTATCTTCAAGAGTCCACAATACCTACCTAAGGATTGAGAAAGATACTTCAAGTAAGTTGTCATCGGTGCAAAAAGGCAATAAAAATTTCTTCTAAAAGTGTTAGATTATTTAGTGTAAGGGAAAATTGAGCATTGTACAACCTTGTGATGGCAAAGTAATAAAAGTGATGGACTGCATAATAAAGGTTGCTATCATAAGGGGCAATATAACATGACGTTCATTTGCATTAAGGGGTTGAGCATACAAACAAATAAGTGCATGGCAACATCTGATTCCCTCTGCGAAGGGCTTATCTTTTACTTTTCAATATTTACCTTTATGCAAAGAGATAAAGTTTTTCTCTCTATTCCTTTTTTATTTTTCTCCTTTGGCAAGCATCATGTGGTGAGGAAAGATCTAGGCACATATGTCCAGCTGAATATGGCTAGCGTGAGTTATTATTGTTGACATCACCCAAAGGCGAATACGTTGGGAGGCGAAATTACAAGCCCATATCTTTCTATATGTCCGGTTGAAATGTTTTGCTCATGTGTATGCGGTGAGTGTTAGAAAATCATAGAAGACTATATGATGGTTGAGTATGTGGAGCTCTTACTTAAACTCCATTGAATAAGTTGAATTATAATTGCTTGGTAACTGAGAACATAGGTTGTTGAGATTCAAGAGAATTCATTGTTTGAACCTTAACATGTGAATTGGTTGCTACTTTAACATGAGAAGTTTTATAGGAAAGAATTGCTGTTATGATGCTAGGAAAAGTGATTGAAATTGTCATTGATCAAACTTTTGCACTTTGCTAGCATTCACACTTCATAAATTATTTCTTTTATCATTTACCTACTCAAGGACGGGTAGGAATTAAGCTTGGGGATGCTGGTACGTCTCCAACATATCTATAATTTATGAAGTATTCATGCCATGTTTATAACAATTTTATATGGTTTTGGTATGATTTGCATGGAACTAATCTGGACTGACGCTGTTTCAGCAGAACTACCGTGGTGTTTTTTTTTGTGCAGAAATGAAAGTTCTCCAAATGAGCTGAAACATTTTCATGATTTTTTTTGAACAAAAGAGACCCTCGAAGCTTCATGGGAGGGCCAGAAGAGCCACGAGGAGGGCACAACCCACCAGGGCGCACCTGGTGGGCCACTGGTTCCCTGGTGGGTTGTGCTCACCTCGAGGCCCTTCCGGACATGAGACCGATGCCAAAAATTCCTATAAATAGAGAAACCATTAGAAATAGATCTAGATCAGAAGTTCCACCACCGCAAACCTCTGTAGTCCACGAAAAACCAATCTAGACCATTTCTGGCACTCCGCCGGAGGGGGAAATCATCACCGGTGGCCATCTTCATCATCCCGGCGGCCGCCACGATGAGGAGGGAGTAGTCCACCCTTGGGGATGAGGGTTTGTACCAGTAGCTATGTGTTTAATCACTCTCTCTCGTGTTCTGGAGATGCACAATCTTGATGTATCGCGGGCTTTGTTAATATAGTCGGATAATATGGTGTTTTCCCCTCTCTATGTTGTGATGCATTGAGTTTTCCCTTTGAGATTTCTTTGCATTGAATACTTTTATAGATTTGAGAACACTTGATATATGTCTTGCATTTTAATACTCATGGTGATGATGGGGTATTGTATTGATTCACTTGATATATATTTTGGCACTCAACTTGCGGATTCCCGCGGTGACATTGGGGTAATCTATGCATAGAGGTTGATGCACGTTCCAGTCTTTGTTTCTCCGGTAGAAATCTTGGGGCACTCTTTGAGGTTCTTTGTGTTGGATTGAGCATTGTAAATCTGAATATGTTTTGGTGTTATTTTAGTACGAACTCCTGATAGATCGATCGGAAAGGATAACTTTGTGTTATGTTAGTACAAACTCTTGATAGATCGATAGGAAAGAATAACTTCGTGTTATTTTAGTATGAACTCCTGGAAAGATTGATCGAAAAGAATAACTTCATGTTATTTTAGTACGAACTGTTGGAAAGATTGATCAGAAAGAATAACTTTGAGGTGGTTTCGTACCCCACCAAAAATTCGTTCTTATGTTCTCCGCTAGATAGGAACTTTGGAGTGATTCTTCATCGCACGTTGAGGGATGGTTATGTGATCCAATTATATTAGCATTGTTGAGAGATTGCACTAGTGAAAGTACGGACCCTAGGCCTCATTTTCAAGCATTGCAATATTGTTTGTGCTCTGTTTTATCACTTTCTACCTTGTTGTTTTTTATTGTTACTATCACAAAAATCAATATCTACTATCCATATTACACTTGTATCACCATCTCTTCGCCAAACTAGTGCACCTATACAATTTCCCATTGAATTTGGTGTGTTGGGGACACAATAGACTTTTTATTATTTGGTTGCAGAGTTGTTTGAGAGAGACCAACTTCGTCCTACACCTCCTACGGATTGATAAACCTTAGGTCATCCACTTGAGGGAAAATTGATACTGTCCTACAAAACTCTGCGCTTGGAGGCCCAACACGTGTCTACAAGAATAAAGTTGCATAGTAGACATCAGTGCGGGACTCAATGTCCTCTAGGTCGAGACCTTCGATAGGCTCCAGGTGCCATATGACCAGCTTCAACCTACCTAGCCCTTCTCAGGAGTGACCGACGGCTCCACCACCCCAATAGGGCAGACCCGCCTTCCTGTCACCTTCGGCAAGCATGACAACTACCGCAGAGAGCTCATTGACTACGACGTCACCCACATTCGTCTCCCGTACAACGCCATCCTTGGGTATCCAGCCTTGGCCAAGTTCATGGCTGCAACACATCATGGCTACAATGTCCTCAAGATGCCAGGAAGCTGCGGCACCATCACGGTCGACTGCGACAAAAAGAATGAGTGTGCTCCCTCGAGCATGCCTACGAAGATGTGGTGGTCGAGAACTCAGATGGCGAGGGCACTGCCTACCCTCCCTAGGCCGTCCCCAAGAAGAAGAAGCAGCTGCTCAGCCTGGGGCCTCAGGAGGATGGGGCGCCCAATGGTCGTGCCTCGGGACCTACGCCCATGGATGGGGCGCCTTCTCCTCTCTCATAGGAAGGCGCGCCCGGCGCCCCTCTCAGGCTGGGCTCAGGGGCTCTCCTCTGGAGGGCCTCTGACCTGGCCAATGTCACGAGGGAGGTGCTCGAGCACCATGTGACGGCATGCTTCAGCGTGCACTTCCGTAAGAAGAGTGTAGGGCGCGAGCCGCCAGGCGCTCAGGAGTTCATCACCATGGCGATCAAGGATCTTCAGGAGGCAAGGGCCATGCGAGGCGAGCGTCGTCCCGCACCACCAAGCGCTGCACCCTCTGCCAACGAGGGTGGGGGGCTGCGCCTCTGCGTCAACATCCCAGGGCTCAAAAGAGCTGCGTCTTAGGAGATCTACTGGTCGTCCCACGTGGGCCGGTGCGAGGGCCCCCTCACAGCTACGTTCGCATGCCTTTCGGCCTGCTGAACAGCGCTGCCTCGCACCAGCGCTACATGCGGGGCGTCTTGGCGGCACACGAGACCAAACACCACGCGACCCTGTCGGAGGCGACGTTGGATCCTCGCGAGCCCCCAGGCCTTCAGAGCCTCACGAGGTTCAGGGCCAGGGCGACTCATGAGGAGCGACTTTTGCAGCACGCGTCTTCGGCTATCTGATACGTCTCCAACGTATCTATAATTTGTTATTGTTCCATGCTATTATATTATCTGTTTGGATGTTTAATGGTCTTTAATATGCTCTTTTATATTATTATTGGAACTAACCTATTAACCGAAGGCCCAGTGCCAATTCCTGTTTTTTTGCCTATTTCAGTGTTTTGTAGAAAAGGAATACCAAACGGAACGAAACCTTCGGGAGGATCTTTCTTGGACCGAAATCAAACCAGGAGACTTGGAGTTGAAGTCTGGAACTCCACGAGGCGGCCACAAGGCAGGAGGGCGCGCCCAGGGGGGTAGGCGTGCCACCCACCCTCGTGGCCCCCTCGTAGCTCCACCGATGTACTTCTTTTGCCTATATATACTCTTGTACCCTAGAAACATCAAGGAGAGCCATGAAACCACTTTTCCACTGCCGCAACCTTCTGTACCAGTGAGATCCCATCTTGGGGCCTTTTCCGGCGCTCCGTCGGAGGGGGAATCGGTCACGGAGGGCTTCTACATTAATATCATAGCCTCTCCGATGATGTGTGAGTAGTTTACCACAGACCTTCGGGTCCATAGTTATTAGATAGATGGCTTATTCTCTCTCTTTGATTCTCAATACAAAGTTCGCCTCGATGTTCTTGGAGATCTATTCGATGTAATATTCTTTTGTGGTGTGTTTGCCATGATCCGATGAATTGTGGATTTATGGTCAAGTTTATCTATGAATAATATTTGGTTCTTCTCTAAATTCTTATATGCATGATTTGATATCTTTGCAAGTCTTTTCGAATTATTGGTTTAGTTTGTCCTACTAGATTTATCTTTCTTGCAATGGGAGAAGTGCTTAGCTTTGGTTCAATCTTGTGGTGTCCTTTCCCAGTGATATCAGGGGCAGCAAGGCACGTATTGTATTGTTGCCATCGAGGATAAAAAGATGGGGTTTATACCATATTCCTTGAGTTTATCCATCTACATCATGTCATCTTGCTTAATGTGTTACTCTATTCTTATGAACTTCATACTCTAGAAGCATGCTGGATAGTGGTCGATTTGTGGAGTAATAGTAGTAGATGCAGAATCGTTTCGGTCTACTTGACACAGACGTGATGCCTATATTCATGATCATTGCCTAGATATTCTCATAACTATGTGCTTTTCTATCAATTACTCGGCAGTAATTTGTTCACCCACCATAATTTATGCTATCTTGAGAGAAGCCACTAGTGAAACCTATGGCCCCCAGGTCTATTTTCTATAATATAAGTTTCCGATCTACAAGTCTAGTTTCCTATTTATTTTATTTTGCAATCTTTACTTTCCAATCTATATAACAAAAATACCAAAAATATTTATCTTATTATCTTTATCAGATCTCATTTTTGCGAGTGACCGTGAAGGGATTGACAACCCCTTTATCGCGTTGGTTTCAAGGTTCTTCATTGTTTGTGCAGGTACTAGGTGACTTGTGTGTTATCTCCTACTGGATTGATACCTTGGTTCTCAAAAACTGAGGGAAATACTTACGCTACTTTGCTGCATCACCCTTTCCTCTTCAAGGGAAAACCAACGCATGCTCAAGAGGTAGCAAGAAGGATTTCTGGCGCCGTTGCCGGGGAGATCTGATATAGGGTGGAACCCTAATCAGCGGATCTTTCACGTTTGGAGGATGGCACACGATGAACACGGGGAAAACACGGAGAAAGATGGGGAAAACACAAGAGAGAACACTCAAATCAACACGGAAGCAATCACACAAGTGCTAGATTCGCGATACAAGGTCGAGATACATGATCCAAAGTCAACAACGGTGATACAGATAGTCTTCTCCCGGAGGAGGTCTTGGAATCCCGTGGGATCTTCCCGTTAGGGGTCTTGAATCCAGAGGTGGATCTTCTCCGTAGAGGCGCACCGGTCTCGTGGGAGAAATCCACACAAGTGTCAAATGAGCTAAAACCACAGCTAACCCTAAACGGGATGAGGAGAGGAGTATATATAGTCTACGGGGCGAATGGGTACATGGGCCTCGGCCCGGGGGATGCGCGCAGGCAATTCAGGGGCCGGACGTCCGGGCGGCGGGCCGGATGTCCGGGACTTCACAGGACGCCGGATGTCCGGGGCGGGGGCCCGGATGTCCGGGCTGGAGTGGACGCGCCTCGGGTGCTCTCTGGACAGAGGCGCCGGATTTCCGGGCGCGGGGCCGGATGTCCGGGCCGTGCCTGGCCGGATGTCCGGGCCCTGGCCGGATGTCCGGGCCCTGTAGCCTTGGCTGCTGTTGGCCTTTTGTGGGTGAATGCCCAGGGGCCGGATGTCCGGGCCAGGGGGCCGGATGTCCGGGTCCTGGAGCTCTCTTCTGCTCTTCTCGATGCATTGGCTCGTCCATGAACTTGAGGACTCGTCCATCTTCACGCCCCTCTCCGATGTGGTCTTCTTCACACCTGAGCACACACAACACGTCCGTCTGAGGTAGCGACCATGTCTCGCAAGATTTGTATGGAAGTAGGGCTAGGAGTGACGTCACCTCGGTCTCGGGAGCTCTAGTCCTTGGTCCTTTGGGCACTTGTTGAGGTGAAGGAGGGTCCATGGGGATGGCCCTAGGATACACCGTATCAAGATCTATAGTCAAGTCAAGACATACCAAGTACCCATCACAAACTCTTCTCCCTCGCATTACATTATTTGCCATTCGCCTCTCGTTTTCCTCTCCCCCACTTCTAAAACGATTTTCGAAAACCTTTGCCTTTTTCTTCGCCCCTCTTCCATTCGCCTCTTTTCGCTTGCTTCTTGTGCGTCCGTGTTTTAGATCATTTGTTTCACCTTCATGGCTAGTCCTCCTATCATTGTTAATACTCCTGATAATGAAGTTCTCAATTTTAAACAAAGGGAGGGAGAAAATCTAAAAGATGCTTGGCATAGAATTTGCAATGCTCAAACTAGATCTACTAGAAAGCAATCCACTTCCGTTCTTCTTCGCAATTTTTACGTAGGCATCACTCCTTGGAATAGATATGTTCTTGACACCATTACCGGAGGGAATTTCTTGGGAAGCCATACTTTTGATTCTTATAATGCTATGATAGATTTGTTAGGCCCACCACCTCTTATGGTCAATGGAACTATTTTAACCTTCGAACATGTGATGCAAAGGCTTGATATTATTGAAAATAAAATTGCCACTGCAGAGTTAATCGAAAATTTGGATAAAAAGATCCACAACCAAATTACCCAATATGGATCTAAGGTAGGAGTTACTCTGAAAATATTAGGGAGAAGGAACCCATAGTTAATGAGAAGATAGATCAAGATTCCACTAGAATTGATAAACTCGAAGATATTATTACCAACTTGGGGTCCGCTTTTTCTGCCGTTAAAAATGCCTCAAATTCTCCTCCTACCAAAGTTGCCAAGTTTATTTATGTTCCTAAAAATAAGGGTGAATCTTCTAGTAAGGAAAATGAAGACCTCAAATCAATAAGTGTTCACCCCAACTTTCTCGATATCATTAAGGAACCTTTTGCTACAAATGAATTTCTTGATTTCTTGCCTAGGAGTTTGATAATTAACAAAACCAAAGAACTTCCTAAGGGTTATGTGTGTCCGATTGAAAAATTGCTTACCAAAGATGATAATACCTAGATCTATTTGCGTTCTTATGCCTAGCTAGGGGCGTTAAATGATAGCGCTTGTTGGGAGGCAACCCAATTTTATTTTCTTTGCTTTTTGCTTATGTTTAGTAATAAATAATTCATATAGCTTCTGTTTAGATGTGGTTTTATGTTTTAATTAGTGTTTGTGCCAAGTAGAACCTTTGGGGAGACTTGGGTGAAGTCTTTGCGATCTTGCTGTAAAAAACAGAAACTTTTGCGCTCACGAGATTAGCTGCCATTTTTTTACTTGAGAGTGATTTTAGGTTAATTATTTTTGCAGATGACTAATAGACAAATTCCTCACATCCACAAATTTATTATAGAATTTTAGAGTTAGAGACGTATTTGAAAGTTACAGATTGCTACAGACTGTTCTGTTTTTGACAGATCCTGTTTTTCGTGTGTTGTTTGCTTATTTTGATGAATCTATGAGTAGTATCGGGGGGTATGAACCATAGAGAAGGTGGAATACAGTAGGTTTAACACCAATATAAATAAAGAATGATTTCATTACAATACCTTAAAGTGGCGGTTTGTTTTCTTATACTAACAGAGCTCATGAGATTTTATGTTAAGTTTTGTGTTGTGAAGTTTTCAAGTTTTTGGGTAAGGATTTGATGGACTATGGAATAAATAGTGGCAAGAGCCTAAGCTTGGGGATGCCCAAGGCACCCCAAGGTAAAATTCAAGGAGAACCAAAATCCTAAGCTTGGGGATGCCCCGGGAAGGCATCCCCTCTTTCATCTTCGTCTATCGGTAACTTTACTTGAGGCTATATTTTTATTCACCACGTGATATGTGTTTTGTTTGAAGCGTCTTGTATGATTTGAGTCTTTGCTTTTTAGTTTACCACAATCATCCTTGCTGTACAGACCTTTTGGGAGAGACACACATGAATCGGAATTTATTAGAATACTCTATATGCTTCACTTATATCTTTTGAGCTAGATAATTTTGCTCTAGTGCTTCACTTACATCTTTTTAGAGCACGGTGGTGGTTTTATTGATCTCTCATGCTTCACTTATATTATTTTGAGAGTCTTTTAGAATAGCATGGTAATTTGCTTTCTCTATAAAATTAGTCCTAATATGATGGGCATCCAAGATAGGTATAATAAAAAAACTTTCATATAAAGTGTGTTGAATACTGTGAGAAGTTTCATGCTAGATGATTGTTTTGAGATATGAGGATGGTGGTATTAGAGTCATGCTAGTAGAGTAATTGTGAATTTTAGAAATACTTGTGTTGAGGTTTGCAAGTCCCGTAGCATGCACGTATGGTAACCATTGTGTAACAAATTTGAAGCATGAAGTGTTTCTTTGATTGTCTTCCTGTGTGTGGAGGTCGGGATTGCGCGATGGTTAACTCCTACCAAACCTTCCACTAGGAGCATGCGCGTAATGCTTGGTTTTGATTACTTGTAGATTTTTCCAATAAGTATGTGAGTTCTTTATGACTAATGTTGAGTCCATGGATTATACACACTATCACCTTTCCGCCATCGCTAGCCTATCTAGTACCGCGCAACTTTCGCTGGTCCCATACACCCATCATATACCTTCCTCAAAACAGACACCACACCTACCTATTATGGCATTTCCATAGCCATTCTGAGATATATTGTCATGCAACTTTCCACTATTCTGTTTATTATGACACGTTCCATCATTGTCTTATTGCCTTGCATGATCATGTAGTTGACATCGTATTTGTTGCAAGGCAACCATTCATAATTTTTTCATACATGTCACTCTTGATTCATTGCACATCCCGGTACACTGCCGGAGGCATTCATATAGAGTCAAATCTTTGTTCTAGTATCGAGTTGTAATATCGAGTTGTAAGTAAATAAAAGTGTGATGATCATCATTATTAGAACATTGTCCCATGTCAGGTTATCAAAAATAAAAGAGGCCAATGAAGCCCAAATTAAAATAAGAGGCCAAAGAGCCCAAAAAAGGAAAATAAAAAATGAGAGAAAAAGAGAGAAGGGACAATGTTACTATCTTTTTCCACACTTGTGCTTCATAATAGCACCATGCTTTTCATGATAGAGAGTCCCCTATGTTGTCACTTTCATATTACTAGTGGGAATTTTTCATTATAGAACTTGGCTTGTATATTCCAACGATGGGCTTCCTCAAATGCCCTAGGTCTTCGTGAGCAAGCAAGTTGGATGCACAACCACTTAGTTTCTTTTGTTGAGCTTTCATACATTTATAGCTCTAGTGCATCTGTTGCATGGCAATCCCTACTCACTCACATTGATATCTACTGATGGGCATCTCCATAGCCCATTAATATGCCAAGTTGATGTGAGACCATCTTCCCCTTTTTGTCTTCTCCACAACCTGATAGAGGCAAAGGTGTCCTGTCTTTCGATGAGATGGTGGCTATCATTTTGGAGGAAGTCGACTTGGACGATCCGACTACGAACGTGAGTGGACGTCGCGCCTTAGCAATCGCTAAACCAACTCCGAGAGGTTATTGACCACGCCGGAGCACTATCAACCTGACCACAAAGGTCTGTTTCCTGCAGGCAAACGAAGAACAAGCAAGAAACTAAGATTGCAATCTGGATATTGTGAATTCAAGAGGAAAGCTTTATTGATCAAGTGAGGTTCTATGACGTCTTTGTCTGGTCGTTGAACACAAACGAAGTACGCGAAGTTGCAGCTATGACGAACTTTAATCTAAACAAAACCCAAAGTCTAAACGACGCCCTAAGGGCTGTATATATGGGGGGAAAGAGGGGGGAATTTCGTGGCCCATGGTGGAGGGGTCCAAAACCAACCCTAACTCTTGTTTCCCCACACATACGGACTCTAAAAACAGCCTATACTCAAGTATTTCGAAATTACATGGGCCTGGCCCAATAATAATGTGACGCAGCACCTATAATAGCCTCTGGACGAAATTTATGAAGTGGCATCTTGTATATATCGTCCTAGGCTTCACGCACTCATTATGGTGGCTTCAAAGTCCTGAAATCATCACTTGTAACTCCATTCTTGTTCCCCTTGCGCATGCCATCATCTCCATGCTTGATCTTGCTCCAATGTTCATCCTTCTTGTCCAAGCTAGGCCCTTCATTTGTAAGCAAGATAAATGTATCCAATTTAGGCAGCATCATATTCTAATGAACATTAGATTCATTACCAAGAAACGAAAGTACCTGGTAATTTAATTGGCGTGCGCGAGCTCTAGTAATTGGTCATGTATATGTGTCAGTTGGAGTTGTGGGTGTAACCTTGTTAGTGATGTCCTCATCATCCTCCCCTTCTTGAATTGAAGTCGTCCTCGATGGAAGCTCATCTTCCTCACCCAAGTAAGGCTTCAAATCTGCAATGTTAAATGTGGGACTAACCCCAAAATCTGCAGGCAACTCAAGTTTATATGCATTATCATTTATTTTCTCTAACACCTTGAAAGGACCATCAGCACGTGGCATTAGCTTTGACTTGCACAAATTAGGAAACCTATCCTTACGCAAATATAACCAAACAAGATCTCCAGGTGCAAAGACAACACGTTTTCTACCCTTATCTCCAACAAGTTTATATTTAGCATTCATGCGCTCAATATTTCCTTAGTTAACTCATGCATTTTTAAGATCAATTCAGCACGTTGTTTAGCATCAAAATTAACCTTTTCCTAAGATGGAAGATGCAACAAATCAATAGGTGCACGAGGTAGGAAACCATAGACAATTTCAAAAGGGCACATCTTAGTAGTAGAATGCAACGAACGATTATAAGCAAATTCAATATGAGGCAAGGATTCTTCCCACATTTTCTTATTATTCTGCAAAACAGCCCTAAGCATAGTAGACAAAGTTCTGTTGACTACTTCAATTTGACCATCAGTTTGGGGGTGACAAGTAGTACTAAAAAGCAGTTTAGTCCCCAACTTAGCCCATAAACATCTCCAAAAGTGGCTAAGAAATTTAGTATCACGATCTGAAACAAAAGTATTTAGCACACCATGCAAGCGAATAATTTCACGAAAGAACAAATCAGCAACATTAGCAACATCATCGCTTTTATGACATGGTATAAAGTGTGCCATCTTCGAGAACCTATCCACGAAAACAAATATGCTATCCCTCCCCTTCTTTGTTCGAGGTAAATCCAAAACAAAGTTCATAGATATATATTCCCAAGGAACACTAGGAACAGGCAAAGGCATATATAAACCATGAGGATTGAGTCGTGACTTAGCTTTTTGACATGTAGTGCAGTGACCAACAAAACGCTCAACATCCCATCGCATCTTTGGCCAAAAGAAATGTGTAGCAAGTACGTCCTCTGTCTTCTTCACGCCAAAGTGTCTCATTAATCCTCCTCCATGCGCCTCCTGCAACAACAAAAGACGAACAGAGCTAGCTGGAATGCATAGCTTGTTAGCCCGAAACACAAATCCATCATTAACGACGAACTTGTTCCATGTTCTCCCTTCTTTACAATTCTGCAATACATCTTTAAATTCAGCATCATGCACATATTGATCTTTGATGGTCTCCAAACCAAATATTTTAAAGTCAAGTTGTGAAAGCATAGTATAACGACGAGACAATGCATCAGCAATAACATTTTCTTTTCCCTTCTTGTGTTTAATAACATAAGGGAAAGTCTTTATGAATTCAACCCATTTAGCATGTCCACGGTTTAGTTTTGCTTGACTTTTAATGTGCTTCAAAGATTCATGATCAGAATGTATGACAAATTCTTTGGGCCAAAAATAATGTTGCCATGTTTCTAAAGTCCGAACAAGAGCATATAATTCCTTATCATAAGTAGAATAATTCAGACTAGGCCCACTCAATTTTTTAGAAAAGTATGCAACATGTTTACCATCTTGTAATAACACACCTCCTAACCCAATTCCACTAGCATCACATTCAAGCTCAAAAGTCTTATTAAAATCAGGAAGTTGGAGTAAAGGAGCATGTGTCAACTTATCTTTCAATACCGTGAATGCTTCTTACCGTGCAGTACCCCAAACAAAAGGCACATCCTTCTTTTTAAGCTCATTGAGAGGTGCAGCAAGTGTGCTGAAATCTCTCACAAAACGCCGATAGAATCCAACGAGGCCAAGGAAACTCCTCACGTGTGTGACCATTTTGGGCTGCAGCCAACTCTCAATAGCTTCAATCTTGGCTTTATCAACCTCAATTCCCTGTGGAGTAACAACATAGCCAAGAAAAGAGACTCGGTCGGTGCAAAAGGTGCACTTTCCAAGGTTACCAAACAAACGTGCATCACGTAGAGCAATAAAAATAGCACGTAAATGTTCCAAATGTTCCTCCAAAGATCTGCTAAAAATCAATATATCATCAAAGTATACTACCACACATCGTCCAATGAAAGCACGTAAAACTTCATTCATTAATCTCATGAAAGTACTAGGTGCATTAGTTAACCCAAAAGGCATGACTAACCACTCATATAATCCAAACTTAGTTTTAAATGCTGTTTTCCATTCATCTCCCAATTTCATACGAATTTGATGGTATCCACTACGCAAATCAACTTTGGAGAATATTGTAGAGCCACTCAATTCATCAAGCATATCATCTAGCCTAGGAATAGTATGATGATAACGAATAGTAATATTATTAATGCCTCTACAATCAACACACATACGCGATGTACCATCCTTTTTCGGAACTAGAATAATAGGAACAGCACAAGGACTAAGGGATGCGCGTATATAACCTTTGTCGAGTAGCTCATGTACTTGACGCATAATCTCCTTCGTCTCTTCTGGATTGGTACGGTATGGTGCGCGGTTGGGTAGCGATGTACCGGGAATTAAGTCAATCTGATGCTCAATCCCTAGAATAGGTGGTAATCCCGGTGGCACGTCTTGTGGAAAAACGTCAGCGAACTCCTGCAAAATGTTAGTGACAGCAGGAACCAAAGAGGAAGGCACGTCCTCAAATGAAAATAATGCCACTTTGCACACAAAAGCATAGCAAACAGATTTGCTAAAATCTAGCTCATCAATATCAGATTTGGTGGCAAATAAACATGCACTTTTCAATTTAATTTCTGAAGCAACAGCAGATGGTTTATTATTAGGCTTCATTTGTTGCTCAAATTCTTTTGCCACAATCTGATTTTCACTCTTATTTTTCTCCTGTTTTGCTTTATTACCTCTATTAATATCATCTTTCACAATGGAATCAGGAGTCATAGGAAGCAAAGAAATATTTTTATCCTTATGAACAAGAGTATACTGATTGTTTCTACCATGGTGTACAATTTTTTTATCAAATTGCCATGGTCTACCAAGTAATAAGGAACATGCTTGCAAAGGTACCACATCACAATCAACATAATCAGCATATGTAGAGATACTAAAATGCACACGAACAGTATGTGTTACCTTAACTTTGCCGTTGTTGTTGAACCATTGGATGTAGTAAGGATGTGGATGTGGTCTTGTGGTGAGAGATAGCTTCTCCACCATCTCCATGCTAGCCAAGTTGTTGCAACTCCCTCCATCTATGATCACGCGAACAGAACGTTCCTTCACAAATCCCTTTGTATGGAACAAATTATGCCTCTGATTTTGCTCAGCTTGTGTAACCTGCACACTCAGAACACATTGAGCAACTAAACATTCATACCTGTCAGCATCTTCAGGAGCCATGTATTGCGTCTCATGGTCAGAATCGTCTCCACCGTGTTCTTCACGTGTAATAAGAGCCAAAGTCTCCTCATCATAGTCACTAGCGGATTCATATCCACCATCCTCAGTAGCAATCATCACACGCTGAGATTTGCATTCTCTCGCAAAATGTCCTCTTCCCTTACAACGACGACAAATAATATCACTGGTGTGCCCTGTTGATGCCATAGAAGAAGAAGAACTCAGTGCAGGCCCAATAGGTGTGCTCTTGGCAGATAATGGTGGTTGTGCCTGCTTCCTTGTATCACGGCTGGAGGTAACAGCTGATGGAGGTGTCGGTGCCGTAGAATGTGTGGAAGTAGGGGATGCATGCAGTGTCCATGATGAAGGTCGACCTGCAGAAAAGTTAGTCCGCGCCAATGCTTGTCGATCCTGCACTTCACGTTCAGCTTTACAAGCAAGATGGAATAAACAAGTGATATTATTATAATCCTTATACTCTAGAATGGTCTGAATCTCTCTATTTAACCCACCCATAAAACGTGCAAGCATAGCTTCATTCTCCTCAACAATACCACACCTAATCAGGCCAGTTTGTAATTGCTGATAATATTCTTCTACAGATTTTTTTCCTTGTCTTCGGCACTGCAATTTTTGAAGTAATTCATGTTGATAATATGGTGGAACCCAACGAGTACGCATAGCAGTTTTCAAAGCAGCCCAGGTAGCTGGAATATGATATAATCTAAAATGTTCAGACCACCAAACACATGCAAAACTAGTGAAAGCACAAACAGCAGGAGGAACACGTCTCTCCTCGGGATAGTGTAAACATGTAAAACGTTGTTTAGTTTCTAACTCCCAAGTAAGATATATATCAGGAACATATCTACCCTCAAATGGTGGAATATTCAATTTCAGTTTAGGAAGATGATCATGTGCCTTAGGTGGTGGTGTAGCCCTACCGTTGCGATGATATGCATGAGGACGACCTGGCGGTGGTGGTGCTGGTGGTTGCACGTAGTTCTGATTTTGGTTAACCTCATCCTCGTAATGGTCCTCCACCTCTGCAGTAGCAGCAGGAGCTACAGAAACATCAACAACGGCACCAGAAGTTTGACCAAGCTCAAGGGGAACGCGTTGTGCTCGTCCCACTTGATTTGAAAGGCGATGTTGTTGTTGTTGTTGTTGTTGTTGTTGTTGTTGTTGTAGAGGTGCGACAGCTGCAGCAGCCGGTGGTGGTGGAAAACGCGAAAGCAATTCAGCAAACTTGTTATCGAGCTTTGTTTCAAACATCTTCTCCATGCCATCTATCTTCTCCATGGCCTCGTCAAATCTGTTTAGCACATCTTGCACCTGTTCACTCATCATTTGCTGAAACTTATCATGAAGCTCCTTGTTCATCAAGTTCTCCCAGTCAGTCTCGTCGGCTTGTGATCCTGGCATGGTTAGCAGCAATAGAAACACACAAGAATATGATCCTACAGACTACTAGAAAATGGTGGTGGTCGGGAGTCACAAATCCGTCAAGCAAATCTCTAATTCTTATCAGTTCTTACCCAGCAGCAGGTGGTGATCAGCAACCGTGGTAGTCAAAACTCTCAAAGGTTGGATAAAGCGATTACCAGGGAGAGTCAAAACGCACGACGTAGATGTATGTGGAGCTGGGAAGGCTTATAAGATGGTAGGAAAAAGGGTCAGCAATAATCAATTCAGAGATGCAAAGTTGAATAAACGCTCAACGACGGTACTCTGCTGGTCCTAGGCTAGACCGTACTAGAGACGAGAGCCTAGAACACTAACAAAATCACGACGCTGCACGTAATCAAGGGGAAAGCACACTCTGAATTCTTTTTTTCGCCTTTTTAGCTCTCTTTTATCGCTCCTTCTTTTTGCCGAAAATCACTATAATGGCGAGTGTCTCAAAACACTTCCCAAGTCAAACTAAGATGGTAGGCGCGAAATTTTTTTGACGATTTTTTCTCGGAATCAGGGTAGCGACGATGAAAAAGTGCGGTAAAAAAATAGTATGGTGGCACGTGTCTCAAAAGACTCCGAAAAGCCCAAAAATAGGATAGGGAAAAAATATTTCCACCTGCCCAATTTTTTTTTTCGAGACCTACTCAGGCAAGGAAACACAAAACTGAAACTAGATGGATCTCGAAACCCAATCTAAAACGAAAAGAACTCGGAATGGTGGTGGATATGTGGTGGTAGAATATGGCAGCGGTGGTGGTATATGGCCGTAGTGGTGGTATATGGATACGGATTGGTGGTTGTATATGGATACGGATCGGTGGTGGTATATGGCAATAGCGATGAAGATGTTGCGGCGGCGGCGTGACTACTTATGACCAGAACTCGAAACTCTAAAAGCCTAGATGCTAAGACCAGCAACTTGACACGACGATGCAACCGCAAATTCAACTAAGCAAACACGGAAAAGATTATGCAATGGCTCAGACTGGTTCGGATATGATGAACTAACCCTAATTTTTTTTGGCTTTTTCGTGGACTATAGGTATGAAGAACAGACTCGATCTAATCTACGAAAAACTGTAAAATCTCACCGAGCAATCTGGAAATCTGATACCACTTGATAGAGGCAAAGGTGTCCCGTCTTTCAATGAGATGGTGGCTATCGTTTTGGAGGAAGTCGACTTGGAAGATCCGACTACGAACGTGCGTGGACGTCGCGCCTTAGCAATCGCTAAACCAACTCCGAGAGGTTATTGACCACGCCGGAGCACGATCAACCTAACCACGAAGGTCTGTTTCCTGCAGGCAAATGAAGAACAAGCAAGAAACTGTGATTGCAATCTGGATATTGCGAATTCAAGAGGAAAGCTTATTGATCAAGTGGGGTTCTATGACGTCTTTGTCTGGTCGTTGAACACAAACGAAGTACGCGAAGTTGCAGCTATGGCGAACTTTAATCTAAACAAAACCCAAAGTCTAAACGACGCCCTAAGGGCTGTATATATGGGGTAAAAGAGGGGGGAATTTCGTGGCCCTTGGTGGAGGGGTCCGAAACCAACCCTAACTCTTGTTTCCCCACACATACGGACTATAAAAACAGCCTATTCTCAAGTATTTCGAAATTACATGGGCCTGGCCCAATAATAAGGTGACGCAGCACCTGTAATAGCCTCTGGACGAAATTTATGAAGTGGCATCTTGTATATTTTGTCCTAGGCTTCACACACTCATTATGGTGGCTTCAAAGTCCTGAAATCATCACTTGTAACTCCATTCTTGTTCCCCTTGCGCATGCCATCATCTCCATGCTTGATCTTGCTCCAATGTTCATCCTTCTTGTCCAAGCTAGGCCCTTCATTTGTAAGCAAGATAAATGTATCCAATTTAGGCAGCATCATATTCTCATGAACATTAGATTCATTACCTAGAAACGAAAGTACCTGGCAATTTAATTGGCGTGCGCGAGCTCTAGTAATTGGTCATGTATATGTGTCAGTTGGAGCTGTGGGTGTAACCTTGTTAGTGATGTCCTCATCACAACCACCGTTCTATTCCACCTATATGCAATATCCATGGCTCACGCTCATATATTGCGCGAAAGTTGAAAAAGTTTGAGAATAGTAAAGTATGAAACAATTGCTTGGCTGAAACCGGGGTTGTGCATGATTTGAATATTTTGTGTGATGAAGATGGAGCATAGCCAACCTATATGATTTCGTAGGGATGAGCTTTCTTTGGCTATGTTATTTTGAGAAGACGTAATTGCTTTGTTAGTATCCTTGAAGTATTATTATTTTTATGTCAATATTAAACTTTTGTCTTGACTCTTTTGGATCTGAACATTCATGCCACAATAAAGAAAATTGCATTGATAAATATGTTAGGTAGCATTCCACATCAAAAATTCTATTTTTATCATTTACCTACTCGAGGACGAGCAGGACTTAAGCTTGGGGATGCTTGATACGTCTACAATGTATCTATAATTTTTGTTTGTTCCATGCTATTATATTATCTATTTTGGATGTTTAATGGGCTTTAATATGCTATTTTATATTATTTTTGGGACTAACCTATTAATCGAAGGCCTAGTGCCAATTCATGTTTTTTTGCCTATTTCAGTGTTTTGCAGAAAAGGAATACCAAACGGAGTCCAAACGGAACGAAACCTTCGGGAGGATCTTTCTTGGACCAAAAGCAAACCAGGAGACTTGGAGTTGAAGTCTCGAACTCGACGAGGCGGCCACGAGGCAGGAGGGCGTGTCTAGGGGGTTGGCGTGCCCCCCACCTTTGTGGGCTTCTCGTAGCTCCACCGACGTACTTATTTCGCCTATATATACTCTTATACCCTAGAAACATCATGGAGAGCCAGGAAACCACTTTTCCACCGCCGCAACCTTCTGTACCCATGAGATCCCATCTTGGGGCCTTTTTCGGTGCTCCGCCGGAGGGGGAATCGATCACGGAGGGCTTCTACATCAACACCATAGCCTCTCCGATGATGTGTGAGTAGTTTACCACAGACCTTCGGGTCCATACTTATTAGCTAGATGGCTTATTATCTCTCTTTGATTCTCAGTACAAAGTTCTCCTGGATGTTCTTGGAGACCTATTCGATGTAATATTCTTTTGCGGTGTGTTGCCGAGATCCGATGAATTGTGGACTTATGATCAAGTTTATCTATGAACAATATTCGGTTCTTCTCTGAATTCTTATATGCATGATTTGATATCTCGCAAGTCTCTTCGAATTATCGGTTTAGTTTGTCCTACTAGATTGATCTTTCTTGCAATGGGAGAAGTGCTTAGCTTTGGGTTCAATCTTGCGGTGTCCTTTCCCAGTGACAGCACGGGTAACAAGGCACATTGATACGTCCATTTTGCATCATGCTTTTATGTTGATATTTATTGCATTATGGACTGTTAGTACACCTTATGTCACAATACTTATGCATTTTATCTCTTATTTTACAAGGTTTACATGAAGAGGGAGAATGTCGGCAACTGTAATTCTGGGCTGGAAAAGGAGCAAACATTGGAGACCTATTCTACACAACTCAAAAAGCCCTGAAACTCCACGAAACTCTGTTTCAGAAAATTTAAAAAATATCTGGCGAAAGAAGTACATGAGGGTGGCCACCCACCATCCACGAGGGTGGGGGCCGCCCCCCTGGGCGCGCCCCCCTGCCTCGTGGGCCACCTGGCAGCCCCCCGATGCCCTGACCTAGAAAAAATCATAAGGAGGCTTTCAGGATGAAGCACCGCCGTCTCGAGGCGGAACCTTGGCGGAACCAATCTAGGGCTCTGGCGGAGCTGTTCTGTTGGGGATACTTCCCTCCGGGAGGGGGAAATCATCGCCATCGTCATCACCAACAACTCTCCCATCTCGGGGAGGGTTATCTTCATCAACATCTTCATCAGCACCATCTCCTCTCAAACCCTAGTTCATCTCTTGTATCCAATCTTTGTATCAAAACCTCATATTGGTACCTGTGGGTTGCTAGTAGTATTGATTACTCCTTGTAGTTGATGCTAGTTGGTTTACTTGGTGCAAGATCATATGTTCAAATCCATTATGCATATTAATACCCCTCTGGTAATGAACATGAATATGCTTTGTGAGTAGTTACATTTGTTCCTGAGGACATGGGAGAAGTCTTGCTATAAGTAGTCATGTGAATTTGGTATCCGTTCGATATTTTTATGAGATGTATGTTGTCTTTCCTCTAGTGGTCTCATGTGAATGTCGACTACATGACACTTCACCATTGTTTGGGCCTAGAGGAAGGCATTGGGAAGTAATAAGTAGGTGATGGTTGTTAGAGTGACAGAAGCTTAAACCCTAGGTTATGTGTTGCTTCGTAAGGGGCTGATTTGAATCCATATGTTTCATGCTATGGTTAGGTTTACCTTAATACTTATTTTGTAGTTGCGGATGCTTGCAAAAGAGGTTAATCATAATTGGGATGCTTGTCCAAGTAAGGACAACCCCCAAGCACCGATCCACCCACATACCAAATTATCAAAGTAACGAACGTGAATCATATGAATGTGATGAAAACTAGCTTGACGATAATTCCCATGTGTCCTCGGGAGCGCTTTCCTTCATATAAGAGTTTGTCCAGGCTTGTCCTTTGCTACAAAAAGGATTGGGCCATCTTGCTGCACCTTATTTACTTTTACTATTTGTTACCTATTACCAATTACCTTATCACAAAACTATATGTTACCGATAATTTCAGTGCTTGCAGAGAATACCTTACTGAAAACTGCCTATCATTTCCTTCTGCTCCTCGTTGGGTTTGACACTCTTACTTATCGAAAGGACTATGATAAATCCCCTACACTTGTGGGTCATCAAGACTCTTTTCTGGCACTGTTGCCGGGGAGTGAAGCGCCTTTGGTAAGTGGAATTTGGTATGGAAAAATTTATATACTGTGTTGAAATTTACTGTCACTTGTTACTATGGAACTTAATCCTTTGAGGGGCTTGTTCGGGGTATCTTCACCCTGACCAGTAGAGCAAAGAGTTGCTCCTCAACCTACTGAACCTACTGAAAATGTTTGCTTTGAAAATCTTTCGAGTATGATAGAGAAACTGCTAGCTACTCCCTTTACAGGAGATGGAATCTTACATCCTGATTTGCACCTAATCTATGTGGATGAAGTTTGTGGATTATTTAAGCTTGCAGGTATGCCCGAGGATGCGATCAAGAAGAAGGTCTTCCCTTTATCTTTGAAGGGAGAGGCATTGAAATGGTTTAGGCTATGCGATGATATTGGATCATGGAACTACAATCGATTGAAGTTGGAATTTCATTAGAAGTTTTACCTTATGCATCAGGTTCATCATGATCATAATTATATATATATATATAATTTTTGGCCTCGCGAAGGAGAAAGTATCGCTCAAGCTTGGGGGAGACTTAAGTCAATGTTATATTCATGCCACAATCATGAGCTCTCAAGATAAATGATTATTCAAAAAATTTATGCTCGGCTTTCTGTCAATAATAGCTCCATGCTCCATACTTCTTGCATCGGTTCTTTTATGATGAAGACTATTGTATTCAAATGGGATTTATTGGAAAGAATTAAACGCAACTATGAAGAATGGGATCTCGACGATGGTAAGGAGTCAGGTATAACACCTAAGTTTGATTGTGTTAAATCTTTTATGGATACCGATGCTTTCCGTGAATTTAGCACTAAATATGGACTTGACTCTGAGATAGTAGCTTCTTTCTGTGAATCATTTGCTACTCATGTTGATCTCCCTAAGGAAAAGTGGTTTAAATTTCATCCTCCCATTGAAGTAAAAGTAGTTGTACCAGTTAAAGTTGAAGAAAAGATTATCACTTATAATGTTGATCCTATTGTTCCTACCACCTATATTGAGAAACCACCTTTCCCTGTTAGAATAAAGGATCATGCTAAAGCTTCAACTATGGTTCGTAAGAGTAATACTAGAACACCTACACCCTCCGAGCAAATTAAAGTTGAACCTAGTGTTGCTATGGTTAAGGATCTCTTGGTCTATAATATAGATGGGCATGTTATTTACCTCTGTAATGAAGTTGCTAGAATTGCTAGACCTGATACTAAGAATAAACATATACCTGTTGTAGGCATGCCTGTTATTTCTGTTAAAATAGGAGATCATTGCTATCATGGTTTATGTGACGTAGGTTCTAGTGCGAGTGTAATACCCATTTCCTTATATGAGTAAATTATGCACGATATTGCACCTGCTAAGCTAGAAGGTATTGGTGTTACTATTAAGCTTGCCAATAGAGACACTATTTCATAAGTTGGGATTGTTAGAGATGTTGAAGTCTTGTGTGGGAAAGTTAAATACCCTACTGATTTTCTTGTTCTTGGTTCCCCACAAGATGATTTTTGCCCCATTATATTTGGTAGACCCTTCTTGAATACTGTTAATGCTAAGATAGACTGCGAAAAAGATATTGTTACTATTGGATTAGGGGATATGTCTCATGATTTTAACTTTGCTAAATTCCGTAGACAACCCCATGATGAAGAATTTCCTATTAAAGATGAAATTATTGGTCTTGCTTTTATTGATGTACCTCCTAACGATCCCTTAGAACAATATCTGCTAGACCATGAAAATGATATGTATATGAATGAGAGAAGGGAAATAGATGAAATATTCTTTAAACAGGGACCCTTATTGAAACACAACTTGCATGTCGAAATTCTAGGGGATCCTCCTCCACCCAAGGGTGATCCCGTGTTTGAACTCAAACCATTACCTGATATTCTTAAGTATGTTTATCTTGATGAAAAGAAGATATATCATGTTATTATTAGTGCTAACCTCTCAGAGCAAGAAGAAGGGAAATTATTGAAAACTCTGAAGAAGCATCGTGCTGCTATTGGATATACTCTTGATGATCTTAAGGGCATTAGTCCCACTCTATGCCAACACAAGATAAAGTTGGAAAAGGACGCTAAACCGGTTATTGATCATCAACGACGGTTAAATCCTAAGATGAAAGAAGTGGTAAGGAAGGGAATACTAAAGCTTCTAGAGGCTGTTATAATTTATCCAGTTGCTGATAGTCAGTGGGTAAGCCATGTCCATTGTATCCCTAAGAAGGGAGGTATTACTGTTGTTCCTAATGATAAAGATGAATTGATCACACAAAGAATTGTTACAGGTTATAGGATGGTAATTGATTTCCGCAAATTAAATAAAGCTACTAAGAAAGATCATTACCCTTTACCTTTTATTGATCAAATGCTAGAAAGGTTATCCAAACATACTCATTTTTGCTTTCTAGATGGCTATTCTGGTTTCTCTCAAATACCTGTGTCAAAAAAGGATCAAGAAAAGACCACTTTTACTTGTCCCTTCGGTACCTTTGCTTATAGACGTATGCCTTTTGGTTTATGTAATGCACCTGCTACCTTTGAAAGATGCATGATGGCTATATTCTCTGATTTTTGTGAAAAGATTGTTGAAGTTTTCATGGGTGATTTTTCCGTTTATGGAACCTCTTTTGATGATTGATTAAGCAACCTTGATTGAGTTTTGCGGAGATGTGAAGAAACTAATCTTGTCTTGAATTGGGAAAAGTGCCACTTTATGGTTAATGAAGGCATTGTCTTGGGGCATAAAATTTCTGAAAAAGGTATTGAAGTTGATAAAGCTAAAGTTGCAATACTAAACCAGGAGTGATGCCATTATAGCAAAAGCATTACAATTTCTTAGATACCCCCATGGGGCTCGTCATGATTCCGCGCACGGAAAACAAAAGAAGAGGGCTAGGGAGAACCCCGGCCATGGAGTGTCACCGACAACGCCGGGCAGACGCCGCCGCACTGCTCCAGGCGCGGCGAGGGCTCTGTGGCTCATAGCTGTCATCGCTGCTGGACTCCAGAGAAGCGCTGGATTCTGGGGAGTCGCTGTTGTTGCTGGAGGAGCTGTCGGCAAGTCCAAGGGCAAGTTCAGCGCCCGTGGCCGTGCTGCGCAGATCGCCCCTTCCGGAGCAGCATTCCAAACGTCGGCCATCCTCGCCGAAAACCTTGAAGAAAAGTGTGGAGGCTCCTTCGTATTTGAAGTGGATGGGGGAGGCCCCTTCTGGATGGCAAGCGCGGGTGATCTAGCCCCAACCTCGAGTCATGAAGACATCGCCCGGGGGACAACCTTGACCTCCGCCTCAATAGCTTGGTTGCAGCACCGAGCGTGTTGCAACCACAACTCGGGAGGACCCCTCGGCTGTATCAGCTCGGCGAAGAACCTCGGGAGCCAGATCCACGAGAGCGGCGGCATTGCCGTCCACACCACGAACTTGTGGGGCGTACCTTCGACATGGTCCCGCGAGCCGGCTGGCCGTACGGCTGCAGCCTGTCCTCCGCGATCCCGACCAGCACGGGGTTGGGCGTCGTCCTCCTGCCTAGAGCCCTGTGCGTGGGCGTATAGGGGGGTCGAGAAGCCAGGTGGAGGCCGCTCGTACCAAGGTCGCGTCACCTCCAGACCCTAGCTGGCGTCGCGGGCGAGCTCAAGCCTTTTCTTCAGCGGGAGTGGCCCGGGCTCCTCCTGAGGAGCCTTGCCCTTCTCTGCCGCGGAGAACCTCCTTATCAGCGCCGTGGACGCTTCGGCAAGATGGCGAGACAAGAAAGGAGGAAGAAGGAACAAGCAGTGAAAAGATGGAGATGAGCAGGAGGGCTCCGCCCCTCCGCTCATTTATAGCAAGAGGGAGGCCAACCGCCGGCCTCCATGATCGCCGGTAATAATGATCTTTTTTGCATGCAACAGGCTCTTATCAAGTTGAACGGTTGCCGAGGCAGCGTGGGGAAGCGGAGACACCCACATCCCATCAAGTGCCACGCATCAACCAGGTCCACAGGTGGTTGGGGCCCGCGGCACTTCGCCTCGAAGCCAAGTCCGGGCGCGCCTTGGGCCCCGGGCTACTATCGGCGTTCTGGGAACCAGGGTACCCATACTTGCCTGCATGCAGCCCACAGCGTGGCTCCATCACCAGCTTGGTACGGTCCATCTTTGGCATCAACACACAAGACCCTCGCGAGGGGCCAAGCCTCACGAGGCGAACGACACCAAGGCCTCCGAAGGGAGCAGTCCCTCTAGGGTGGCTCGTGAGGAGCTGAGATTTCTATGCAAGCCCCCACCTCGTGAGGTTCAGATGATGCAAGCCATGGCGACCAAGGCTAGGCGGGCGCCAGCGGGCGCAGTACAGCAGGTATCCTCTTTGGTGCTAAAGAGGCAAGCACAGACGCAGAGTGCCGACGAATCAGCCAAAGGTTTCCATTTCCATGCAACAAGACCAAGATCGCCAGGACGACATGACAAAGATCATCACTGAGCCCACCATGGTGTCACGGCCAGAAGCTTTGAAGGCAAAGACCACCTTTCATTAGGATAAGATGTACTAGTTGTCTCCCTTCAAATTTGGCCCTTGTGGGATCCCTTCCCGCCTTCATTTTGGTGGAAGAGGACCGAGGCCACTATAAATATAGCCTAGCCACAACCATAGGGGGCGGATCATTTAGACCACCCTCACCACCACACAAGCAAGAACACGCCACCTTAGGTTGTTCCTCCACTATACTAGTTCATCCTTGGCCCTCCTTGAGGCTAATCCACCACAAAGCAGGAGTAGGGTATTACACCACAAGGTGGCCCGAACTTGGGTAGACTGCCTTGAAGGAAATATGCCCTAGAGGCAATAGTAAAGTTGTTATTTATATTTCCTTATATCATGATAAATGTTTATTATTCATGCTAGAATTGTATTAACCGGAAACTTAGTACATGTGTGAATACATAGACAAAACAGAGTGTCCCTAGTATGCCTCTACTAGACTAGCTCATTGATCAAAGCTGGTTATGTTTCCTAACCATAGACATGAGTTGTCATTTGATCAATGGGATCACATCATTAGGAGAATGATGTGATGGACAAGACCCATCCGTTAGCTTAGCACTATGATCGTTTAGTTTTACTGCTATTGCTTTCTTCATGACTTATACATGTTCCTATGACTATGAGATTATGCAACTCCCGAATACCGTAGGAACACCTTGTGTGCTATCAAACGTCACAACGTAACTGGGTGATCATAAAGAAGCTCTACAGGTGTCTCCGAAAGTGTTCGTAGTGTTGGCATAGATCAAGACTAGGATTTGGCACTTCGAGTGTCGGAGAGGTATCTCTGGGCCCTCTCGGTAATGCACGCCATAATAAGCCTTGCAAGCAAATGACTAATGATTTAGTCACGAGATGATGTATTACGGAACGAGTAAAGAGACTTGCCGGTAACGAGATTGAACTAGGTATAGAGATACCGACGATCGAATCTCGGGCAAGTAACATACCGATGACAAAAGGAACAATGTATGTTGTTATGCGGTTTGACCGATAAAAGACCTTCGTAGAATATGTAGGAGCCAATATGAGCATCCAGGTTCCGCTATTTGTTATTGACCGGAGATGAGTCTCGGTCATGTCTACATAGTTCTCGAACCCGTAGGGTCCGCACGCTTAACGTTTGATGACGATCGGTATTATGAGTTTATGAGTTTTGATGTACCGAAGGAGTTCGGAGTCCCGGACGAGATCGGGGACATGACGAGGAGTCTCGAAATGGTCGAGACGTAAAGATCGATATATTGGACGACTATATTCGGACATCGGAAAGGTTCCGAGTGATTCGGGTATTTTTGGAGTACCGGGGAGTTACGGGAATAGAGGAGAGAGGCCAAAAGGAAGGAGGCGCGCGCCCCCCTTCTGGTCCGAATTGGACAAGGGGTGCAGCCCCCTTTTCCTTCTCCCTCTCCACCTCTTTCCTTCTCTCCTACTCCGGAAAGGAAAGGGGAATCCTACTAGGACTTGGGAGTCCTAGTAGGACTCCCCATACATGGCGCGCCCCCTCTAGGGCCGGCCTCTCCCTTGCTCCTTTATATACGGAGGAGGGGGCACCCCATAGACACACAAGTTGAATTGTTTTAGCCGTGTGCGGTGCCCCTCTCCACAGAAAGACACCTCGGTCATACCGTTGCAGTGCTTAGGCGAAGCCCTGCGCCGGTAGATACATCATATATGTCATCACGCCGTCGTGCTGGCGAAACTCTCCCATGAAGCTCAACTGGATCAAGAGCTCGTGGGACGTCATCAAGCTGAATGTATGCTGAACGCGGAGGTGCCGTACGTTCGGTGCTTGATTGGTTGGATCGCGAAGAAGTTCGACTACATCAACCGCGTCACTTGACGCTTCCGCTCCCGGTCTACGAGGGTACGTAGACACACTCTTCCCCTCGTTGCTATGCATCTAGTAGATGGATCTTGCGTGATCGTAGGAAAATTTTAAAATACTACGTTCCCCAACAGTGGCATCATGAGCCAGGTCTATGCGTAGATGATATGCACGAGTAGAACACAATGAGTTGTGGGCGATACTAGTCATACTGCTTACCAGCATGTCATACTTTGCTTCGGCGGTATTGTGAGATGAAGCGGCCCGGACCGACATTACGCGTACGCTTACGCGAGACTGGTTTCACCGTTATGAGCACTCGTTGCTTAAAGGTGACTGGCGGGTGTCTGTCTCTCTCCCTTTAGCTGAATCAAGTGTGCCTACGCCCGGTCCTTTTGAAGGTTAAAACAGCACATACTTGACGAAACATCGTTGTGGTTTTGTATGCGTAGGTAAGAACGGTTCTTGCTAAAGCCCGTAGAAGCCACGTAAAACTTGCAACAACACAGTAGAGGACGTCTAACTTGTTTTTGCAGGGCATGTTGTGATGTGATATGGTCAAGACATGATGAGATATACGGTTTTGTATGAGATGATCATGTTTTGTAAAGTTATCGGCAACTAGCAGGAGCCATATGGTTGTCACTTTATTGTATGAAATGCAATCGCCATGTAATTGCTTTACTTTATCACTAAGCGGTAGCGATAGTTGTAGAAGCAATAGTTGGCGAGACGACAACGATGCTACGATGGAGATCAAGGTGTCGCGCCGGTGACAAAGGTGATCATGACGGTGCTTTGGAGATGGAGATCAAAAGCACAAGATGATGATGGCCATATCATGTCACATATTTTGATTTGCATGTGATGTTTATCTTATTATGCTTCTTATTTTGCTTAGAACGACGGTAGCATTATAAGATGATCCCTTACAAAATTTCAAGGTACAAGTGTTCTCCCTGAGTATGCACCGTTGTGAAAGTTCTTCGTGCCGAGACACCACGTGATGATCGGGTGTGATAAGCTCTACGTTCAAATACAACGAGTGTAAGACAGTTTTGCACACGCAGAATACTCGGGTTAAACTTGACGAGCCTAGCATATGCAGATATGGCCTCGGAACACTGGAGACCGAAAGGTCGAGCGTGAATCATATAGTAGATATGATAAACATAAGATGTTCACCATTGAAACTACTCCATCTCACGTGATGATTGGACATGGTTTAGTTGATTTGGATCACGTGATCATTTAGATGACTAGAGGGATGTCTATCTAAGTGGGAGTTCTTATGTAATATGATTAAATTGAACTTTAATTTATCATGAACTTAGTCCTCGTAGTATTAGCATATCTATGTTGTAGATCAATAGCTCACAATGTTGCTCCCCATTTATTTTTTATATGTTCCTAGAGAAAACTAAGTTGAAAGATGTTAGTAGCAATGATGCGGAATTGTTCCGTGATCTGAGGATTATCCTCATTGTTGCACAGAGAATTATGTGCTTGATGCACCGCTAGGTGACAGACCTATTGCAGGAGCAGATGTAGACGTTATGAACGTTTTGACAAAAGCTCGGTATGATGACTACTTGATTGTTTAAGTGCGCCATGCTTTACGGCTTAGAACCGGGACTTCAAAAACGTTTTGAACGCCACAGAGCATATAAGATGTTCCAAGAGTTGAAATTAGTATTTCATACTCATGCCCGTGTCGAGAGGTATAAGACTTCTGACAGTACTTTGCCTACAAGATGGAGGAGAATAGCTCAACCAGTGAGCATGTGCTCAGATTGTGTGGGTACTACAATTACTTGAATCAAGTGGGAGTTAATCTTCCAGATAAGATAGTAATTGACAAAGTTATCTACTCACTATCACCAAGTTAGTAGAACTTCGTGATGAACTATAATATGCAAGGGATGACGAAAGTAATTCCCGAGCTCTTCGCGATGCTGAAATCAGCGAAGGTAGAAATCAAGAAAAAGCATCAAGTGTTGATGGTTAACAAGACCACTTGTTTCAAGTAAAGGGCAAAAGGGATAGAAGGGGAACTTCAAGAAGAATGACAAGCAAGTTGTCACTCCCATGAAGAAACCCAAAGCTAAACTCAAGCCTGAAACTAAGTGCTTCTACTGCAAAGGAAATGGTCACTGGAAGTGGAACTGCCCTAGATACTTGGCGGATAAGAAGGATGGCAAAGTGAACAAAGGTATATTTTGATATACAGATTATTGATGTGTACTTTACTAGTGTTCATAGCAACCCCTGGGTATTTGATACCGGTTCAGTTGCTAAAATTAGTAACTCGAAACGAGAATTGCAGAATGAACAGAGACTAGTTAAAGGTGAAGTAACGATGTGTGTTGGAAGTGGTTCCAAGATTGATATGATCATCATCGCACACTCCCTATACTTTCGGGATTAATGTAAAACCTAAATAAATGTTATTTGGCATTTGCGTTGAGCATGAATATGATTGGATCATATTTGTTGCAATACGGTTATTCATTTAAAGTCATAGAATAATTGTTATTCTGTTTACATGAATAAAACCTTCGATGGTCATACACCCAATGAAAATAGTTTGTTGGATCTTGATTGTAGTGATACACATATTCATAATATTGAAGCCAAAAGATGCAAGGTTAATAATGATAGTGCAACTTATTTGTGGCACTGCCCTTTAGGTCATATTGGTGTAAAGCGCATGAAGAAACTCCATAGTGATGGACTTTTGGAATCACTTGATTATGAATCACTTGGTGCTTGCGAACCATGCCTCATGGGCAAGATGACTAAAACTCCGTTCTCCAGAACTATGGAGCGAGCAACAGATTTGTTGGAAATCATACACACTGATGTATGCGGACCAATGAGTGTTGAAGCTCGCGGCGGGTATCGTTATTTTCTGACCTTCACTGATGATTTGAGCAGATATGGGTATATCTACTTAATGAAGCACAAGTCTCAAACATTTGAAAAGTTCAAAGAATTTCAGAGTGAAGTAGAGAATCATCGTAACAAGAAAATAAAAATTTCCACGATCTGATCACGGAGGCGAATATTTGAAGTTACGAGTTTGGCCTTCATTTAAAACAATGTGGAATAGTTTCACAACTCACGCCACCCGGAACACCACAGCGTAATGGTGTGTCCGAACGTCGTAACCGTACTTTATTAGATATGGTGCGATCTATGACGTCTCTTACCGATTTACCACTATCGTTTTGGGTCATGCATTAGAGACAGCTGCATTCACGTTAAATAAGGGCATCTTCTGAATCCGTTGAGACAACGCCTTAAGAACTGTGGTTTGGCAAGAAACCAAAGTTGTTGTTTCTTAAAGTTTGGGGCTGCGATGCTTATGTGAAAAAGCTTCAACCTGATAAGCTCGAACCCAAGTCGGAGAAATGTGTCTTCATGGGATACCCAAAGGAGACTGTTGGGTACACCTTCTGTCACAGATCCGAAGGCAAGATATTCGTTGCTAAGAGTGGATCCTTTCTAGAGAAGGAGTTTCCCTCGAAAGAAGTGAGTGGGAGGAATGTAGAACTTGATGAGGTAATTGTACCTTCTCCCGAATTGGAAAGTGGAACATCACAGAAACTAGTTCCAGTGATTCCTACACCAATTAGTGAGGAAGCTAATGATGATGATCATGAAACTTCGGATCAAGTTTCTGCTGAACTTCGTAGATCAACCAGAGTTCGTTCCGCACCAGAGTGGTACGGCAACCCGGTTCTGGAAGTCATGTTATTGGACCATGATGAACCTACAAACTATGAGGAAGCGATGATGAGCCCAGATTCCGCAAAATGGCTTGAGGCCATGAAATCTGAGATGGGATCCATGTATGAGAACAAAGTTTGGACTTTGGTTGACTTGCCCGATGATCGGCAAGCCATCAAAAATAAATGGATCTTCAAGAGGAAGACTGACGCTGACGATAATGTTACTATTTACAAAGCTCGACTTGTTGCGAAAGGTTTTCAACAAGTTCAAGGAGTTGACTACGATGAGACTTTCTCACCCGTAGCGATGCTTAAGTCTGTCCGAATCATGTTAGCAATTACCACATTTTATGAAATCTGGCAAATGGATAACAAAACTGCATTCTTTAATGGATTTATTAAAGAAGACTGGTATATGATGCAACCAGAAGGTTTTGTCAATCCTAAAGGTGCTAACAAAATGTGCAAGCTCCAGCGATCCATCTATGGACTGGTACAAGCATCTCGGAGTTGGAATATATGCTTTGATAAGTTGATCAAAGCATATAGATTTATACAGACTTGCGGTGAAGCATGTATTTACAAGAAGTGAGTGGGAGCACTACAACCTTTCTGATAAGTATATGTGAATGACATATTGTCGATCGGAAATGATGTAGAGTTTTCTGGAAAGCACAAAGGAGTGTTTGAAAGGAGTTTTTCAAAGAAAGACCTTGGTGAAGCTGCTTACATATTGGGCATCAAGATCTATAGAGATAGATCAAGACGCTTGATAAAACTTTTGATGAGTACATACCTTGATAAGATTTTGAAGTAGTTCAAAATGGATCAGTCAAAGCAGGAGTTCTTGCCTGACTTGTAAGGCGTGAAGTTGAGTAAGACTCAAAGCCAGACCACGGCAGAAAAATATAGAGAGAATGAAAGTCATTCCCTATGCCTCAGCCATAGGTTCTATGAAGTATGCCATGTTGTGTACCAAACATGTTGTGTACCTTGCCATGAGTTTGTCAAGGGGGTACAATAGTGATCCAGGAGTAGATCACTGTACAGCGGTCAAAATTATCCTTAGTAACTGGATGACTAAGGAAATGTTTCTCTATTATGGAGGTGATAAAGAGTTCGTTGTAAAGGGTTACACCGATGCAAGCTTTGACACTAAATCCAGATGACTCTAAGTATCAATCTGGATGCGTATTGAAAGTGGGAGCAATTAGTTGGAGTAGCTCCATGTAGAGCATTGTAGACATAGAAATTTGCGAAATACATACGGATCTGAATGTGACAGACTCGTTGACTAAACTTCTCTCACAAGCAAAACATGATCACACCTTATTACTCTTGGGTATTAATCACATAGCGATGTGAACTAGATTATTGACTCTAGTAAACCCTATGGGTGTTGGTCACATGGCGATGTGAACTATGGGTGTTATTCACATAACGATGTGAACTATCGGTATTAAATCACATGGCGATGTGAGCTAGATTATTGACTCTAGTGCAAGTGGGAGACTGAAGGAAATATGCCCTAGAGGCAATAATAAAGTTGTTATTTATATTTCCTTATATCATGATAAATGTTTATTATTCATGCTAGAATTGTATTAACCGGAAACTTAGTACATGTGTGAATACATAGACAAAACAGAGTGTCCCTAGTATGCCTCTACTAGACTAGCTCATTGATCAAAGATGGTTATGTTTCCTAACCATAGACATGAGTTGTCATTTGATCAACGGGATCACATCATTAGGAGAATGATGTGATGGACAAGACCCATCCGTTAGCTTAGCACTATGATCGTTTAGTCTTACTGCTATTGCTTTCTTCATGACTTATACATGTTCCTATGACTATGAGATTATGCAACTCCCGAATACCGTAGGAACACCTTGTGTGCTATCAAACGTCACAACGTAACTGGGTGATCATAAAGATGCTCTACAGGTGTCTCCGAAAGTGTTCGTGGTGTTGGCATAGATCAAGACTAGGATTTGTCACTTCGAGTGTCGGAGAGGTATCTCTGGGCCCTCTCGGTAATGCACGCCATAATAAGCCTTGCAAGCAAAAGACTAATGAGTTAGTCACGAGATGATGTATTACGGAACGAGTAAAGAGACTTGCCGGTAACGAGATTGAACTAGGTATAGAGATACCGACGATCGAATCTCGGGAAAGTAACATACCGATGACAAAAGGAACAATGTATGTTGTTATGCGGTTTGACCGATAAAAGACCTTCATAGAATATGTAGGAGCCAATATGAGCATCCAGGTTCTGATATTGGTTATTGACCGGAGATGAGTCTCGGTCATGTCTACATAGTTCTCGAACCCGTAGGGTCCGCACGCTTAACGTTTGATGACGATCAGTATTATGAGTTTATGAGTTTTGATGTACCGAAGGAGTTCGGAGTCCCGGATGAGATCGGGGACATGACGAGGAGTCTCGAAATGGTCGAGACGTAAAGATCGATATATTGGACGACTATATTCGGACATCGGAAAGGTTCCGAGTGATTCGGGTATTTTTGGAGTACCGGGGAGTTACGGGAATAGAGGAGAGAAGCCAAAAGGAAGGAGGCGCGCGCCCCCCTTCTGGTCCGAATTGGACAAGGGGTGCAGCCCCCTTTTCCTTCTCCCTCTCCACCTCTTTCCTTCTCTCCTACTCCGGAAAGGAAAGGGGAATCCTACTAGGACTTGGGAGTCCTAGTAGGACTCCCCATACATGGCGCGCCCCCTCTAGGGCCGGCCTCTCCCTTGCTCCTTTATATACGGAGGAGGGGGCACCCCATAGACACACAAGTTGAATTGTTTTAGCCGTGTGCGGTGCCCCTTTCCACAGAAACACACCTCGGTCATACCGTTGCAGTGCTTAGGCGAAGCCCTGCGCTGGTAGATACATCATATCTGTCATCACGCCGTCGTGCTGGCGAAACTCTCCCATGAAGCTCAACTGGATCAAGAGCTCGTGGGACGTCATCAAGCTGAATGTGTGCTGAACGCGGAGGTGCCGTACGTTCCGTGCTTGATCGGTTGGATCGCGAAGAAGTTCGACTACATCAACCGCGTCACTTGACGCTTCCCCAACATGCCTTGTCCCATTTCCATCCCGTTCATCGAGCTAGGTCGTGAGATCGACGAGTAGGCAGACAGGGGAAGTTGAGTTCTTCGCACGCACCCCAGAATTCGAATCTATCAAGGATTTGCGCAGCCCTGAATCCGATAATCTGCCTCGACTGATGACTCTTCTGATGATAATGCTGGCAAAGAAGTTCCAATTTACGATCAAAGAGCCTTGCTCGACAACCATATCAAACTCCATCTCCAGCAAAGGTTTCGCCACCATTGAGATATTCACCAAGGCTTGCTCATGTCCCCTCGGATAAACCTTCCGGTTTTGTTGCCCCTGTAGCGAAGAGAAAGTTGATGACTGATGATATAGCTATTGGTCATGTCAAGAAGGCCAAGAAAGTTGGTCCTGTCTCCAAAGAAGAATATGACTTTGATCTCAAGTTTGACATCATTGAAGGTGCATCCTATGATGCAAATCCATCTGAGCTATGTAATATGGGTCTGCCTGTTGATGTAATCAAGATGGTTACAAAGCACTTTGCTAAGCTGAAGGAAATTACCAAGGAACTAAACCAGGCTGTAGAGGACAAATGATGGCTTGAGAAAATGATATTTGAAGCTCTCTCTGAGTCTGAAAGGAAAGATGCGAATAAGGGAATCCTTGATATCACCAAAGCACTCACTCTCATGAGGATTAACAAGATTTAGTGGCACTTTAAGCTGAGAGCGGATGTATCTAAACTCTCCGATCGAAGGAATGATGAGATTAAGTGTCAAGCAGTTCTTGCTCGACAAAGAGAAAAGGAAGAGAAACATTAGAAAGCTTAGGCAAGAGCAAATCAGTTGAAGGCTTCTAAGGATCGCCGTATCCAATCAGTATCAACTGAGGTACCTGTTGACTCAACTGTCCCACTGCAACAGATACCGCCATCTCCTCCACTCGAAGAAGAAACCAGACAGCTATCTGAGCCAGTAAGCATGTATCCGATTGTTGCTCAAGAACAAGATGTGGTGAACATCTTTCTGAATGAAATGGAGAAAATGTCATGCCCGATCAAACTGATCCTGAAGAAAGATTTCATGGAGAGATTTAAATGGAAAAGGCAGTTTGATCACCTTTGAAGGAAATTCAAGCTGAACCCTCTAGATCCACCAAGGAGGGTGAGAAGGTTCAGGGGGGCAAGTTGACCCCCAAGGTAACACCAACCCGGTCTCCTCATCTAGTGCCCCTACCCAGACTGAGGTTGAACCTACTCCTCGTTATTTGGCTTCACAGCCAGAACGGGAAGAGTAGAAATTGGAAGAGCCCATGGCTCTCGAAGAGAAAGACCGAACAACTATACCATCATTATTGCCCCAGCAGACTAAAGGAGAACAAGTTGTGTCTCATGAGTTTGAAGAAGTTGTCGTGCCACCCACCATTGAGAACTCTCCGAAAGAAAAGGCCCTAGTGCATGAAAGTCAAGTTGTTGTCGAAGAAGTACCAGCGAAACAAATTGAGAATCAAAATGTGGTTACCGCTGAAGGAGTACCAGTGAAGAAAATTGAAGACCAGTCCAGTGCTGCCATGCCAACTGATTCAGTGGAAATTGTTGTGCCCCTGCTCCAATAAAGCCAATTGATGCAAATGCGCCAGTCTCTGAAGATGTTCAGCTGGTGGAAATTAGCGAGGAAGAACATTGGAAAAATCATCAGGAGTCATTTCCGATGTTTCTTTCTGAATATGGCCCCAATGGCCCCACATATAATGAACAGCTTCACTCAACGAAGCTTGCATTCTTTGGGGTCAGCCCTTACAAAGGAGAAAGAACTTCATTATCACCGAGGTTTTGGACTGAGGAACAAGCAGTCTATCATGCTCGGATCTTGTTTGGCAAGTTCAGGATTTTCAATCATAAGATATTAAACTTTGCCAAGCTCGAAGAAATGCCTTGCTTCCATAATGCAATTGAGCGTACAGAGCATGCACTTCTAAAGGGATTCATGTGCTTAAATCACGGCTGGAACAAGGAAGTTATACTTTAGTTCTATGCCACCCTATACATCTCAGGAGTAACGGAAAACACTTCTACCTAGACGCTTGAATGGATGACTGGCAGAGAGAGAATCAAATGTTCGGCAGATCATTTTCTATCGTTGATAAATATTCCACAATGTGAGTTTGAGAAGGACAGAGATCATAGGCTGCGTTTCCAGGAAGTATCTAAAAAACAGCTTCACATTCTGATGGATCCCACCTTGGTGGGCGATGAATGCATTGATGTTGAGCCGAAAAAGATGGCTTGTGATAACAAAGTACTATTTCACATTCTGTGCAATACCATGATGCCAACAAATAGGCCAAACTCCATCAAAGGCATCGCGGGAAGTGCACTTGTGACAATATCTCAAGGAATCAAGTTTGATATTCCGGACCTTTTCATTCGAAACCTGGCATGTGTAGCTGATAGCCCTCAGTCATTGAAGCCATATGATCCATGGATAGTGTTCGCAATTGGGCAGCTGACAAATGAGAAATTCTTCTGGGCTTACATACCAAAACTTTTCATGCCACCAGTTCGTGACACTCTGCGCATTGTGAAGGATTACTACAAAGGGAAGGAACATGTTGATACTACTGAAACTGCCTCTGCATCTGAACAAGTTCCGAAAGCCAAGGTAGCCATGATTGAAATCCCTCATGAGGAAAATCCATCGCTCTATTAGATTTGTATTTGCACACAGTAGACTCTGGAAAGACACGTCAGGAAGGATAGAAAAGAAAAAGTGGAATTGATGACTGAGCTGAGTTTGATTCACAATCACACTCGTCAAATTCTTCTGCATGATAAGGAGGCAAGAAAGCAATCATGGACCTTGTTAAGAAAGCATTACTCTCGCAAGGAGTTAGCTAAGAAGGGCCTCTACAAGGATTATGACTAGCTGGAATTGTTTAATGTTCCATGTGTCCGAAGACAAACTCCAGTGCTCCCACAACATTCTGCCTCTATGGATCTATTGTTTGTCGATCATGATGATGAAGTTGCAGATATGACCGGTACTCTTGCCTACAAGCTAGATGCTCATAGCTCCAAGCCCTTCAAGATTAAAGCTGATACTCCCGCCTCTACCTCGATCGTTCCACATTCTTCACACTCTAACTCGTCGAGTGGTTTTAATCTAGATTTGGAATATTCTCCCACGGAGTAATTCCTCTCATGTCTTCCCCTTCCTTTTTGACACTTGTTGACAAAAGGCGGGAGAATTACATCGAGTGATAGTTTATTAGGGTTTGTATGGTGTTCTTATTCGCTATTTGGTTTTCCCTTAAACAATTTGCTTGTTGAACTTATCGGACTGCTTGTGGTGTTGAAATACTCTGGCGTCATGTAACATTAATAACCCCTTCTTGCAATATCATTTGCTTCGCACTTTTTGTCTGCAGGTATCTTCAAATGTGATTTTCCTATGGATGATTATCATCGACAATTATTTATATTACTTAGAAACATATCGGCTTCTCGGAGAAGAACAAAGAATCATCTTATGATGATACTATTTTTGGAGAAGTATTGTGGTTGGATATGCTCTCATGTTTACTATCCTTCATTATCTAACCCTTTAGGAAGAGAAAGAAAAACTACCTCCGAAGCATATCCACCTCGAGAAATTTGTTTTCTTGATCTACTCATATCGATATCTAATATGCAGTAAAACTACATCTCATGTGAATTCAAATTGTGTTCTGAGAAAACCTTCATGATTTATCCTTTTCACAAATCAGTAAACACTTATCTTACTCTCCTTGAAGACTTTTGTGACAGGAATCGCCTCAGACACCGTCGAGTGCTTTGAAATAAGTCAAGTATTGAATCACAATTCAAATGTCACTCATACGAAGATTAATCTAATCTCCCTCCGGTTCTTCATGCTCCGTAGCATATCTTCATGGGGGATAATTCATATTCGTACTTATCTCTCGTCTTTCATTATTCTTCGCATTCTTTAAACTATCCTTCAATGTGATCTGGTTTGTCAACCAAAAGGGGGAGATTATTGGTGCAACATCTGTCTACCTTGTGTTTTGGTGATTGTTGAAAGAAATATGTATGGACTGATTTGTTTGCTAGTGCATACAGAGAAAAAAAGTCCATACACAACCGAAGAGAATGATGTCTCCGGTGTTGAGTTCGTGTAACTTCACTGAAGCATATCTACATTGCAGAGAAGAACGAGCTATATTTGTTAAATACATATAGTCGAGGAGATTGATGTGAAGAAAATGACCCCTCGAAAGGTTATTGCTGAAGCAAAGCATTTGACTCGGTACAGTCGTTCGAAGAAATTGACTGTAGCGATGGAAGTCGAAGACAAAGTGAAGACGTAGTATTCATTTCATTGTTCTTCTTTCATTCTTTTGAGTCATATGACCTCCGTACTATAAAGAGGGGTATAGGTTCTTGATGCTTAGCCAAAACCTATGAAAGCTACGAGAGAAATCTCTTTGTGTTCCAAGCAAATACTTGCCAGCAAGAGACTTTGATCTTCTTCATTGCAAGAGATTTGTCTCAGACTAGGGAGTTAGCATTACTTTCCCCACAAGCAATGCTACCGTTGTGCTCAAATTCGACCGTTGGAATCATGTCGTTTGGCTATTGGCTGAACCCGATGTCTAATTTGGTCTTTTTTCCATCAGGGAAGGCTATGGCTATAAATAGCCACCCCTCTCCAACTTTGACCGTTGGCTTCGTCGCTTGAGATTTCAGAGAAGAATGGTTTGAGCAACCCCTCTCCGAGTGATTTGAGTTTAAGATCCACCGATAGAAAAATCAAGAGCCCAAACTTAGACAGTGGTTTAGCATCACAGTAGTTCAGAGCGAGAGTTCTTGTACCTATTACTCTTGAGAATTGTGCACTCTTTAGACGGATAGGTTTCAGCCTCGAGTGTTGAGGAGTTGTTGTCTTCACCGAGCCAGATCTTCAGCAACCAAGAGTATTGTGGCGTGCGCTGATCGACCGAAGGTTTGGATATCGCCGATAGGGATCTACCATGAGTGAAATCAACTTGGGTCGGATCAGCTCTGCGTTGAAGGAGAATAGGGTGAAGAGATTTTATCTTCCGTGTTAAGATATAGCCCCTCCAACCAAACGTAGCCCTTTGGCAGAAGGGTGGACTGTCTACCAAATCTCTCTATCGCCATCAAGCACCACTGGTTCTATTCACAACTCTAAATTTCTTTCAGCAGTTATTTCCTGTGCTCTGTGACGATAGTTTGATTGATCTTCTACACTAAGCTGCATATCATTCGCTCTCTTTGTGTCTATTTGTTTAACTTTTTCCTGACCTAGTTGTGTAGTCTTTATGAGTTGATGTATATCTTTGTGGTTGTCCATCATCGAAGATATTCCTCATTATTCAATTCTAGTTCTAGTCATGCTTGTTTATGTCTTAGCTTACTGCATTACTATCTTTGTTGTCAAGCCCATCGTATATTATGCCTGGTTCATTATAGCATCTTATCTTGGAGAATTTGTTCCTCAGTAGCTTACCTGATTGAGTGTTCTTCTACCGAACCTTTTCTCCGCTGTTGTGTTTGGGATCCGTTCAAAACTTTCGAAGAAAATTTTGAATCTTCCATTCACCTCCCCCCTCTGTTCGATATATTCTCGGTCCTAATAGTCACTCTGTATGACGGAGAAGTATCTCTGGGCCCTCTCGGCAATACAGCATCACAACAAGCTTGCAAGCAACGTGACTAAGGAGTTAGTTACAAGATGATGTATTACGGAATGTGTCGGTGCACTAGGACTAGGGTACCCAGTGCCTCGGACTTATGCACAGGCGGTAGTAGCCGCCCAATGAAACAAGACCAACCAAGTCCAAGCTAGGCTAGAGAAGACGCTCTTCATGAGATCAAGGAGCGCATCAAGAAGACAAAGCCAACATACAAGGATTCTAAGAGAGGTATCCATTGCTGGCCAGGCGAGGCAAGCAAGGTCAATGCAATAGCTAGGAGCGAGGCCAAGCCGCTCCAACCGCGTCCCAGAAGCTGCCGGGGACCAAAGCGAACACCTCCCCGGGAAGGCCCGGCAAGCCCTGTCCCGGTAGGCATGAGTCAGTTGCCACCGGTCCATCGCTCCAGGATGCCAGTCACTTATCGATGCAGTGTCGAGCCCTCGTACAACTAGGTGGCTATTTCCATACACGCGATGGCTTGCTGGAAGGAGGACTACCCTCATTTGACACCCGTCCCAGAGGCGTGTCAACCAAATAAGAAGTAGTTAGCTAAGTGGTGGAATGAGATTGTCGAGGATGCCTCCCTGTACGCCACCTAAGGTAGCATTTATGGCATTTTTTCCTAACTACCAGAGTTAGGTATGATATCACTGTTAGCTATCTAATCACATGATAATGTCTGGTTTGCCCCTGTGTTTACCCCTTGAGCTATAAAAGGCGGCCCAAGGTGACCTAGACAAGGATTAAGACTTATAATCATTGTATGCTTGAACGCGAGTACCCGCACTCCCTGAGACAGCCTTACCGGGCTTGAGCGCTTCGTGTCTTCGTGTTCCTCCATCGAATCCACCAGAGCGGGAGTAGGGTATTACGCTTCATAGCGGCCCGGACCTAGGTAAAAACCAGAGTCTCACCGCCGCATCGTCTCACCATTTTTGCTCTTTGTGCAATGTGACCTCCCCCCTGACATGACACCAAGGGACCCGTGGCCCCATAGGTGATCGTGTCCATACACAACAACATCTCTGGCGTGCCCGGTGGGGGACGAGTCGCTTGTGCGAATATGAAGTAGCAAGAGATGTCTTGATCTTCATCATCATATTCTTCATCCATGGCTCCATAGAAGAAGAGCAATTCCGCAACCATGGCTTCTATTTCGAAGGCCCCATCGCATGCGCATGTTGTCGTTGCGGCAGCGGCGGGTGGAGCGAGCACCGTGCCCGACGAGGCTGACACGGGCGGTATCATTGTTGTGCCACTCGTCACTGGAGATGGAGACGGATTGGGTGTTGCCACCAATCTTCTGCACCACGATGGCACGGACGTCGAGGGCACCTAGCCCCCGCTCCTCTGTCGTACTGGCAAGTGCAGCCATCATAGCAGTGGTACCCGCTCCGGAGCAAACCGGGAGCCCCTGGCCGCTCTGGCCAGGGAGACCACTTCATGACACCTCCTCGCACCACGCGAGGAGAACGGGACCAGATGTCAAGCGGCATCGTTGGACAAGGCCAACCACATCCGCGTGAGGAGACCCCGAGGGATCAAGACCAAGATCCTCAAGCACAGCTCCCTCCATGCCAAACCGCCCTGGTACCCGGTGCGCGGCGGTCGAAACATGACGATGCTCCTGCTGTCTCCGCAAGGAGCCATGCGACATCGCGTTCTACTTCCCACGCCATGCTGGGGATGACTATGTAGGCGATGGTGCGAGCTTAGCTGTTGTTGAACTTTTCTCCAACAGCTGACAAGATGGACGAGTGGAGAGCCACCATACAAAGATTGATTGTGTTCGCTAAAGCAAGCAAGTCTCAACAAGCGGAGGCTTCACGACCTCAGCAAGCTATGACGGCAGCCCGAGCCACTGCCCACGCGGATACACAATGGGTGATTGTAGTACTCAGACATTCTGAGCACATGCTCATTGGTTGAGCTATTCTCCTGCATCTTGTAGGAAAAGTACTTGTCAGAGGTCTCATACCTCTCGACACGGGCATGAGTCTGAAATACTATTTTCAACTCTTGGAACATCTCATATGCTCTGTGGTGTTCAAACGTTTTTGAAGTCCCGGTTATAAACTGTAAAGCATGGCGCACTAAACTATCAAGTAGTCATCAAACCGAGCTTGTCAAACGTTCATAACGTCTGCATATGCTCCTGCAATAGGTTTGTCACCTAGCAGTGCATCAAGGACATAATACTTCTGTGCAGCAATGAGGATAATCCTTAGATCATGGACCTATTCCACATCATTGCTACTAACATCTTTCAACTTAGTTTTCTCTAGGAACATATCAAAAACATAGGGGTGCTATAACGCAAGCTATTGATCTATAACATACTTTGCAAATACTATCAGGACTAATTTCATGATAAATTAAAGTTCAATTAATCATATTACTTAAGAACTACCACTTAGATAGACATCCCTCGAGTCATTTAAATGATCACGTGATCCATATCAACTAAACCATGTCCGGTCATCACGTGAGATGGAGTAGTTTTCAACGGTGAACATCTTATGTTGATCATATCTACTATATGATTCACGCTCGACCTTTCGGTCTCCAGTGTTCCGAGGCCATGTTGTACATGCTAGGCTTGTCAAGTTTAACCCGAGTATATTGCATGTGCAAAACTGTCTTACACCCGTTGTATGTGAACGTCGAGCCTATCACACCCGATCATCACGTGGTGTCTCAGGACGAAGAACTGACGCAACGGTGCATACTCAGGGAGAACACTTGTACTTTGAAATTTTGTAAGGGATCATCTTATAATGCTACCGCCGTACTAAGAAAAATAAGAAGCATAATAAGATAAACATCACATGCAATCAAAATATGTGACATGATATGGCCATCAGCATCTTGTGCTATTGATCTTCATCTCTAAAGCATCGTCATGATCTCCATCGTCACCGGCTTGACACCATGATCTTCATCATAGCGTCATGGTCGTCTCGCCAACTATTGCTACTACTACTATCGCTAACTCATAGTGATAAAGTAAAGCAATTACATGGCCTTCGCAAATCATACAATAAAGAGACAACCATAAGGCTCCAGCCAGTTGCCAATAATTTACAAAACATGATCGTCTCATACAATAACGTATAACTCATCACGTCTTGACCATATCACGTCACAACATGCCCTGCAAAAACAAGTTAGACGCCCTCTACTTTGTTGTTGCAAGTTTTACGTGGCTGCTACGGGCCTAGCAAGAACCGTTCTTACCTATGCATACAAAACCACAACGATTTTTTGTCAAGTGTGATGTTTTAACCTTCACAAGGACCGGGCGTAGTCACACTCGATTCGACTAAAGTGAGAGAGACAGACACTCGCCGATCACCTTTAAGCAACGAGTGCTCGTAGCAGTGAAACCAGTCTCGCGTAATCATACGCGTAATGTCGGTCTGGGCCGCTCCATCTCACAATACAGCTGAATCAAAGTATGACATGCTGGTAAGCAGTATGACTATTATCGCCCACAACTCATTGTGTTCTACTCATCCATATCATCTACGCATAGACATGGCTCATGATGCCACTATCGGGGAATGTAGTATTTCAAAAAATATCCTACGATCACGCAAGATCTATCTAGGAGAAGCATAGCAACGAGCGGGGAGAGTGTGTCCACGTACCCTCATAGACCGAAAGTGGAAGCGTTTAGTAACGCGGTTGATGTAGTCGAACGTCTTCGCGATCTAACCGATCCAAGCACCGAACGTACGGCACCTCCGCGTTCAGCACACGTTCAGCTCGATGACGTCCCACAAACTCTTGATCTAGTTGAGGTTGAGGGAGAGTTCCGTCAGCACGACGGCGTGGTGACGGTGATGATGAAGTTACCGGCGCGAGGCTTCGCCTAAGCACTACGACGAGATGACCAAGGTGTGTAACTGTGGAGGGGGGCACCGCACACGGCTAAGAAATCAACTTGTGTGTCTATGGGGTGCCCCCTCCCCACATATATAAAGGAGGGAGGGAGGAGGAGGCCGGCCCTAGGAGGGGCGCGCCAAGGGAGTAGGATTCCTACTCCTAGTAGGAGTAGGTTTCCTCCTTTCGTAGTCCAACTAGGAAAATGGGGGAAAGAGGGGGAGGGGAGAAGGAAGGGAGAGGGGGGCCGCGCCCCAAACCCCTTGTCCAATTTGGACTGGGCTTGGGAGGGGCGTGCGCCACCTCCTGGCTACTGCCTCTCGTTCCCACTAAGGCCCATTAAGGCCCATTGACTCCCCGGACGAATTCCTGTAACTCCCCGGTACTCCGAAAAATACCTGAATCACTCGGAACCTTTCCGATGTCCGAATATATCCTTCCAATATATCAATTTTTACCTCTTGTCCATTTCGAGACTCTTCATCATGTCTGTGATCTCATCCGGGACTCCAAACAACCTTCGTTACATCAAATCACATAAACTCATAATACCTATCGTCATCGAACGTTAAGTGTGCAGACCCTACCGGTTCGAGAACTATGTAGACATGACCGAGACACATCTCCGGTAAATAACCAATAGCGGAACCTGGATGCTCATATTGGCTCCTACATATTCTACAAACATCTTTATCGGTCAAACCGCATAACAACATATGTTGTTTCCTTTGTCATCGGTATGTTACTTGCCCGAGATTCATTCGTCGGTATCATCATACCTAGTTCAATCTCATTACCGGCAAGTCTCTTTACTCGTAACGTAATACATCATCTTGTGACTAACTCGTTAGTCATTTGCTTGCAAGGCTTTCTTATGATGTGTATTACCGAGAGGGCCCAGAGATACCTCTCCAACACTTGGAGTGACAAATCCTAATCTTGATATATGCCAACACCACAAACACCTTTGGAAACTCATGTAAAGCATCTTTATAATCACCCAGTTACGTTGTGACGTTTGATAGCACACAAGGTGTTTCTACGGTATTCGGGAGTTGCATAATCTCATAGTCATAGGAACATGTATAAGTCATGAAGAAAGCAATAGCAGTAAAACTAAATGATCATAGTGCTAAGCTAACGGATGGGTCTTGTCCATCACATCATTCTCCTAATGATGTGATCCCGTTGATCAAATGACAACACATGTCTATGGTTAGGAAACACAACCATCTTTGATTAACGAGCTAGTCCAGTAGAGGCATACTAGGGACACTCTGTTTTGTCTATGTATTCACACATGTATCAAGTTTCCGGTTAATAAAATTCTAGCATGAATAAAAGACATTTAACATGAAATAAGAAAATATAAATAATAAATTTATTATTGCCTCTAGGGCATATTTCCTTCACTATCACTTTGGGACCAAATTCTTTTAAACAATATTGCCATTGCAAATAACAAGCTCTGAAACAAATTTAAGTGAAGAACGAGAGCACAAATTTCTTCAAAGTTTTATCTCTCAAAATATTATAAGTGAAGCATGAGAGGATTTCTTCAAAAAATACTAACTCTCAAAATAATCTAAGTGTATTATGAAATCATATTTCTTCAAAATAACGGCACCACCATGCTCAAAAAGATATAAGTGAAACACTAGAGCAATTCCATAGCTCTAAAAAAATTAAGTGAGGCATAAAGAGCAATTCTAATATATCATAGCTTTTGGTTTCCTCAAATAGGTGTATCTAGCAAGGATGATTGTGACAAACTAAAAAGCAAAACAAGCAAAGACACATATAATATGAAACACTCCAAGCAAAACTGATGATGTGTGATGAATAAAAATATAGCTCCAAGTAAAATTACCAATGGTCATTAGAAGAAAGAGGGAATGCCTACCGGGGCATCCAGAAACTTAGTTGCTTGATATTTCTTGAATATTACCTTGGGGTGCCACGGGGCATCCCCAAGCTTAGGCTCTTTTCACTCATTAATCCTTCATCCATTGTGATCTCACCCAAAACTTGAAAACTTCAATCACACAAAACTTAACAAAACTTCATGAGATTCCTTAATATAATAAAAATCTTATTTACTATAAGTACTATAGAAAACCCATTCAAATTTTGTTATTAAATTATACCTATTGTATGCTAAATTTACCAAGGCTTATACCCCCCGATGCAAACCATATATTCATCAAAATAAGCACATAACGCAACAAAAATAGAATCTATCAAAAACAGAAAAGACTGTAAAGACGTATTTTTTAGTCATACTTCTGTAACTCTAAAAATTATGAAACATCAGGACAACATCGGCAATTTGTATATAAATTCTATGTAAACAATTCAGCAATTGTTCACGCTCCAGCAATTAAAAACAATTCTACTACTGGACGCGAAATTTTTTGTTGCTGCATCGAATCAAATTATGATTCACCCAAATCAATCCCAAAGGTTTTGCTTGGCACAAAAAATAATTAAAACACCAAAAACACAATCATTACAGAATTAATAATGTGTATTTATTGAATAACAAAATAAAAAGCAAAAAGCAAAAAAGATAACTATTAGGTTGCCTCCCAACAAGCGCTTGTTTAATGCCCCTAGCTAGGCATAATGCATAGATTCTTACGTGTTGTCATCTTTGGTTTCCAACTACTCAATCACACATCCATAATTCCTTAGAGATCTAGCATGCATATTCTCAATAATCACACTCCTAGGAATATAGTTAAAGAACTCACTCACATGAGAAGGTTCTTTCATTAATTCAGCGAGGTTGAGGTGAACGCTAATCATCTTAAGATCTACATTATTGCTACTAGACGCATCACCCTTTATCTTTTGAGTTTGGGTAGCTTTCTTACTAGTAGGAGTTTTTCAATAGTTTTAATGGAATAAAAAGGCGTGCTCAGATTACTACAAGTTTCTTCTAATTTATCAATCCGAGTCGGACTCTCCACTACCCTTTCATTAGTTGCGGGTTGTTTCTACACCTTTGAACCGATTCGATTAGCAAGATCGTGGATCCTTTTATCCAAATTTTCAACATGTTCTGTGGTAAGCATTTTCTTTTCAATAGCATATATCTTTGCATGACATGCTCAAGAGTTAAAATTGTTTCATTGATAATGATAGGTGGAGATCCCTCTAAACTTCCCAAAAAAGCATTCGAAGCATCAAGAGGAGGACAACTTAAAAAAAATTCCCACTCGTGACAGTGTCAAGAACAAATCTATACCAAGTGGTGATTGCCACATAAAAAATTTGAAGAAGAACGATAGTAGATTGCTTGTGAATAGATCTATTATGAGCCTTGCAAATCCTATACCAAGCATTTTTCAGAATTTCTCCTCCCCTTTGCTTAAAATTGAGAACTTCATTCTCGGGAGTGCACACGGCGAGGGGAGAATTAGCCATAGCGATAAAGCGAACAATGGCACCAAAAAAAGAGATCCGGCAAAAAGGTAAACAGAAGGAAGGCAGATAAAACGGCATATATTTTTGTGTTTTTGTAAAAACGTTTTAGAAGCGGGGGAGATGAAAATGAGAGGCAAATGGCAAATAATGTAAATTGCAAGGAGATGAGAGTTTATGTGTGGGAACCTGATAGATCTTGAATTGATTCTCCCCGGTGACGGCGCCAGAAATTATTCAAGCTACTTGTGAACCGCGTTAGTAAATTCCCGAAAGAGAAGTGGATGATGCATCACAGCGGCGGTAAGTATTTCCCTCAGTTATGAAACCAAGGTTATCAATTCAGTAGGATAACCAAGCAAGCTATGTAAATAGCACATGCACACAAACAACAAATCCTCGCAACTCGGCGCGTAGAGGGGTTGTCAATCCCACTTGGGTAAGGTAGTATGATAAAAAGATAGATTGATGTATGCAAAAAAGTAAAAGCAAATAAAATGGAGCAAGGTATTTTTGGTTTTCTTGATAATATAGATCAGAAATAAAAGAAGCAAACAAATGGGAAACGCAAATAGCAATATAGATCTGCAGGTATATGATGAGAAATAGACCCGGGAGCCGTAGGTTTCACTAGTGGCTTCTCTTGAGAAAATAGCATACGGTGGGTAAACAAATTGTTGTTAGGCAATTACAGAAGAGCGAATAGTTATGATGATACCCAAGATGGTTATCATGTATATACGCATCACTTCCAAGATTAGTAGACCCACTCCTGACTGCATCTACTACTACTACTCCATGCATCGACCACAATCCAACATGCATCTAGTGTATTAAATTCATGAAAGAACGGAGTAATGCCTTAAGAACGGTGACATGATGTAGACAAGATCTATTCATGTTGGAATAGACCCCATCATTTTATCCTTAATAGAAACGATACATGCGTGTCATGTCTCTTTCAGTCACTAAGATTGAGCACCGCAAGATCGAACCCATTACAAAGCACCTCTTCCCACTGCAAGATAAATCAATCAAGTTGGCCAAACAAAACCGAAATATCAAAGAAGAAATACAAGGCTATAATAATCATGTATTGATAGGAATAGATCTGATCATAAACTCACGATTCATCGGATCCCAACAAACACATCGCAAAAGAGTTACATCAAATAGATCTCCGAAGAGAACATTGTATTGAAGATCAAAAAGAGAGAAGAAGTCGCCTAGCTACTGCCTAGGGACCCATAGGTCTGTGGTAAACTACTCACACATCATCGGAGAGGCACCAATGAGGATGATGAACCCCTCCATGATTGTGCTCCTCTCCGGCGGAGTGCCGGAAAAGGGCTCTACATTGGATCTCGTGGTTCTGGAACTTGCGGCGGCCGAAACATTTTTTCTCCGACTCCCCTACGGTTTCTGGAATATTTGAGTATTTTATAGAGCTGAGAGGCGATGGACGTGGTTCCCATGGGCCCCATGAGGCATCAGGGCGCGCCTGGGCCTCCTGGCGCGCCCTGGTGTTTCGTGAGCCCCACGGCCCTTCCCTCGTGCACTTCTTTGGCCCTCTGGATGTCTTCTGGTCCAAAAAAATCTCCAAAAAGTTTCGTTTCATTTGGATTCCGTTTGATATTGATATTCTACAAAGTGAAAAATAAGCAAAAAACAACAACTGGCATTGGGCACTATGTCAATAGGTCAGTCCCAAAAAATGGTATAAAGTTGCTAGATAATGATTATAAAACATCCAAGAATGATAATATAACAGCATGGAACAATAAAAAATTATAGATACGTTGGAGACGCATCAGGCTGCGGCTATGGCGGGGCTTCGTCGACCGTCACGGGGGACATCGACGGCCCGTGCCAGCAAGTCGGTTGCCCTATTGTAAACATAGCGCGAGGCGCTGACCATGGAGCCCCCATTCAGGCTGCGACCTCCACGCTCGGGGTGACGGAGGGCGCGTGCGGCTCTCGGCGGGCGCCTATCGCGGGATGCGGTCCTTGAGGGACAACGTCGAGGGCGGACCCCTTGGCCCTCCCACAAAGGAAGACAGCGATGAAGCCCGAGCTAGCCACGAAAGGAGGCCTCACATCGACGATAACGTCGGGGTCCTGCTTCGGCCGCTAAAGAGGAGGAAGTCCTTCTCCACGGATGAGTAAGTGTGTGCCTATCCTTTCCTTATACCCGACTCACTCAGTGTGCTTGAGCACCTGCCCCGTACTGGAGCGGTCCCTCGGACTGATCGGGAACGTCTCACCTCCCACCGCGGCCATGGAATACGAGGGAAGCATGCAATGCCCAAACACCGGTGCCTAGCCTACTCAGGGGGGAGTCATATGTGACCACTCACGTGGCGCCCTCAGGGGCAGCTCTACCGCCCTCGAGGCCCCTGAAACTCGAGGAGACACCTCGTCGGCAAGGACAGAGACGCCAGCCGTCACGCCACACTCAAATGGTGTTGGGATCGGCCCTGAGAGCCCGTGTAGCTTGCCGAGACGCGCGGGGCGCCCAGCTCGCGAGGCGTGCCATCCCAACAAGATGGGGGTAAAAAGGGCCTTTGCAAGCCCTCCCCTTTTGATGAGCGACGCCGAGCCCTCGCACGCCACGGAGGTCGAAGGCGGCGGGGGGGCCCGACCTCGACTGGGCCCTGGTGCTCATGAGCAGTCGTGCCATGATCAGGCGTGGGGTCTTGGGGAACGCCGTGAATGCGGTAGGCTAGGTTGGGGCGGAACTTCGAAGCATCGAGGCGCACCTTGCCGAGGAGCACCTTCGCATATCCCACGGGTGGTACCAACTTGAAGTTGTCGTCAAGCTGGGCTATCGCGAGAAAGATGCCTCTCACATGAGAAGAGAGAAGTCCGCAGCCGAGTTGAGGGAGGCCAGCAAGCATGGCTCTCAAGAGGCCGAGGCGGTGGTTCGGCGGTGCGAGCCGGCAAAGGCCCGTGAGCGGGAGCTCTAGCGCCTGAACATGGAGTTGGAACAATAGCTACGGGAATAGAAGGATGCCTTTTCCGTGCGCGAAGAGGACCTGGCGACTCGCGGGGTGCACCTCGAGGTCCGTGAGTGGGAAATTGTGTGCACGACATACGCCCAGGACCTGGAGCACGAGCGGCTAGAAGTGCTGGACCGCGAGGTGACCGCCGCCCAGGCTTCTTACGGCCGGCGCCTAGAAAAGGTCAACACCAACCTGGCAGCCAAGGAGAATAAGATCCTGGAGGACGCTGATCGGAGGGTCGTGTAGAACTGCATTGCGCTTGTCGAGGAGCACGGGGAGAAGCTAAGGTTGCAGGAGGACCGCTTCAAGATGTAGCGCGAGGAGCTCCTGCATGAGATTGGGGCCTCACAGAGGTGTTGACCGAGGCGGAAGGCCGGCAGGAGATCAGGATGAATGTACAAGCCAATGCCGAGGCCGAGCTTGCCTCTATTTAGGAGCAGATGGGGGGCAACACCACCGTCGTGGAGCTGGCGAAGGAGGAGGAGGCCCGAGCTCAAGGGCTGTAGCTCGAGCACTCCAAGATGTTCCGGGCCCTCAAACTGCTAGCTTGCCGCGCATTAGGCTCCATCTACAAGGAGGATGTCTCCTACCCCCTCGAGATCAATGATGCCAACTATCTCGATTTCTTTACCAAGATCGTGGAATGGCTCAAGGCCGGCGCCAAGAAGATGGACAGAATCGTTGAAGAGGAGTGACGCGTATCTTCAACCACCTTCTCTGGGCTGACCCTAATTTTGATTTCAGGGCCGTGATAGCCCTAGTCCTGGGAGTGCTTCGTAACACCCTTGGGAGGGTGGTGGAGGATCACGAGGATGCGCTGCATGCCCAGTTTGCCCATGAAAGCAGTGACAACCAAGGCGGAGCTAGGGAGGATGAAGACCTCGTTAGCAGCGACAGTAGCGGCCCATCTCCTTAGGACATTCCCTCTTTAGTTTGCTTGTAGTTAATCCTGGGTGCGAGGATAATGACTTTACTTGAATGTTTTAGCACTGTCGTTAATGCTTGTGCTCTCGAAAAGCCTCCTCCTGAGACTTACTTTTTCCTTTTACTTACCCTTGTGTTGTATGCTATCCGGGCCTAGCCCCTGAGCGAGCACCAGCCGTTACTGGTATGTCGTGTCGCGATGCCTCGAAAAGGCCAACCAGGTGAGGTGCATCGGAAGCCAAGCGGCTCACGTGAAGGAGTACCCGATGCTCGTGAGGCTATCAGCAGGGAAGGCTCGCGAGGCTATCCGGAGGGAAGGCTCGCGAGGCGGTAAAAGCAGCTTAGCACTCGGGCTTCGCCCCATGGAATGTGGAACCCTACGGACCGCGGCAGGCTAGGCAAATCCCGCGGGGCTTTACTAGCGAGACCTTCTGCCGAAACTAGTGCCTCGGGCCAGCCGCTCCCTCCTATGCACGGTAACTGCCCATAGGGGACCGCTTTGAGGGGTAGCGCACGCTGACCTTAGCGAGGTGATGTGCACGGGAGTAGGCCCACGACTCAGAGCCCACTCATTTTGGTTTTTCAGCGCTGCTGGGACTCACCCGAGCGTAAGCACCATGCCCAGGCCCCGCTCGCAGGGGGCTCAAGAAGGATGTCGTGAGCGCGTGCGGCTCAAGAAACAAAAAACACACAAAAAACATTGAGAACGAAAAAACAAAGCTTCATTGAAATGAGATCACGAAAGCTATTATACAGCAAAAAAGAGATGTGTCTGCCGTGTCCGGCATGGATCATCTCGAGGTTGGTGCGGCCCATGGGGCGCCTCTGTTTGTCGTTCCGCCAACGCGGAGCATGGGGCTTCCACTTGGGTGTGGGCATGATCGCAGTCCGACCGTTCTGCCAGCACGGAGCATGGGGCTTCCATTTGGCCGTGGGCATGATCGATGCTTGATCCTTCCGCCAGTGAGGAGCATGGGGCTTCCACTTGAGCATGGGTATGATCGATGTTCGATCGTTCCACCGGCGTGGAGCATGGGGCTTCCACTTGGGCGTGGGTGGGAGCTCTCGAGTGCCCGTGAGGAAACGCAGTGAGAGTCTCCGAGGCGGTTACAGCCCCCTTCCATTCGTACACGTGATGGTCACGGGTTGGACTTGCAGAGGTGTTGGATGTTCTAGACGTTAGGCACATGAACAGCGTCCTCTGTCTCCAGGCGGGCGGCGCCTGGCCTCGAGACGCAAGCCAACCTGAAAGGGCCTTCCCACATGGGTGAGAGCTTGTGGAGCCCTACTCTGGAGAGGATCCATCGTAGGACAATATCTCCAACCTCAAGGGAACCAGGGCGAATGTCGCGGCTATGGTAACGGCGTAGAGCATTTTGGTACCTCGCGGCACGCAGGGTGGCCTGTCGATCACCATTCTCGAGGAGCGGTAAGTTAGCCTCCCACGAGTCATCCTGGTGCGCTTCGTTAAATGTGGGCCCTCCTCACAGCTATGTTCGCATGCCTTTCGGCCTGCCAAACCAAGATGCCCTGCACCAGCGCCACATGCGGGATGTCCTGGCGGCTCACGTGGCCAAGCATCAGGAGATCCTAGCGGAGGAGGCACTGGTCCTCCACGAGCTCCCGGAACCTCAGGAGCCTCGCGAGGTCCCGGAGCCAGGCGACTCATGAGGAGCAACTTCCGCAACATGCATCTTCAGCTACTCCAACGCTTCTCCAGCAACGGTGCTAGGTGACATTTTCAGTTTTGTTCGGTTGGAGGCGCCCCTCGGGCTGCATCATCCCCAGGCCGCATGGGTCCATCCCTGCGGCATGCCTCGTCTTTTCGTTTGAATTCGGTTGGGGGTGCGTCCTCTTGCTGCATCATCCCTAGACTGTGTGGGTCCGTCCCTACGGCATGTATCATTTACGCATCTATCATAACTTTCCTTACACTTGCCTGAGTTATCTTGCGGTTATCACCGGTGCCCTGGCACCCCTCATGGCCCCCGCTCGCTGCTGACATGATAGTGCTCATTCCAAGAGACCATCGGCACGGTGCCTATGCTCGGGTCCGTCCCTATAGCACCGAAAAACCTGAGAGACTGAGCTCTGGCTCCCAACCACCCTCGCGCACGTCACCTCGTCGGGTCCTCAGTGCCTTCACATTCTTATGGAAAGACTAATGACAGCGGAGCAAGCGCTACCATGCACTATGACTTCTTTTCTAGATTGATTCGCAGGAACCTCTGAGCCAGACTAGGAGTGGCCCCGCATGCCACTCCCTTGACACAACCAACTTGCACGCTAAAGGGGGTGCTCCTGAGCATTGCGTCTCAGGAGCTCCTACTGGCTCTCGAGCCCTCACCCCCTGGCATTGACCACGACACCGCAACCTGGCATACCATCGGCGGCTGAGCCTCGCGCGAGGGTCGGGACTCGAGGGTGTAGAGCACCCATGTGAGCTAAAGGGGGAGAGACCGGCGCGGGCCCAGCCTGGGAACGCTGTAGCAAGGACACGGACAACCCCCTCCACGAGGATCCGCAACAAGATAAGTCAACCTAGTGCATCAGCTAAGACCTCATGGTCGGATGCTTCCCTTCTTTTCTCTCGCAGCCCCGCTTGGGCAGCGTCGTCTTCCTTTTTTCGGCCTCTAGGGAGCCGCTTGCACGCTAAAGGGGGCCTCTCGAGCATCATGCCTCGGGGGCTCTTACCTGACCTCGGGCCACTCACCTCCTGGCCTTGACCACGGCATCGCGACCTGGCATACCAGCGACGGCTGAAGCCTGCCTGGGGACTGGGTCCTATCAGCGTAGAGCATCAAGCTATCTCGAGAACGAAAAAGGGGGTGGTGCCCGAGCGAGATGTGCGATCGCAACATTGAGCAAAAAGCGAATACATTAAACGAAAGCATTTCGATTTTTACATCCCCCCACGGGGCTCGTCATGATTCCACGTGGGGTACAAAAGAAGGAACCCGAGGAGAGCACGGCCAAGAACATCACCGGCGGCGTAGGACGGACGCTCACGCCCTACTGCGGGCTCGGCGAGAGCTCGAGGGCTCGTAGCGGTCATCATCGCTGGTCTCAGGATCGTCGTTGGGCTCCGGCGATTCACTGCTGGTGGAGGAGCCGCTGACAATGCCAAGGGCAAGTTCAATGCCCGCGGTTGTGTCACGCGGGCTAGTCCTCCCGGGCCAGCACTCCAGGCGTTGCTCATCCTCACTGAAAACCTTGAATAAGAGCGTGGAGGCTCCGTCGAACTCAAAGTGAATGGCGGAGGCTCCTTCGAGATGGCAGGCGCGGGCAATTTCGCCCCATCCACGAGTCATGAAGAAGCCGGCTAGGGGGACGACCTCGACCTCTGCCTCGGAAGCCTGGCTGCAGCACCTAGCATGCTGCAACCACAACTCGGCAGGACCCCTCGGTGGCATCAGTTCCGCAAAGAACCTTGGGAGCCGGAGCCAAGAAGGCGGTGGCATCGTCGTCCACACCACGAACTCCCGAGAAGCACCCTCAACATGGGCACCATTGTATACCAGCCGACCGGCCGCGGCTAGTCCTCTGCGGTCACCTCCAAGGCGAAGGCAGGCGTCGCTCTCTCGCCCTTGGCCTTGCACATACAAGGGGATTGGGAAGCCAGGCGGCGGCCGTTCCAGCCAAGGCCGCGTCACTTCAAGCCCTCCGGCGGCGTCACTGGAGCGGCCAGGCCTCTTCTTCGGCGGGAGTGGCCCTGGCCACTCCATAGGGGCTTTGTCCTTCTCCGCTGCGGAGAACCTCTGAATCGGTGCCATGAACATTGTGTGAAGGCGGTGAAGCGAGAAGGGGCAAGCAGCGAGGAGTTGGAGATGAGTGGAGGGGACTCTGCCCCTCCCCATTTATAGCAAGAGGGGGAAACCCGTCAGCCCCCACGATCACAGGTAATGATGACCTTTTTTCCGCATGCAGTAGGCTCCAGTCAACTCGAACGGTTGCCGAGGTGACATGGGGAAGTCGAGACGCCCATGTCCAATCCGGGTGCCACGCGTTAGCCTAGTCTGCAGGCGATTGGGGCTCGCGGCACTGCGCCCTTGCCATTTGGCTTCGCCTCGAAGCCAAGTCCGAGCGCGCCTTGGGCCCGGGGGCTACTGTGGGCGTTCTGGGAACCAGGGTGTCAGGCCCAAGATGCAATTCTATCCCGATCACGTGACACTTACGTGATTAGGGCACAACCGCATTTCGGGCGCTTAGCAAGATGGATATCATTACATCGTACCATTACATACATACATGGGGGATACAACAATACATACAAGTCACATGAATACAACATCATCAATACAAGGCATCCGACTACGGATGCAAACATGAAAAGCATAAAGACATCCATCTGCTATCCCAGGCTGCCGACCAGGAACCTAACCCAAGACTGAAGAAGAAGAAGAAGAAAGAACTCCAACAAAAGAACATCGCTCTCACGTCAAGTCATCAGAAACCTGCACCTGCAACTATTGTTGTAGTATCTGTGAGCCACGAGGACTCAGCAATCCCATAACCATGGGTAACAAGACTAGCAAAGCTTAACTGGGTAGGAAGAGGTTAAGTGGTGAGGTTGCAACAGCGGCTAAGCAAAAGTATGGTGGCTAACTTACGAGTACAAGAATAAGATGAGCATCTACGCAAACGGTCGCAAACTAGTAGTGATCGCTAAAGATCCTAAACTACCTACGAGTGAAACATAACCCCACCGTGTTCTCTTCTCAAAGTGAAAAGAGACAGTCACGGTTACTCACACAGTTGTGTGTTTTACTTCGGATCCTCTATCAAGTTTTCTACAACCGGACATTAACAAATTCCAATCTGCCACATAACCGCGGACACGACTTTCGAAAGATCATAACCCTGCAGGGATGTCCCAACTTAGCCCATCACAAGATCTCACGATCAGGAGAGATAATAATAATATTACCCCTTATCTTAGGGACAATCCGATCAGTCTCGGAATCCCGGTGCACAAGACATCTCGACAATGGTAAAACAAGTCCAGCAAGACCTCCCGGTGTGCCGACACCCTAATAGTAGCCGCGCGTATCTCGTCTCAAGCCACAACCGAATGGGCGATGCTACAGGCAAAACCAGCCCTCGGGTTTCACCAAGGTGGCCCTGCAGGACCCCTGTTTGGGACCAACACCATCAGCACTGGCCCCCCTGCTATGTAGAAAAGAATCCCCGATGGCGCGACCCCCTATGCAAATTTAATTAATTAATTAAGTTGTTATTATGAGGCATATTAAAACCAATGTTGGGCCTTGCTGGAGGAGTTTTATTCAAAGACGAACTGTCAAGGGGTCCCCATATACCCAATCGTGTAATGAACGCAAAATCAAGGAACATAACGCCGGTTTATCGGCTCCTAAGGTGGCATGAGTGGAACAAAACACCGAGCAAAAGGCCAAGCCTTCCACCCGTTGCCAAGTATATAGGTGTGTTAATAATAATAATAGATATTGTGATATACCAACAACAAGTTCCAACATGGAACGATCTTCATCTTCATCTGCAACTAACAACGCTATAAGAGGGGCTGAGCGAGCGGGTAACATAGCCAAACAATGGTTTGCTAGGAAGGTGTCAAAGGTTAGAGGTTTCATGGCAACAAAGAGAGGGGCTGACAATAAATTATGGGTGGCGCGACAAGTAACGATAGCATCGAGACAACTAAGTATGGCAATGATAATAAAGGTATCCAAGGTGATGGTCATCTTTCCTGAGATCCCGCAAGGAAGAAGAATGAATCCGTGAAGAAGATGAAGAAGAAGCCTCGAAGACGAAGCACGTGAAGTCGAACGAATCCTCAGGAACGCAACGGAATATGAACTAGCGACAAGAAGCACACAACACGGTAAACACACGACATAAGAACATGACAAGATGCTCAACCAAGTATGATGCAGGACAAGTCTATATGATGCAAAACATGGCAAGGGATGATGCACACAAGAACAACACAAACCAACAAGTTTAAATGAGGCCGGAATCAACATATAGCACTTCCGTAAGTCCTCATATGCATAAATTGAAATTAGTCCAGATCTAAACAAACCTTAAGTTAAAGTTGTTAAACAGCAAGTTAACATGCACCATGATGATCTACACGAAAATCTAATCAAGTTTCATATAAAGTTTGTTTAATTCGGAGCTACGGCCTAGAAGATACGAGCAAAACAAGATAAGCATGGCAACGGTGCAAGATGCACCCAAACATCAAGCAAACACACTCCAAACATGAAAACAACATGATATTATGCGTCTACATGCAAAATCACACAAGTTTCATATAGGGCACGCTCAAAACGGAGCAACGGTTCAACACATACACATGAAACAAGGTATAACAACAAGCTGAAGTTAACAGCCACATAGCAACTTTGGAGCAAGGAAAATATAAGCTACAGCACCCAAACATGATAACAAGAGGCATGGATGTGAAATAGACATGATACTTAACAAGCATGAACTTATAACACACCCAAAAGCTTGATGGAACACAATTAAACAAGCATATCAAGTTGCAATAAATTTATCCAGACTTAGTCAAAATCTGGGAAGGCAAAAACATCATCACGATGCTGCCTTCGAAGGAACAAAACAACAAGCATATCAACTCTATTAAGTATATAAAGATCATGGACATGTAGTAGACATATCATACATCAAACAACTCCATTGGAGCAACTCCATAGGAGGCATGGATCAATAACAACAAGCTTCGCCAAATTGAACATGCTGATAAAAGTCTGACAGGTAAATTTTATAGCAACTTGAGAGCAAGCAATAAATAAGCTACAGCATGTCATATGTGCAATTAAGGGCATGGATGGATAGACAGTAACATTAAAAGCAATACATGATCATTGGCCACTCCAAAACAAGCATGGATTTGAGTGGGGCATCAAGCAAACATAGCATCAGGTTTAACAGATTCCAGACTTAGCAGTTTTTTCACTAAGTATAAAACTGCATCATTGGCATGGCATGTTTACAAGCTTGTTTAAGTCACCTCAAGGTATATCCTGGAAAGTGGATTGCACCACATCAAAGACCATATGATTGTGCTTCTAAAACATAAAAACATGTGGCATGAAGACAAACACACCAATAGCAATGAGCAAGTGAAAACAGCATCTCACAACAAGTTTCAGCACTTAACAGCCAAATGCACTTTTTCAACAGAGATTAAGATGGCAAGATGGCACCTAACATGAATGCTACAGCAACCATCATGTAGAGCACTTCACAATGAACATTTTGACATATCATATGCTTCATTTGGATAAACATGCACAAAGTTATCACCACTACAAGCATGCAACAAAATTACAGGTAACAGCAGTTTTAAACTTATATCACTCTTGCAACAGAGATTAGGGCAATAAGATGATCTCAAACAATCATGCCACAATGGAACAAAATGAAGTTCATATCACAACGATCATTTTGACATATCATTCACTCAATTTGGATAAGCACACAAAAAGTTACAACCATGCAAACATGCACATATATTAAGACATTTTAGGGACTTAGTCAAATTTACAGAGGAAAAGTGAGCGTCAGTTACTAAAGTGTGACCGGGGCGGGGAATAGGGTTGCTCACCAAGCGAGCCCGGCCCAGGACGGAAGAAGGTGGAGGCCGGCCAGATGGCTGGGCCTAGAGCGGGAGCGGGCCAGGGGCTCTGGGCCTAGAGCGGCTGGACCTCGGAGGGAGGCGGCCCATGAGGCACTGGCGAGGCCCACGCGGAGGCTGGGCCGAAGGAGGCCGAGGCGGCGGCTTTGGTAGACGGGCCGCGGGCGAGGAGGGTGGCCGGCCCACGCAGTGGCTGGCCCAAGCGGCGCGAGTGGGAGGCCTGCGAGGCCAGGCCCTACTGGTCGTCGTCCTCGTCGGCTGCTTCCACTGCGAGCAGGAGGTTCGCGGCGCGGTGCTCACCGGCGGTAGCAGGGTTGGACAGAGCTCCGGGAGGCCGGAAATGGAGGGATCTGGGCGCGGGGTCCCCAGATCCGGCGAGGAGATGGCCTGGGGAGGCACGGATGCCTAGATCGGGGCGGCCATGGCGGAGCTCCTGCGGGAGATGTAGAACGAGGGTGAGAGAGAGGACGGGGAAAGGAAGAGGCAGGGAGGAGAAGGGCCAGGGGTCCGGCCTGAGGTCGCGGTGTCCGACGATGGCCGGCGGCGGCAGCGATCCGGCAGGGGAGGCGGCGAGCGCGCAGCTACGGGAGGAGGCGAGCGGAGCGGGCGGCGGTGATCTCGGGCCCGCGCGGGCCCCGGATGGGTTCAGCGGGCCGCGGCGGTGGGAGGCTGCGGACTGGACAAGTGGCGGCGGCTGGTGATGTGTCGGACGGAGATTGGCCGGAACACGCGGCGGCTGGACATGTCCGGCGCGGGTGGACATGTCCGGCGGCGTGAGGAAGAGGAAGACTAGGGTTTCATCCGTGATTTGGAAGGAGAGGCACATATTTATAGGTAGAGGGAGCTAGGAGAGTCCAAATGAGGAGCGGTTTTCGGGCCCGCGATCCTGATCAAACGGCCAAAAGCATGGAGGGGGCTAGAATGGGCTTGGGGGCTGTTGGAGAGGGGTGTTGGGCCAAAAGAGAAAAGGCTTCCGGCGGTTAACACGGTTAACCGTTGGGCTATCAAACAAACTCCGAACGCGACGAAACTTGACAGGCGGTCTACCTATGCTATAATAAGACCACACGCCAAGTTTCAACCCATTCCAAGAACATTTTCCGGCCACTCATAAAATAAATATACGGAGGTGCCGCAGGCACGTGCAAGTGTGTCTCGGCTCAGAACGGACAACGGAAAGGACGAGGGGACTCGGACGGATGCGAGTTTCGAAAACATGGTGATGCAATGCACAAGATGACAAGGCAAAGATGCAACATGCAAGCAGATGACATGGCAACGACGACGAATAACTGGCTGACACCTGGCGCATCGGTCTCGGGGTGTCACAACACTCCCCCACTAACCAGAGATCTCGTCCCGAGATCTTAGGAACGAGACGGAAGGAAAAAGGAAGAACAAAGTTCTACAAGGGCAAAAGAGTGAAAACAAAGAACCTTGAGAGGTTGAACAACGGGAAAGAAAGGATACAACGGAGATGAACGAGATTTGAGAAGCTCCGGTAAAATGAGAAAACAAGGCATACGACGAGAACCAAGAGGATAAATGACAAGAGAGACATTGAAACCACTCCGGTTGGAAGAGATAGAAAAGAACTTCGAACGAATGAATTTAGGCAGCACTCCGGCTGAAAATGGAAGGAATAGGACACCGGTTGAAGATGAATTGAAAGAACAATAACTTGAGAGATGGAATGATATTTGACGAGAGGAACAACATAATGCCTCCGGAAAGAATTGAAATAATGGATTTAAAAGAATGGAGAAGAAGATGGCAACTTCCAGCATGAATGGATTGGAATAATGCTTATAAGGAAGGATTGAACGAAGTTGTTGAGAGAATCAACAACAAAAGAACAAGCTTGATGTGGACTTATTAAAACATCTCAAGACTTGAGATGAATTATGTCGCAACCAAAATATGGATTAGCTGAGAATGAAGAAATGCAAAACTCCACTTCAAAAGAATACGGAGAACTATTTGCACTCGAGAGGCAAAAGAATAAGAATGCTTGAGCTGCTCTAGAAGAATTAGATGAACACTTGAAGAATGAATTATATCCTTAACGAACCACCATGAAGGTTTCCGGTAACAAAAGGGTGATGATGACGGATGAAAAGAATAAGAATAAGCCTTGCGATGATTTAGAAGGAGCTTCCGACGAGATAATCGAGAAAATTTGAACTCCGAAAAAAGAAAAGATTAAAGCAATTGGAACTAGAATTTATTCATCAAGAATAAACTCCGAAGGAAGGGATAATTCAGCTTGACGAGAATGAATAAGAATTATGGTATGCTCATCCTTCATCTATTAAATTGATGAGAACAATGGATTCTCATACTACTTATTCTCGTTGAAAAAGATTAAAGAGGGATATAGCTTGAACTTGAGAAAGTCTTCATGAAACACTGGTAGGATTGGAAAGAACGAACAATTGATAATATGACAAAGACAAGAATTTTGAACGAGCCACCGGTAGGATTGGAATAAGAATGATTGGATTGATATGATAGCACCGGAAAAGAAATGTTCAGCGAACCACCGTAAGAATTGAAGCCGAGTGAAGAAAAAGGAACGAACCACCGTAAGAATTAAAATCGAATGATGAAAAAGAACAAACCACCATAAGAATTAAAATTGATTGAATACGATGAATCGCCGGGAAGAATAAAGCACTTGAGGAATTTGAATGACGAGAACGAAGAGATTGTGAACTGATTAAAGAACACTTCAATGAAGCACCGGACGAATGTGAGACGAACGAAGAGGCATCATTGAAGAATATTTGGAGGACGGAGTTGAAAACTGGGAACGAAGAAATCTTCTGAAATGATGGCCTTCAGAGGAACACAAAGAAAAGAATTCATGAAATACTCTGGAAAGATGAAAACAAGTAAGGTTGAACCAACGATGAAAGAATTATAAGCGATCTTGATGAAGGCATGTGACTGATGGAATCCATACCTACGTCACACTTTGAAAAGAATTTGGGAACACTCCGGGAAATTAGAAGAGTCGGGTAAGATCCTGGGAAAGACCTGTGGGTTATGAGCCCACCGAAGAGAAAACACCGTTGAAAAGGATCGAAAGGAGATGATGCACCGGAATGATTGAAAACTCGAATGAGGTGACAACCTCGAATTAATTGGAACACAAATGAATATCCTGAGATTTCTTCGGAGCTCCGGAACAATTAAGTGGCGAGAGACGAACGAGCAAGGGAAAAATATTTGAGCCGAGGGAAAGAATAAGATGAACACCGAATAGTTGAATTGAATCCACCGGAAAGAAAAGAGATGAAGAAGGACGAACTAGACGAGAATTCACCAGTTGAACTAATTGAGAAAAAGATGCAAAGACTTCACACGAGTAGGATCGATAATCGACTGAGGACTCCGGTTCCGCGAAGAAAAGGGTGGGCGGGTGGGAAAAAGAAAGACCACTTCGGAAGGGGAAACAACACCGGTTGAAAAGAACTGAGGATTGAACTGGCAAAAGGCGAAGATGAATGAATTGACTCGACGAGAGATGCACCAGATGAAGAGCTGACAACGCAACGAACAAAAACTAACCAAGCGATCCTAAAAAAAATTGAAGGGGAAGAGGGGTAATTCAAAACATCTACGTCAAGATTCCTCACCGGAGCGACGAAGGGACTGAGAAGTAAAAAGAATTCCTACTCTCCGATATAACTAGACTCCAAAAAGTTTTTCTGCTAAACTCAACAACGGCCAAACTACGATCAATCAAGGGGGCTCATATGGTTGGTCGAGGCTCTGATACCAACTTGTCAGGCCCAAGATGCGATTCTATCCCGATCACGTGACACTTACGTGATTGGGGCACAACCACATTTCGGGCGCTTAGCAAGATGGATATCATTACATCGTACCATTACATACATACATGGAGGATACAACAATACATACAAGTCACATGAATACAGCATCATCAATACAAGGCATCCGACTACGGATGCAAACATGAAAAGCACAAAGACATCCATCTGCTATCCCAGGCTGCCGACCAGGAACCTAACCCAAGACTGAAGAAGAAGAAGAAGAAGAAGAAGAAGAAGAAGAAGAAGAAGAAGAAGAAGAAGAAGAAGAAGAAGAAGAAGAAGAAGAAGAAGAAGAAAAAGAACTCTAACAAAAGAACATCGCTCTCACGTCAAGTCATCGGAAACCTGCACCTGCAACTGTTGTTGTAGTATCTGTGAGCCACGAGGACTCAGCAATCCCAGAACCATGGGTAACAAGACTAGCAAAGCTTTACTAGGTAGGAAGAGGTTACGTGGTGAGGTTGCAGCAGCGGCTAACCAAATGTATGGTGGCTAACGTACGAGTACAAGAGTAAGATGAGCATCTACGCAAACGGTCGCAAACTAATAGTGATCGCTAAAGATCCTAAACTACCTACGAGTCAAACATAACCCCACTGTGTTCTCTTCTCAAAGTGAAAAGAGACAGTCACAGTTACTCACACAGTTGTGTGTTTTACTTCGGATCCTCTGTCAAGTTTTCTACAACCGGACATTAACAAATTCCAATCTGCCACATAACCGCGGGCACGGCTTTCGAAAGATCATAACCCTGCAAGGGTGTCCCAACTTAGCCCATCACAAGCTCTCACGATCAGGAGAGATAATAATAATATTACCCCTTATCTTTGGGACAATCCGATCAGGCTCGGAATCCCGGTGCACAAGACATCTCGACAATGGTAAAAACAAGTCCAGCAAGACCTCCCGGTGTGCCGACACCCTAATAGTAGCCGCGCTTATCTCGTCTCAGGCCACAATCGGATGGGCGATACTACAGGTAAAACCAGCTCTCGGGTTTCCCCAAGGTGGCCCTGCAGGACCCCCGTTTGGGACCAACACCATCAGCACTGGCCCCCCTGCTATGTTGAAAAGAATCCCCGAGGGCGCGACCCCCTATGCAAATTTAATTAATTAATTAAGTTGTTATTATGAGGCAAATTAAAACCAATGTTGGGCCTTGCTGGAGGAGTTTTATTCAAAGACGAACTGTCAAGGGGTCCCCATATACCCAACCGTGTAAGGAACGCAAAATCAAGGAACATAACGCCGGTTTATTGGCTCCTAAGGTGGCATGAGTGGAACAAAACACCGAGCAAAAGGCCAAGCCTTCCACCCATTGCCAAGTATATAGGTGTGTTAATAATAATAATAATAATAATAATAATAATAATAATAATAATAATAGATATTGTGATATACCACAAACAAGTTCCAACATGGAATGATCTTCATCTTCACATGCAACTAACAACGCTATAAGAGGGGCTGAGTGAGCGGGTAACATAGCCAAACAATGGTTTGGTAGGAAGGTGTCAAAGGTTAGAGGTTTCATGGCAACAAGGAGAGGGGCTGACAATAAATGATGGGTGGCATGACAAGTAACGATAGCATCGAGACAACTAAGCATGGCAATGATAGTAAAGGTATCCAAGGTGATGGTCATCTTGCCTGAGATCCCGCAAGGAAGAAGAATGAATCCGTGAAGAAGACGAAGAAGAAGCCTCAAAGACGAAGCACGTGAAGTCGAATGAATCATCACGAATGCAACGTAATATGAACTAGCGAGAAGAAGCACACAACATGGTAAACACACAACATAAGAACATGACAAGATGCTCAACCAAGTATGATGCAGGACAAGTCTATATGATGCAAAACATGGCAAGGGATGATGCACACAAGAACAACACAAACCAACAAGTTTAAATGAGGTCGGAATCAACATATAGCACTTCTGGTAAGTCCTCATATGCATAAACTGAAATTAGTCCAGATCTAAACAAACCTTAAGTTAAAGTTGTTAAATAGCAAGTTAACATGCACCATGATGATCTACACAAAAATCTAATCAAGTTTCATATAAAGTTTGTTTAATTCGGAGCTACGGCCTAGAAGATATGAGCAAGACAAGATAAGCATGGCAACGGTGCAAGATGCACCCAAACATCAAGCAAACACACTCCAACCATGAAAACAACATGATATTATGCTTCTACATGCAAAATCACACAAGTTTTATATAGGGCATGCTCAAAACGGAGCAACGGTTCAACACATACACATGAAACAAGATATGACAACAAGTTGAAGTTAACAGCCACATAGAAACTTTGGAGCAAGGAAAATATAAGCTACAACACCCAAACATGATAACAAGAGGCATGGTTGTGAAATAGATATGATACTTGACAAGCATGAACTTATAACACACCCAAAAGCTTGCTGGAACACAATTAAACAAGCATGTCAAGTTGCAATAAATTTATCCAGACTTAGTCAAAATCTGGGAAGGCAAAAACATCATCACGATGCTGCCTTCGGAGGCACAAAACAACAAGCATATCAACTCTATTAAGTATATAAAGATCATGGACATGTAGTAGACATATCATACATCAAACAACTCCATTGGAGCAACTCCATAGGAGGCATGGATCAATAACAACAAGCTTCACCAAATTGAACATGCTGATAAAAGTCCGACAGGTAAATTTTATAGCAACTTCAGAGCAGGCAATAAATAAGCTACAGCAGGTCATATGTGCAAGTAAGGGCATGGATGGATAGACAATAACATTAAAAACAAGACATGATCATTGGCCACTCCAAAACAAGCATGGATTTGAGTGGGGCATCAAGCAAACATAGCATCAGGTTTAACAGATTCCAGATTTAACAGTTTTTTCACTAAGTATAAAACAGCAAAATTGGCATGGCATGTTTACAAGCTTGTTTAAGTCACCTCAAGGCATATCATGGGATGTGGATTACACCACAGCAAAGACCATATGATTGTGCTTCTAAAACATGAAGACATGTGGCATGAAGACAAACACACCAATAGCAATGAGCAAGTGAAAACAGCATCTCACAACAAGTTTCAGCACTTAACAGCCAAATGCACTTTTGCAACAGAGATTAACATGGCAAGATGGCACCTAACATGAATGCTACAGCAACCATCATGTAGAGCACTTCACAATGAACATTTTGACATATCATATGCTTCATTTGGATAAACATGCACAAAGTTATCACCACTACAAGCATGCAACAAAATTACAGGTAACATCAGTTTTAAACTTATAGCACTCTTGCAACAGAGATTAGGGCAACAAGATGATCTCAAACAAGCATGCCACAATGGAACAAAATGAAGTTCATATCACAATGATCATTTTGACATATCATTCACTCAATTTGGATAAGCACACAAAAAGTTACAGCCATGCAAACATGCACATATATTAAAACATTTTAGGGACTTTGTCAAATTTACAGAGGAAAAGTGAGCGTCAGTTACTAAAGTGTGACCTGGGCGGGGAATAGGGTTGCTCACAAAGCGGGCCCGGCCCAGGACGGGAGGAGGTGGAGGCCGGCCGGATGGCTGGGCCTAGAGCGGGAGCGGGCCAGGGGCTCTCGGCCTAGAGCGGCTGGACCTCCAAGGGAGGCGGCCCACGAGGCGCTGGCGAGGCCCACGCGGAGGCTGGGCCGAAGGAGGCCAAGGCGGCGGCTATGGTACACGGGCCGCGGGCGAGGAGGGCGGCTGGCCCAGGTAGTGGCTGGCCCAAGCGGCGCGAGTGGGAGGCCTCCGAGGCCAGGCCCTAGTGGTCATCGTCCTCGTCGGCTGCTTCCACTGCGAGCAGGAGGTTGGCGGTGCGGTGCTCGCCGGCGGTATCAGGGTCGGACAAAGCTCCGGGAGGCCAGGAATAGAGGGATTTGGGTGCGGGGTCCCCAGATCCGGCGAGGAGATGGCCTGGGGAGGTACGGACGCCTAGATCGGGGCGGCCATGGCGGAGCTCCTGCGGGAGATGTAGAATGAGGGTGAGAGAGAGGACGGGGAAAAGAAGGGGCAGGGAGGAGAAGGGCAAGGGGTCCGGCCTGAGGTCGCGGTGTCGGGCGATGGCCGGCGGCGGCAGCGATCCGGCAGGGGAGGCGGCGAGCGCGCAGCTATGAGAGGAGGCGAGCGGAGCGGGCGGCGGTGAGCTCGGGCCCGCGCGGGCCCCGGATGGGCTCCGCGGGCCGTGGCGGTGGGAGGCTGCGGACTGGGCAGGTGGCGGCGGCTGGTGACGTGTCGGACGGAGATTGGCCGGAACACGCGGCGACTGGACATGTCCGGCGCGGGTGGACATGTCCGGCGGCGTGAGGAAGAGGAAGACTAGGGTTTCATCCGTGATTTGGAAGGAGTGGCACATATTTATAGGTAGAGGGAGCTAGGAGAGTCCAAATGAGGAGCGGTTTTGGGCCACGCGATCCTGATCGAACGGCCAAGAGCATGGAGGGGGTTAGAATGGGCTTGGGGGCTGTTGGAGAGGGGTGTTGGGCCAAAAGAGAAAAGGCTTCCGGCGGTTAACACGGTTAACCGTTGGGCTATCAAACAAACTCCGAATGCAACGAAACTTGACAGGCGGTCTACCTATGCTATAATAAGACCACACGCCAAGTTTCAACCCATTTCGAGAACGTTTTCCGGCCACTCATAAAATAAATATACGGAGGTGTTGCAGGCACGTGCAAGTGTGTCTGGGCTCAGAACGGACAACGGAAAGGATGAGGGGAGTCGGACGGATGCGAGTTTCGAAAACATGTTGATGCAATGTACAAGATGACAAGGCAAAGATGCAACACTCAAGCAGATGACATGGCAACGACGACGAATAACTGGATGACACCTGGCGCATCGGTCTCGGGGTGTCACACAGGGTACCCAGACTTGCCTGCGTGCGGCCCACAACGTGGCTCCTTTTCAGGCCTGGTATGGCCCATCTTAGGCATCGACGCTCAAGACCCTCGCGAGGAGCCAAGCCTCGTGGGGCGGACGACACCAAGACCTCCAGAAGGGGCGGCCTCGCTTGGCTGGCTCCTGAGGAGCGGAGAACTCTACGCAACCCCCCACCTCGTGAGGTTTGCATGACGCAAGCCATGACGACCAAGGCCAGGCGGGCGCCAGGTGGGCGTAGTACAGCAGTTTCCTCTTTGGTGCTAAAGAAGCGGGCTCAGGCGCAGAGTCCCGAGGAATCTGCCAAAGGTTTCCATTCATGTGCAACAAGACCAATACCACCAGGATGGCAGGACGGAGGTCATCACCGAGACCACCATGGGGTCAGGATCAGAGGCTTTGCAGGTAAAGGCCACCTTGAGTCAGGATAAGATGTACTAGTTGTCCCCCTTTAAAATTGGTCGTTGTGGGATCCCTTTCCGCCAACATTTCAGGGGAAGAGGACCAAGGCCACTATATAAGTAGGATAGCCACCACCAAGTAAAGGGGTCGGATCCATTCCACCCTCACAAGTTCACCAGCTCATCCGAGCCCAAGAAAACCTCTCCTACGGAGGTCGTTCGCCCCTTGTACTAGTTCATCCACATCCGATCTCGAGGCTAATCCACCACACTGCTGAAGTAGGGCCACTCACCGCTAGGTGGCCTGAACCAGGATAAACCACCTCGTGTCTCCTTTACATTCATGTTCATCGTGCTAGTTCGTGAGATGGTGAGTAGGTAGATAGACGAGGTTGAGTTCTTCGCACGCACCCCAGAGTTCGAACCTAGTAGGATTTTGCGGAGCCTTGAATCCGACACAAATCTTTGTTAATTAAAATTGGCTTTGATATACCTTGGGATCCGAGAGTGGATCCATTACTTGAGCACTATATGCCTAGCTTAATGGCTTTAAAGAAAGCGTTGCCAAGGAGACAACCCGGAAGTTTTAGAAAGTCACTTATTTCTGTTGAGTGCTTTTATATAGTTCAAAAACAAAAAAATAAAGAGGGGAACCTAAAAACTTTTTCAAAAAGAGAAGCGATTGGAAGATTATGCATCGGAGAAGTGAGGGTCGACCTTGAACACTTGTGTTCATGCTCATGGAAACAATGTAGAATTTTTCATGGAAGTTTCTCACAAAAATTATTATCCCCTTGTACAAATCCATTGTATTATAAAAAAAATGTGCCAAGATTTGCCTTTAGGATGATTAGATTGCTTGTTTGGTTTGTGCAGTGCAAAAATAGAAACTTTGGCTGTAGTGCGTGATTTTACATTTTTTGCTGGGAAGTCAAATGCTTCTGAAACTTTTTGGAAAGTACTTATATACAAAAAAAATTGTCCTAATTTTTCATAACTTTTAGAGGTACAGAAGTATGGTTAATGTTCAGATTACTACAGACTGTCATGTTTTCACGGATTGTTGTTATAGTTTCATTATTTGCTTATGTTTGAAATCTTGTTGAGCCTCCTTTGACTTGGGGCCATAGAATTGTGATAGCATACAGTGGATAATGATTGATTATAATTATATAATAATGTTAGAGCAGTACATAATAGGATTTGATGTTATATGTACTAACCCCTCTAATAAAAAAGTTTTGTTAAGTCTTGTGTGGATGAAGTGTTCGAAGATCGAGGAGGTATTGATATGAGAAGAATGAGGAGAGGCAAGAGCTCAAGCTTGGGGATGCCCGAGGTACCCCAAGTAAATATTCAAGGAGACTCAAGCGTCTAAACTTGGGGATGCCCCGGAAGGTATCCCGTCTTTATTCGACAATTATCGGTATGTTTTGGTTTTTGTTTTGTTCACATGATATGCGTAAATCTTGGAGTGTCGTGTGCTTTTTCTTTTTATTTTAATAAATGCACCATGCTGGTATGAGATAGCCCTTGGTTTATTTATAGAATGCTCTTTGCACTTCACTTATATCTTTTGAGTATGTCTTTATAGAATGCTTCATGTGCTTCACTTATATCATTTGAAGTTTGGATTGCATGTTTCTCTACACATAAAAAACCGCCATTTGAAGAATGCTCTTTTGCTTCACTTATATTTGTTAGAGCATGGGCATATCTTTTGTAGAAAGAATTAAAATTGTCTTGCTTCACTTATATCTATTTAGAGAGTTGACAGGAATTGGTCATTCACATGATTAGTCATAAAATCCTACATAAAACTTGTAGATCGCTTAATATGATATGTTTGATTCCTTGCAATAGTTTTGCGATGTAGAGATGCTAATATGTGGGAGGTACTAGTGAATGATTGTGGTTTAGTAAGAATATTGGTGTTACGGTTTGTGATTCCCGAAGCATGCATGTATGGTCTCCTAACTATGTAACCAAATTGGTGCGCATTGTATTTTGATTTTTTATCTTTGCGTGAAGGTCGGGGGGCGCGATGGTTAACTCCTACTAACCTCCCCCCTAGGAGCATGCGTCGTAGTATTTTGCTTCAAGGGCTAATATATTTTTCGCAATAAGTATGTGAGTTCTTTATGACTAATGTTGATTCCATGGATTATACGCACTCTCACCCTTCCACCTTGCTAGCCACTCTAGTACCGCGCAACTTTCGCCGATGCATCAAACCACTTTACACCCTTCCTCAAAACAGCCACCATACCTACCTATTATGACATTTCCATAGCCATTCCGAGATATATTGCCATGTAACTCCACCGTTCCGTTTGTTATGACACGCACCATCATTGTCATATTGCTTTGCATGATCGTGAGACAGCTAGTATGATGTTTTTATGGCTTGTCTGTTTTTTGATGTCATTGCTATGCTAGATCATTGCATCTCGGTACACCGCCGGAGACATTCATATAGAGTCATATCTTTGTTCTAGTATCGAGTTGTAATATCGAGTTGTAAGTAAATAAAAGTATGATGATCATCACTATTAGAACATTATCCCATGTGAGGTTATCAAAAATAAAAGAGGCCAATGAATCCCAAATAAAAAAAGAGGCCAAAGAAGCCCACCAAGAAAAAGAGGCCAAAGAGTCCAAAATAAAATAAATATAAAAATGAGAGAAAAAGAGAGAAGGGACAATGTTACTATTTTTTCCACACTTGTGCTTCATCATAGCACCATGTTCTTCATGATAGAGAGTCTCCTATGTTGTCACTTTCATATACTAGTGGGATTTTTTGTTATAGAAATTGGATTATATATTCCAACAGTGGGCTTCCTCAAATGCCCCAGGTCTTCATGAGAAAGCAACTTAGATGCACACCCACTAGTTTTCTTTTGAGCTTTCATACACTTATTGCTCTAGTGCATCTGTTACATGGCAATCCCTACTCACTCACATTGATATCGATTGATGGACATCTCCATAGTCCATTGATTTGCCTAGTTGATGTGGGACTTTCTCCCTCCTTTTGTCTATCACCGCCTTCTACTCCACCCATAGTGCTATGTCCATGGCTCACGCTCATGTATTGCGTGAAGAGTTGAAAAGGTTCAAAAAAGTGAAGTATGGAAACAATTGCTTAGCTGACACCGGGATGGGCATGAGGGGTACCTTGTGTTAAGAAAAGGGAGCATAAAAGACTACATGATTTTGTAGGGATAACGTTCTTTAGCTTTGATATTTTGAAAGACTTGATTGTTTGTTGGGATGCCCGAGTATTAAATTCTTTTATGTCAAATGATAGACTATTGCTTTGAATCACACGTGTCTTAATATTCATGTCATGATTAGATTGCATGATCAAGATTATTCTAGGTAGCATTCCACATCAAAAATTATCTTTTTTATCATTTACCTACTCGAGGACGAGCAGGAATTAAGCTTGGGGATGCTGATACGTCTCTATCGTATCTACAATTTTTGATTGTTCCATGCCAATATTCTACAACTTTTACATACTTTTGGCAACTTTTTATACTATTTCTGGGACTAACATATTGATCTAGTGCCCAGTGTCAGTTCCTATTTGTTGCATGTTTTTTGTTTCGCAGAAAACCCATATCAAACGGATTCCAAACAGGATAAAAACTTACATAGATTTTTTTTTGAATATATGTGATTTTTGGGAACATGAATGATAGAGGCAATGGTGTCCCGTCTTTCGATGAGATGGTGGCTATCGTTTTGGAGGAAGTCGACTTTGACGATCCGACTACGAACGTGCGAGGACGTCGCGCCTTAGCAATCGCTAAACCAACTCCGAGAGGTTATTGACCACGCCGGAGCACGATCAACCTGACCACGAAGGTATGTTTCCTGTAGGCAAACAAAGAACAAGCAAGAAACTGAGATTGCAATCTGGATATTGCGAATTCAAGAGGAGAGCTTTATTGATCAAGTGGGGTTCTGTGACGTCTTGGTCTGGTCGTTGAACACAAACGAAGTACGCGAAGTTGCAGCTATGGCGAACTTTACTCTAAACAAAACCCCCAAAGTCTAAACGACGCCCTAAGGGCTGTATATATGGGGGAAAGAGGGGGGAATTTCGTGGCCCTTGGTGGAGGGGTCCGAAACCAACCCTAACTCTTGTTTCCCCACACATACTGACTCTAAAAACAGCCTATACTCAAGTATTTCGAAATTACATGGGCGTGGCCCAATAATAAGGTGACGCAGCACCTATAATGGCCTCTGGACGAAATTTATGAAGTGGCATCTTGTATATTTCGTCCAAGGCTTCACGCACTCATTATGGTGGCTTCAAAGTCCTGAAATCATCACTTGTAACTCCATTCTTGTTCCCCTTGCCCATGCCATCATCTCCATGCTTGATCTTGCTCCAATGTTCATCCTTCTTGTCCAAGCTAGGCCCTTCATTTGTAAGCAAGACAAATGTATCCAATTTAGGTAGCATCATATTCTCATGAACATTAGATTCATTACCAAGAAACGAAAGTAGCTGGTAATTTAACTGGCGTGCGCGAGCTCTAGTAATTGGTCATGTATATGTGTCAGTTGGAGCTGTGGGCATAACCTTGTTAGTGATGTCCTCATCATCCTCCCCTTCTTGAATTGAAGTCGTCCTCGACGGAAGCTCATCTTCCTCACCCAAGTAAGGCTTCAAATCTGCAATGTTAAATGTGGGACTAACCCCAAAATCTGCACGCAACTCAAGTTTATATGCATTATCATTTATTTTCAGTAGCACCTTGAAAGGACCATTAGCACGTGGCATTAGCTTTGACTTGCGCAAATTAGGAAACCTATCCTTACGCGAATGTAACCAAACAAGATCTCCAGGTGCAAAGACAACATGTTTTCTACCCTTATCTCCAACAAGTTTATATTCAGCATTCATGCGCTCAATATTTTCCTTAGTTAACTCATGCATTTTTAAGATCAATTCCGCATGTTGTTTAGCATCAAAATTAACCTTCTCCGAAGATGGAAGAGGCAACAAATCAATAGGTGCATGAGGTAGGAAACCATAGACAATTTCAAAAGGGCACATCTTAGTAGTAGAATGCAACGAACGATTATAAGAAAATTCAATATGAGGCAAGCATTCTTCCCACATTTTCTGATTATTCTTCAAAACAGCCCTAAGCATAGTAGACAAAGTTCTGTTGACTACTTCAGTTTGACCATCAGTTTGGGGGTGACAAGTAGTACTAAAAAGCAGTTTAGTCCCCAACTTAGCCCATAAACATCTCCAAAAGTGGCTAAGAAATTTAGTATCACGATCTGAAACAATAGTATTTGGCACACCATGCAAGCGAATAATTTCACGAAAGAACAAATCAGCAACATTAGCAGCATCATCGCTTTTATGACATGGTATAAAGTGTGCCATCTTCGAGAACCTATCCACGACAACAAATATGCTATCCCTCCCCTTCTTTGTTCGAGGTAAACCCAAAACAAAGTCCATAGATATATCTTCCCAAGGAACACTAGGGACAGGCAAAGGCATTTATAAACCATGAGGATTGAGTCGTGACTTAGCTTTTTGACATGTAGTGCAGCGACCAACAAAACGCTCAACATCCCGTCGCATCTTTGGCCAAAAGAAATGTGTAGCAAGTACGTCCTCCGTCTTCTTCACGCCAAAGTGTCCCATTAATCCTCCTCAATGCGCCTCCTGCAACAACAAAAGACGAACAGAGCTAGCTGGAATGCATAGCTTGTTAGCACGAAACACAAATCCATCATTAACGACGAACTTGTTCCATGTTCTCCCTTCTTTACAATTCAGCAATACATCTTTAAATTCAGCATCATGCACATATTGATCTGTGATGGTCTCCAAACCAAATATTTTAAAGTCAAGTTGTGAAAGCATATTATAACGACGAGACAATGCATCAGCAATAACATTTTCTTTTCCCTTCTTGTGTTTAATAACATAAGGGAAAGTCTCTATGAATTCAACCCAATTAGCATGTCTACGGTTCAGTTTTGCTTGACTTTTAGTGTGCTTTAAAGATTCATGATCAAAATGTATAACAAATTCTTTGGGCCATAAATAATGTTGCCATGTCTCCAAAGTCCGAACAAGAGCCTATAATTCCTTATCATAAGTAGAATAATTCAGACTAGGCCCACTCAATTTTTCAGAAAAGTATGCAACAGGTTTACCATCTTGTAATAACACACCTCCTAACCCAATTCCACTAGCATCACATTCAAGCTCAAAAGTCTTATTAAAATCAAGAAGTTGGAGTAAAGGAGCATGTGTCAACTTATCTTTCAATACCGTGAATGCTTCTTCCTGTGTAGTACCCCAAACAAAAGGCACATCCTTCTTTGTAAGCTCATTGAGAGGTGCAGCAATGGTGCTGAAATCTCTCACAAAACGCCGATAGAATCCAGCGAGGCCAAGGAAACTCCTCACATGTGTGACCGTTTTGGGCTGCGGCCAACTCTCAATAGCTTCAATCTTGGCTGTATCAACCTCAATTCCCTATGGAGTAACAACATAGCCAAGAAAAGAGAATCGGTCGGTGCAAAAGCTGCACTTTCCAAGGTTACCAAACAAACGTGCATCACGTAGAGCAATAAAAACAGCACGTAAATGTTCCAAATGTTCCTCCAAAGATCTGCTAAAAAACAATATATCATCAAAGTATACTACCACAAATCGTCCAATGAAAGCACGTAAAACTTTATTCATTAATCTCATGAAAGTACTAGGTGCATTAGTTAACCCAAAAGGCATGACTAACCACTCATATAATCCAAACTTAGTTTTAAATGTTGTTTTCCATTCACCTCCCAATTTCATACGAATTTGATGGTATCCACAACGCAAATCAACTTTGGAGAATATTGTAGAGCCACTCAATTCATCAAGCATATCATCTAGCCTAGGAATAGGATGACGATAACGAATAGTAATATTATTAATGCATCTACAATCAACACACATACGCGATGTACCATCCTTTTTCGGCACTAGAATAATAGGAACAGTACAAGGACTAAGGGATTCACGTATATAACCTTTGCCGAGTAGCTCATGTACTTGACGCATAATCTCCTTTGTCTCTTCTGGATTGGTATGGTATGGTGCGCGGTTGGGTAGCGATGCACCGGGAATTAAGTCAATCTTATGCTCAATCCCTCGAATAGGTGGTAATCCCGGTGGCACGTCTTGTGGAAAAACGTCGGCGAACTCCTGCAAAATGTTAGTGACAGCAGGAGGCAAATAGGAAGGTACGTCCTCAGATGAAAATAATGCCTCTTTGCACACAAAAGCATAGCAAACAGATTTGCTAAAATCTAGCTCATCAATATCAGATTTGGTGGCAAATAAACATGCACTTTTGAATTTAATTTCAGAAGCAACAGTAGATGGTTTATTATTAGGCTTCATTTGTTGCTCAATTTTTTTTGCCACAATCTGATTTTCACTCTTATTTTTCTCATGTTTTGCTTTATTAGCTCTATTAATATCATCTTTCAAAATGGAATCAGGAGTCATAGGAAGCAAAGTAATATTTTTATCCTTATGAACAAGAGTATACTGATTGTATCTACCATGGTGTACATAATTTTTATCAAATTGACATGGTCTACCAAGTAATAAGGAACATGCTTGCATAGGTACCACATCACAATCAACATAATCAACATATGTAGAGATACTAAAATGCACACAAACAGTACGTGTTACCTTAACATTGCTGCTGTTGTTGAACCATTGGATGTAGTAAGGATGTGGATGTGGTCTTGTGGTGAGAGATAGCTTCTCCACCATCTCCATGCTAGCCAAGTTGTTGCAACTCCCTCCATCTATGATCACGCGAACAGAACGTTCCTTCACGACTCCCTTTGTATGGAACAGATTATGCCTCTGATTTTTCTCAGCTTGTGTAACCTGCACACTCAAAACACGTTGAGCAACTAAACATTCATACCTGTCAGCATCTTCAGGAGCCATGTATTGCATCTCCTGATCAGAATTGTCTCCACTGTGTTCTTCACATGTAATAAGAGCCAAAGTCTCCTCATCATAGTCACTAGCGGATTCATATCCACCATCCTCAGTAGCAATCATCACACGCTGAGATTTGCATTCTCTCGCAAAATGTCCTCTTCCCTTACAACGACGACAAATAATATCACTGGTGTGCCCTGTTGATGCCATGGAAGAAGAAGAACTTTGTGCAGGCCCAATAGGTGTGCTCTTGGCAGATAATGGTGGTTGTGCCTGCTTCCTTGTATCACGACTGGAGGTAACAGCTGATGGAGGTGTCGGTGCAGTAGAATGTGTGGAAGTAGAGGATGCACGTGGTGTCCATGATGAAGGTCGACCTACAGAAAAGTTAGTCCGTGCCAATGCATGTCGATCCTGCACTTCACGTTCAGCTTTACAAGCAAGATGGAATAAACGAGTGATATTATTATAATCCTTATACTCTAGAATGGTCTAAATCTCTCTATTTAATCCACCCATAAAACGTGCAAGCATAGCTTCATTCTCCTCAACAATACCACATCTAATAAGGCCAGTTTGTAATTGCTGATAATATTCTTCTACAGAATTTTTTCCTTGGCTTAAGCGCTGCAATTTTTGAAGTAATTCACGTTGATAATATGGTGGAACCCAACGAGTACGCATAGCAGTTTTCAAAGCAGCCCAAGTAGCTGGAATAGGATATAATCTACAATGTTCAGACCACCAAACACATGCAAAACTAGTGAAAGCACAAACAGCAGCAGGAACACGTCTCTCCTCGGGATAGTGTAAACATGTAAAACGTTGTTCAGTTTCTAACTCCCAAGTAAGATATATATCAGGAACATATCTACCCTCAAATGGTGGAATATTCAATTTCAGTTTAGGAAGATGGTCATGTACCTCAGGTGGTGGTGCAGCCCTACCGTTGCGATGATATGCATGAGGACGACCTGGTGGTGGTGGTGCTAGTGGTTGCACGTAGTTCTGATTTTGGTCAACCTCATCCTCGTAATGGTCCTCCACCTCTGCAGTAGCAGCAGGAGCTACAGAAACATCAACAGCGGCACCAGAATTTTGACCAGGCTCAAGGGGAATGCGTTGTGCTCGTCCCACTTGATTTGGAAGGTGATGTTGTTGTTGTTGTTGTTGTAGAGGTGCGACAACTGCAGCAGCCGGTGGTGGTGGAAAACGCGAAAGCAATTCAGCAAACTTGTTATCGAGCTTTGTTTCAAACGTCTTTTCCATGCCATCTATCTTCTCCATGGCCTCATCAAATCAGTTTAGCACATCTTGCACCTGTTCACTCATCATTTGCTGAAACTTATCATGAAGCTCCTTGTTCGTCAAGTTCTCCCAGTCAGTCTCGTCGGCTTGTGATCCTGGCATCGTTAGCAGCAATAGAAACACATAAGAATATGATCCTACAGACTACTAGAAAATGGTGGTGGTCGGGCGTCACAAATCCGTCAAGCAAATCTCAAAATCTTACCAGTTCTTACCCAGCAGCAGGTGGTGATCGGCAACCGTGGTAGTCAAAACTCTCAAAGGTTGGATAAATTGATTACCAGGGAGAGTCAAAACACACGACGTAGATGTATGTGGAGCTGGGAAGGCTTATAAGATGGTAGGGAAAAGGGTCAGCAATAATCAATTCAGAGATGCAAAGTTGAATAAACGCTCAACGATGGTACTGTGCTGGTCCTAGGCTAGACCGTACTGGAGACGCGAGCCTAGAACACTAACAAAATCATGGCGCTGCACGTAATCAAGGGGAAAGCACACTCTGGATTTTTTTCGCCTCTATTTTTTTGCGCTATTTTTTTGCACTTCTTTTTTTTGTGGAAAATCACTATAATGGCGAGTGTCTCAAAACACTTCCCAAGTCAAACTAAGATGACATGCACGAAATTTTTTTGACGATTTTTTTTTCGGAATCAGGGCAGCGACGACGAAAAAGTGCGGTAAAAAAATAGTATGGTGGCACGTGTCTCAAAAGACTCCGAAAAGCCCAAAAATAGGATAGGGAAAAAATATTTTCACCTGCCAAAATTTTGGCCTAAAAACTGCCCGGGGGTCTCCAGACTCGAGACCTACTCAGGCAAGGAAACACGAAACCGAAACTAGATGGATCTCGAAAACCAATCTAAAATGAAAAGAACTTGGATTGGTGGTGGATATGTGGTGGTAGAATATGGCAGCGGTGGTGGTATATGGATATGGATTGGTGGTGGATATGTGGTGGTAGAATATGGCAGCGGTGGTGGTATATGGCAGCGGTGGTGGTATATGGATACGGATTGGTGGTGGTATATGGATACGGATCGGTGGCGGTATGTGGCAGTAGCGATGAAGATGTTGTGCGGCGGCATGCCAACTTATGACCAGAAATCGAAACTCTAAAAGCCTAGACGCTAAGACAACTTGACACGATGATGCAACCGCAAATTCAACTAAGCAACACGGAAAAGATTATGCAATGGCTCAGACTGGTACGGATATGATGAACTAACCCTAATTTTTTTTTGGCTTTTTCGTGGACTGTAGGTATGAAGAACAGACTCGATCTAATCTACGAAAAACTGTAAAATCTCACCGAGCAACCTGGAAATCTGATACCACTTGATAGAGGCAATGGTGTCCCGTCTTTTGATGAGATGGTGGCTATCGTTTTGGAGGAAGTCGACTTTGACGATCCAACTACGAACGTGCGAGGACGTCGCGCCTTAGCAATCACTAAACCAACTCCGAGAGGTTATTGACCACGCCGGAGCACGATCAACCTGACCACGAATGTCTGTTTCCTGCAGGCAAACGAAGAACAAGCAAGAAACTGATATTGCAATCTGGATATTGCGAATTCAAGAGGAAAGCTTTATTGATCAAGTGGGGTTCTGTGACGTCTTGGTCTGGTCGTTGAACACAAACGAAGTACGCGAAGTTGCAGCTATGGCGAACTTTAATCTAAACAAAACCCCCAAAGTCTAAACGACGCCCTAAGGGTTGTATATATGGGGGAAAGAGGGGGGAATTTCGTGGCCCTTGGTGGAGGGGTCCGAAACCAACCCTAACTCTTGTTTCCCCACACATACGGACTCTAAAAACAGCCTGTACTCAAGTATTTCGAAATTACATGGGCCTGGCCCAATAATAAGGTGACGCAGCACCTATAATAGCCTCTGGACGAAATTTATGAAGTGGCGTCTTGTATATTTCGTCCAAGGCTTCACGCACTCATTATGGTGGCTTCAAAGTCCTGAAATCATCACTTGTAACTCCATTCTTGTTCCCCTTGCGCATGCCATCATCTCCATGCTTGATCTTGCTCCAATGTTCATCCTTCTTGTCCAAGCTAGGCCCTTCATTTGTAAGCAAGACAAATGTATCCAATTTAGGCAGCATCATATTCTCATGAACATTAGATTCATTACCAAGAAACGAAAGTACCTGGTAATTTAATTGGCGTGCGCGAGCTCTAGTAATTGGTCTTGTATATGTGTCAGTTGGAGCTGTGGGTGTAACCTTGTTAGTGATGTCCTCATCAATGAATCAACGCGAGACAATGTCCGAGGGGGCCATAAGGTAGGGGGCGCCCCAACGGGGTGGGCGCGACCCTGACCCTTGTGGCCACCCCGTAATGCGGTTGGTGCCCTTCTTTCGCTGCATGAAAGAAAATATTTGGATACAAATCGTGTTAAAATTTCAGCCCAATCGGAGTTACGGATCTCCGGGAATATAAGAAACGGTGAAAGGACAGAATCTGGGAACGCGGAAACAGAGAGAGACAGAGAGGCAGATCCAATCTCAAAGGGGCTCTCGCCCCTCCCATGCCATGGAAGCCAAGGACCAGAGGGGAAACCCTTCTCACATCTAGGGGGAAGGTCAAGGAAGAAGAAGGAGGAAGGGGCCCTCTCCCCCTCTCTTCCGGTGGCGTCGGAACACCGTCGGGGCCATCATCGTGACTGCTCTCTACACCAACAACTTCGCCACCAACATCACCAACTCTCTCCCCATCTATGCAGCGGTGTAACCTCTCTTCTACCCGTTGTAATCTCTACTTAAACATGGTGCTCAACGCTATATATTATTTCCCAATGATGTATGGCTATCCTATGATGTTTGAGTAGATCCATTTTGTCCTATGGGTTGATTGACGATCGTGATTGGTTTGAGTTGCATGTTTTATTAGTATTGGTGATGTCCTATGGTGCTCTCCGTCTCGCGCAAGTGTGAGGGATTCCTGTTGTAGGGTTTGCAGTATGTTTATGATTTGCTTATGGTGGGTTGCTAGAGTGACAGAAGCTTAAACCCGAGTAAGTAGGTTGTTTGCGTATGGGAATAAAGAGGACTTGATGCCTTATAATACTATGGTTGGGTTTTACCTTAGTGATCTTTAGTAGTTGCGGATGCTTGCTAGAGTTCCAATCATAAGTGCATATGATCCAAGAATATAAAGTATGTTAGCTTATGCCTCTCCCTCACATAAAATTGCAATAACGATTACCGGTCTAGTTATCGATTGCCTAGGGACAAATAACTTTCTTGTGACAAAAAGCTCTCTACTAGAACTAACTTAGTCGTGTCTTTATCTAAACAGCCCCTAGTTTATATTTACGTGCTCTTTATTATCTTGTAAACATGTCCTACAGCACCTACAAAGTACTTCTAATTTCATACTTGTTCTAGGTAAAGCGAACGTTAAGCGTGAGTAGAGTTGTATCGGTGGTCGATAGAACTTGTGGGGATATTTGTTCTACCTTTAGCTCCTTGTTGGGTTCTACACTCTTACTTATCGAAAGACGCTACAATTGATCCCCTATACTTGTGGGTTATCATAGGCATAGTGGGATGCCGCCATGAACTTGGCCAGAGCTGGGTGTCCAAGAATTCCATTGTAAGGCAGGGGGAGATCAACTAAATCGAACACAACCTTCTCAATCCGATAGTTCAATTCTCCTCCGAATGTTACCGGCAACGTGATCTTTCCCTTAGGACAGCTCTTGTCGAGATTAACTCCCTGAAACATGCTAGTAACCTCAAGCTCATACTCTGCTATCTGGAGTCTGCCGATGACCTTTGGGGAAATCAGATTTAACCTGGCCTCACCGTCAACCAACATCTTTGTGAACTTGAGGTTGCAGATTATTGGTGAGACCAACAACGGCAAGCACCCTACCGTAGTAGTATGGCCAGGGTGGTCCTGTTCATCAAAGATGGTGGGCGTGCGGGACCACTTGAACGGCTTCTGAAATTCTGCCGATGGCTCCACGGCATTGACCTCACGAGCCCAGTGTTTAAGCTGGCGGTGAGAGGAGTGTAAAGATGCACCCCCGTCAATGCACAGGGCATCAGTGGCTTTTTGGAACCCCTGCTCACTGGTTTCCTCTTCATCCCCTCCATCACTCTCTTCATTGTAATTCTCCTTCTCGTGGCCCCTGGCGGGTTTCCCTTGGTTCCTAAGAGCCTTGCCGGGGCGATTTGCTTCATCGCCCTGACCCTTTCTGCCAGCGCCATTCTGACCTTTTTCTTTATCTCGCTTCTCATATTCAGCTCACTGCTTCTTGACAACCTGCTCAACCTGGTGACATTCCTGGAGGTCATGGCCCTTGGTCCGGTGGATCTTGCAGTAAGGGCCATCACTTTTCCCAGCCTGCTCGGTAGCCGCAACTTCCCGGCAATCGTTGCACACGGCAACCTCCTTGCCGGGGGCTTCAGCTTTAGCCTTCTTGCCAACACTAGGCGTGCTTGACCACTCAACTGTCATCACTGCCTTATCCTTGTGCTTCTTACTGCGCTTCTTGTTCTTCTTCCTCTGACTCGAGGCATCGTCGTCGTCCTCTGAATTGACGTTGATGCCATTTTCTTCTCCAGAGAGTTTCCTCCCTTCTTCCACCCGAGCACACTTGTCCACCAAGGTGTAAAGCTCCTTCACAGTCTTGGGCAACCGAACGTTCATCTTAGAACGTGTCCGTCGATTGCGCACATTGGACTAAAATGCTGCTATCACTTCAGCTGGGTGGATGTTTGGAATATTTCTGTGAACTCAATTGAACCTTTGCATACACTTCCGCAGAGTCTCTCCTTCCTTCTGCGGGAGAAACTACAAATCGCTGGGCCACCCTGGTTCTTGGTGGCCATCCGTGAAGGCTCACATGAACTCGTGGCATAGGTTAGCCCAGGTTGAAATGGAGTTCTCCGGCAGATGCATCAGCCAGGACCTCACATTTGGCTTGAGTGCCAAAGGAAAGTAGTTGGCGAATACCTTCTCATATCTTCCCCCGGCAGCCTGAACAGCGATGGTGTAGATGCTCAAGAACTCTGTCGGGTTCAACCTTCCATCATACTTCTCTGGAATCTCTGGCTTGAACGTGCGAGTAGACGGCCAACGGACTTGCGACGGCTCACGGGTGAAGGTGGGGCACCCAGCCTCGAAAGGCAGGTACCCGCTCCCGTCGAGTGCTGGTCGTCAACGTTGAGGCCATCGTGCTCGTCGGGCTGGTAGTGGTCGCCGTGGTGTTGCTCGATAGTGATGCGCGTGCTCCCCCTGCCTAACCTCCGGGGCTCACTGCCGGCCTTGATGCGCTCGAGGGTCTGCCAAGGCCATCGATACATTATATAGCTCCTCATGGTGTGGCTCACGCGCCAGCCGTCATGGCGGGTACTGCACCGTGGGGGTGGGCCCCTCAGCACGGGCAGCAACATGGGCCATTGTCGTCGCATGGGGAGGTCAGGATGGGCCAGCTCGTTGTGATCCTCCCGCCTAGGTGAAACCAATCAGACTTTGGATGGTGGCTCCCCACTCATCCATCTGATCAGCCGCTCGAGAGAATCTTAGCAGCAGTTGGGACCGTGTCAAAGCCTCCGAGGTGATGATTGGCATGGGTGATGATGATGTGGACCACATCGTTGCCCGGCTCCCGATGGTGCTGGTGACGACCGCGTCATGCCCTCGTCAATGTGAGCCAGCCGCTGGGGTAGCGTGGGGACGAGGTGGGGCGCTTGAGGGCTAGCGGCTCCGTCGAGCACAGCGGTTAGGTTATCCCATTCCGGGGGTGGCGGATGCTCTGCGGTCGCGCCTGGAGAGTTGCGGTTTGCCCCAGAACGAGCGACACAACCAGCACTGCGCTCTTCGGCTGCGCGAGGAGGTACGGACAGAATAATCTCTCTGTTCGTACCTCGTGGAGCCTGACCGCTGGGATCTTGTTGATGTTGCTCTACTCCGGCACCTCCCGCTCCTGCTTCGGCCGCAGGAGGCGTGGCCACGACGCCGCCTGCATAGACCACATCCCCCAAAGCGCCCATGTTCCTGTGCGTCCCCGCATTCCCCGCGGCGGCGGCGGCCACAGGCAGTGAGGCCCTCAAGGAGGATGGGTGAGCGGCGGTACTGGACTTCTTCTTGGGCGCCATGGTTGATGGAGCCAAAGACGGTGATACTGGTGATGAAGATGACGCGCTACTCAAGCTCTCGGGTTCGCGCAAGTGACCCCCCTACCTGGCGCGCCAAAGATGTCGCGGGAATACCATGGCCACCTATGGGACAAGGGTCCCTTTTTTGTTTGGCGGGGGGGTGGACACGTTGCACAAAGAGCGAAGGGCATGGCGCAGCACGGCAGAGATCACACGGGCAGTTTCTACCCAGGTTTGGGCCGCTGCGAGGCATAAAACCCTACTCCTGCTTTGGTGGATTGATGGTGGAATGGTGGAAAATGAGCGCGGTGCCCTTGCCCGACAGGGTTGCCTTGGGGCGAGAGCGGTCGCGCGCGTATGAGTGTGGGGGTCGAATGGTCGAATCCTTTCTACGGTTGCCATGGGCCTCCTTTTATAGATTAAGGGGTCACCACAATGGCAAATTAGTCTTTCTAGGCTGATTAGATAGCAAACAGTGTTATCATACCTAACTTTGCAGGCTAACAAGGGGCATTAAATATGCACCGCTTAGCGTCACATCATAGCTCGCCCGACAGGCCTTGTCGGGCTGTTTCGCCAGCTTTGCGCCTGCTTGCTTGAGACGTCGCAGGACGAGTGTCATTGGCATGTTCTTTTCGTAGGAAGTGGCTGCCATGTGGCAGGGGGCTGCCACCGAGCCACTTAGGAGTTTGACACCGCACTAATTGGCGACGGGTATCAATGTGAGGTGGTGGCTTGCCTCCGTGAGCCCCCGGCAGGGATACTGGGGCGCTGTTGGAGGCTTCTTTCCGGGGCGATCCCACCACGCCAGGCTCACATGCCCGACAAGGAGGGCTCTTCTTCTGGTGGTATCTTGCCTTGTCAGCTGGTCTTGGTTGTCTTGATCCCTTCGACCAGCTTTCTGGTTCTTCGAAGGATTGATCGCTTCGAGTCTTGATCTGGTGCTGGTGTGGTAAACTTGCTCTTGGGGATGCGCAAAGTCTGGGGCAATGTACCCAGGGTTCGTTGTACCGACAATATGTGTATCACCATGACCGAGATTCAGAAAGAACATACCATTCTTCGAGGGTGCATGACATTAAAAGAAATTACTCATATAAATAAAACAACCATTATTCTATTATCTGACTTAAATGAATAACCGTCTCACGTTAAACAAGATCCAAATATAATGTTCATGCTCAACGCAGGCACCAAATAAAAATTACTTAGGTATAAAACTAACCCCGAAGGTAGATGTAGAGGTAGCGTGCCGACGGCGATCACATCGACCATGGAACCATTCCCGGCGCGCATCATCACCTCGTCCTTAGCCAATCTTCGCTTATTCGGCAGCTCCTGTTTCGAGTTACAAATATGAGCAAACAAACCAGTATCAAAGACCCATGCGCTGCTACGAGAACTAGTAAGAAACACATCAGTAACATGTATATCAAATATACCTTTGTTCACATTGCCATCCTTATTATCCGCCAAATCCTTGGGGCAGTTCCGCTTCCGGTGACCACTCCCTTTGCAGTAGAAGCACTCAGTTCCAGGCTTAGGTCCAGCTTTGGGCTTCTTTACAGGAGCGTCAACTTGTTTGCCATTCTTCTTGAAGTTCCCTTTCTTTCCTTTGCCCTTTTTCTTAAAACTAGTGGTCTTGTTAACCATCAACACTTGATGCTCCTTCTTGATTTCTACCTCCGCCAATTTCAGCATCGTGAAGAGCTCGAGAATTGTATGATCCTTCCCTTGCATATTATAGTTCATCACGAAGCCTTTGTAGGTTGGTGGCAGTGATTGAAGAACTCTGTCAATAACACTCCCAGGTGGAAGATCAATTCCCAGCTGAGTCAAGTGGTTATGATACCCAGACATTTTGAGTATGTGTTCACTGACAGAACTATTCTCCTCCATCTTGCAGCTATAGAACTTGTTGGAGACTTCATATCTCTCAGCCCGGGCATTAGCTTGAAAAATCATTTTTTTAGCTCCTAGAACATCTCATATGCTCCATGACATTCAAAACGTCTTTGAAGTCCCGATTCTAAGCCATACAGCATGGCACAGTGAACTATAGAGTAGTCATTAGATAGAGCTTGTCATACGTTCATAACATCTGCTTCAGCTCCTACAGCAGGTGTGTCACCTAGCGGTGCATCATGGACATAATTCTCTTTGTGCATCAATGAGGATAATCCTCAAGTTACGGACCCAGTCCGTGTAGTTGCTACCATTATCTTTCAACCTAGCTTTCTCTAGGAACGCATTAAAATTCAAGGGAACAGTAGCACGGGCCATTGATCTACAACATAGATATGCAAATACTATCACGACTAAGTTCATGATAAATTAAGTTCAATTAATCAAATTACTAATGAACTCCCACTTAAATTAACATCCCTTAGGTTATCTAAGTGATACATGATCCAAACCAAGTAACCCATGTCCGATCATCAAGTGAGATGGGGTAGTCATCAATGGTGAACATCTCTATGTTGATCATATCTACTATATGACTCATGTTTGACCTTTCGGTCTCCAGTGTTCCGAGACCATGTATGTACATGCTAGGCTCGCCAAGTTTAACCCAAGTGTACTGCATGTGTAAAACTGTCTTACACCCGTTGTATTTGAACGTAGAGTCTATCACACCCGATCATCTCGGGGTGCTTCGAAACAACAAACTTTAGCAATGGCGCATACCCGGGGACATGGACGGATTCAGGGGGCGAGGGGGCGCAACACCCCCCCCCCCCTAATGATCGCGCCGCACCCTAATAGTGATATGTTGGTCGCTGATTTTGTTGGCTATGCAAGTGTACGTGGCATGTTTCGCCCCCCTATGATTTGTGCTTCCCATAGTCGCGAGGGTCCATGTAATGGCGATCAGTTGATTGCTACCTAAAGGCCCAAATCTCAGAAAAATAAAAAGGAAATGTAGCCCACCATGAAAGCGAAGGGGCCAGGCTATGAAGCAGTACCTACTGTTTAGGTCTCCTCTAATCCCTTTGATTCCAACCTACTAAAAAGAATCGCTTCAACGATCGCGCCGCCGGCCGGCCGCCTGCTAGATCTTCTGTCTAATCTATTAATCGGGAAGGAAAGGTAACATGAAAGTGTTTTTGCGTCGATCCAACAGCTCATTTTGTAGGGCCGGCCGCATGGATCAGCTACCTAACAAGGAAACAAGGTTTAGTTTTTATTTTCAGCATTTGATTTGGTTGTGTCTTTCAAACCATAGAAGGAGTGATTCTATAACTAGAGATATTAACAGCTTGCTCACATGATTTGACCCTCAATTCCCAGTATCACGACCGCTTGTGGCGATTAGCCACATTCATTGTTGTATCTTTCCTCCATCCAAACTGAAGCACGCAGTGATGCTGTGATTGCCGTCGCCGCTCTCCGTTGACCATAGTATTAATATATACTTTCTCTAGGTATAACCATATTATTACCCAACACGGCTATAGTTATATCAACAATAGTTGGCATGCAGTGACACAACTATTCCAATAGATAAACTTCCCTGCATGGGTGTACCAACTTACCCAACACGCTCAATTAGCTCCGGCCGGACACACCATCAGGTCATGCCCGCCCTTGACTGATCGACACATCGCAACCCTACCTAGGCTCAACAGAGACGCCAGCACGCCAATCTACATCCTAAGTGCGCAGGGGTCTTGCGCCCATCGCCCTTTGCACTCGCCAACTATTTCTTCTACGACTATTGCTAACTCATAACGATACAGTAAATCAATTACATGGCGCTTGCATTTCATACAATAATTAAGAGACAACCATAAGGCTCGAGCCGGTTGTCGATATTACAAAACATGAGCATCTCATACAATAGCGTATAACTCATCACGTCTTGACCATATCACATCACAACATGCCCTGCAAAAACAAGTTAGACATCCTCTACTTTTTTGCTGCAAGTTTTACGTGGCTGTTACAGGCTTCTAGCAAGAACCGTTTTTACCTACGGCACAAAATCACAACGGTGATTTATCAAGTTTGCTATTTTAACCTTCAACAAGGACCGACCGTAGTCAAATTCGATTCAACTAAAGTAGGAGAAATAGACACCCGCCAGTCATCTTTATGCAAAACAAGTTGCATGTATGTCGGTGGAAACGATCTCATGTATGTCGACATGTAAGGTTGGCCCGGGCCGCTTCATCTTGCAATACTGCCGAATAAAAATAAGACGTTGGTGGTAAGCAGTATGACGATCATCGCCCACAACACTTTGTGTTCTACTCGTGCATATCATCTACGCATAAACCTGGCTCATGATGCCACTGAAGGGAGAGTGTGTCTACCTACCCTCATAGGTTGTAAGCAGAAGCGTTAGACAACGCGGTTGATGTAGTCGAACTTCTTCGTGATCCAACCGATCAAGAACCGAACGTACTAGACCGTAAGCGGAAGCGTTAGACGACGCGGTTGATGTAGTCGAACTTGTTCGTGATCCAACCGATCAAGTGCCAAACGTACGACACCTCCGTGTTCAGCACATGTTCAGCTCGGTGACGTCCTCACCTTCTTGATCTAGCAAGATGGGCGAAGTAGTAGATGAGTTCCGGCAACACGACGGCGTGGTGACGGTAATGGTGATGTGATCTTCGCGGGACTTCGCCTAAGCACTACGAAAATATGACCGAGGGAGTAAATGGTGGACGGGGGCGCCGCACACGGCTAGATAATGTTGTGTGTCCTTGTGTGGCGCCCCCTCCCCACATCTATATAGGTGTGGGGGGAGGCAGCCAGGCGCGTCCTAGGGCTTGGCTGCCGGCCCCTTAGGGCCCGTGGCTTGCCTTGTGCACCCCCATTCCTTGTATCAACAAGGGGGGAAGGAAAGAGGGCGAGAGGCAAGGAAGGGGGAGTCCTACTACACACCTTCCTTCCCCTCCCCTCTTTCCCTCTCCTCCTCATAGGGCCGGCCTCTATAGGGGCGCACCAGCCCCTTGTGGGCTAGTGATAGAAGCAAGAGGCCCGATCTTTCAATGAGATGATAACTATCGATTTGATGGATTCAAATTTGACGATCTAACTACAAACGTGCACGACGTTGCGCCTTAGCAATCGCTAAACCAATCTCCTGGGGATACTGACGATGCCAGAAGCACAATCAGCCTGACCACGAAGGTCTATTCCTGCATGCAATCGAAGAACAAGCAAGAATTTGATAAAGCAATCTAAATATTGCAAATATATATGAAGTATTGATAAAGGAGGGGATCCGTAAGCGGTCTTGGTCTGGTCATTGGACTAATGAAGTACACGAAGTTGCAATGGCTAACTTTTGACTGCACAAATCCCAAGGGAAAAACTACTAGATGGATCTACTTATATAGGAGCAATGGATGGCGGCCAAGGAGGTGGGAGGACGTCCAAAGGCATCCTAAATTTAACCCTAGGTCGTACAAGGCTCATGGGCCCAAGTGGAGGTGATGCAACACCTTTGAGCTTGTAGTTTGACTCGGATTCTGCTGCAACGTGAGATTGTTTCGTCCACAACTCAATGCTCTGGATGAATTTCAAGGTGAATCCAATTGGGTTGGTAAGTGTATGAAATCTACTTTCCAACAACAAAAAGAATCACTCAATTCGGAGTCCGTATAAAAGAGAAGTTGGCGTTTTGACTCAGGTATGTTTGTGCAGTCCGAATCTGAGTCCAAAACATGAGAGACTTGGACTCTATCTTCTCTTGACCCAAAAGTGGCGTGAGAGAACTTTTTGAACAACACCTAAACTTCTCTTTTTTCCTTATCTTCGTATGTGGATTGTCCAAATGTCCCATACACCTGCAATTAGACATGGCACAAAAATTTGTGAAGTATTTTTGTCTTGGATGACATAAATAAATAATTGTATAGTTTGCATTAAAAAACACCTCACAATTATACATGTATGCAATATTTTTGGTCGTATCAAAGTTAGTCATGTCCTCATCATCCTCCCCTTCTTGAAAACAAAGTCGTCCTCGATGTTGCTTAATCTAAAATGTGGCTAACAAAAGAGACAAGATGTACATGTTGTATATATATGTGTCATCCATTTTTACTTCTCTTGGTTTTTGCACATATGACACATGTATACTTGAGTAACTTTCATAGTTCTAGAAATATAAAGCCAAAATATTATCACAAGAAATAGAAGGCATGAAAATAGTGCAACTCCAACTCAGTATGCACATATAAGTGAAGCTCTTATTCATATCAAAAGATAGACAATGTTCATCATTAAAGCATCCCAACATTGATGAATATACCTTACTTGCATCAAATTTACATGCTACAACATGCTTAGATAAGCAAACATGTAATAGATCATTTAACACAGAATCATCACCAAGATTAGAGGTCATATCAAAATGGTTAAACATTGATTCTTTTGCATTAACAATTAATTCAATTGGTGAACTCAAAATTGTTGGTATTTCATTTGTTTGATCACATGGCAAAGTCAAATAATCAACATAGTCCTCTAAAATAGGTGGTGTGATCAAAGTAGTGGGTAGATCATCACGTGGTGCATTGAAATTGACAAGACATTCATCATACTCATATGGAGGTGGAAGATCAGTACCTTTGTCATTACCTTTTATGATCAACTCAGATGATGTAGGCACTCTCGGTGGTGATGTGTCACATGGTGGAGGAGATGTACTACCCACAACAATGGATGTGGTTTTCATAGTATGCATATTAGTTGAAGAAACAATCGTACCAACTCTTGGAATATGCAGCAAGTGCTTATTCTCCTCGTGGGCAACATGTCGTTTTATTTCCTGTACAGCTTTGCAAGCAAGATGAAACAAATGGTCCATAGGATAAGACTCTTCATGAATTAGTATCTCTTGAATATCACGATTTAATCCTCCGCAAAAGTGTTAGGCCCAAGATGCGATTCTATCCCGATCACCTGACACTTACGGGATTGGGGCACAATCGCATTTCGGGCGCTTAGCAAGATGGATATCATTACATCGTACCATTACATACATACATGGGGGATGCAACAATACATACAAGTCACATGAATACAACAACATCAATACAAAGCATCCGACTACGGATGCAAACAAGAAAAACACAAAGACATCCATCTGCTATCCCAGGCTACCGACCCGGAACCTAACCCAAGACTGAACAAGCTGAAGAAGAAAGAACTCCAACACAAAGGACATCGCTCTCACATCAAGACATCGGAAACATGCACCTGCAACTGTTGTTGTAGTATCTGTGAGCCACGAGGACTCATCAATCCCATAACCATGGGTAACAAGACTAGCAAAGCTTAACGGGTAGGAAGAGGTAAAGTGGTGAGGTTGCAGCAGCGGCTAAGCAATATATGGTGGCTAACTTACGAGTACAAGAATAAGATGAGCATCTACGCAAACAGTCGCAAACTAGTAATGATCGCTAAAGATCCTGAACTACCTACGAGTCAAACATAACCCCACCGTGTTCTCTTCTCAAAGGGAAAAGAGACAGTCACGGTTACTCACACAGTTGTGTGTTTTACTTCGGATCCTCTGTCAAGTTTTCTACCATCGGACATTAACAAATTCCAATCTACCACATAACCGCGGGCACGGATTTTGAAAGATCATAACCCTGCAGGGGTGTCCCAACTTAGCCCATCACAAGCTCTCACGATCAGCTGAAGTAAGAATAATTATTACCCCTTATCTTAGGGAAATCCGATCAGGCTCGGTATCCCGGTGCACAAGACATTTCGACAATGGTAAAACAAGTCCAGCAAGACCTCCCGGCGTGCCGACACCTTGATAGTAGCCGCGCATATCTCGTCTCAGGCTACAACCGGATAGGTGAGCCTATGGGAGCCAATCCTCGAGTTTCCCCGTGGTGGCCCCGCAGTCCCCCCATTTGGGACCAACACCATCAGCACTGGCCCCCCTGCTATGTAGAAGAATCCTCGGGTAGCGCTAACTCCCTATGCAATTTAATTAATTAATTAAGTTGTTATTATGAGCAAATTAAAACCAATGTTGGGCCTTTCTGGAGGAGTTTTATTCAAAGACGAAGTGTCAAGGGGTCCCCATATACCCAACCATGTAAGGAACGCAAAATCAAGGAACATAATGCCGGTTTATCGGAGCCTAAGGTGGCATGAGTGGAACAAAACACCGAGCAAAAGGCCAAGCCTTCCACCCATGCCCAGTATATAGGTGTGTTAATAATAATATATATATATTGTGATATTCCAACAACAAGTTCCAACATGGAACGATCTTCATCTTCACCTGCAACTAACAATGCTATAAGAGGGGCTGAGCAAGCGGGTAACATAGCCAAACAATGGTTTGCTAGGAAGGTGTCAAAGGTTAGAGGTTTCATGGCAACAAGGAGAGGGGCTGACAATAATGATGGGTAGTACGACATATAACGACAGCATCGAGACAACTAAGCATGGCAATGATAGTAAAGGTATCCAAGGTGATGGTCATCTTGCCTGAGATCCCGCAAGGAAGAAGAACGGATCCATGAATAAGACGAAGAAGAAGCTTGAAGACGAACCACGTGTAGACAAACGAATCCTCACGATCGCAACGGAACAAGCACTAACGAGAAGAAGCATGCAATACGGTAAACAAACCACTTGAGAACATGACAATATGCTCAACCAAGTAGGATGCAAGACAAGTCTATATATGATGCAATACATGGCAAGGGATGAAACACACAAGAACAACACAAGACAACAAGTTTAAATGAGGCCGGAATCAACATATAGCAAATTCGGTAAGTCCTCATATGCATAATTTGAAATTAGTCCAGATCTGAACAAACCTTAAGTTAAAGTTGTTAAACAGCAAGTTAACATGCACCATGATGATCTACACGAAATTCTAGTCAAGTTTCATATAAAGTTTGTTTAATTCAGAGCTACGGCCTAGAAGATATGAGCAAGACAAGACAAACATGACAACGGTGCAAGATGCACCCAAACATCAAGCAAAACACTCCAAAGATTAAAACAACATGATATTATGATTCTACATGCAAAATCACACAAGTTTCATATAGGGCACACCCAAAACGGAGCAACGGGCTAAAAGATACACATGAAACAGGATATAACAACAAGCTGAAGTTAACAGCCACATAGCAACTTTGGATCAATGTAAATATAAGCTAAATCACCCAAACATGTTAACAAGAGGCATGGATGTGAAGTAGACATGATACTTAACAAGTAGGAACTTAGAACACACCCAAAAGCTTGCTGGAACACATTTAAACAAGCATGGAAAATTGCAATAAAATTACCCAGACTTAGCCAAAATCTGGGAAGGCAAAAACATCATCACGATGCTGCCTTCGGAGGCACAAAACAACATGCATATCAACTCCACTAAGAACATAAAGAGCATGGACATGTAGTAGACATATTCTACAGCAAACAACTCCATTGGAGCATCTCCATAGGAAGCATGGATCAATAGCAACAAGCTCCACCAAATTGAACATGCTGATAAAATCATGACAGCTATAATTTATAGCAACTTGAGAGCAAGTAATAAATAAGCTACAGCAGGTCATATGAGCAAGTAAGGGCATGAATGGATAGAAAATAACATGGACAACAAGGCATGATCATTGGCCACTCCAAAACAAGCATGGATTTGAGTGGGGCATCAAGAAAACATAGCATCATGTTATAACAGATTCCAAACTTAGCCGTTTTTTCACTAAGTATAAAACAACAATAACAACATGGCATGTTTACAAGCATGTTTAAGTCACCTCAAGGCATATCATGGAAAGTGGTTTGCACAATAGCAAAGACCATATTATTGTGCTTCTAAAACATCTAGACATGTGGCATGAAGACAAACACATCAATAGCAATGACCAAGTGAAATCAGCATCTCATAACAAGTTTCAGAACTTAACAGCCAAATGCACTTTTGCAATAGAGATTAACATGGCAATATGGACTCAAACAAGCATGCTACAGCAACCATCATGTAGTACACTTCACAATGAACATTTGGACATATCATATGCATCATTTCGATAAACATGCACCAAGTTATCATATCTCAAACATGGCAACAAAATAACAAGTTGCAGCAGTTTATAACAAGTAGCACTCTTGCAACAGAGATTAGAGCATCTAGATGAACTCAAATGAGCATGGCACAATGGAACAAAGTGTAGAGCATATCACCACGATCATTTTGACATATCATACACTCAAATTGGATCTATGCACAAAAAGTTACAGCTATTCAAACATGCTACTTTTTAACAAAAACCAGGGACTTAGTGGGAAAAGAGGCAACCTCGGGGTGGACTTGTCCGGTCCAGACGGACATGTCCGGCGACTGGACACGAGGGCCCACGGGTCAGAGAGAAGGGGAGACGGACATGTCCGTCGCCACCCGGACATGTCTGTCGGTGGCGGCAAATCTGGCCGGGAATGGGCCGCGGGGTCTCGGATCTGACAGTTCCCGGCCGATGCGGGCGCCGACGAGGCCGGCGTTGAGCTTTCCACGACGACGGGGCTGGCGCTAGCCGAGGTCGCCGGAGGCGAGGCCCTCGACGGCGGGCGGCCGAGCAAAAACTTTTGGGGAAGCCAGGAGCGGGGCGCTGAGGCGCGGGGCGACGCGCCTGCCAGCGCGCGGCGGCGGCAGGGTCCGGCAGGGCGCCGGAAGACGATGGCGGCGGGGCGAGCGAAGTCCTCGGGGCGCTCGGGGCAGCGACGCGGGCGCTCGGCCCGGATCGGGCCCGGGGAGGGCCTCCACACGGGCCTGGCGGGCCGCGGAGGGAGCCGTCGCGATGGGAGGCTGGGGACGGCCAGGTGGCGCGGGGCGATGTGGGGAGGGACGTGTGGCGCCGTCCCATTGGCTCTGGGCGCCCGCGTGGCGGCGGCTGGCCAATAGGAGGCCGCCAAGTGGCGGAGGAGGGCTGGTGCGGGCCGGATTTGGAGGAGGAGGGGGTTGGCTGCGCACGGAATTTGAGGAGGGGGAAGAAGAAGGCCAAAAATGGAAGGGAAGGTGGGCTTAAATAGGCAGGGGGCCTAGGATTAGGGTTTGGGGTAGTTTTAGGCCGTTTCGGAGCCATCGGATCACGATCCAACGGCACCGGAGCGGAGGGGGATCCTTGCACCCGCGAGTACAAGCACCGTTGTTTTCCCCCTTGTGGCAACAGCACATCCCCTAGACTCATGTTTCTGTCACTCAAACTAGTCATCGAGGGGCATGAACCCACAATCAAGCATAACGTTCCCTCTTGGAGTTACTACCTACTACTTGGCCAAAGCAATAAACAGCAACGGAAAACATGCAAGAATTACTCAAGAACATAAATATAAAAGAGGTAAATCAAATATATTACTCACACACAATCTGAACATAATCTCACAATCCATCGGATCCCAGCAAACTCAACATAGCAACAGCATAAGGATTACATATGTGCCTCGATCATGTAGGGCAGCTCACGAGGTCTAATTAGTGAAGAACAAAGAGGGGAGGAGAACATCACATAGCTACAGGTCATGGACCCATGGTCCAAGGGAGACTACTCACAACTCATCCGGGAGGCGTCCATGGTGGTGGAGAGGCTCCCGGTGGTGATCCTCCCCTCCGGCAGGGTGCCGGGAAGAGTTCTCCTGGTGCTCCCGATCTTGGAAGCGCGGCGGCGGCGGAATAGAGATGAGATCGCGAAAAAGGGTTCCGTCCTCGAGGGTTTCGGGACGCGGTGTAAATATATGCCAAAGGAGGGCATCAGCGGAGACCTGGGGGGCCCAGGCGCCCCCCGGCGCGGCCAGGAGGGGGGCCGCGCCACCAGGGCGCCTGGAGCCCTGGTGGCCCCCCTCCGGCCCTACTTTGGCCGCAAGGAAGCTTTCGGAACGCTGATTTTTTATATAATTTTTCCGGGATTTTTCTGGCAGTTTACGTAATGGGAAAACCTGAAATACAAAAACAACAGAAAACAGAAACTGGCACTGGGGTGCACTGAGTTAATAGGTTAGTCCAAATATGATCAAAAGTGTATGGAAGTGTATAAATATCATAGCAATATCACACAAAAGAGGCATGGAGCAAGCAGAAATTATAGATACGTTTTGGACGTATCAACATCCCCAAGCTTAATTCCTGCTCGTCCTCGAGTAGGTAAATGATAACAAGCATAATTTCTGTGGTGACATGCTATTAACCATATAAGAACTTTTCATAGTCACATGACAAGTGCTTACTGAGACAATGAATTTGTAGTAATTAAGTTGCCTTATGAGAAAATCACAAAGAACTGAAAGTTTTACAATATGATACTGAAATACTCAAAAGATTTGTAATGAGCATGGTGTGCAAATATGATAAAGTGGTACCTCGCTTGCCCCCTTTAGTGAAGCAAGACATAAATGCAGGGGCACCTCCAAGGTTTAAGTGATGACTAGATACAATGATTTCAGAATAAACGATATCATAATCATGCAAAAGACAATGCTACTTTGGGACAATGCACATTACACTCAGAATGACAATCATGCTCTCAGTAGTTGGTGCTTTAAAGAAGGTGGAGACTCTCGAACTGTGGCTTTTGATGGCAAGGTTGAAAACCCGTGGTCGGAAACAAAAACTAAACATGTACCAGAGCTCTTGGTTTTAAAAACAGAGGTAATAATTATTTTTTTAGATTATGCATATTTCGTCAACGAATGCTAGCAGATAACTCAATCACTTCTTGAGCTGGACAAGTTTCGAGGAACGGCTCCCGAATGAGGAAGATCACATCCTCTTAATCTCCTTTGTTTATCACTGCCAAAGTTTTCTGATTTCTCATGAACAAAGCGTGAAGGAGGGTTTGTTTGTTGTATAATTTTTTAATGAGCCGGGCGCACTCTTTGCCAATTCCTTCTCGTATTATGGGTTTGCACATTAGACATGCAATCCCGGGGTGAAGCTTGTCCAACTTACAAAGATCATGAATTAACTACTACTTCCTCATGAACTAAAACAGAGGCACAAAAGAGAAATGCTTTTTTGAATAATTTCGAGATGGTACATGAAAGTCTTCGTTAGGAATGGCAGGTAAATACCATGTATAGGAAGGTATGGTGGACTCATATGGCATAATTGGTTTAAAAGATTTTGGATGCACAAGCAGTCAGTCCGCTTAGTATAGGCGAAGGTTAGCAAAAGACTGGGAGCGACCAACTAAAAGAGCAATGACGGTCATAATCATGCAGAGCGACAAAGCAACATTGAATCAGGCATGGAAGTTATATCGCTACTCAGAAATTAAAGATCATCAAGGCTTGATAGACTTTCTTTACAGTCTTAAATATGCGTGTGCATACGCCAAGTCAATCAAAATAAATTCTTGAAGGAAGATATCACTAGACCATACCACATCATAGGCAAACAAATCATGTTGGTACTCCATTAACACATTGAGAACCCCCCAGCTATTTGAGACTAACCATAAGAAAACATGAACTACTAAGCATCATTATGCACATAGCATTTTATCATAGACATATCAACCAATGCAACAGGAGCCAACTCTCTTAATAAGATAAGCATGATAACTAAAGAGAGTTCCAGCGACCAACTAAACAAAAGCTCTTTAAAAAGATAAGCATGAAAACTAAGAGCTAAGCATGACAGTAGCTATTGAAAGACCAAGAACACACACAGCAAAGATAGACATGAAAATTCTATGTTATGTTCTAGGTTGAAGTGGAGCGTGTTTCTCTCCCACACAAAGAAAGCTGAGTTCCAACTCATTATGAACAGCAAGCAAAGCTAAAGAAAACTAAAAAGGAAACTAAAAGCAAGACGCTCCAAGCATAGCACATAACACATGAAGTGATAAAAATATAGTGGAACGAAAGACGAACTGATAATTGTTGATGGAGAAGGGGATGCACGGGGGCATCCCCAAGCTTAGACGCTTGATTCCTCTTGAATATTTCTTGGGGGTGCATGGGGGCATCCCTAAGCTTGAGCGTTTGACACTCCTGAATCTTTTTATCATCTTCCCTCGCACACTTGAAAACTCCCTTCATACATAACTCATCATAATCTGATTAGCGAGGTTAGTACCCATAATAAAATAATTGTTCCTTGCTGGAAATAAGGATATTCTTGAAGGTCTACTGTTTCTCAAGATTGCCAAAAGGTTTTTGCAAAGAAAAAGCAAGCTCAAGGTTTGAAAAATGAAGGAAAGGCAAAACAGGACAGAATCTGTGAAAAAAAGACCAGCAGGTAGTAAATAATTTTTTCTGGGCACTTCTGCAACTCAAATCAAAAAACTCAGAACAGACGCCCGAAAGACAATTGTATAGAGCACGCTGTCGAAAAAATTCAGACTAAAAAGATGATCTGGTGATTTTATACGAATTTTTCTATCCAAGGACAGAATCTGTTTCCTGGACAGCACGTCACAACTTTTGAACTTTCTTGCAATCAGAGGCTACACTTGGCACAAAGCTGAAAAGTAAAGATACAATGATGATGCTACTGTAGTAACAACATCAAGACACAACAAAAGCAAAATAAAATTTTATTCATTGTGGGCTGCCTCCCAAAAGCGCTTTCTTTTATGCCTTTAAGCTAGGCATAATGCAAAGAGATCAAGTCTTATCAAGAGTAAAAGAATAGCTAGCCCGTATAACGGACTCAAAAGGTAACTTAATCTTCTTTCTAGGGAAGTGTTCCATCCCTTTCTTGAGAGGAAATTGGAATTTTATATTCCCCTCTTTCATGTCAATGATGGCACCAACGGTGCGAAGAAAAGGACGTCCCAAAATAATTGGACAAGAAGGTTCACATTCAATATCCATAATAGTAAAATCAACGGGAACGTAGTTGTCATTGACAATGATAAGAACATCGTCGATCCTCCCCAAAGGTTTCTTTATGGAAGAATCAACAAGACGAACACCAAAAGAACAAGAATCAAAAGGTTTCAATTTAAGCATATCATATATTCTTTTGGGCATAACGAAGGTACTAGCTCCAACATCACATAAAGCATAGCAAGAGAAGTTATTCAACTTAATTTTAATCATAGGATCCCAACCATCTTCTAGCTTTCTAGGTATGGAGGCTTCTACCCTAAGTTTCTCCTCCCTAGCTTTGATGAGAACATTAGTGATATGCTCTGTGAAGGCAAGGTTAAGCGTGCTAGTGCGGGGATCTCTAGACATCTTGAGAAAGAAATCAATAACTTCGGTAAGGGTGCAATTATCAAAATCAAGGTCACTACTATCAAGTAAGGTGGTAGTGGTGTCCTTTAGGCTCACTTGTTTGGTAGTTTCTATAGTCATAGCATCACCATTAATAGGTCCAATGGGACCAAGAGTGCATTGGGTGCTAAGAGTTTGGATATCCTCGACAACTTGGATAGTAGCAACAGTGTGGTGGGTAGGAAGGTTCTTAATTCTATCTTCTTCCTCCTTTTCTCTAGCCCATCTCTCTTTAAGTTTAGCCAACATCCTAATGTTTTCATTAATTTGCACTTGAATAGCATTCATAGGAGTGACCTTCCTATCCTCGAGAGGAGAAGTTCTAATTTTAAGCAATTCTACCTCATGGGCTAAATTGTCTACCTTCGAAGAGAGATTATCTAGTTTGTTTAGTTTTTCTTCTACACTCTTATTAAAGGCTTTTTGGGTAGTGATGAAATCTTTAAGCATACTCTCTAGTTCAGAAGTGAAGTTCTTGGTGCTAGGATAAGCATTGTTGTTCCCATAGGAATTAGAGGGGAACGGTCTAGGATTGCTACCAAAATTACTCCTATAAGCATTGTTATTAAAATTGTTTCTAGAGATAAAGTTCACATCTACTTGTTCTTGAGCAATCAAAGAATTTAAAGGAACATCACGAGGATCAACAGAAGATTGCTTGGAAAGTAGAGACATGATCAAGTCAACTTTTTCATTTAGGGAGGAAATCTCCTCGACAGAGTTTACCTTCCTACCTGTTGGAGCGCGTTCGGTGTGCCATTGGGAATAATTGGTCATCATCTCATCGAGAAGCTTTGTGGCAGCACCAAGTGTAGTTGACATAAAGGTTCCTCCCGCGGCTGAATCTAACAAGTTCCGCGAGGTAAAGTTCTAGCCTGCATAAAAAGTTTGGATAACCATCCAAGTAGTCAAACCATGAGTAGGGCAGTTCTTGACAAGAGACTTCATGCGTTCCCAAGCTTGGGCAACGTGTTCATTATCCAATTGTTTAAAATTCATTATGTTACTTCTTAGTTGGATAATTTTAGCAGGTGGATAGTATTTTCCAATAAAAGCATCCTTGCCCTTGTCCCAAGAATCTATGCTAAGCAAAGATTGAAACCAAATTTTAGCTCCTCCTCTCAAGGAGAAAGGAAAAAGCTTAAGCTTAACAATATTACCATCTATTTCTTGGTACTTTTGCATATCACAGAGTTCAACAAAATTGTTCAAGTGTAAAGCAGCATCATCTCCAGCACCGGAGAATTGATCTTTCATAACTAGGTTCAGTAAAGCAGGTTTAATTTCATAAGAAGGTGCTGAAGTGGCAGGTGTAGTGATAGGCGTGCAGATAAAGTCATCGTTGTTATGACTAGTGAACTCACACAACTTGGTGTTCTCGGTGAAACCCATAGCAGCAAGCAAGCAAGATAACTATTTTTGTGATTTTCGATAAAAGATACTAAAGCAAAACTGAAAGGTAAACTAACAAGACTAAAAAGCAAAGGTAAAGGATAGCGTGCAACTCCCCTATCTTGAAGAGTGGAGTCCCCTGCAACGGCGCCAGAAAACTTTGCTTGATGGCTTCTCGCCCCTCGTTGGTTACCCCAAGTGGAAGGTTTGAGATGCAGTGTAGCGGTAGTTTTCCCTTGGCAAAGATACCAAGGATCGAATTCCCCTGAGACTCCAAGGTTCAACAAGAAGGTGTCAACTGCTAATGGCGCCAGATACTTAGCAATTAACTGGACCTGCACACAGATACAAATAACTTTGCTCCCAACGAGTACAGAGAGGTTGTCAATCCCTCCGGCCTTGTCGTTTACAAAGGATCAAACGCAAGAGATAATAGTGATAGGTATAATTGCAACTAGTAAGTAAAAGCAGAAAGTAAATAGCGGATGTGATCAATGATGGTAATATGGACCGGGGTCCCATGATGTTCACTAGTGATGTCTCTCTCCCAAAAGACGATAAAATAGCTATGTGAGGTAAACGAATTACAGCTGGGCAATTGACAGAATTATGTGCGCAAACCAATGCTAACAATGCTGTAAGAAAGGTTGAGGCTCAAAAGCATGGGCGGTACGCCAAGGTAAGTACACCGAAATCCATCTGCATCTACTACTAATCATCCACCTTGAGATATATATCCAGAACATCTCGCTGGTATTAAGTTGCGAGTCCCACCCATAGTGTAAACTCAAAGCAACAGACAACTGCATTAAAAGAACTTTGCGTAAAGTAAACAATCCTTGCACCCGCGAGTACAAGCACCGTTGTTTTCCCCCTTGTGGCAACAGCACATCCCCTAGACTCATGTTTCTGTCACTCAAACTAGTCATCGAGGGGCATGAACCCACAATCAAGCATAACGTTCCCTCTTGGAGTTACTACCTACTACTTGGCCAAAGCAATAAACAGCAACGGAGAACATGCAAGAATTACTCAAGAACATAAATATAAAAGAGGTAAATCAAATATATTACTCACACACAATTTGAACATAATCTCACAATCCATCGGATCCCAGCAAACTCAACATAGCAACAGCATAAGGATTACATATGTGCCTCGATCATGTAGGGCAGCTCACGAGGTCTAATTAGTGAAGAACAAAGAGGGGAGGAGAACATCACATAGCTACTGGTCATGGACCCATGGTCCAAGGCAGACTACTCACAACTCATCCGGGAGGCGTCCATGGTGGTGGAGAGGCTCCTGGTGGTGATCCTCCCCTCCGGCAGGGTGCCGGGAAGAGTTCTCCTGGTGCTCCCGATCTTGGACGCACGGCGGCGGCGGAACAGAGATGAGATCACGAAAAAGGGTTCCGTCCTCGAGGGTTTCGGGACGCGGTGTAAATATATGCCAAAGGGGGGCATCAGCGGAGACCTGGGGGGCCAAGGCGCCCCCCCGGCGCGGCCAGGAGGGGGGGCGCGCCACCAGGGCGCCTGGAGCCCTGGTGGCCCCCCTCCGGCCCTACTTTGGCCGCAAGGAAGCTTCCGGAACGCTGATTTTTTATATAATTTTTCCGGGATTTTTCTGGCAGTTTACGTAATGGGAAAACCTGAAATACAAAAATAGCAGAAAACAGAAACTGGCGCTGGGGTGCACTGAGTTAATAGGTTAGTCCAAATATGATCAAAAGTGTATGGAAGTGTATAAATATCATAGCAATATCACACAAAAGAGGCATGGAGGAAGCAGAAATTATAGATACGTTTTGGACGTATCACCGAGTCCTTCTTTCGTGGGTGGCCGTGTAACGTTTCCGGAATGAGGTGATACTTGTCGTGCGATGTTGTTTTGGTACGTGTAGGCCGCGTGTCAAGTTTCGTCGCGTTTGGAGTCCGTTTGGTACTCCAGAGGTTAACCTAGTGGGCTAAAAGAACCTCTTCTTTAAGGCCCAAGACCCCCTCCATAACAGCCCACTAACCCAGCACAACCAATCCCATCCTCTCGGTCGTCGGATCGTGATCGCGTGGCCGAAAACCGCTCCTCATTTGGACATTCCTAGCTCCCTATGCCTATAAAAACGTCTTCCCCGTCCAAATTTTCGAAGGAAACCCTAGTCTCCTTCCTCCTCCAGCCCCGCCTCGAAATCCGCGCCGGGCGGACGTGTCTGACCCGCGCCGGACAAATCGTCTCCGCCGCCCTCAGCCAGTGGCATCGCGCCACGTCACCCCGCCGCCGCGCCCGGAGCCCAGATCCGGCCCGCCCCGGGGCCGAACCGGGCCACGTCGGGCCCGCGCCTCCGCCGCCCGTATCCCTCGTCGCCGCCTCCAGCCGCGGCCAGACCACCGGCCGCCGGCCGCCGCGCGCCGGTCGTCGCGCCCACTGCTGCCCCGAGCATTCCGCCGGCCGGGCCCCGAGCATGCCGCCCCGGCTCCCCGCGTTCCCCGCCGCCGGCAAGGCGCCGCCGCTGCCTCCTGCAACCGCCACCGCCGGCAAGGCGCCGCCGCCCTCGAGCTCCCGCCTCGCGCCGCCGCCGGCAAGACGCTGCCTCCGCCGATCCGCCGGCCGCCGCCGCCGGAGGGCCGCGCCCCAGATCCATTCGTCGCCGTCGGTCGCAACCCTAACGGGTCGGGAAGGCCCGAACCCGTCGCCCGATCCATTCCGCCCGATCCGCCGTATCGGACAGATCCACGTCACCCGGACGTGTCCGCCCTACACCCCCCCTTGAGGTTTTTTTTTGCTAAGTCCCTGAGATCTGTTATTTTGTTGCATCTTTGCATGGCTGTAACTTTTAGTGTGCTTGTCCAAATTATGAATATAATATATCAAAATGATCGTGGTGATGTGCTCTACATTTTGTTCCATTGTGGCATGCTTGTTTGAGTTCATCTAGATGTCCTAATATTCGTGAAAAGAGTGCTACTTGTTATAAACTGCTGTTACTTGTTATTTTTATGCCATGTTTGAGATGTGATAACTTGGTGCATGTTTATCCAAATGGAGCAAATGATATGTCAAAATGTTCGTTGTGAAGTGCTCTACATGATGGTTGCTGTAGCATTCATGTTAGATGTCATATTGCCATGTTAATCTCTATTGCGAAAGTGCATGTGGATGTTAAGTGCTCAAACTTGTTATGAGATGTTGTTTTGACATGCTCTTTGCTATGGATGTGTTTGTCCCCATGTCACATGTCAATATGTTTTAGAAGCACCATCATATGGTCTTTGCTGTGGTGCAAACCACTTTCCATGATATGCCTTGAGGTGACTTAAATAAGCTTCTGAACATGCCATGCCAATGTTACTGTTTTATACTTAGTGAAAATTCTGCTATGTCTGGAATCTGTTTTAACCTGATGCTATGTTTGCTTAATGCCCTAGTCAATTCCATGCTTGTTTTGGGGTGGCCAATGATCATTCCTTGTTTTACATGTTATTGTATATCCATTCATGCCCTTACTTGCTCATATGGCTTGCTGTAGCTTATTTATTTCTTGCTCTCAAGTTGCTATAAATTATATCTGTCAGGTTTTTAACAGCATGATCAATTTGGTGTAGCTTGTTGCTATTGATCAATGCCTCCTATGTAGTTGCTCCAATGGAGTTGTTTGCTGTAGAACATGTCTACTTCATGTCCATGCTTCTTGTCATCATGTTTGGGTGGTGTAGACTATATATCTCTTGCTCCAAAGTTGCTATGTGGCTGTTAATTTCAGCTTTCCATTGTATCTTGTTTCATGTGTATGTGTTGAACCGTTGCTCCGTTTTGAGCATGCCCTATATGAAGCTTGTGTGGTTTTGCATGTAGAATCATAATATCATGTTGTTTACATGTTTGGAGTGAGTTTGCTTCATGTTTGGGTGCATCTTGCACCATTGCCATGCTTGTCTTGTTTTGCTCATATCTTCTAGACCGTAGCTCCGAATTAAACAAACTTTATATGAAACTTGACTAGAATTTCGTGTAGATCATCATGGTGCATGTTAACTTGCTGTTTAACAACTTTAAGTTAAGGGTTGTTCAGATCTGGACCAATTTCAATTTATACATATGAGGACTTGCCCGGATTTGCTATGTGTTGATTCCGGCCTCATTTAAACTTGTTGTTTTGTGTTGTTCTGGTGTGCTTCATCCCTTGCCATGAAATGCATCATACTTGCATCATGTTGATTGTGCACTGCACCTTGTTTAATTTCGTGCCATGTTGAGTTCTTGTGTTGCGTAGAACCGGGAGCCGAGAACGAGAACGAGGTTCCTACCGAGGTTGAGTACGAGGAGCCATCTTACGATCCCATCGACGACTCGACAGGCCAGATGACCTGACCCAGATATCATTACTATCTTTGCCTATTGCTAGATGTCTCGCTCTTTAGCTTATTGCCTCGATGCCCATGTTTGTTTGTCAGCCTCTTATTGTAGCCATGAATCTCTCTAACCACCCAACCTAGCAAACCTTTATTTGGCTACGTAAGCTTCGCTCAGCCCCTCTTATAGCATTGCTAGTTGCAGGAGAAGATTTGAAGATTCTTGCTTCATATTGAAGTTATTGTTGGGATATCACACTATATAATCTGTTAAACCAAATCTTCTATATATTGGTAATGGGTGGAAGGCTAAGCCTCTTGCTTGGTGTTTTGTTCCACTCATGCCGCCCTAGGAACCGTTTAAACCGGTGTTATGTTCCTTGATTTTGCGTCCCTAACACGGTTGGGGTGTATGGGCCCCCCTCGATAACCCGCTTAGCGCTAAAGCTTTTCCAGCAAGGCCCAACTTTGGTTTTACCATTTGTCATAACTAAATAACTTGCATAGGGACTTTCCGGACACCGAGTACTTAATTTTACAAACCGGGCCAGTGCTCCTCATGTGTGTTGGTCCAAACTGGGCAGACTGTGGGGCCACCACGAGGAAACTCGAGGATTGGTATATACCTGTAGGCTGACCTATCCGGTCGTGGCCTGAGACTAGATACGCGCGGCTACTATCAGGGTGTCGGCACGCCGGGAGGTTTTGCTGGATTAGTTTTACCTTAGTCGGGATATCTTGAGCACGGGATTCCGAGAATATTCGGGTCTTCCCACCTTGTAGTTGCGACTCCGCAGATCGTGAGCTTGTGATGGGCTAAGTTGGGACACCCCTGCAGGGTTTGATCTTTCGAAAGTCGTGCCCGCGGTTATGTGGCAGATGGGAATTTGTTAATATCCGGTTGTAGAAAACTTGACACCATGTTCAGAGTACACTACCAGCGTGAGTAACCGTGACGGTCATTTTCCGAAAGGGGTTCGGGAAGTGAACACGGTGGGGTTATGATTGACGTGCTTAGATAGGATCACTTCGTGATCACTTTGACGCTCGTGGCACTTCTCTTCTCGCTCTAAACACGTAAGCTAGTGCTAGTGCAGCTGCAACCTTTGTTCTTCAGCCTTGTTACACACCCAAGGCTTAGATAGTTTTGCTACCCGGGAACGGGATTGCTGAGTTCTCCGTGGCTCACAGATTCTACACAACACCAGATGCAGGTACTATGGTGAACTACACAGGTGACGGCATCGAGCTGTACTGGGAGTTCGATGAAGAACGTGGGCGATACTATGTGTACTATCCCGATGATCAGTAGTGGCTTCTACTAGGGGCGATTCGGACCTTGTGGCTTAATTTTTTGGTATCTTTCATTTGGATCTTCGTTCGTAGTCGGACTGTGATGTTATTTGGATGATGATTGCTTATGTAATGTATTGTGTGACGTGGCGAGTGTAAGCCAACTACTCTTTTGCAATTTCATCCCTAATTTTACATGAGTCGTGCAAAGATACCATACTTGAGATCATTCTAGTATGAGCTTATACCTTTAAGTCGTGCCTCGACATGTAGGAGGTATAATATTATACTGGGCATTACAAGTTGGTATTCAGAGCCTTCTCCGACCTAGAAGCCCCCACTGATTGATCGAATCGTTGACGGTTGAGTCTAGGCACACACTTGAAAATGTTTTGAGTCCTATATATATATATATATATATATATATATATATATATATATATATATATATATATATATATATATATATATATATATATATATATATATATATATATATATATATATATATATATATATATATCGGAGAGTAGGATTTCTTTTTACTCCTCATCCCTTTTCACTCTGGTGAGGACTCCTGATGATTACTTATCTCTTCTACTCTCAAAAATCCACTAAAAAAAATTTAGGATCACGCAAGTATTGTTTGAATTGTTCTGATGTCTTTGTGATGTGAACATTGTTCTCGATGCCTCCTGTCATTCAGGGGTTGTGGCAGTGTCCCGGGGAGTTGAGCTCCCAGGTGTTGTCGTCACAAAGCTATCGTAGCAGTTCTGGAATACTTAAGACGGCCGACATCGAAAACTCTCCTATGCGGTTAGTGGCAAGATAACCCTGACATCACCCAGTACTGGGGAGGTAGTTCGGGAGTATTGCCATAGCTTGTATAGCAGATGCGTTTCGAAGGTCCGAGGTAAACGGTTTCCGGAATTAACTGGTTATGTGTTCAAGGATGGATACAGCTGGATGTAGGATTAGAGTTGAGTGCGTGATGCTTCCCCTGTAACCCCAACACCTGATTGCATAACTAGAAACTTTCGGAAATTAATAGGTGGGTTCATCTAGTAGTTCGGAGGCATTCTTCCAACGAATGCATGATATGGAGTTCGGGGTTCTACATTGAGTGAAGTAGTTTTATGGGCGTTGTTCCGATCGGGAGTTGCATCTTAAAGGGTCCTTGGCTATGCTGATCCGGGGATTGCAAAACCCTTTTGTAACACGTTCCATAAGCTTTCAGCACGAATATGTCGAACGAAGCTTCTATCTTGTATTTGTTCTATCTTCTCCTTGTTGTTTTTTTATTTACCTTTTGTTCTCCCAAGTGGCTTCTCGTGAAGATTGTTGTACCATTAAACTGTGGATTACATTCGTTCATTTTGTTCGAATGTTCTTGTGAAGACTTATGTCACAATTCTAGCCGTTGATTCAGCTTATATATTTGCAATCAATGGCTAATAGTTGTCATCTCATTCAGGATGGCTCCTAAAAGGGTTCCCAACGCTAACCCAGAGGGTGGAGAAGTTCCTGATCGTCCTCCTTCCCCTCCTCCTTCGTCTGAGGCCTGGAGAGCAATTATGCAAGCGACGAACCAGAACACCCAAATGCTTATGCAAATGATGCAAAACATTCAAGCAAATAAAGCAAATCAAGGTGGTCATGGGAACCAAGGCCAAGGCAATTTGTTCAACCAACCTCACTTTGCTACTCTCAACCAATTCCTGGCAAACCAACCAAAGGCATTCAGTTACTGTGTGGACCCACTAGATGTTGAAGACTGGATAACAGACATCAAGAAGCATTTCGAGTGCAGTAACGTGAGACCTGAGGATTATGTCAAGTTTTCCGCCTTCCAACTCAAGGACCAAGCCGCTGATTGGTGGCAGCAGTACAAAGATTCCAGAGAAGGACGTGAAATCTCGTGGGCTGACTTCTGCAAGGATTTTCGCTCTCACCACATTCCAACTAGTGACATCGAAGGTATGCGTGAGCAATTCCGCAACCTGAAGCAAGGCTCCATGTCCGTTTATCAATACAATGTCAAGTTCCAGAACCTCGCTCACTATGCCAAGCAAGACATCCCAGATGCCAAGAGCAAGATTTATCAGTTCCGTGGTGGTCGGAAGGATGAACTCCAGCTAGCTCTTACCTTGTTTGAGCCGGATGAATTTGATCAATTCTATAACATGGCACTTAAGCAAGAGGCAGCCCAGCTCAAGTGTGAAGCTTCCAAAAAGAGGATTGGAGATGCTGTCAACTCCTCCTCTTCTTCCCAAGTGGTTGCAAAGCAGCAGAAGTTTTGGCTTCCACCTCCTCAAGTGCTCCGTCCTCCAAGCAAAAACAAGCACTCTGGCGGCCGTGGATTCTTCCACCCACCCAACCCAGGCAATCAGTCCAAGTCGCAGTACCAAGCTCCAAGACCAAGTGTTCCTCCTCCTCGTCCAGTTTCTGAGGTCACTTGCTACAAATGTGGTCTGAAGGGTCATTATTCCAACAAGTGCACCAACCAGAGGCGCCTTCCGCCTCCTCCACCTGTCAGCACTGCTATTGTCAAGCACAATCCTAAGCATGCAAGAGTGAACCTGATGAGTACAGCTGAAGCAGAAAATTCTTCTGATGTGATAATTGGTAATCTTCTAGTTAACTCTATTCCTGCAAAAGTTTTGTTTGACTCTGGTGCATCACTCAGTTTCATATCAAGACCATTCTTTACCAAGCATAATTTCACTCCGGTATTTCTGGATAAGAAGTTATCAATTATCTCTCTGGGCAAGCACATGACTTCCAATTTGAGGGCTCTGGATGTATCTATTCGTATGGGTGATTACCGCTTTCTGGCTTCTCCGGTTGTTCTCGGCAACTCCGACATTGATCTTATTCTTGGGATGGATTGGCTTTCCCAGCATGACGCTCACATTGATTGCGCAAATAAGGAAGTCAAGCTTACTCATCCTGACGAAGACGTGATTATCTTTGCCTCTCAAGATAACACAATCAGGCTATTCTCTCTCAATGACAAGGGCGAGATTAATGCCATTTCTCAAATTCCGGTGGTCAATGAGTATGAAGATGTTTTCCCTGAAGAGCTTCCAGGCATGCCTCCACATCGTCAAGTCGAATTCGTCATTGAACTCGAGCCCGGTACCGAGCCAGCATGTCAGCGTCCATACAAGCTTTCCCCTGAAGAGTTGAAGGAGCTGAAGAGACAACTCGATGAGCAAGAGTGTATGGGTCTAATCAGGCCTAGCACTTCTCCTTGGGGCTGTGGTGTTCTATTTGTCAAGAAGAAGGATGGCACGGAGCGCCTTTGCGTTGATTACCGGCCATTGAACAAGAAGACAATAAAGAACAAGTATCCGATCCCCAATATCAATGAATTGTTCGAGCAGCTCAAAGGAGCAAAAGTGTTCTCAAAGCTCGATCTCCGGATGGGTTATCACCATATCTGTATCCGTGAAGAAGATATTCACAAGACCGCATTCAGAACGAGCTATGGTTCCTATGAATACATGGTCATGTCTTTTGGCCTCGCAAATGCCCCACCCACCTTCTCGAGGATGATGCACTTTATATTCAACCCCTACACCAGTGATTTGTTCTCGTCTATCTGGATGACATCTTGGTATTCTCCAAGAATGAAGAAGACCATGCCAAGCACCTCCGTTTCATTCTGGACAGACTCCGTGAACATAAGTTCTATGCCAAGTTCTCCAAGTGTGAATTCTGGCTAGATAAGGTCTTATATCTTGGCCATATCATCTCTACTGAGGGTATTGCTATCAACCCCGAGAAAGTTGAAGCGATTGTCAACTGGGAACCCCCGCAGAACGTCAAGCAACTCCGAAGCTTCCTTGGTCTCGCTAGCTATTGCAGAAGGTTCGTTGAGAACTTCTCCAAGATTGCCAAGCCTCTCTCAAACTTGCTGCAGAGGAATGTCAAGTATAACTGGACTCCGGATTGTGATGTGGCATTCAAAACACTCAAAGAAAAGCTCATCTCTGCTCCGGTTTTTACTCCTCTGGATGAGTCCAAGCCCTACGAAGTATTCTGTGATGATTCTCTTCAAGGACTTGGTGGTGTGCTAATGCAAGACAAGAAAATTGTGGCATACACTTCTCGTCAATTGAAGCCAAATGAGAAGAACTACCCCACACATGATCTCGAGCTAGCAGCAGTGGTACACGCCTTGATCACATGGAGACACCTTCTGTTGGGCAGAAAAGTGGACATCTTCACCGATCACAAGAGCTTGAAGTACATCTTCACACAGCCGAACCTGAACCTTCGCCAGACTCGTTGGGTTGAGATGATCCAATAGTATGATCCAAGCATTGAGTACACACCTAGCAAGGCCAATGTCATTGCAGATGCCTTGAGCAGAAAGGCATGTTGCAACAGTCTCCTTATCAAGCCGTTTCAGCCTGAGCTTTGTGAATCATTTAGGAAGCTCAACCTCCAAGTTGTTCCGCAAGGCTTTCTTGCAAACCTTCAAGTTGCTCCTACCTTGGAAGATCAGATACGTGAGGCCCAGCTCAGTGATGCTATGGTGCAGAAAGTGAAACATGGTATTGCAAAGGGTACTCCCAAATACAAGTGCTATCGCGTTGATGAGAAACACACCTTGCTCTTTGAGAATAGACTTGTGGTTCCCAAGGGTGATCTCAGAAAACTCATAATGAACGAAGCACATGACTCCCTCCTCTCGATTCATCCTGGAAGTTCCAAGATGTACCAAGACCTCAAGCAGTCGTACTGGTGGACTCGCATGAAAAGAGAGATTGCCCAATTCGTGAATGAATGTGATGTCTGCAGAAGAGTGAAGGCAAAGCATCAACGTCCAGCCTGTCTCCTCCAACCTCTTCCTATTCCCGAGTGGAAATTCGACCACATTGAAATGGATTTCGTCACTGGGTTTCCCAAGTCCAAGAAGGGGAATGATGATATCTTTGTTGTGATTGACAAGCTAACCAAAGTAGCTCACTTCCTTCTAGTCAAAGAATCCATCAATGCAGCTCAGCTGGTAGAGTTGTACACTTCCAGAATTGTGTCGTTACATGGCATTCCTCAAGTTATCTCCTCAGACCGTGGAAGTTTGTTCACATCCAAGTTATGGGACTCCTTCCAGTCAGCCATGGGCACTAAGATCCGTTTCAACACCGCATTTCACCCTCAGACTAGTGGTCAAGTCGAAAGAGTGAACCAGATCCTCGAAGACATGCTCAGAGCTTGTGTCATCTCTTTTGGCATGAAGTGGGAAGATTGTCTTCCGTTTGCCGAGTTCTCTTACAACAATAGTTTCCAAGCAAGAGCCGGCAAAGCTCCTTTTGAAATCCTCTATGGCAGAAAGTGTCGTACTCCTCTCAACTAGTCAGAGACTGGTGAACGTCAACTTCTTGGCAATGACTTGATCTCAGAAGCCGAAGAAATGTGCAAAGTCATACGTGAGAATCTCAAGGCCGCTCAGTCGCGTCAAAAGAGTTACTATGACGGCAAGCATCGTGATTTGGCTTTCGACATTGGAGATCATGTCTATCTCCGTGTTTCTCCTATGAAAGGCACCCAAAGATTCGGTATCAAAGGAAAGCTTGCTCCTAGATATGTGGGCCCTTTCAAGATTCTTGGCAAAAGAGGCGATCTAGCCTATCAACTCGAGCTTCCATCCAACATTGCAAATGTTCATGATGTGTTTCACGTGTCTCAATTCCGCAAGTGCTTCAAGACACCTGAACGCACAATTCCGTTCGAGGAGATTGATCTTCAACAAGACTTGTCTTACCGTGAGCACCTGTTGCTATTCTTGAAGAAACTGAGCGCAAGACCCGCAACAAGTCAATCAAGTTATTGAAAGTTAAGTGGTCACACCATACCGACCGAGAAGCTACGTGGGAACGAGAAGATCACCTTCGTTCCGAGTACCTTTCCTTCTTCCAGTCCTAGATCTCGGGACAAGATCTTTTCGTAGTAGAGGAGAGTTTGTAATGCCCCACATGTATCACTTTCCATTTGTGGCAATATATGAAACTTTGACTTCATCAATTCCATTCTGGGCTCTTCTTCATTTCGGGTTTCTTCGTTTTGTCATGTGCATGTGTGCATTTCATCCATGTCATATTGTCATGTGCATTGCATTGCATTTGTGTTGTCACTTGCACCCGGTCCCACTCGTCTCTTCCCGTTGTCCGTTTCGAGTTCCGACGCTCACACACGTGCCCGTGGCATCCCCGAGTCCTTCTTTCGTGTGTGACCGTGTAACGTTTCCGGAATGAGGTGAGACTTGTCGTGCGATGTTGTTTTGTTACGTGTAGGCCTCCTGTCAAGTTTCGTCGGGTTTGCAGTCCGTTTGGTACTCCGACGGTTAACCTAGTGGGCTAAAAGAACCTCTTCTTTAAGGCCCAATACCCCCTCCACAACAGCCCACTAACCCAGCACAACCACTCCCATCCTCTCGGTCGTCGGATCGTGATCGCGTGGCCGAAAACCACTCCTCATTTGGACATTCCTAGCTCCCTATGCCTATAAAAACGTCTTCCCCGTCCAAATTTTCGAAGGAAACCCTAGTCTCCTTCCTCCTCGAGCACCGCCTCGAAATCCGCGCCAGGCGGACGTGTCTGACCCGCGCGGGACAAATCGTCTCCGCCGCCCTCAGCCAGTGGCATCGCGCCCCGTCACCCCGCCGCCTCGCCCGGGGCCCAGATCCGGCCCGCCCCGGGGCCGAACCGGGCCGCGCCGGGCCCGCGCCTCCGCCGCCCGTATCCCTTGTCGCCGTCTCCAGCCGCGGCCAGGCCGCCGACCGCCGCCTCCGCCCCAAGCATTCCGCCGACCGGGCCCCGAGCACGTCGCCCCGGCTCCCCGCGTTCCCCGCCGCCGGCAAGGCGCCGCCGCTGCCTCCTGCAACCGCCGCCGCCGGCAAGGCGCCGCCGCCCTCGAGCTCCCGCCTCGCCCCGCCGCAGGCAAGACGCTGCCTTCGCCGATCCGCCGGCCGCCGCCGCCGGAGGGCCGCGCCCCGGATCCATTCATCGCCGTCGGTCGCAACCCTAACGGGTCGGGAAGGCCCGAACCCGTCGCCCGATCCATTCCGCCCGATCCGCCGTATCGGACAGATCCATGTCACCCGGACGTGTCCGCCCTACACCCCCCCTTGAGGTTTTTTTTTTGCCAAGTCCCTGAGATCTGTTATTTTGTTGCATCTTTGCATGGCTGTAACTTTTAGTGTGCTTGTCCAAATTATGAATATAATATATCAAAATGATCGTGGTGATGTGCTCTACATTTTGTTCCATTGTGGCATGCTTGTTTGAGTTCATGTAGATGTCCTAATCTTCGTAAAAAGAGTGCTACTTGTTATAAACTGCTGTTACTTGTTATTTTTATGCCATGTTTGAGATGTGATAACTTGGTGCATGTTTATCCAAATGGAGCAAATGATATGTCAAAATGTTCGTTGTGAAGTGCTCTACATGATGGTTGCTGTAGCATTCATGTTAGATGTCATATTGCCATGTTAATCTCTATTGCAAAAGTGCATGTGGCTGTTAAGTGCTCAAACTTGTTATGAGATGTTGTTTTGACATGCTCTTTGCTATGGATGTGTTTGTCCCCATGTCACATGTCAATATGTTTTAGAAGCACCATCATATGGTCTTTGCTCTGGTGCAAACCACTTTCCATGATATGCCTTGAGGTGACTTAAACAAGCTTGTGAACATGCCATGCCAATGTTACTGTTTTATACTTAGTGAAAATTTTGCTATGTCTGGAATCTGTTTTAACCTGATGCTATGTTTGCTTGATGCCCTAGTCAATTCCATGCTTGTTTTGGGGTGGCCAATGATCATTCCTTGTTTTACATGTTATTGTATATCCATTCATGCCCTTACTTGCTCATATGGCTTGCTGTAGCTTATTTATTTCTTACTCTCAACTTGCTATAAATTATATCTGTCAGGTTTTTAACAGCATGATCAATTTGGTGTGGCTTGTTGCTATTGATCCATGCCTCCTATGGAGTTTCTCCAATGGAGTTGTTTTCTATAGAACATGTCTACTTCATGTCCATGCTTCTTGTCATCATGTTTGGGTGCTGTAGACTATATATCTCTTGCTCCAAACTTGCTATGTGGCTGTTAATTTCAGGTTTGCATTGTATCTTGTTTCGTGTGTATGTGTTGAACCGTTGCTCCGTTTTGAGCGTGCCCTATATGAAACTTGTGTGGTTTTGCATGTAGAATCATAATATCATGTTGTTTACATGTTTGGAGTGAGTTCGCTTGATGTTTGGGTGCATCTTGCACCGTTGCCATGATTTTCTTGTTTTGCTCATATCTTCTAGACCGTAGCTCCGAATTAAACAAACTTTATATGAAACTTGACTAGAATTTCGTGTAGATCATCATGGTGCAATGTTAACTTGCTGTTGAACAACTTTAACTTAAGGGTTGTTCAGATCTGGACCAATTTCAATTTATACATATGAGGACTTGCCCGGATTTGCTATATGTTGATTCCGGCCTCATTTAAACTTGTTGTTTTGTGTTGTTCTGGTGTGCTTCATCCCTTGCCATGAAATGCATCATACATGCATCATGTTGATTGTGCATTGCACCTTGTTTGATTTCGTGCCATGTTGTATTCTTGTGTTGAGTAGAGCCGGGAGCCGAGACCGAGAACGAGGTTCCTACCGAGGTTGAGTACGAGGAGCCGTCTTACGATCCCATCGACGACTCGACAGGCAAGATGACCTGACCCAGATATCATTACTATCTTTGCCTATTGCTAGATGTCTCGCTCTTTAGCTTATTGCCTCGATGCCCATGTTTGTTTGTCAGCCTCCTATTGTAGCCATGAATCTCTCTAACCACCCAACCTAGCATACTTTTGTTTGGCTACGTAAGCTTCGCTCAGCCCCTCTTATAGCATTGCTAGTTGCAGGAGAAGATTTGAAGATTCTTGCATCATGTTGAAGTTATTCTTGGGATATCACACTATATAATCTGTTAAACCAAATCTTCTATATATTGGTAATGGGTGGAAGGCTAAGCCTCTTGCTTGGTGTTTTGTTCCACTCATGCCGCCCTAGGAACCGTTTAAACCGGTGTTATGTTCCTTGATTTTGTGTCCCTAACACGGTTGGGGTTTATGGGCCCCCCTCGATAACCCGCTTAGCGCTAAAGCTTTTCCAGCAAGGCCCAACTTTGGTTTTACCATTTGCCATAACTAAATAACTTGCATAGGGACTTTCCGGACCCCGAGTACTTAATTTTACAAACCGGGCCAGTGCTCCTCATGAGTGTTGGTCCAAACTAGGCAGACTACGGGGCCACCACGAGGAAACTCGAGGATTGGTATATACCTGTAGTCTGACCTATCCGGTCGTGGCCTGAGACTAGATACGCGCGGCTACTATCAGGGTGTCGGCACGCCGGGAGGTCTTGCTGGATTAGTTTTACCTTAGTCGGGATATCTTGAGCACGGGATTCCGAGAATACTCGGGTCTTCCCACCTTGGAGTTGCGACTCCGCAGATCGTGAGCTTGTGATGGGCTAAGTTGGGACACCCCTGCAGGGTTTGATCTTTCGAAAGTCGTGCCCGCGGTTATGTGGCATATGGGAATTTGTTAATATCCGGTTGTAGAAAATTTGACACCATGTTCAGAATACACTACTAGCGTGAGTAACCGTGACGGTCATTTTCCGAAAGGGGTTCGGGAAGTGAACACGGTGGGGTTATGATTGACGTGCTTAGATAGGATCACTTCGTGATCACTTTGACGCTCGTGGCACTTCTCTTCTCGCTCTAAACACGTAAGCTAGTGCTAGTGTAGCTGCAACCTTTGTTCTTCAGCCTTGTTCCACACCCAAGGCTTAGATAGTTTTGCTACCCGGGAACGGGATTGTTGAGTCCTCCGTGGCTCACAGATTCTACACAACACCAGATGCAGGTACTATGGTGAACTACACAGGTGACGGCACCAAGCTGTACTAGGAGTTCGATGAAGAACGTGGGCGATACTATGTGTACTATCCCGATGATCAGTAGTGGCTTCTACTAGGGGTGATTTGGACCTTGTGGCTTTATTTATTTGGTATCTTTCATTTGGATCTTCGTCCGTAGTCGCACTGTGATTTTATTTGGATGATGATTGCTTATGTAATGTATTGTGTGACGTGGCGAGTGTAAGCCAACTACTCTTTTGCAATTTCATCCCTATTTTTACATGAGACGTGCAAAGATACCATACTTGAGATCATTCTAGTATGAGCTTATACCTTTAAGTCATGCCTCGACACGTAGGAGGTATAATCTCATACTGGGCATTACAGGAGCTCCAACACATGGTGGTCGACTACAAGTCTTCTTCCCCTTCGTCATCTTCTTGGCGGCGACGTTCAAGTCACAAGTCTTCAGAGCGCAAAAACTATGCAAGCGCAAGTCGTCCACGTCCACACCGCCATGGTGAATATCGACATCATCATGAAGATGCTTCACACGCACGTACCTACAATTCCAAACAAGCTCTACTTCACGCCAAGGTCAAGCTTCATGAGCAAAAGAAAAGACCGCGAGACGAGCACCCCAAAGACGGAGCTACGGCTACAACCACCACTTCGGCATCTTCGCCAAGTGCTATCATGGCATCTTTGCCTTTGGAAGTTCGGCATCTTTGTCTACTTCCCGTGAGTTAGCCTACATAGACATCTCCAACTACAAGGCGACCACCTACAAGTGAGGGCGACACTTCCATCTTCGGAAGCTCCCCACATCAAGACGGCGACAATATGGTCGAGCAAGGGCCATCCCCTTCGACCAAGGCGACGAGCATGAACCTCTTCAACAACATGAACACGGCGCTCAAATATGACTACTACTCCGAGTCAAGCTACGCGAGCGCACATGAGTCCTCTTTGATCTCGGGGGAGAGTGATGATTTTCCACCTCCTACGGCATTCATCTTTGGAGGCGTTATGGATGCGGCGGCGAAAGGCATTGAGCTTGGAGACATTTGCACTTACATCTCTCCGACACCCATATATCATGAGATGCCCTAATTTCCATGTGAGGAGAGCCACCACCACATAGTGACATGAGTGACTCCACCATATGTGAGATTGAGAGCATTTCTTTTGAGAGGACGAGAGTGATCACCACTAGCCCCACAGATGAGAGCATTCGACACATCCTATGTCAGGTTGAGAGCCATTTGAGTGACTCCACCAACCATATGAGTGAGAGCATCCAAGAGGAAGTGAGTGAGCCACACCACTTAGTGAGTGAGGTAGTTGAGAGGGCATTTGAGGCCACTATGATTTCTAACGACTTAACCTCTACTCTGAGTGTGTTTTCTTTGGTGCTAGGTATCCTACATGACGACAATCCTACCCTCAACGAGTCCATCCCTCCAATGGGAAACCCGATGGCCATGGTGGAAGAAGATGCACCACCCACATGGTTCCATCAAGATGACGATGACCGCTACTTGGTCTTCAACACCTCACCTACAACACATGAGCAGAGCTCTAAAGGTAACATAGGTGATGGTGTTTCTCTTGTCCCACTAGTGGACTATATTGACAATGATTGCTTGCATGATGTTGACACACCTATTGACATGCTTCATGCTAGTGCGACTTCCTCATGTCTTAACTTACCTATTTATGATGAATATGATGATGAGCATGTTGAGTTGCCTAGTTGTGATGCTATGCTCCATAGGATATCATGTGCAAATTCTTTTGGTCACATCATGTTCGAGAACCCTCTAAACTTGTCATATGCTATGAGTCAGATCTCCCATATTGCATCATTTCAATCTCAACATAGTAACTATGCAATCCCCATTAAAGTAAATCCTATTTGCACTTGTGGCATAGATGACAAGATGATGGTCATTCCCTTTTGTTTTTCTTGTGATGATATTGCTAAGCTTCCTTTACATGATTTGCGCAATTCATCTATTATACCGTGCCATGATCACATTGTTCCGGATATGCATTGTTTTGGATGTTGTCAATATTCTCCATGTGATATTTCCACTAATGCACATGAGGAGACCCCCATAGTTTCCTCATACATACTAGGAGATCTTGATGCATGCCACCTTGCATGATTACCATGATTGTGTGCACCATATGCATTCCACGAATAACAATGCTCTACATATTTGTCATGATGCATTACACAATTTGCATCTCCATTATGATGTACATAACAACAAACCTCTCATGATGGATGACATGTTTCTATATCACGCATCTCATTTATTTGAGCATTGGCTATTTTGTGCTAACCAACACATGCACGTGTGCATCATGATGGATGATGTGTACATATACCACGCACACACAATTTTCCCTTTGTCTTTGTTTTGTGTAGGTACTCATGAACATTTGTCAACCTCACAATCCCATGAGTTGACAAAAGGACCTCTTGAGAGCAACGACGATTTGGGATCCCGTGGATTGTCCTTACCACCGTTCTCTTTGTGCAACCACTACGCGCATATATTTTACTTGGCTCTCACACGACTATGGGCTATTTACCACTTGTCATTTTCTGCCCATTCTATTGTGTTCACTTTGCATGTTATGCCTCTTGCTATGACTTTGTCATGCAATTGTGACCCTTGCTTTCCTTTACACATGATTCACCATTATGCCACTTCTATGTGTATTTTCATGCTTGGTGGAGATACTTATTGCTATTTCTATGTTTACATTGTGCCCCGTGCTATTGTCGATTGTTGTCTTGGGAGAGTCATGATGCTCAATTGCTATTTACACATGACTTCTTGCCACCACAATGATGAGACTTTGCTCATATCTTGCTTTCATGCTTGTGATATGGCATGTGCCTTATTCATGCCCACTATTTATCCACATGCCATGATTACCTCTAGTACGTTGCATCTTCGCACTACTAGCTTGCTTGACTTGATCACTATGATTGCTTGCTATGTTGCATCACCCATGTTCCACTCTTACTTGCTTTCTTGGGTTGATGACATATATGTTCATGCATTTCACATGATATATCTTGATCATTGTCACTTGTCTCCAATAGTTGCATCTCTCATATTCACTTATAGATAGTGCAACCGTGCTATGCTTGTTGATCTCGGAGATTTTGACACCCTTCTTGTGATGCATACTTGTTTGTTTGAGCCTAATGTGACCCCCCGAGACCGATGCGTCAGGTGTCTTCCAGTTATTCGTCGCCGTTGCCATGTCATCTGCTTGCATGTTGCATTTTTCCATGTCATCATGTGCATTGCATCAGCATCTTTTCAAAACTTGCACCCGTCCGAGTCTGCCCGTCCTTTCCGTTGTCCGTTCTGAGCCCAGACACACTTACACGCGCCCGCGGCACCTCCGGTTATTTATTTTATAAGTGGCCGGAAAATGTTCTCGGAATGGGGTGAAACTTGGCGTGTGGTCTTGTTATAGTGTAGGTAGACCGCCTGTCAAGTTTCGTCGCATTCGAAGCTCGTTTGATAGCCCAACCGTTAAACTATAGCGACAATATCGCCGGTTAAATCGTCGGACGTTTCGGTCTCTGAAACGATGTGTCGGGCTGCACTTCTCTTCTCTCCCCTCGGCCCAAGCAATCCTACACACCCCACTAGGCCCAACCTAAACCCCCCTCGCGTCGCGAGCCAGCGGATCGCGATCGGATGCTCCAAAAACACCCCCTAGACCTAAACCCTAGCCCCCATACTATATATATAGACACCCACCTGCCTAAAATGGACTAATCCTAGTCTAAACCTAGCCCCTACCCTTCCCCTAACCTCCAGCCGCAGCCACCCCCCCTTCTTCCTCGTTTTCAGCGCCTCCCCGGCCCAGATCCGCCACTTGGCGGCCAGCCGCCGCCGGAACAGCCGCTCTGGCCAACCAGGGCGTCCCACATGTCCCTCGCTAGCCTTCCCCCGCCGCAGGCCCGCCAGACCCGCTCAGGGCCCGCCCGAGCCGCGAACCAGGCCCGAGCGCCCGAGCGGAGCAGCCGCCGCCCGTCCTCCCGCTCGTCGCCTAGCGCCGCCCCGCGCCCGACCGAACCCCGCCGTCGTGAGCATCGCCCCCGCACCCCGAAAGGCGCCGCCAGCCGCTCCGCCGCCCTACAGCACGCGGCGGCCGCCGCCCGTTCCACTCCGCGCGCCCGTCGGCCTCCTCCACCACGCCGGAGTTTGGCCTCCGCCGCCAGCAGCTCCATCGCCCCGCCGCCGCACTCCACCACGCCGATGTCCCGCCTCGCCTGCGCGCGCTCCGGCGAGCTCGCCACTGCGCCACCCCTGCCGCCGGCCAGATCCGGTCCTCCCCGACCGGATCCGGCCCTCTGCCTCGCCCCGCTCCATCCCTGGCCGGTGGGCCCGCGCGCCCAGCCGGCCGGACGTGTCCAGCTGGCATGGACATGTCTGAACCCCCCTCAGCCCATGCCATCGACTGGTGGGCCCGCGCGTCCGCGTCGCCGGACATGACCTCTCCCCTTCAGACACATTTGTTCCCCCCTGAGGTTGTTTTTTCTAGGTCCCTAAGAATTATTATTATGTGTGCATCTTTGTGTCACTGTAACTTTTTGTGTGTTTGTCCAAATGAAGCATATAATATGTCAAAATGTTCGTCTCTTGATGCTCTACATGTTAGTTGCATTTGCATGCATGATACTGTTCATCTTGATGCCTTAATCTGCGTTGCAAAACTGCTATGTGATGTTATTGTCAAGTCCTTGTTTTTCTGTCAACAATATGTATGCATGTTTAACATGGTGTAACTTTGTGCATGATGATCCAAATGGAGTGTATGATATGTCAAATTGTTCATTGTGAAGTGCTCTACATGATGGTGGCTGTTGCATTCATGTTAGGTGCCATATTGTCATGTTTATCTCTATTGCAAAAGTGCATGTTGTTGTTAAGCACTGAAAACTATTATAAGATGTTGATTTGTCTTTTTCATATCTTTATGTGTGATTTTTGTTTGAGCTACATGTCAACATGTTTTAGAAGCACAATCATGTCATCTTTGTTGTGGTGCAATCCACTTTTCATGATATGCCTTGTGGTGAGTGCAAAAGGCTTGTAAAGTAGCCTACTCGCTCTTGCTGATTTCTATGACTTGTTGAAAACTGCCAAGTCTGAAACTGTTATATCCTGATGCCATGTTTGCTTGATACCCCACTCAAATCCATGAATGTTTTGGGATGTCCAATGACCATGTCTTGATGTCTATGTTATGCTCTATCCCTCCATGTCCTTGTTTGCAAGTATGGCCTGCTGTAGCTTGTTGTTTTCATGCTCTCAAATTGCTATAAAATGTTTCTGTCAGCCTGTTAACACTAAGTTTAGTTTTGCCATGTGAATAGCTAGTGTTCTATGTATCCTATGACCATATTCTTGCCATGAGTAGCTCATAAACATGTCTTCTTGCTATCGATTATATTCACATGCCATGATCTTCTTTGAGATGAGTTGCACAGGCTTGCAAACATGCCTACTTGTCGTTGTTGCTCCCATGTTTAGTTTATTTCACTAAGTCTGAGAATCTGTTATCTTTTGCAATCTTGCCATGATGTTTTGAGCATGTTCTAGTGGTGTTTGGTAGTAGATCAGTGATCATGCTTGTAGTACTTGACATGTACATGCTTGCCATGCCCTTTGATGACATGAAGTATTATTGTATCATGTTGTTCTGATGTCAACTATATGCCTACTTGCTGTTTTGGGTTGATTGTGTTTCAAACTTGCTTCGTGTGTATGTGATGAACCGTTGCTCCGTTTTTAGCGTGTTCTATATGAAACTTGTGTGTTTTTGCATGTAGATGCATAATATCATGCTGTATACATGTTTGGAGTGAGTTTGCTTGATGTTTGGATACGTTTGGCATTAATGACATGCTTGACTTGTTTTGCTCATATCTTCTAGGCCTTAGCTCCGAATTAAATGAACTTTATATGTAACTTGACTAGAATTTCGGGTAGATCATCATGGTGCATGTTAACTTGCTATTTAACAACTTAAACTTAAGGTTTGTTCAGATCTGGACCAATTTCGAAATTTGCGTATGAGGACTTACCGCAATTGTTATAAGTTGTTTTCGGCCCCATTTAAACATGATTTGTGTGATATTCTTGTGTGCTTCATATCTTGCCATGATTTGCATCATGTAGCCTTGTCATGCATCATACTTGGTTGTGCATCATGTCTTGTTATGTGTTGTGTGTTTACCATGTTGCTTGCTTCTTCTCGTTAGTGCTTATTTTGTTGTGAACGTGAAGATTCGTTCGACTACACTAGGTTCATCTTCGTGGCTTCTTCATCGTCTACTTCATGGACTCGTTCTTCTTCCTTGCGGGATCTCATGCAAGATGACCGTCACCTTGGATCTCATTACTATCATTGCCATGCTAGTTGTCTCGATGCTATCGCTATATGTCGCGCTACCTACCTATTTGTTGGCAGCCTCTCCTTGTTGCCATGAAACCTCTAACCTTTGACACCATCCTAGCAAATCGTTGTTTGGCTATGTTACCCGCTTGCTCAGCCCCTCTTATAGCATTGTTAGTTGCAGGTGAAGATGAAGATTGCTCCATGTTGGAACTTGGTTGTTGGAATATCACAATATCTATTACTTAAATTAATGCACCTATATACTTGGCAATGGGTAGAAGGCTTAGCATTTTGCTCGGTGTTCTGTTCCACCGACTGGCAGAAGCTCATGGAAGAAGGGCCGTGGTTGTTCCGCCTTAAGAACCGATAAACCGGCGTTATGTTCCTTGATTTTGCGTTCCTAACGCGGTTGGGTATAGGGGGGCCCCTTGACAGTTCGTCTTTGAATAAAACTCCTCCAGCAAGGCCCAACTTTGGTTTTAATTTGCAACATAATAAAAACTTAATTAATTAATTAAATTGCATAGGGAGTTAGCGCTACTTGAGGATTCTTCTACATACAGGGGGCCAGTGCTGATGGTGTTGGTCCCAAACGGGCGGACCGCAGGGCCGCCTCGTGGAAACTCGAGGTATCTGGTATTTACCCGTAGGCTGTCCCATCCAGACGTGGCCTGAGACGAGATACGCGTGGCTACTATCAGGGTGTCGACACGTCGGGAGGTCTTGCTGGACTTGTTTTACCATTGTCGAAATGTCCTGTGCACCGGGATTCCGAGTCTGATCGGGCTATCCCTAAGATATGGGGTTTTACCTCTGCTGATCGTGAGAGCTTGTGATGGGCTAAGTTGGGACACCCCTACAGGGTTATGATCTTTCGAAAGCCGTGCCCGCGGTTATGTGGCAGATTAGAATTTGTTAATGTCTGGTTGTAGAAAACTTGACAGAGGATCTGGAATTAAATACATGAACCATGTGAGTAACCGTGGCCGTTTTTTTTTGACATGAAGACTGTAAGGGATCCCCCTACAGTATAATTGGTGCAACAAACCCAAATTGCAAGTACCGTGCCTTGAACCTGGGTGGGGTTTCACTTTGAGAAGAGAACACGGTGGGGTTATGTTTGACTCGTAGGTAGTTCAGGATCTTTAGTGATCACTACTAGTTTGCGACCTTTTGTGTAGATGCTCATCTTATTCTTGTACTCGTAAGTTAGCCACCATATATTGCTTAGTCGCTGCTGCAACCTCACCACTTAATCTCTTCATACCCATTAAGCTTTGCTAGTATTGATACCCATGGTTATGGGATTGCTGAGTCCTCGTGGCTCACAGATACTACAACAACAGTTGCAGGTGTAGGTTTCTGATGACTTGACGTGAGAGCGATGTACTTGTGTCAGAGTTCTTTCTTCTTCTGCTTCGTCAGTCTTGGGTTAGGTTCTGGTGGGCAGCGTGGGATAGCAGATGGATGTCATTGTGTTTTTCATGTTTGCATCCGTAGTCGGATGTCTTGTATTGATGTTGTTGTATTCATGTGACTTGTATGAATTGTTATATCCCCATGTATGTATGTAATGGTACGATGTAATGATATCCATCTTGCTAAGCGCCTGAAATGCGGTTGTGCCCCAATCACGAGTGTATCACGTGATCGGGATAGAATCGCCTCTTGGGCATGACACCTAATGCCTTTGGTTGTTATCGCATCATATGCTTACATACCATGCCACAGTCCCTTGTACCTTCGTATGATAAGCATGATGACTACACTTGTGGGGTATTTCACCACACAAATGATAGGTTTTGCACTTCCACTAACCTCATTTGTTTTTACGAGTGTTTTTCATGTTCTTTCATTTCGGAGGATTCACAAGGCGATGACATCATGCGACATCTTAGGCATGTGAAGGCATACACAGTGCGCGGCACAAACACCTTCGAGAACATACATAGGGTGGATTCCTTCTTTGTGAGCCATCCTCACATATGCATATTGGATGGTCCATACTTTCATTGTTGTTTCCTTCGTGTTGTCTACATGATACATCTATGGGATGGAGGACCAACATTGAAGATGGACTGATGTAGGGTGGAACCCTAATCAGCGGATCTTTCACGTTTTGGAGGGTGTCCCACGATGAACACGGAGAATACAAGGAGGAAGACGGGGAAAACACAAGAGGAAACACTCAAATCAACACGAAGATGATCACACAAGTGCTAGATTCACGATACAAAGTCGAGATACACGATCCAAAGTCAACGTCGGTGGTACAAGGGTAGTCTTCTCCGTGAGGAGGTCTTGATCATCCCGTAGGATCTTCCCCGATGTGGAGGCCTTGAATCCGTAGTGGATCTTCTCCGTAGAGGCGCACGGTCTCGTGGGAGAAATCCACACAAGTCTGAGAAATGAGCTAACCAACAGCTGACCCTAAACGGAAAGGGGAAAGGAGTATATATAGTGTACGGAGCAAATGGATACACGGGCCTCGGCCCAAGTGCTGCGCGCAGGCAATTCAGGGGACGGACGTCCGGGCGTCGGGCCGGATGTCCGGGGCTTCGCGGGGCGCCGGATGTCCGGGGCGAGGGCCCGGATGTCCGGGCTGGGGCGGTCGAGCCTCGGGTGCTCTCTGGACAGAGGCGCCGGATTTCCGGGCCCGAGGCCGGATGTCCGGGCCATGCTTGGCCGGATGTCCGGGCCCTGGCCGGATGTCCGGGCCCTGTAGCTTCTGCTGCAGGTGGCTTTCTGGAGTTGAACGCTCAGGGGCCGGATGTCCGGGCCAGGGGGCCGGATGTCCGGGGCCTGGAGCTTCCTTCTGCCCTTCTTGATGCATCGACTCGTCCGTGAACTTGGGGACTTGTCCATCTTCACGCCCTTCTCCAATGTGGTCTTCTTCACACCTGAGCACACAAAGCACATCCGTTTGAGGTAGCAACCATGTCTCGCAAGATTCGTATGGAAGTAGGGCTAGGAGTGACGTCACCTCGGTCTCGAGAGCTCTAGCACGAGCACGAGTCATTGGTCCTTGAGGCACTTGAGGAGGTGAAGGAGGGTCCATGGGGATGTCCTTGGGATGCTCCGCATCATCTCCCCTCCCTTGGGAAAGATCCGACCTCGGATCGAAATCTTCATCACCATGGAAAGGAGAGAGATCCTTGACGTTGAAGGTGTCGCTCACTGAGTACTTGTCTCGCGGGATGTCGATCTTGTAGGCGTTGTCGTTGTAGCGAGCTAGCACCTTGAATGGTCCGTCGGCGCGAGGTAGAAGTTTGGACTTGCGCTCGTGTGGGAAGCGGTCCTTGCGAAGATGAAGCCAAACAAGATCTCCTGGTTGGAACACCATTGGTGCCTTGTTGACGTTGAGCTTGGTGGCGAGACGTTGGACTTGCCGCTCGATCATGGCCCTTGTATCTTCGTGCACCTTCTTGAGATAGCTCGCACGTGCACTTGCGTCCATGTTGATGCGCTCTTGTAGTGGTAGAGGTAGAATGTCCAAAGGTGACAACGGGTTGAAGCCGTAGACAACCTCGAATGGCGACTTGCCGGTGGTCGAATGTCTTGCGCGGTTGTAGGCGTACTCGGCGATGGGCAAGCAATGCTCCCATTCCCGGATGTTCCTCTTGATCAACACACGAAGAAGAGTGGAAAGCGTGCGGTTCGTCACCTCCGTCTGGCCGTCCGTTTGTGGATGGTATGCCGAAGAAAAGAGTAGCTTGATTCCGAGCTTGGCACATAGTGTTTTCCAAAAGTAACTCAAGAACTTGACGTCCCGGTCCGACACGATCGTTTTGGGCACGCCATGAAGACGAAGTATCTCCCTACAAAAGAGAGTGGCAACATGTGAAGCATCGTCGATCTTGTTACAAGGAATGAAATGAGCCATTTTGGAGAATCTATCTACCACCACAAGCACGGAATCTTTGCCATTTTGAGTCCTAGGCAAACCAAGTATGAAATCCATGCTTATGTCTTCCCATGGATGATATGGAATAGGAAGAGGCATGTAAATACCATGAGATTGAGCTTTGGACTTAGCTTTGCGGCATGTCGAACATCGGTTGGTGAGGCGTGAGACGTCACGAAGCATCTTGGACCAAAATAGTTCTTAGAGAGGGTAGCAAACGTCTTGTCGCGTCCAAAGTGTCCCATGAGTCCTCCTCCATGAGATTCCTGCAAAAGAAGCAAACGAAGCGAAGACTCGGGAATGCAAAGTTTGTTAGCTCTCATAAGATATCCATCCTTGATGTAGTAATGTTCCCAAGAAGTGTGAGTCAAGCATTTAGCATAGGCATTTGCAAAGAAAGGATCATGCTCATATAAATCTTTAATATGCTCAAAGCCAATCACATTCAACTCAAGTTGTGTTACAAGCATGCATTTGCGGGAAAGCGCGTCCGCCACAACATTTTCTTTGCCCTTGATGTATTTGATGACATAGGGGAAAGACTCAATGAACTCACTCCATTTAGCATGACGCTTGTTCAACTTAGTTTGACCTTTGAGATACTTGAGTGTCTCATGGTCCGTATGAAGAATGAATTCATGAGGTCTAAGATAGTGTTCCCAAACACGTAAAACTCTCACCAAGGCATAAAGCTCTTTATCATAGATGGGGTAGTTAAGTTGCGCTCCCGATAGCTTCTCGCTAAAGTACGCAATTGGGCGCTTTTCTTGCATTAGCACGCCACCTATGCCGGTACCGCTAGCATCACAATGAATCTCAAACGGTTTGTCAAAGTTTGGTAGGGCTAGAAGTGGTGCGTGCGTGAGCAAGCTTTTAAGCTCATTGAATGTGGTGTCTTGCGAAGGACCCCAAATGAAGGGTGCGTTCTTCTTGCTCAAAGCATGTAGAGGCATAGCAATGGTGCTAAAGTCCTTCACGAAACATCGATAGAAACCGGCTAGACCAAGGAAACTACGCACTTGCATGAGATTCTTTGGTTGAGGCCAAGTTTTAATTGCTTCAATTTTAGTTTCATCAACGTGAACACCTTGAGAAGAAACGACAAATCCTAGAAAGACAACCTTGTCAACGCCAAAAGTGCATTTCTCCATATTAGCATATAATTGTTGTTTGCGAAGGGCTTGCAAGACCAAACGGACATGGTCAACATGTTCCTCAAGCGACTTGCTAAAGATGAGAATGTCATCAAAGTAAACCGCTACAAAGACGCCTATATAGGGTCGGAGAACAAAATGCATAAGACGCACGAAAGTGCCGGGTGCTTCCGATAAGCCCATTGGCATAACAAGCCACTCATATAACCCAAACTTGGTTTTGAAAGCTGTTTTCCACTCATCACCCTCTTGAATGCGAATTTGGTAGTAACCACTTTTAAGATCAATTTTTGAAAAGATGGTGGCACCACATAATTCATCAAGCATGTCATCTAGACGAGGAATTGGGTGACGGTATCTAACGGTGATAGCATTTATCGGACGACAATCGGAACACATGCGAAAAGTTCTATCTTTCTTAGGCACGAGAATAACCAGAACGGCACAAGGGCTTAGGCTTTCACGTACATGACCTTTGTCGATGAGTTTTTGCACTTGCCGTTGTATCTCCTTTGTTTCCTCGGGGTTGACGCGGTAGGGAGCCTTGTTTGGAAGTGGTGCACCGGGTACGAGGTCGATGCGGTGTTCTATCCCGCGAAGTGGAGGTAGACCCGGAGGTAGCTCATCGGGAAAGACGTCCGAGAATTCCTGTAACAATTGAGACAACACAAAAGGTGGAGGTGGTGAAGTGTTAGTAGGTTTGGCTTCCCCTTTGCATAAGAGCACAAGGTGGAAGACGCTCGATGGGTTCTCACACACTTCTCTCATCTCACGTTTGGTGGCAAATAGAACTAGTTGCTTCTTGTCGCTCATCGTGGAGTCGCTCATATTTGGCTTGTGGCTCTCACTCACTTTTTGGTGGTTCACTCTCTCACCATTCTCTCCACGATGGGTGGTAGGTAAAAGCTTGTCGGCGGCTACTTGACTTGGAGACATTGGTCGAAGCACGAATTCCTTGCCCTTCATCTTGAAATGATAGTGATTGGTCCGTCCATTGTGTGTGACGCCACGATCATATTGCCATGGACGTCCAAGAATAAGGTGGCACACGGACATGGGTATCACATCACATTCGAGAGTGTCCTCGTAGGCGCCAATCTTGAAAGAGACTTGCACGGTGTGCTCGACTCGAAGAATTCCGGCGTCGTTGAGCCACTGGACCTTGTAGGGGTGAGGATGTTTCGTCTTGACCAAATGAAGCTTGTCGCATAGCTCTTCGCTTGCCAAGTTGTGGCAACTTCCTCCATCTATGATAACCTTGACGGAGCGTCCATTGATGCCGGCCTTCGTATGGAAAATATGACATCGTTGGTCGTCATCTTGTTGATGTTGGAGTGTCAAGACTTTGGAAACAACAAGGTTGGGGCTTGAGTCATTGTCGCAAAACACTTGATGGTCTTCTTCTTCATTGACTTGGCGATGCATAGCGACATGCTCAAGTGCTTCCATCTCATCATCGCTCATGGAGTCATAAGATCCATCGTTGTTGATGATCATGGTGCGAACGGTCTTGCACTCAAATGACTTGTGGCCTCGTCCTTGGCACTTGAAGCATTTGATGGAGCTCGTCTTGTTATTGTCTTCGGTTGGAGTTGTAGTTGAGGAAGCTCTTGGCTTGAAGTTGTTGGTAGGAGGGGGACGACTCGATGTAGTCGCATTATTGTAGCTTGGCTTGTCGCCTAAGTTCTTGGAGTTGAACTTCGAGTACTTGTAGTCCTCTTGAACTTGTCGCTTCGCTTTGGTTGCTTGATGTACTAGCTCGAGGAGATTGTTGTATGGTTGGAAGTCCGCAATCTTCTTGATAGGATAGTTGAGTCCATTCAAGAATCTCTCCATAGTTTGCTCTTCATCTTCCGTGATGTTTGCTCGTATCATGGCAATCTCCATCTCCTCGTAGTACTCTTCAACGGACTTGGTACCTTGCTTGAGGAGTTGTAGCTTCTTGAACAAGTCACGATTGTAGTGGGTAGGCACAAAGCGTGCTCTCATGACTTCCTTCATTTGAGCCCAAGTGGTGATAGGAGGTTCACCTTTTGCTTCTCTTCTCTCTATGATTTGCTCCCACCATATGAGAACATAGTCTTGGAACTCAAGGGATGCCATAGCGATCTTCTTCTCTTCATCGAAGTTGTGAAGGCGGAAGATCTTGTCAACCTTCAATGCCCATGAGAGATAGTCTTCGGGATCGATGCTTCCGGAAAACTTTGGCATTGTGAACTTGAGCTTGCCATAGCGATGCTCGTCGTTGTTTCCTTGCCTACTGGGAGGGCGATCTCGATTTTGGCGGTTTGCCATATCTTGTTGCTCTTGTTGATGTAGATGTTCTTGTTGGGGTTGTTGCTCTTGCCGCGCTTGAGGAGGAGCCTCTTCTTGCATTCTTGCTTGATGGCGCCTCTCTTGCATCTCATCGCGAAGGAAATCCTCTTCTTGACGAGTTTGTCGAGTGCGGGCTGCCACATTGCGATGTGCATCTTGTAGTGCTCGTTGCGCCTCCATAGCTTGAGCTTCTCGACGTTGTTGTGCTTGGCGGTTAACCTCGGCATCTTGTTATTCTTGATATTGACGTGCTCCCTCTTGTTGTTGTTGGCGTAGTCGTTGTCGTTCTTGTGCTTGCTCAAGTGTTGCTTGGTTTTGACGACGTCGGCTTTCTTGCTCGTCGAATAGCTCTTGTGAACTCTTGTCATGTAGAGGATGTCGGTGGTCATGTCGAGCTTGACGTGCGGTTTGACGAAGAGTGTTGGACGTAGGTGTACTTGAGTCTTGCGTGGAGTCGGAGTGTCGACTTGAGCGGCTTCGTCTTTGAGAAGATGTTGAGGAAGAACGTCGGTTGATTATCAATGTCCGGAGCTCATTGTATTGAGTAGTCATGTTGGTGTTGATGATGTCGAATTGTTCTTTCGTCCTTGCTTCAAATTGGCGCGCATCCTCGGCGACTTGACCAATGTACTCACGCATAGCTTCACTCTCTTGATGTAGAGCTCGTTGGACACCGAAAAGATGTAGTTTGGTGACGTAGTTGTTCGCTTCTTGAGGATCGTCGACGATCGGGTTGGAAGATGTACTTGGCCTATCCATCATCACAAGCAAGTATGTGAGTGGGAGAAAGGAGAAGACAATATCAATGTACCTTAACCGAGGTTGAAAATGGATCAATGATCACTCAATAATGTAACCCGGAAATAGCACTATTGGTACCACTTTGTGTCGATTCTCACACCTACACAAGTAAAGCTTTGAGAGGAGCTTGGTTAGGATGTGGCACAAATTCAATGCAATCGTCAAAGTGACTCAACGATGTTGAAAATGGTTCACAATTTGCTCATGCAACAAGTAGATCACTAGCAAAGAGTAGCACACGGAACACACGCACGGATAGATAAATGTGGTTCTGCAACCAAGGGTGAGCGAAAATGTGGAAAACCACGGAAAATGCTCGTGTTGCACAACACTAGAGAGACGCTAACCGATTGCTTAATAGGCGGATACGCACTTGTGCACGACCTATAAGAGGCAAAATGTAACGACTATCTATCACAAGTATGCTATGAGTGTATGATGTGCCGATGCTTGAGCACAAGATGATGTTGCTATGATGTATGATCTCTTTTGATGCAAGGCGTATGATGCTATTGTGTTTTTGGTTTGGTGGCTCTTCTGCTTAAAAGCTTGTGAGCTCTTTCTTTGGGCACATATGCATGCTTCTCAAATCAAGGTAGCTATTGTGTATGCGGTACACTCTTGTGTCACACGGAGATATGCAAGATACCAAGATGATGTGGTGTTACTCACAATGATGTAGTATGCAATATCTATGACTATCACTAATGTGCACAAGTGTCGTGGCCCGGCAATACTCAAATGGCTAGTCTCAATGGGAAAGCTACGCAAAGATGGTTCATAGGGTGACAATGCAATTGCAAGGTAGAATGAGCGAAGTGTCGTCGATGTTACCGTCCTTGCCGAAGTTGAGGGGTGGTGTTGTCGAAGTCTTGCCGTTCCAAGGTAGCCTAAACATCCAAGGAAACGGTGAAACCACAACTCAAGTATCCAAGTCAAATGGAGACAAACTTTTCAAACTCGGAGCGGGTAAGCGATGGTGGTTGCGGAAGTGATGGTGGTATGCGGAAGGATGGGTGGGTTACCGGACGAAAATGGCGGTGGAGGAGTGCAAGGTGGGGTGTGGTGGTGGAAAAACGGCTGCGGGAGGCCGGATGTCCGGGCCAGGGGCCGGATGTACGGGCCAGGCCGGATGTCCGGGGCACGGGCCGGATGTCCGGGGTGCCCGAAGCCAGGAAGAACTCCTTGCAATCGGTGGTTTTGGGGCCCAAATTCGTCGGATTTTGCGGATGAAAATTGGGGAAAAGTGTAGGAAAAGCTAGATCCACACGTGGCACAGCAAATCCATGGAACAAAGTCAACAAAATCTTGCCAAATCAACAGATCACAAAAAAAATTGGGGCTCTTTTTGTGGGGAATTTTTCGAAATTGGGAAGAACACGACAAAAGCAAGCTAGAAGACAGGGTGTGGGGCTCCAAAATCGTGATCAACCTTGCTCTTGATACCAAGATGATGTAGGGTGGAACCCTAATCAGCGGATCTTTCACGTTTTGGAGGGTGTCCCACGATGAACACGGAGAATACAAGGAGGAAGACGGGGAAAACACAAGAGGAAACACTCAAATCAACACGAAGATGATCACACAAGTGCTAGATTCACGATACAAAGTCGAGATACACGATCCAAAGTCAACGTCGGTGGTACAAGGGTAGTCTTCTCCGTGAGGAGGTCTTGATCATCCCGTAGGATCTTCCCCGATGTGGAGGCCTTGAATCCGTAGTGGATCTTCTCCGTAGAGGCGCACGGTCTCGTGGGAGAAATCCACACAAGTATGAGAAATGAGCTAACCAACAGCTGACCCTAAACGGAAAGGGGAAAGGAGTATATATAGTGTACGGAGCGAATGGATACACGGGCCTCGGCCCTAGTGCTGCGCATAGGCAATTCAGGGGCCGGACGTCCGGGCGTCGGGCCGGATGTCCGGGGCTTCGCGGGGCGCCGGATGTCCGGGGCGAGGGCCCGGATGTCCGGGCTGGGGCGGTCGAGCCTCGGGTGCTCTCTGGACAGAGGCGCCGGATTTCCGGGCCCGAGGCCAGATGTCCGGGCCATGCTTGGCCGGATGTCCGGGCCCTGGCCGGATGTCCGGGCCCTGTAGCTTCTGCTGCAGGTGGCTTTCTGGAGTTGAACGCTTAGGGGCCGGATGTCCGGGCCAGGGGGCCGGATATCCGGGGCCTGGAGCTTCCTTCTGCCCTTCTTGATGCATCGCCTCGTCCGTGAACTTAGGGACTTGTCCATCTTCACGCCCTTCTCCAATGTGGTCTTCTTCACACCTGAGCACACAAAGCACATCCGTTTGAGGTAGCAACCATGTCTCGCAAGATTCGTATGGAAGTAGGGCTAGGAGTGACGTCACCTCGGTCTCGAGAGCTCTAGCACGAGCACGAGTCATTGGTCCTTTAGGCACTTGAGGAGGTGAAGGAGGGTCCATGGGGATGTCCTTGGGATGCTCCGCATCATGGACCCTATGGATGCACCACCGGTCTACCACTCTTGCCATGACATTGAGCAACGGTACAACACTACTCATGGCAAATTTGCATCTTATGAATGGATTGACTTGCATTATGATTGCCATGTTGCATCTTGTATTCCCATGTCATCCATGATATACGAGCTTGTGCATTTCCTTAGCAAATTTGTTGTGATCTTTCTTGATGGCATATTCATACATCATGAGCATATTGTTCACCATCAATTGCAAGATCACATAGTCATATTGAGCACCACTTACCATGTTCATGCTTTTGATACACCATCCTACTATGACATCATTTTGCACAACGATAGCATTGATCACATTCACCATACCTTTGTGTGCACAACGCATGATTTTCCTCGCATGAATGCTTTACATCGCATACTATATCATCTTCCTAAGCTTCATGTACCTTGCCACTGACTCATTCTTACATGATGGACACTTTGTGCGCACTAACCATTGTATTTCCAAGTGTACTTTGTGTTTGCTCATCTTGCATGTACCACATACCGGAGACACCTTGGAGTACTTGCATTGCGCCATGCCCTCAACTTCGTCCAACTACAAGTCCGTCCACGACTACCGTTTCCATGGTCATGAGGTTTTCGATCCGAGGTCGGATCTTTCCCAGGGGGGAGATGATGCGGAGCATCCGACGATCATCCCCATGTACACTACGATTACTCCCCAATCCCCATGTGTCCACACGATGAGACCTCGACCATACACCATTGGACCTAAGGTGAACTCGCTCCTTTCCAAATCTTCTCATTCTGCATGTAAGACATGGATGCTACTTCAAGCGCGGACCTTGTGCATACTCAGGTACACTCGAGTAGACCACGGAAAGCCCAAGGACCAAGGCCAAGTGTGCGCGGGAGCGAAGGAAGGAGAAGGAAGAAGAGCCAGCTGCTACAGCGGCCGGACATCCGGCGCCCCACGATGGGCTGGACATCCGGCGCCTGCCCGGTAATCTGACGCCCAGCACAGAAGACACCCGAGACTGGACCACTCCAGCCCAGACATCCGGCTCCTCGCGAACTGCCGGACATCCAGCCCCCAGACCGGACATCCGCCGCCTGTCTGCGCACAACGAACGGGCCAGAGGCCCATGTATCCTCGCCCACTTAGCCCTTCGTGACTAAGACTATAGATAGACCCCCTCCTCCTCCTAGCTAGGGTTAGCTTTGTGTTAGCTCATTTGAGACCTAGAGCATTGCTCATCCATAGTGGTTCTACTCCACGAGAGAGACCGCGGCCTCTACGGAGAAGATCCACACTGGATTCAAGACCCCTAAGGGGAAGATCCCTCGCGGATTCAAGACCTCCTCACGGAGATGAACTAGCTACCGTGTATCCCCCTTTGTTGGATTTGGACCATGTATCTCGTTGCGCTGAGGATCTAGCACATGTGTGATTGTTTCTTATTGATTTGAGTGTTTCCCCTCGTTTCCCCTCATGATTTCCCCTCGTGTTCTTCGTGTTCATCCTCGGGGATCCCTCCAATCGTGAAAGATCGGCCTAGAATCGGGTTAGCCCCACATCAATATACTTATATAGGAGCAATGGATGGCGGCCAAGGAGGTGGGAGGATGTCCCAAGGCATCCTAAAACAAACATAGGTCGTACAAGGCCCATGGGCCCAAGTGGAGGTGATGCAACACCTTTGGACTTGTAGTTTGACTCGGACTCTGCTGCAACGTCAGATTGTTTCGTACACAACTCAATGCTCCGGATGAATTTGAAGGTGAATCCAATTGGGTTGGAAAGTGTATGAAATCTACTTTCAAACAAAAAAAGAATCACCCAATTAGGAGTCCGTATGAAAGAGATGTTGGCGTTTTGAGTCGGGTATGTCTTTGCAGTCCGAATCTGAGTCGAGAACATGAGAGACTTGGACTCTATCTTCTCTTGACCCAAAAGTGACGTGAGAGAACTTTTTGAACAACACCTAAACTTCTCTTTTTTCCTTATATTCATATGTGGATTGTCCAAATGTCTCATACACCTGCATTAGACATGGCACAAAAATCTGTGAAGTGTTTTTGTCCTGGATGAAATAAATAAATAATTGTATAGTTTGCATTAGAAATCACCTCACAATTATATATGTATGCAATATTTTTGGTCGTATCCAACTTAGTCATGTCCTCATCATCCTCCCTTTCTTGAAAACAAAGCCGTCCTCGACGTTTCTTAATCTGAAATGTGGCTAACAAAAGAGACAAGGTGTACATGTTGTATATGTATATGTCATCCATTTTTTACTTCTCTTGGTTTTTGCACATATGACACATGTATACTTGAGTAACTTTCATAGTTCATGAAATATAAAGTCAAAATATTATCACAAAAAATAGAAGGCATGAAAATATTGCAACTCAGTTTGCACATATAAGTGAAGCTCATATTCATATCAAAAGATTGACAATGTTCATCATTAAACCGTCCCAACATTGATGAATAAACCTTACTTGCATCAAATTTACATGCTACAACATGCTTAAATAAGCAAATGTGCAATAGATCATTTAACACAGAATCATCACCAAGATTAGAGGTCATATCAAAATGATTAAACATTGATTCTTTGCATCAACAGTTAATTCAATTGGTGCACTCAAAATTGTTGGTATTTCATTTGTTTGATCACATGGCAAAGTCAAATAATCAACATAGTCCTCTAAAATAGGTAGTGTGATCAAAGTAGTGGGTAGGTCATCACATGGTGCATTGAAATTGACAAGACATCCATCATACTCATGTGGAGGTGGAAGATTAGTACTTTGTCATTACCTTTTATGATCAAGTCAGTTGATGTAGGCACTCTCGGTGGTGACGTGTCACATGGTGGAGGTGATGTAGTACTCACAACAATGGATGTGGTTTTCATAGTATGCCTATTAGTTGAACAAACAATCGTACCAATTCTTAGAATATGTGCCAAGTGCTTATTCTCCTCGTGGGCAACATGTCGTTTTATTTCCTGTTCAGCTTTGCAAGCAAGACGAAACAAATGGTCTATAGGATAAGACTCTTCATGAATTAGTATCTCTTGAATATCACGATTTAATCCTCCCCAAAAGCTATCCATAAAATCTTCTTCACTTTCTTCTAAAAATGAGTGCAACAAATTAGATTGGAAATCATCATAATATTTTGATACGGTGTCAGTTCCTTGTTTTAAATGTTATAATTTTTTAATCATGCCACGTGTATAATAAACATCAACGAATCTATCTCTCACAATATATCAAATATCAATGTCTTACAAGTTCTTACCATGAAGTAGGTGGTGTTCGGCAACTAGCGGTGTCGAATAACTCTGAAGATTTAGAAAGAGATTGCCAGGTGAACGTAAATATGCACGGTGTAGAAATTTGTGGAGCTGGGTTGGATATATATGGTAGCAAAAGATTAGCAATAATCGATTTAGAGATGCAATGTTGAACGCTCAACGACGGTACTGTGCTGGTCCTAGGCTAGACCGTGTTAGAGACGCGAGCCTAGAACACTAATGAGGTCACGGCGTAGCAGAACGAGCATCAAGAAAGGATATGAAGTAGCTCGGGATAGCAAGATATAAGTGAAAATCACAATGGCAGTAAAGATAATGATGAGAAACAACTGCCAAGCACGATATACCAACAAATCTCTCTTCAACTTTCATCTAGAAAAGTTTGTGCCAATTTTTTGATAATTTTACTACAAGAATGACACTGACTCAAACTTTCAAATGCAAAAAGAATCACTCAATTCCAAGTTGATATGAGAAGTCAATAAATTCTAAAACTGGCCTGAAAAACTAGAACAATCTGTGTTCGCAAACTTCGGAGGGCAAAAACACCTATTTAGAAGCCGATTTTGAGGTGCCAAATATTAAACTAGCTTTTTCAACCATTCAGATGCGTCTCGTCGCTAGATTTAATTTGAGTACTAGCAGAGCGAAAACGGACTTTGTATGAGGAAGATATATCTGTTTTACTGAACAGTGCGCAAAACATATTCGAATCGGAATTCAGATACGAGATTAAGTCTATAGAGATATGAATTTTGTTTTTTTTTTCGCACACTTTTTTCTTTCTCTTCTTTTTTTCTCTGAATTTTTCTTTTTCTTTTTCTCTCTCTCTCTCTCTCTTTTGTCTTTTTGTCTTTCTCCCTCTTTCCAAGACAAACTAAATAAGATGCAGATTGGATCAAGCGAAGATGTGAACAACCTCAACTATGCTTATGACATGAACGATGGGTAGCACGTGGTGGAAATTGATGGGTGAGGTCGTGGGCACGGAGTGGAAATTGATGGATGGGGTGGTGGACAATGAAAGGGATAATGATGCAGCGGCGGCGTGACTAATGTGAACAGAACTCGAAACTCTAAACGAACTAGACACTAAGACCAGCATCTCAACACGACGATGCAACCGATAATTCAATAATGCAAATAATGAAAAGAAAATTGCAAAGGCTCAGACTGGCTTGGACAAAGGATGAACATATCTAACTTATTTTGTGGCTTTTTTGGACAAAAGGTAAGAAAATAAATCTAATCTATGTAAAACCGGAAATTCTCATCGAGCAACCTGAAAACTAATACCACTTGATTGAGGCGAGGGGTATGATCTTTCAATGAGATGACAACTATCAATTTGGTGGAGTCGACTTTGATGATCCAACTACAAACGTGCACGACATTGCGCCTTAGCAATCGCTAAACCAATATACTGGAGTTACTAACGATGCCAGAAGCACAATCAGCCTGACCACAAAGGTCTATTCCTAGATGTAATCGAAGAATAAGCAAGAATATGATAAAAGCAATCTGAATATTGCAAATATATATGAAGTATTAATAAAGGTGGGGATCCGTAAGTGGTCTTGGTCTGGTCGTTGGACACAAACGAAGTACACGAGGTTGCAATGGCTAAATTTTGACTGAACAAATCATAAGGGAAAAGCTACTAGATAGATCTACTTATATATGAGCAATGGATGGCGACCAAGGAGGTGGGAGGACGTCCCAAGGCATCCTAAAACTAACCCTAGGTCATACAAGGCTCATGGGCCCAAGTGGAGGTGATGCAACGCCTTTGGACTTGTAGTTTGACTCGGATTCTGCTGCAACATTAGATTGTTTCTTCCACAAACTCAACGCTCTCGACGAATTTTAAGGTGAATCCAATTAGGTTAGAAAGTGTATGAAATCTACTTTCCAACAAAAAAAGAATCACCCAATTCGGAGTCCGTATGAAAGAGATGTTGGCGTTTTGAGTCACGTATGTCTGTGGAGTTCGAATCTGAGTCCAGAACGTGAGAGACTTGGACTCTATCTTCTCTTGACCCAAAAGAGACGTGAGAGAACTTTTTAAACAACACCTAAACTTCTCCTTTTCCCTTATCTTCATATGTGGATTGTCTAAATGTCTCATACACCTGCAATTAGACATGTCACAAAAGTCTGTGAAGTATTTTTGTCCTGGATGACATAAATAAATTATTGCATAGTTTGCATTAGTAATCACCTCACAATTATACATGTATGCAATATTTTTGGTCATATCCAAGTTAGTCATGTCCTCATCAGCTGGTGTGTTCCCTCACTTGGCCCATAAGGCCCATAGCATTGCCGAGGATGCCCGAAACTCCTTCCTGTGACCCGATAATTACCCGGTACCCTCCGAAACACTTCCGGTGTTTGAATACCATCGTCCTATATATCAATCTTTACATCTCAACCATTTCAAGATTCCTGTCGTGTTCGTGATCTCATCCGGGACTCTGAACAACATTCGGTAACCAAATCACATAACTCATATAACACTATACCGAGTCACCTCTCTGGGCAATAACCAATAGCGGAACCTGGATGCCCATATTGGTTCCTACATATTCTACGAAGATCTTTATCGGTCGAACCATTATGACAACATACGCAATTTCCTTTCTTTGACGATATGTTACTTGCCCGAGATTCAATCGTCGGTATCTCTATACCTAGTTCAATCTCATTACCGACAAGTCTCTTTACTCGTTCCGTAATACATCATCTCGTAACTAACTCATTAGTCATTTGCTTGTAGGGCTTCTTAGGATGTGTATTACCGAGAGGGCCCAGCGATACCTCTCCGATACTCGGAGTGACAAATCCCAATCTTGATCCATGCCAACTCAACAAACATCTTCGGAGATATCTGTAGAGCATCTTTATGATCACCCAGTTACGTTGTGACGTTTGATTGAAGGAAATATGCCCTAAAGGAAATAATAAAGTTGTTATTTATATTTCCTTATATCATGATAAAGGATTATTATTCATGCTAGAATTGTATTAACCGGAAACTTAGTACATGTGTGAATACATAGACAAAACAGAGTGTCCCTAGTATGCCTCTACTAGACTAGCTCATTGATCAAAGATGGTTATGTTTCCTAGCCATAGACATGAGTTGTCATTTGATCAACGGGATCACATCATTAGGAGAATGATGTGATGGACAAGACCCATCCGTTAGCTTAGCACTATGATCGTTTAGTTTTACTGTTATTGCTTTCTTCATGACTTATACATGTTCCTATGACTATGAGATTATGCAACTCCCGAATACCAGAGGAACACCTTGTGTGCTATCAAACGTCACAACGTAACTGGCTGATTATAAAGATGCTCTACAGGTGTCTCCGAAGGTGTTCGTGGTGTTGGCATAGATCAAGAATAGGATTTGTCACTCGAGTGTCGGAGAGGTATCTCTGGGCCCTCTCGGTAATACACATCATAATAAGCCTTGCAAGCAAATGGCTAATGAGTTAGTCACGAGATGATGTATTACGTAACAAGTAAAGAGACTTGCCGGTAATGAGATTAACTAGGTATGGTGATACTGTTGATCGAATCTCGGGCAAGTAACATATCGATGACAAAGGGAACAACGTATGTTGTTATGCGGTTTGACCGATAAAAATCTTCGTAGAATATGTAGGAACCAATATGAGCATCCAGGTTCCGCTATTGGTTATTGACCGGAGATGTGTCTCGGTCATGTCTACATAGTTCTCGAACCTGTAGGATCGGCACGCTTAATGTTTGATGACGATCGGTATTATGAGTTTATGAGTTTTGATGTACCGAAGGTAGTTCAGAGTCCCGGATGAGATCACGGACATGACGAGGAGTCTTGGAATGTCCGAGACGTAAAGATCGATATATTGGACGACTATATTCGGACATCGGAAAGGTTCCGAGTGATTCAGGTATTTTTCGGAGTATCGGAGAGTTACGGGAATTCGCCGGGGAGCATATGGGCCTTATTGGGCTTTAGGGGAAAGAGAGAGAGGAGGCTGCGCCCCCCCCCC